>OZ024698.1:3309164-4509164 GCA_964016905.1 Perithous albicinctus | reverse complement strand
GCTCGCTCATAAATTCCATGGCCAAATTTACACCGATCGAACATAAATTCCATCGTCAACTTCACACCGCTCGAACATAAATTCCATAGCCAACTTCACACCGCTCGCTAATAAATTCCATGGCCAACTTCACACCGCTAGCTCATAAATTCCATGGTCAACTTCACACCGCTAGCTCATAAATTCCATGGCCAACTTAGTACCACTCGCTCATGAAATCCATATCCAGCATCACACCGCTCGCTCATAAAATCCATGGCCAATTGCTCACAGATCGCTTTAAATTCCACAGCCAACTTCACAGCGCTCGCTCATAAATTCCATAGCTAATGTCTCACCGCTCGCTCATAAATTCAATAGCTAATTTCGCACCGCTCGCTCATAAATTCCACGGCCAACTTCACACCGCTCGCTCATAAAATCCATGGCCGACTTCGCACCGCTCGCTCATAAAATCCATGGCCGACTTCACACCGCTCGCTCATAAATTCCATAGCCAACTTCACACCGCTATCTCATAAATTTCAAGGACAACTTCGCACCGCTCGCTCATAAATTCCATGGCCAAATTTACACCGATCGAACATAAATTCCATCGTCAACTTCACACCGCTCGAACATAAATTCCATAGCCAACTTCACACCAGTCGCTAATACATTCCATGGCCAACTTCACACCACTCGCTCATAAATTCCATGGCCAACTTAGTACCACTCGCTCATAAATTCCATGGCCAACTTAGTAACACTCGCTCATAAATTCCACGGCCAACTTCACACCGCTCGTTCATAAGTTCCATAGCCAACGTCGCACCGCTCGCTCATAAATTCCATGGCCATCTTCAAACCGCTCGCTCATAATTTCCACGGCCAACTTCACACCGCTCGCTCATAAAATCCATGGCTAACTTCGCACCGCTCGCTCATAAATTCTAAAGCAAACTTTACACCGATAGATCATAAATTCCAAGGCCAACTTCGCACCGTTCGCTCATAAATTCCACGGCCAACTGCACACAGCTCGCTAATAAATTCCACGGCCAACTTCACACCTCTCGCTCATAAAATCCATGGCCCACTACGCACCGCTCGCTCATAAACTCCAAAGCCAGCTTCACACCGCTAGCTCATAAATTCCAAGGCCAACTATGCACTGCGAGCTCATAAAATCCATAGTCAACTTCACACCGCTCGATCATACATTCTATGGCTAAGTTAATACCGCTCGCTCATATATTCAATGGCTAATTTTATACCGCTCGCTCATAAATTCCATGGCCAAATTTACACCGATCGAACATAAATTCCATCGTCAACTTCACACCGCTCGAACATAAATTCCATAGCCAACTTCACACCGCTCGCTAATAAATTCCATGGCCAACTTCACACCGCTAGCTCATAAATTCCATGACCAACTTAGTACCACTCGCTCATGAAATCCATATCCAGCATCACACCGCTCGCTCATAAAATCCATGGCCAATTGCTCACAGATCGCATTAAATTCCACAGCCAACTTCACAGCGCTCGCTCATAAATTCCATAGCTAATGTCTCACCGCTCGCTCATAAATTCAATAGCTAATTTCGCACCGCTCGCTCATAAATTCCACGGCCAACTTCACACCGCTCGCTCATAAAATCCATGGCCGACTTCGCACCGCTCGCTCATAAAATCCATGGCCGACTTCACACCGCTCGCTAATAAATTCCATAGCCAACGTCGCACCGCTCGCTCATAAATTCCACGGCCAACTGCACACAGCTCGCTAGTAAATTCCATGGCCAACTTCACACCTCTCGCTCATAAAATCCATGGCCCACTTCACACCGCTAGCTCATAAATTCCATGGCCAACTTAGTACCAATCGCTCATGAAATCCATTGCCAGCATCACACCGCTCGCTCATAAAATCCATGGCCAACTGCTCACAGATCGTTCATAAATTCCACAGCCAACATCACAGCCCTCGCTCATAAATACCATAGCTAATGTCGCACCGCTCGCTCATAAATTCCATAGCTAATTTCGCACCGCTCGCTCATAAATTCCACGGCCAACATCACACCGCTCGCTCATAAAATCCATGGCCGACTTCGCACCGCTCGCTCATAAAATCCATGGCCGACTGCACACAGCTCGCGAATAAATTCCACGGCCAACTTCACACCTCTCGCTCATAAAATTCATGGCCCACTTCGCACCGCTCGCTCATAAATTCCAAAGCCAGCTTCACACCGCTAGCTCATAAATTCCAAGGCCAACTATGCACTGCGCGCTCATAAAATCCATAGTCAACTTCACACCGCTCGATCATACATTCTATGGCTAAGTTAATACCCCTCGCTCATATATTCAATGGCTAATTTTATACCGCTCGCTCATAAATTCCATGGCCAAATTTACACCGATCGAACATAAATTCCATCGTCAACTGCACACCGCTCGAACATAAATTCCATAGCCAACTTCACACCGCTCGCTAATAAATTCCATGGCCAACTTCACACCGCTAGCTCATAAATTCCATGGCCAACTTAGTACCACTCGCTCATGAAATCCATTGCCAGCATTACAACATTCGCTCATAAAATCCATGGCCAACTGCTCACAGATCGCTCATAAATTCCACAGCCAACTTCACAGCGCTCGCTCATAAATCCCATAGCTAATGTCGCACCGCTCGCTCATAAATTCAATAGCTAATTTCGCACCGCTCGCTCATAAATTCCATAGCTAATGTCGCACCGCTCGCTCATAAATTCCACGGCCAACATCACACCGCTCGCTCATAAATTCCACGGCCAACTTCACACCGCTCGCTCATAAAATCCATGGCCAACTTCGCACCGCTCGCTCTAAAATTCCATAGCTAATTACGCACCGCTAGCTCATAAATTCCATGGCCAACTTAGTACCGCTCGCTCATAAAATCCATAGCCATTTTCTCACCGCTCGCTCATAATTTCCATGACCAACTTAATACCGCTCGCTCATAAATTCAAGGGCTAATTTCATACCGCACGCTCATAAATTCCATGGCCATCTTCACACCACTCGCTCATAAATTCCATGGGCAACTTCGCACATCTCGCTCATAAAATCCATAGCCAATTTCACACCGCTCGCTCATAAATTCCATAGCCAACTTCACACCACTAGCTCATAAATTTCAAGGCCAATTTCGCACCGCTCGCTCATAAATTCCATGGCCAAATTTACACCGATCGAACATAAATTCCATCGTCAACTTCACACCGCTCGAACATAAATTGCATAGCCAACTTCACACCAGTCGCTAATACATTCCATGGCCAACTTAGTAACACTCGCTCATAAAATCCACGGCCAACTTCACACCGCTCGCTCATAAGTTCCATAGCCAACGTCGCACCGCTCGCTCATAAATTCCATGGCCATCTTCAAACCGCTCGCTCATAATTTCCACGGCCAACTTCACACCGCTAGCTCATAAATTCCATGGCCAACCTAGTACCAATCGCTCATGAAATCCATTGCCAGCATCACAACATTCGCTCATAAAATCCATGGCCAACTGCTCACAGATCGCTCATAAATTCCACAGCTAACTTCACAGCGCTCGCTCATAAATTCCATAGCTAATGTCGCACCGCTCGCTCATAAATTCAATAGTTAATTTCGCACCGCTCGCTCATAAATTCCATAGCTAATGTCGCACCGCTCGCTTATAAATTCAATAGCTAATTTCGCACCGCTCGCTCATAAAATCCACGGCCAACTTCACACAGCACGCTCATAAAATCCATGGCCGACTTCGCACCGCTCGCTCATAAAATCCATGGCCGACTTCACACCGCTCGCTCATAAAATCCATGGTTAACTTCGCATTGCTCGCTCATAAATTCCATAGCCAACTTCACACCGCTAGCTCATAAATTCCAAGGCCAACTTCGCACCGCTCGCTCATAAATTCCATGGCCAAATTTACACCGATCGAACATAAATTCCATCGTCAACTTCACACCGCTCGACCATAAATTCCATAGCCAACTTCACACCAGTCGCTAATACATTCCATGGCCAACTTCACACCAGTCGCTCATAAATTCCATGGCCAACTTAGTACCACTCGCTCATAAATTCCATGGCCAACTTAGTAACACTCGCTCATAAATTCCACGGCCAACTTCACACCGCTCGCTCATAAGTTCCATAGCCAACGTCGCACCGCTCGCTCATAAATTCCATGGCCATCTTCAAACCGCTCGCTCATAATTTCCACGGCCAACTTCACACCGCTAGCTCATAAATTCCATGGCCAACCTAGTACCAATCGCTCATGAAATCCATTGCCAGCATCACAACATTCGCTCATAAAATCCATGGCCAACTGCTCACAGATCGCTCATAAATTCCACAGCTAACTTCACAGCGCTCGCTCATAAATTCCATAGCTAATGTCGCACCGCTCGCTCATAAATTCAATAGTTAATTTCGCACCGCTCGCTCATAAATTCCACAGCTAATGTCGCACCGCTCGCTTATAAATTCAATAGCTAATTTCGCACCGCTCGCTCATAAAATCCACGGCCAACTTCACAGATCTCATGGCCAACTGCTCACAGATCGCTCATAAATTCCACAGCTAACTTCACAGCGCTCGCTCATAAATTCCATAGCTAATGTCGCACCGCTCGCTCATAAATTCAATAGTTAATTTCGCACCGCTCGCTCATAAATTCCATAGCTAATGTCGCACCGCTCGCTTATAAATTCAATAGCTAATTTCGCACCGCTCGCTCATAAATTCCACGGCCAACTGCACATAGCTCGCTAATAAATTCCACGGCCAACTTCACACATCTCGCTCATAAAATCCATGGCCCACTTCGCACCGGTAGCTCATAAATTCCAAAGCCAGCTTCACACCGCTCGCTCATAAAATCCATGGCCAAATTTACACCGATCGAACATAAATTTCATCGTCAACTTCACACCGCTCGAACATAAATTCCATAGCCAACTTCACACCAGTCGCTAATACATTCCATGGCCAACTTCACACCACTCGCTCATAAATTCCATGGCCAACTTAGTACCACTCGCTCATAAATTCCATGGCCAACTTAGTACCACTCGCTCATAAATTCCAGAGCCAACTTCACACCGATAGCTCATAAATTCCATAGCTAATTTCGCACCGCTCGCTCATAAATTCCACGGCCAACTTCACACCGCTCGCTCATAAAATCCATGGCCGACTTCGCAGCGCTCGCTCATAAAATCCATGGCCGACTTCACACCGCTCGCTCATAAATTCCATAGCCAACTTCACACCGCTAGCTCATAAATTTCAAGGCCAACTTCGCACCGCTCGCTCATAAATTCCATGGCCAAATTTACACCGATCGAACATAAATTCCATCGTCAACTTCACACCGCTCGAACATAAATTGCATAGCCAACTTCACACCAGTCGCTAATACATTCCATGGCCAACTTCACACCACTCGCTCATAAATTCCATGGCCAACTTAGTACCACTCGCTCATAAATTCCATGGCCAACTTAGTAACACTCGCTCATAAATTCCACGGCCAACTTCACACCGCTCGCTCATAAGTTCCATAGCCAACGTCGCACCGCTCGCTCATAAATTCCATGGCCATCTTCAAACCGCTCGCTCATAATTTCCACGGCCAACTTCACACCGCTAGCTCATAAATTCCATGGCCAACCTAGTACCAATCGCTCATGAAATCCATTGCCAGCATCACAACATTCGCTCATAAAATCCATGGCCAACTGCTCACAGATCGCTCATAAATTCCACAGCTAACTTCACAGCGCCCGCTCATAAATTCCATAGCTAATGTCGCACCGCTCGCTCATAAATTCAATAGCTAATTTCGCACCGCTCGCTCATAAATTCCATAGCTAATGTCGCACCGCTCGCTTATAAATTCAATAGCTAATTTCGCACCGCTCGCTCAAAAAATCCACGGCCAACTTCACACCGCACGCTCATAAAATCTTTGGCCGACTTCGCACCGCTCGCTCACAAAATCCATGGCCGACTTCACACCGCTCGCTCATAAAATCCATGGTTAACTTCGCACCGCTCGCTCATAAATTCCACGGCCAAATTCACACCGCTCGCTCATAAGTTCCAAAGGCAACGTCGCACCGCTCGCTCATAAAATCCATGGCTAACTTCGCACCGCTCGCTCATAAATTCCACGGCCAAATTCACACCGCTCTCTCATCAATTCCATAGCTAATTTCGCACCGCTCGCTCACAAATTCAATGGCCAACTTCACACCGCTCGCTCATAAAATCCATGGCTAACTTCGCACCGCTCGCTCTTAAATTCTAAAGCAAACTTTACACCGATAGATCATAAATTCCAAGGCCAACTTCGAACCGTTCGCTCATAAATTCCACGGCCAACTGCACACAGCTCGCTAATAAATTCCACGGCCAACTTCACACCTCTCGCTCATAAAATCCATGGCCCACTACGCACCGCTCGCTCATAAGTTCCAGAGCCAACTTCACAGCGCTAGCTCATAAATTCCATAGCTAATTTCGCACCGCTCGGGCATAAATTCCATGGCCAACTTGACACCGCTTGCTCATGAAATCCATAGCCAGCATCACACCGCTCGCTCATAAGTTCCAAGGCCAACTTCGCACCCCTAGTTCATAAATTCCATGGCCGTCTTCAAACCACTCGCTCAAAAATTCCAAGGCCAACTTTACATCGATCAAACATAAATTCCATGGTCAACTTCACACTGCTCGCTCATAAATTCCATAGCTTATGTCGCACCGCTCGCTCATAAATTCCATAGCTAATTTCGCACCGCTCGCTCACAGATTCCATGTCGAACTTGACACCTCTCGGGCATAAATTCCACGGCCAACTTGACACAGCTCGCTCATAAATTCCATGACTAATTTCACACCGCTCGCTCATAAATTCCACGGCCAACTGCACACAGCTCGCTAATAAATTCCACGGCCAACTTCACACCTCTCGCTCATAAAATCCATGGCCCACTTCGCACCGCTCGCTCATAAATTCCAAAGGCAGCTTCACACAGCTAGCTCATAAACTCCGAGGCCAACTGTGCACTGCGCGCTCATAAAATCCATAGTCAACTTCACACCGCTCGATCATCAATTTCATGGCTAAGTTAATACCGCTCGCTCATATATTCAATGGCTAATTTGATACCGCTCGCTCATAAATTCCATGGCCAAATTTACACAGATCGAACATAAATTCCATCGTCAACTTCACACCGCTCGAACATAAATTCCATACGCAACTTCACCGCGCTCGCTCATAAAATCCACGGACAACTTCGCACCGCACGCTCATAAATTCCGTGGCCAACTGCACACAGCTCGCTCATAAAATCCATGGCCAACTTCAAACCGCTCGCTAATAAATTCCATGGCCAACTTCACACCGCTAGCTCATAAATTCCATGGCCAACTTAGTACCAATCGCTCATGAAATCCATTGCCAGCATCACACCGCTCGCTCATAAAATCCATGGCCAACTGCTCACAGATCGCTCATAAATTCCACAGCCAACTTCACAGCGCTCGCTCATAAATCCCATAGCTAATGTCGCACCGCTCGCTCATAAATTCAATAGCTAATTTCGCACCGCTCGCTCATAAATTCCATAGCTAATGTCGCACCGCTCGCTCATAAATTCAATAGCTAATTTCGCACCGCTCACTCATAAAATCCATGGCCAACTTCACACCGCTCGCTCATAAAATCCATGGCCAACTTCACACAACTCGCTCATAAATTCCTTAGGCAACTTCATACCGCTCGCTCGTAAATTCCAGTTCCAACTTCACACCGATAGCTCATAAATTCCATTGCTAATTTCGCACCGCTCGCTCATAAATTCCACGGCCAACGTCACACCGCTCGCTCATAAAATCCATGGCCAACTGCTCACAGATCGCTCATAAATTCCACAGCCAACTTCACAGCGCTCGCTCATAAATCCCATAGCTAATGTCGCACCGCTCGCTCATAAATTCAATAGCTAATTTCGCACCGCTCGCTCATAAATTCCATAGCTAATGTCGCACCGCTCGCTCATAAATTCAATAGCTAATGTCGCACCGCTCGCTCATAAATTCCATAGCTAATTTCGCACCGCTCGCTCACAGATTCCATGTCGAACTTGACACCTCTTGGGCATCAATTCCATGGCCAACTTGACACCGCTCGTTCATAAATTCCATAGCTACTTTCGCACCGCTCGCTCAGAAATTCAATGGCTATTTTCACACCACTCGCTCATAAATTCCATGGGCAACTTCATGCCGCTCGCTCGTAAATTCCATAGCTAATTTCGCACCGCTCGCTCATAAATTCAAGGGCTCATTTCACACCGCTCGCACATAAATTCCACGTTCAACTTCACACCGCTCGCTCATAAAATCCATGGACAACTTCGCACCGCTCGCTCATAAGTTCCAGAGCCAACTTCACAGCGCTAGCTCATAAATTCCATAGCTAATTTCGCACCGCTCGGGCATAAATTCCATGGCCAACTTGACACCGCTTGCTCATGAAATCCATAGCCAGCATCACACCGCTCGCTCATAAGTTCCAAGGCCAACTTCGCACCCCTAGCTCATAAATTCCATGGCCGTCTTCAAACCACTCGCTCATATTTTCCACGGCCAACTTCACACCGCTCGCTCATAAAATCCATGGCAAACTTCGCACCGCTCGCTCATAAATTCTAAAGCAAACTTTACACCGCTCGCTCATAAATTCCATGGCCAACTTCACACCGCTAGCTCATAAATTCCATGGCCAACCTAGTACCAATCGCTCATGAAATCCATTGCCAGCATCACAACGCTCGATCATAAAATCCATGGCCAACTGCTCACAGATCGTTCATAAATTCCACAGCCAACTTCACAGCGCTCGCTCATAAATTCCATAGCTAATGTCGCACCGCTCGCTCATAAATTCAATAGCTAATTTCGCACCGCTCGCTCATAAATTCCATAGCTAATGTCGCACCGCTCGCTCATAAATTCAATAGCTAATTTCGCACCGCTCGTTCATAAATTCCACGGCCAACTTCGCACCGCTCGCTCATAAATTCCACGGCCAACTGCACACAGCTCGCTAATAAATTCCACGGCCAACTTCACACCTCTCGCTCATAATATCCATGGCCCACTACGCACCGCTCGCTCATAAATTCCAAAGCCAGCTTCACACCGCTAGCTGATAAATTCCAAGGCCAACTATGCACTGCGCGCTCATAAAATCCATAGTCAACTTCACACCGCTCGATCATACATTCTATGGCTAAGTTAATACCCCTCGCTCATATATTCAATGGCTAATTTTATACCGCTCGCTCATAAATTCCATGGCCAAATTTACACCGATCGAACATAAATTCCATCGTCAACTTCACACCGCTCGAACATAAATTCCATAGCCAACTTCACACCGCTCGCTAATAAATTCCACGGCCAACTTCACACCGCTCGCTCATAAAATCCATGGCAAACTTCGCACCGCTCGCTCATAAATTCTAAAGCAAACTTTACACCGCTCGCTCATAAATTCCATGGCCAACTTCACACCGCTAGCTCATAAATTCCATGGCCAACCTAGTACCAATCGCTCATGAAATCCATTGCCAGCATCACAACGCTCGCTCATAAAATCCATGGCAAACTGCTCACAGATCGCTCATAAATTCCACAGCCAACTTCACAGCGCTCGCTCATAAATTCCATAGCTAATGTCGCACCGCTCGCTCATAAATTCAATAGCTAATTTCGCACCGCTCCCTCAGAATTTCCATGACCAACTTAATACCGCTCGGTCATATATTCTATGGCTAATTTCATACCGCTCGCTCATAAATTCCGTGACAAACTTTACACCACTCGGACATAAATTCCATGGGCAACTTCGCACATCTCGCTCATAAAATCCATAGCCAATTTCACACCGCTCGCTCATAAATTCCATAGCCAACTTCACACCACTAGCTCATAAATTTCAAGGCCAATTTCGCACCGCTAGCTCATAAATTCCATGGCCAACTTAGTACCGCTCGCTCATAAAATCCATAGCCATTTTCTCACCGCTCGCTCATAATTTCCATGACCAACTTAATACCGCTCGCTCATAAATTCAAGGGCTAATTTCATACCGCACGCTCATAAATTCCATGGCCATCTTCACACCACTCGCTCATAAATTCCATGGGCAACTTCGCACATCTCGCTCATAAAATCCATAGCCAATTTCACACCGCTCGCTCATAAATTCCATAGCCAACTTCACACCACTAGCTCATAAATTTCAAGGCCAATTTCGCACCGCTCGCTCATAAATTCCATGGCCAAATTTACACCGATCGAACATAAATTCCATCGTCAACTTCACACCGCTCGAACATAAATTGCATAGCCAACTTCACACCAGTCGCTAATACATTCCATGGCCAACTTAGTAACACTCGCTCATAAAATCCACGGCCAACTTCACACCGCTCGCTCATAAGTTCCATAGCCAACGTCGCACCGCTCGCTCATAAATTCCATGGCCATCTTCAAACCGCTCGCTCATAATTTCCACGGCCAACTTCACACCGCTAGCTCATAAATTCCATGGCCAACCTAGTACCAATCGCTCATGAAATCCATTGCCAGCATCACAACATTCGCTCATAAAATCCATGGCCAACTGCTCACAGATCGCTCATAAATTCCACAGCTAACTTCACAGCGCTCGCTCATAAATTCCATAGCTAATGTCGCACCGCTCGCTCATAAATTCAATAGTTAATTTCGCACCGCTCGCTCATAAATTCCATAGCTAATGTCGCACCGCTCGCTTATAAATTCAATAGCTAATTTCGCACCGCTCGCTCATAAAATCCACGGCCAACTTCACACAGCACGCTCATAAAATCCATGGCCGACTTCGCACCGCTCGCTCATAAAATCCATGGCCGACTTCACACCGCTCGCTCATAAAATCCATGGTTAACTTCGCATTGCTCGCTCATAAATTCCATAGCCAACTTCACACCGCTAGCTCATAAATTCCAAGGCCAACTTCGCACCGCTCGCTCATAAATTCCATGGCCAAATTTACACCGATCGAACATAAATTCCATCGTCAACTTCACACCGCTCGACCATAAATTCCATAGCCAACTTCACACCAGTCGCTAATACATTCCATGGCCAACTTCACACCAGTCGCTCATAAATTCCATGGCCAACTTAGTACCACTCGCTCATAAATTCCATGGCCAACTTAGTACCACTCGCTCATAAATTTCAGAGCCAACTTCACACCGATAGCTCATAAATTCCACAGCTAATTTCGCACCGCTCGCTCATAAATTCCACGGCCAAATTCACACCGCTCTCTCATAAATTCCATGGCCATCTTCAAACCGCTCGCTCATAAAATCCATGGCTAACTTCGCACCGCTCGCTCATAAAATCCATGGCCGACTTCGCACCGCTCGCTCATAAAATCCATGGCCGACTTCACACCGCTCGCTCATAAAATCCATGGTTAACTTCGCATTGCTCGCTCATAAATTCCATAGCCAACTTCACACCGCTAGCTCATAAATTCCAAGGCCAACTTCGCACCGCTCGCTCATAAATTCCATGGCCAAATTTACACCGATCGAACATAAATTCCATCGTCAACTTCACACCGCTCGACCATAAATTCCATAGCCAACTTCACACCAGTCGCTAATACATTCCATGGCCAACTTCACACCACTCGCTCATAAATTCCATGGCCAACTTAGTACCACTCGCTCATAAATTCCAGAGCCAACTTCACACCGATAGCTCATAAATTCCATAGCTAATTTCGCACCGCTCGCTCATAAATTCCACGGCCAACTTCACACCGCTCGCTCATAAAATCCATGGCCGACTTCGCACCGCTCGCTCATAAAATCCATGGCCGACTTCACACCGCTCGCTCATAAATTCCATAGCCAACTTCACACCGCTAGCTCATAAATTTCAAGGCCAACTTCGCACCGCTCGCTCATAAATTCCATGGCCAAATTTACACCGATCGAACATAAATTCCATCGTCAACTTCACACCGCTCGAACATAAATTGCATAGCCAACTTCACACCAGTCGCTAATACATTCCATGGCCAACTTCACACCACTCGCTCATAAATTCCATGGCCAACTTAGTACCACTCGCTCATAAATTCCATGGCCAACTTAGTAACACTCGCTCATAAATTCCACGGCCAACTTCACACCGCTCGCTCATAAGTTCCATAGCCAACGTCGCACCGCTCGCTCATAAATTCCATGGCCATCTTCAAACCGCTCGCTCATAATTTCCACGGCCAACTTCACACCGCTAGCTCATAAATTCCATGGCCAACCTAGTACCAATCGCTCATGAAATCCATTGCCAGCATCACAACATTCGCTCATAAAATCCATGGCCAACTGCTCACAGATCGCTCATAAATTCCACAGCTAACTTCACAGCGCTCGCTCATAAATTCCATAGCTAATGTCGCACCGCTCGCTCATAAATTCAATAGTTAATTTCGCACCGCTCGCTCATAAATTCCATAGCTAATGTCGCACCGCTCGCTTATAAATTCAATAGCTAATTTCGCACCGCTCGCTCATAAAATCCACGGCCAACTTCACAGATCTCATGGCCAACTGCTCACAGATCGCTCATAAATTCCACAGCTAACTTCACAGCGCTCGCTCATAAATTCCATAGCTAATGTCGCACCGCTCGCTCATAAATTCAATAGTTAATTTCGCACCGCTCGCTCATAAATTCCATAGCTAATGTCGCACCGCTCGCTTATAAATTCAATAGCTAATTTCGCACCGCTCGCTCATAAATTCCACGGCCAACTGCACATAGCTCGCTAATAAATTCCACGGCCAACTTCACACATCTCGCTCATAAAATCCATGGCCCACTTCGCACCGGTAGCTCATAAATTCCAAAGCCAGCTTCACACCGCTCGCTCATAAAATCCATGGCCAAATTTACACCGATCGAACATAAATTTCATCGTCAACTTCACACCGCTCGAACATAAATTCCATAGCCAACTTCACACCAGTCGCTAATACATTCCATGGCCAACTTCACACCACTCGCTCATAAATTCCATGGCCAACTTAGTACCACTCGCTCATAAATTCCATGGCCAACTTAGTACCACTCGCTCATAAATTCCAGAGCCAACTTCACACCGATAGCTCATAAATTCCATAGCTAATTTCGCACCGCTCGCTCATAAATTCCACGGCCAACTTCACACCGCTCGCTCATAAAATCCATGGCCGACTTCGCAGCGCTCGCTCATAAAATCCATGGCCGACTTCACACCGCTCGCTCATAAATTCCATAGCCAACTTCACACCGCTAGCTCATAAATTTCAAGGCCAACTTCGCACCGCTCGCTCATAAATTCCATGGCCAAATTTACACCGATCGAACATAAATTCCATCGTCAACTTCACACCGCTCGAACATAAATTGCATAGCCAACTTCACACCAGTCGCTAATACATTCCATGGCCAACTTCACACCACTCGCTCATAAATTCCATGGCCAACTTAGTACCACTCGCTCATAAATTCCATGGCCAACTTAGTAACACTCGCTCATAAATTCCACGGCCAACTTCACACCGCTCGCTCATAAGTTCCATAGCCAACGTCGCACCGCTCGCTCATAAATTCCATGGCCATCTTCAAACCGCTCGCTCATAATTTCCACGGCCAACTTCACACCGCTAGCTCATAAATTCCATGGCCAACCTAGTACCAATCGCTCATGAAATCCATTGCCAGCATCACAACATTCGCTCATAAAATCCATGGCCAACTGCTCACAGATCGCTCATAAATTCCACAGCTAACTTCACAGCGCCCGCTCATAAATTCCATAGCTAATGTCGCACCGCTCGCTCATAAATTCAATAGCTAATTTCGCACCGCTCGCTCATAAATTCCATAGCTAATGTCGCACCGCTCGCTTATAAATTCAATAGCTAATTTCGCACCGCTCGCTCAAAAAATCCACGGCCAACTTCACACCGCACGCTCATAAAATCTTTGGCCGACTTCGCACCGCTCGCTCACAAAATCCATGGCCGACTTCACACCGCTCGCTCATAAAATCCATGGTTAACTTCGCACCGCTCGCTCATAAATTCCACGGCCAAATTCACACCGCTCGCTCATAAGTTCCAAAGGCAACGTCGCACCGCTCGCTCATAAAATCCATGGCTAACTTCGCACCGCTCGCTCATAAATTCCACGGCCAAATTCACACCGCTCTCTCATCAATTCCATAGCTAATTTCGCACCGCTCGCTCACAAATTCAATGGCCAACTTCACACCGCTCGCTCATAAAATCCATGGCTAACTTCGCACCGCTCGCTCATAAATTCTAAAGCAAACTTTACACCGATAGATCATAAATTCCAAGGCCAACTTCGAACCGTTCGCTCATAAATTCCACGGCCAACTGCACACAGCTCGCTAATAAATTCCACGGCCAACTTCACACCTCTCGCTCATAAAATCCATGGCCCACTACGCACCGCTCGCTCATAAGTTCCAGAGCCAACTTCACAGCGCTAGCTCATAAATTCCATAGCTAATTTCGCACCGCTCGGGCATAAATTCCATGGCCAACTTGACACCGCTTGCTCATGAAATCCATAGCCAGCATCACACCGCTCGCTCATAAGTTCCAAGGCCAACTTCGCACCCCTAGCTCATAAATTCCATGGCCGTCTTCAAACCACTCGCTCAAAAATTCCAAGGCCAACTTTACATCGATCAAACATAAATTCCATGGTCAACTTCACACTGCTCGCTCATAAATTCCATAGCTTATGTCGCACCGCTCGCTCATAAATTCCATAGCTAATTTCGCACCGCTCGCTCACAGATTCCATGTCGAACTTGACACCTCTCGGGCATAAATTCCACGGCCAACTTGACACAGCTCGCTCATAAATTCCATGACTAATTTCACACCGCTCGCTCATAAATTCCACGGCCAACTGCACACAGCTCGCTAATAAATTCCACGGCCAACTTCACACCTCTCGCTCATAAAATCCATGGCCCACTTCGCACCGCTCGCTCATAAATTCCAAAGGCAGCTTCACACAGCTAGCTCATAAACTCCGAGGCCAACTGTGCACTGCGCGCTCATAAAATCCATAGTCAACTTCACACCGCTCGATCATCAATTTCATGGCTAAGTTAATACCGCTCGCTCATATATTCAATGGCTAATTTGATACCGCTCGCTCATAAATTCCATGGCCAAATTTACACAGATCGAACATAAATTCCATCGTCAACTTCACACCGCTCGAACATAAATTCCATACGCAACTTCACCGCGCTCGCTCATAAAATCCACGGACAACTTCGCACCGCACGCTCATAAATTCCGTGGCCAACTGCACACAGCTCGATCATAAAATCCATGGCCAACTTCAAACCGCTCGCTAATAAATTCCATGGCCAACTTCACACCGCTAGCTCATAAATTCCATGGCCAACTTAGTACCAATCGCTCATGAAATCCATTGCCAGCATCACACCGCTCGCTCATAAAATCCATGGCCAACTGCTCACAGATCGCTCATAAATTCCACAGCCAACTTCACAGCGCTCGCTCATAAATCCCATAGCTAATGTCGCACCGCTCGCTCATAAATTCAATAGCTAATTTCGCACCGCTCGCTCATAAATTCCATAGCTAATGTCGCACCGCTCGCTCATAAATTCAATAGCTAATTTCGCACCGCTCACTCATAAAATCCATGGCCAACTTCACACCGCTCGCTCATAAAATCCATGGCCAACTTCACACAACTCGCTCATAAATTCCTTAGGCAACTTCATACCGCTCGCTCGTAAATTCCAGTTCCAACTTCACACCGATAGCTCATAAATTCCATTGCTAATTTCGCACCGCTCGCTCATAAATTCCACGGCCAACGTCACACCGCTCGCTCATAAAATCCATGGCCAACTGCTCACAGATCGCTCATAAATTCCACAGCCAACTTCACAGCGCTCGCTCATAAATCCCATAGCTAATGTCGCACCGCTCGCTCATAAATTCAATAGCTAATTTCGCACCGCTCGCTCATAAATTCCATAGCTAATGTCGCACCGCTCGCTCATAAATTCAATAGCTAATGTCGCACCGCTCGCTCATAAATTCCATAGCTAATTTCGCACCGCTCGCTCACAGATTCCATGTCGAACTTGACACCTCTTGGGCATCAATTCCATGGCCAACTTGACACCGCTCGTTCATAAATTCCATAGCTACTTTCGCACCGCTCGCTCAGAAATTCAATGGCTATTTTCACACCACTCGCTCATAAATTCCATGGGCAACTTCATGCCGCTCGCTCGTAAATTCCATAGCTAATTTCGCACCGCTCGCTCATAAATTCAAGGGCTCATTTCACACCGCTCGCACATAAATTCCACGTTCAACTTCACACCGCTCGCTCATAAAATCCATGGACAACTTCGCACCGCTCGCTCATAAGTTCCAGAGCCAACTTCACAGCGCTAGCTCATAAATTCCATAGCTAATTTCGCACCGCTCGGGCATAAATTCCATGGCCAACTTGACACCGCTTGCTCATGAAATCCATAGCCAGCATCACACCGCTCGCTCATAAGTTCCAAGGCCAACTTCGCACCCCTAGCTCATAAATTCCATGGCCGTCTTCAAACCACTCGCTCATATTTTCCACGGCCAACTTCACACCGCTCGCTCATAAAATCCATGGCAAACTTCGCACCGCTCGCTCATAAATTCTAAAGCAAACTTTACACCGCTCGCTCATAAATTCCATGGCCAACTTCACACCGCTAGCTCATAAATTCCATGGCCAACCTAGTACCAATCGCTCATGAAATCCATTGCCAGCATCACAACGCTCGATCATAAAATCCATGGCCAACTGCTCACAGATCGTTCATAAATTCCACAGCCAACTTCACAGCGCTCGCTCATAAATTCCATAGCTAATGTCGCACCGCTCGCTCATAAATTCAATAGCTAATTTCGCACCGCTCGCTCATAAATTCCATAGCTAATGTCGCACCGCTCGCTCATAAATTCAATAGCTAATTTCGCACCGCTCGTTCATAAATTCCACGGCCAACTTCGCACCGCTCGCTCATAAATTCCACGGCCAACTGCACACAGCTCGCTAATAAATTCCACGGCCAACTTCACACCTCTCGCTCATAATATCCATGGCCCACTACGCACCGCTCGCTCATAAATTCCAAAGCCAGCTTCACACCGCTAGCTGATAAATTCCAAGGCCAACTATGCACTGCGCGCTCATAAAATCCATAGTCAACTTCACACCGCTCGATCATACATTCTATGGCTAAGTTAATACCCCTCGCTCATATATTCAATGGCTAATTTTATACCGCTCGCTCATAAATTCCATGGCCAAATTTACACCGATCGAACATAAATTCCATCGTCAACTTCACACCGCTCGAACATAAATTCCATAGCCAACTTCACACCGCTCGCTAATAAATTCCACGGCCAACTTCACACCGCTCGCTCATAAAATCCATGGCAAACTTCGCACCGCTCGCTCATAAATTCTAAAGCAAACTTTACACCGCTCGCTCATAAATTCCATGGCCAACTTCACACCGCTAGCTCATAAATTCCATGGCCAACCTAGTACCAATCGCTCATGAAATCCATTGCCAGCATCACAACGCTCGCTCATAAAATCCATGGCAAACTGCTCACAGATCGCTCATAAATTCCACAGCCAACTTCACAGCGCTCGCTCATAAATTCCATAGCTAATGTCGCACCGCTCGCTCATAAATTCAATAGCTAATTTCGCACCGCTCCCTCAGAATTTCCATGACCAACTTAATACCGCTCGGTCATATATTCTATGGCTAATTTCATACCGCTCGCTCATAAATTCCGTGACAAACTTTACACCACTCGGACATAAATTCCATGGCCTACTTCACACGGTTCGCTCATAAATTCTATGGCCAACTTGACACCGCTCGCTCATAAATACCATAGCTAATTTCGCACCGCTCGCTCATCGATTCCATGGCCAACTTGCTCGGGCATGAATTCCATGGCCAACTTGACAGCGCTCGCTCATAAATTCCATAGCTAATTTCGCACCGCTCGCTCATAAATTCAAGGGCACATTTCACACCGCTCGCTCATAAATTCCACGTTCAACTTCACACCGCTCGCTCATAAAATCCATGGCCGACTTCGCACCGCTCGCTCATAAAATCCATGGCCGATTTCTCACCGCTCGCTCATAAAATCCATGGTTAACTTCGCATTGCTCGCTCATAAATTCCATAGCCAACTTCACACCGCTAGCTCATAAATTCCAAGGCCAACTTCGCACCGCTCGCTCATAAATTCCATAGCCAAATTTACACCGATCGAACATAAATTCCATCATCAACTTCACACCGCTCGAACATAAATTCCATAGCCAACTTCACA
The DNA here is from genome assembly GCA_964016905.1 of Perithous albicinctus. Classification (NCBI taxonomy): domain Eukaryota; kingdom Metazoa; phylum Arthropoda; class Insecta; order Hymenoptera; family Ichneumonidae; genus Perithous; species Perithous albicinctus. The sequence continues at coordinate 4,490,534 of OZ024698.1, read as the reverse complement.
CCGCTCGCTAATACATTCCATGGCCAACTTCACACCAATCGCTCATAAATTCCATGGCCAACTTAGTACCACTCGCTCATAAATTCCAGAGCCAACTTCACACCGATAGCTCATAAATTCCATAGCTAATTTCGCACCGCTCGCTCATAAATACCACGGCCAACTTCACACCGCACGCTCATAAGTTCCATAGCCAACGTCGCACCGCTCGCTCATAAATTCCATGGCCATCTTCAAACCGCTCGGTCATAATTTCCACGGCCAACTTCACACCGCTCGCTCATAAAATCCATGGCTAACTTCGCACCGCTCGCTCATAAATTCTAAAGCAAACTTTACACCGATAGATCATAAATTCCAAGGTCAACTTCGCACCGCTCGCTCATAAATTCCACGGCCAACTGCACACAGCTCGCTAATAAATTCCACGGCCAACTATGCACTGCGCGCTCATAAAATCCATAGCCAACTTCACACCGCTTCATAAACTTCATAAACCGCACACCGATCATAAATTCTATGGCTAAGTTAATACCGCTCGCTCAAATATTCAATGGCTAATTTTATACCGCTCGCTCATAAATTCCATGGCCAAATTTACGCCGATAGAACATAAATTCCATCGTCAACTTCACACCGCTCGAACATAAATTCCATAGCCAACTTCACACCGCTCGCTAATAAATTCCATGGGCAACTACACCGCTCGCTCATAAATTCAATGGCTAATTTCACACCGATTGCTCATAAATTCCATAGCCAACGTCGCACCGCTGGCTCATTAATTCCACGACCAACTGCACACAGCTCGCTAATAAATTCCACGGCCAACTTCACACCTCTCGCTCATAAAATCCATTGCCCACTTCGCACCGCTCGCTCAGAAATTCCAAGGCCAACTATGCACTGCGCGCTCATAAAATCCATAGCCAACTTCACACCGCTAGCTCATAAATTCCATGGCCAACTTCGTACTACTCGCTCATGAAATCCATAGCCAGCATCACACCGCTCGCTCATAAAATCCATGGCCAACTGCTCACAGATCGCTCATAAATTCCACAGCCAACTTCACAGCGCTCGCTCATAAATTCCATAGCTTATGTCGCACCGCTCGCTCATAAATTCCATAGCTAATTTTGCACCGCTCGCTCATAAATTCCACGGCCAACTTCGCACCGCTCGCTCATAAATTCCACGGCCAACTGCACACAGCTCGCTAATAAATTCCACGGCCAACTTCACACCTCTCGCTCATAAAATCCATGGCCCACTACGCACCGCTCGCTCATAAATTCCAAAGCCAGCTTCACACCGCTAGCTCATAAATTCCAAGGCAAACTATGCACTGCGCGCTCATAAAATCCATAGTCAACTTCACACCGCTCGATCATACATTCTATGGCTAAGTTAATACCCCTCGCTCATATATTCAATGGCTAATTTTATACCGCTCGCTCATAAATTCCATGGCCAAATTTACACCGATCGAACATAAATTCCATCGTCAACTTCACACCGCTCGAACATAAATTCCATAGCCAACTTCACACCGCTCGCTAATAAATTCCATGGCCAACTTCACACCGCTAGCTCATAAATTCCATGGCCAAATTTACACCGATCGAACATAAATTCCATCGTCAACTTCACACCGCTCGAACATAAATTGCATAGCCAACTTCACACCAGTCGCTAATACATTCCATGGCCAACTTAGTAACACTCGCTCATAAATTCCACGGCCAACTTCACACCGCTCGCTCATAAGTTCCATAGCCAACGTCGCACCGCTCGCTCATAAATTCCATGGCCATCTTCAAACCGCTCGCTCATAATTTCCACGGCCAACTTCACACCGCTAGCTCATAAATTCCATGGCCAACCTAGTACCAATCGCTCATGAAATCCATTGCCAGCATCACAACATTCGCTCATAAAATCCATGGCCAACTGCTCACAGATCGCTCATAAATTCCACAGCTAACTTCACAGCGCTCGCTCATAAATTCCATAGCTAATGTCGCACCGCTCGCTCATAAATTCAATAGTTAATTTCGCACCGCTCGCTCATAAATTCCATAGCTAATGTCGCACCGCTCGCTTATAAATTCAATAGCTAATTTCGCACCGCTCGCTCATAAAATCCACGGCCAACTTCACACAGCACGCTCATAAAATCCATGGCCGACTTCGCACCGCTCGCTCATAAAATCCATGGCCGACTTCACACCGCTCGCTCATAAAATCCATGGTTAACTTCGCACCGCTCGCTCATAAATTCCACGGCCAAATTCACACCGCTCGCTCATAAGTTCCAAAGGCAACGTCGCACCGCTCGCTCATAAAATCCATGGCTAACTTCGCACCGCTCGCTCATAAATTCCACGGCCAAATTCACACCGCTCTCTCATCAATTCCATAGCTAATTTCGCACCGCTCGCTCACAAATTCAATGGCCAACTTCACACCGCTCGCTCATAAAATCCATGGCTAACTTCGCACCGCTCGCTCATAAATTCTAAAGCAAACTTTACACCGATAGATCATAAATTCCAAGGCCAACTTCGAACCGTTCGCTCATAAATTCCACGGCCAACTGCACACAGCTCACTAATAAATTCCACGGCCAACTTCACACCTCTCGCTCATAAAATCCATGGCCCACTACGCACCGCTCGCTCATAAGTTCCAGAGCCAACTTCACAGCGCTAGCTCATAAATTCCATAGCTAATTTCGCACCGCTCGGGCATAAATTCCATGGCCAACTTGACACCGCTTGCTCATGAAATCCATAGCCAGCATCACACCGCTCGCTCATAAGTTCCAAGGCCAACTTCGCACCCCTAGCTCATAAATTCCATGGCCGTCTTCAAACCACTCGCTCAAAAATTCCAAGGCCAACTTTACATCGATCAAACATAAATTCCATGGTCAACTTCACACTGCTCGCTCATAAATTCCATAGCTAATGTCGCACCGCTCGCTCATAAATTCCATAGCTAATTTCGCACCGCTCGCTCACAGATTCCATGTCGAACTTGACACCTCTCGGGCATAAATTCCATGGCCAACTTGACACAGCTCGCTCATAAATTCCATGACTAATTTCACACCGCTCGCTCATAAATTCCACGGCCAACTGCACACAGCTCGCTAATAAATTCCACGGCCAACTTCACACCTCTCGCTCATAAAATCCATGGCCCACTTCGCACCGCTCGCTCATAAATTCCAAAGGCAGCTTCACACAGCTAGCTCATAAACTCCGAGGCCAACTATGCACTGCGCGCTCATAAAATCCATAGTCAACTTCACACCGCTCGATCATCAATTTCATGGCTAAGTTAATACCGCTCGCTCATATATTCAATGGCTAATTTTATACCGCTCGCTCATAAATTCCATGGCCAAATTTACACAGATCGAACATAAATTCCATCGTCAACTTCACACCGCTCGAACATAAATTCCATACGCAACTTCACCGCGCTCGCTCATAAAATCCACGGACAACTTCGCACCGCACGCTCATAAATTCCGTGGCCAACTGCACACAGCTCGCTCATAAAATCCATGGCCAACTTCAAACCGCTCGCTAATAAATTCCATGGCCAACTTCACACCGCTAGCTCATAAATTCCATGGCCAACTTAGTACCAATCGCTCATGAAATCCATTGCCAGCATCACACCACTCGCTCATAAAATCCATGGCCAACTGCTCACAGATCGCTCATAAATTCCACAGCCAACTTCACAGCGCTCGCTCATAAATCCCATAGCTAATGTCGCACCGCTCGCTCATAAATTCAATAGCTAATTTCGCACCGCTCGCTCATAAATTCCATAGCTAATGTCGCACCGCTCGCTCATAAATTCAATAGCTAATTTCGCACCGCTCACTCATAAAATCCATGGCCAACTTCACACCGCTCGCTCATAAAATCCATGGCCAACTTCACACAACTCGCTCATAAATTCCTTAGGCAACTTCATACCGCTCGCTCGTAAATTCCAGAGCCAACTTCACACCGATAGCTCATAAATTCCATTGCTAATTTCGCACCGCTCGCTCATGAAATCCATTGCCAGCATCACACCGCTCGCTCATAAAATCCATGGCCAACTTCGCACCGCTCGCTCAAAAATTCCATAGCTAATTACGCACCGCTAGCTCATAAATTCCATGGCCAACTTAGTACCGCTCGCTCATAAATTCCATGGGCAACTTCGCACAACTCGCTCATAAAATCCATAGCCAATTTCACACCGCTCGCTCAAAAATTCCATAGCTAATGTCGCACCGCTCGCTCATAAATTCCATAGCTAATTTCGCACCGCTCGCTCACAGATTTCATGTCGAACTTGACACCTCTTGGGCATCAATTCCATGGCCAACTTGACACCGCTCGTTCATAAATTCCATAGCTACTTTCGCACCGCTCGCTCAGAAATTCAATGGCTATTTTCACACCACTCGCTCATAAATTCCATGGGCAACTTCATGCCGCTCGCTCGTAAATTCCATAGCTAATTTCGCACCGCTCGCTCATAAATTCAAGGGCTCATTTCACACCGCTCGCACATAAATTCCACGTTCAACTTCACACCGCTCGCTCATAAAATCCATGGCCGACTTCGCACCGCTCGCTCATAAAATCCACGGTTAACTTCGCATTGCTCGCTCATAAATTCCATAGCCAACATCACACCGCTAGCTCATAAATTCCAAGGACAACTTCGCACCGCTCGCTCATAAATTTCACGGCCAACTTCACACCGCTCGCTCATAAGTTCCATGGCCAACTTCACTACGCTCGCTCATGAAATCCATGGACAACTTCGCACCGCTCGCTCATAAGTTCCAGAGCCAACTTCACAGCGCTAGCTCATAAATTCCATAGCTAATTTCGCACCGCTCGGGCATAAATTCCATGGCCAACTTGACACCGCTGGCTCATGAAATCCATAGCCAGCATCACACCGCTCGCTCATAAGTTCCAAGGCCAACTTCGCACCCCTAGCTCATAAATTCCATGGCCGTCTTCAAACCACTCGCTCATATTTTCCACGGCCAACTTCACACCGCTCGCTCATAAAATCCATGGCAAACTTCGCACCGCTCGCTCATAAATTCTAAAGCAAACTTTACACCGCTCGCTCATAAATTCCATGGCCAACTTCACACCGCTAGCTCATAAATTCCATGGCCAACCTAGTACCAATCGCTCATGAAATCCATTGCCAGCATCACAACGCTCGCTCATAAAATCCATGGCCAACTGCTCACAGATCGTTCATAAATTCCACAGCCAACTTCACAGCGCTCGCTCATAAATTCCATAGCTAATGTCGCACCGCTCGCTCATAAATTCAATAGCTAATTTCGCACCGCTCGCTCATAAATTCCATAGCTAATGTCGCACCGCTCGCTCATAAATTCAATAGCTAATTTCGCACCGCTCGTTCATAAATTCCACGGCCAACTTCGCACCGCTCGCTCATAAATTCCACGGCCAACTGCACACAGCTCGCTAATAAATTCCACGGCCAACTTCACACCTCTCGCTCATAATATCCATGGCCCACTACGCACCGCTCGCTCATAAATTCCAAAGCCAGCTTCACACCGCTAGCTGATAAATTCCAAGGCCAACTATGCACTGCGCGCTCATAAAATCCATAGTCAACTTCACACCGCTCGATCATACATTCTATGGCTAAGTTAATACCCCTCGCTCATATATTCAATGGCTAATTTTATACCGCTCGCTCATAAATTCCATGGCCAAATTTACACCGATCGAACATAAATTCCATCGTCAACTTCACACCGCTCGAACATAAATTCCATAGCCAACTTCACACCGCTCGCTAATAAATTCCACGGCCAACTTCACACCGCTCGCTCATAAAATCCATGGCAAACTTCGCACCGCTCGCTCATAAATTCTAAAGCAAACTTTACACCGCTCGCTCATAAATTCCATGGCCAACTTCACACCGCTAGCTCATAAATTCCATGGCCAACCTAGTACCAATCGCTCATGAAATCCATTGCCAGCATCACAACGCTCGCTCATAAAATCCATGGCAAACTGCTCACAGATCGCTCATAAATTCCACAGCCAACTTCACAGCGCTCGCTCATAAATTCCATAGCTAATGTCGCACCGCTCGCTCATAAATTCAATAGTTAATTTCGCACCGCTCGCTCATAAATTCCATAGCTAATGTCGCACCGCTCGCTTATAAATTCAATAGCTAATTTCGCACCGCTCGCTCATAAAATCCACGGCCAACTTCACACAGCACGCTCATAAAATCCATGGCCGACTTCGCACCGCTCGCTCATAAAATCCATGGCCGACTTCACACCGCTCGCTCATAAAATCCATGGTTAACTTCGCATTGCTCGCTCATAAATTCCATAGCCAACTTCACACCGCTAGCTCATAAATTCCAAGGCCAACTTCGCACCGCTCGCTCATAAATTCCATGGCCAAATTTACACCGATCGAACATAAATTCCATCGTCAACTTCACACCGCTCGACCATAAATTCCATAGCCAACTTCACACCAGTCGCTAATACATTCCATGGCCAACTTCACACCAGTCGCTCATAAATTCCATGGCCAACTTAGTACCACTCGCTCATAAATTCCATGGCCAACTTAGTACCACTCGCTCATAAATTTCAGAGCCAACTTCACACCGATAGCTCATAAATTCCACAGCTAATTTCGCACCGCTCGCTCATAAATTCCACGGCCAAATTCACACCGCTCTCTCATAAATTCCATGGCCATCTTCAAACCGCTCGCTCATAAAATCCATGGCTAACTTCGCACCGCTCGCTCATAAATTCTAAAGCAAACTTTACACCGCTCGCTCATAAATTCCATGGCCAACTTCACACCGCTAGCTCATAAATTCCATGGCCAACCTAGTACCAATCGCTCATGAAATCCATTGCCAGCATCACAACGCTCGCTCATAAAATCCATGGCCAACTGCTCACAGATCGTTCATAAATTCCACAGCCAACTTCACAGCGCTCGCTCATAAATTCCATAGCTAATGTCGCACCGCTCGCTCATAAATTCAATAGCTAATTTCGCACCGCTCGCTCATAAATTCCATAGCTAATGTCGCACCGCTCGCTCATAAATTCAATAGCTAATTTCGCACCGCTCGCTCATACATTCCATGGCCAACTTCACACCACTCGCTCATAAATTCCATGGCCAACTTAGTACCACTCGCTCATAAATTCCATGGCCAACTTAGTACCACTCGCTCATAAATTCCAGAGCCAACTTCACACCGATAGCTCATAAATTCCATAGCTAATTTCGCACCGCTCGCTCATAAATTCCATAGCTTATGTCGCACCGCTCGCTCATAAATTCCATAGCTAATTTCGCACCGCTCGCTCATAAATTCAATGGCTAATTTCACACCGCTTGCTCATAAATTCCATGGCCAACTTCACGCCACTCGCTCATAAATTCCTTGGGCAACTTCATACCGCTCGCTCATAAATTCCATAGCCAACGTCGCACCGTTCTCTCATAAATTCCATGGCCATCTTCAAACCGCTCGCTCATAAAATCCATGGCTAACTTCGCACCGCTCGCTCATAAATTCTAAAGCAAACTTTACACCGCTCGCTCATAAATTCCATGGCCAACTTCACACCGCTAGCTCATAAATTCCATAGCCAACTTCACACCGCTAGCTCATAAATTTCAAGGACAACTTCGCACCGCTCGCTCATAAATTCCATGGCCAAATTTACACCGATCGAACATAAATTCCATCGTCAACTTCACACCGCTCGAACATAAATTCCATAGCCAACTTCACACCAGTCGCTAATACATTCCATGGCCAACTTCACACCACTCGCTCATAAATTCCATGGCCAACTTCACACCGCTAGCTCATAAATTCCATGTCCAACCTAGTACCAATCGCTCATGAAATCCATTGCCAGCATCACAACGCTCGCTCATAAAATCCATGGCCAACTGCTCACAGATCGTTCATAAATTCCACAGCCAACTTCACAGCGCTCGCTCATAAATTCCATAGCTAATGTCGCACCGCTCGCTCATAAATTCAATAGCTAATTTCGCACCGCTCGTTCATAAATTCCACGGCCAACTTCGCACCGCTCGCTCATAAATTCCACGGCCAACTGCACACAGCTCGCTAATAAATTCCACGGCCAACTTCACACCTCTCGCTCATAATATCCATGGCCCACTACGCACCGCTCGCTCATAAATTCCAAAGCCAGCTTCACACCGCTAGCTGATAAATTCCAAGGCCAACTATGCACTGCGCGCTCATAAAATCCATAGTCAACTTCACACCGCTCGATCATACATTCTATGGCTAAGTTAATACCCCTCGCTCATATATTCAATGGCTAATTTTATACCGCTCGCTCATAAATTCCATGGCCAAATTTACACCGATCGAACATAAATTCCATCGTCAACTTCACACCGCTCGAACATAAATTCCATAGCCAACTTCACACCGCTCGCTAATAAATTCCACGGCCAACTTCACACCGCTCGCTCATAAAATCCATGGCAAACTTCGCACCGCTCGCTCATAAATTCTAAAGCAAACTTTACACCGCTCGCTCATAAATTCCATGGCCAACTTCACACCGCTAGCTCATAAATTCCATGGCCAACCTAGTACCAATCGCTCATGAAATCCATTGCCAGCATCACAACGCTCGCTCATAAAATCCATGGCAAACTGCTCACAGATCGCTCATAAATTCCACAGCCAACTTCACAGCGCTCGCTCAAAAATTCCATAGCTAATGTCGCACCGCTCGCTCATAAATTCAATAGCTAATTTCGCACCGCTCCCTCAGAATTTCCATGACCAACTTAATACCGCTCGGTCATATATTCTATGGCTAATTTCATACCGCTCGCTCATAAATTCCGTGACAAACTTTACACCACTCGGACATAAATTCCATGGCCTACTTCACACGGTTCGCTCATAAATTCTATGGCCAACTTGACACCGCTCGCTCATAAATACCATAGCTAATTTCGCACCGCTCGCTCATCGATTCCATGGCCAACTTGCTCGGGCATGAATTCCATGGCCAACTTGACAGCGCTCGCTCATAAATTCCATAGCTAATTTCGCACCGCTCGCTCATAAATTCAAGGGCACATTTCACACCGCTCGCTCATAAATTCCACGTTCAACTTCACACCGCTCGCTCATAAAATCCATGGCCGACTTCGCACCGCTCGCTCATAAAATCCATGGCCGATTTCTCACCGCTCGCTCATAAAATCCATGGTTAACTTCGCATTGCTCGCTCATAAATTCCATAGCCAACTTCACACCGCTAGCTCATAAATTCCAAGGCCAACTTCGCACCGCTCGCTCATAAATTCCATAGCCAAATTTACACCGATCGAACATAAATTCCATCATCAACTTCACACCGCTCGAACATAAATTCCATAGCCAACTTCACACCGCTCGCTAATACATTCCATGGCCAACTTCACACCAATCGCTCATAAATTCCATGGCCAACTTAGTACCACTCGCTCATAAATTCCAGAGCCAACTTCACACCGATAGCTCATAAATTCCATAGCTAATTTCGCACCGCTCGCTCATAAATACCACGGCCAACTTCACACCGCACGCTCATAAGTTCCATAGCCAACGTCGCACCGCTCGCTCATAAATTCCATGGCCATCTTCAAACCGCTCGGTCATAATTTCCACGGCCAACTTAACACCGCTCGCTCATAAAATCCATGGCTAACTTCGCACCGCTCGCTCATAAATTCTAAAGCAAACTTTACACCGATAGATCATAAATTCCAAGGTCAACTTCGCACCGCTCGCTCATAAATTCCACGGCCAACTGCACACAGCTCGCTAATAAATTCCACGGCCAACTATGCACTGCGCGCTCATAAAATCCATAGCCAACTTCACACCGCTAGCTCATAAATTCCATGGCCAACTTCGTACTACTCGCTCATGAAATCCATAGCCAGCATCACACCGCTCGCTCATAAAATCCATGGCCAACTGCTCACAGATCGCTCATAAATTCCACAGCCAACTTCACAGCGCTCGCTCATAAATTCCATAGCTTATGTCGCACCGCTCGCTCATAAATTCCATAGCTAATTTTGCACCGCTCGCTCAGAAAATCCATAGTCAACTTCACACCGCTCGACCATACATTCTATGGCTAAGTTAATACCCCTCGCTCATATATTCAATGGCTAATTTTATACCGCTCGCTCATAAATTCCATGGCCAAATTTACACCGATCGAACATAAATTCCATCGTCAACTTCACACCGCTCGAACATAAATTCCATAGCCAACTTCACACCGCTCGCTAATAAATTCCATGGCCAACTTCACACCGCTAGCTCATAAATTCCATGGCCAACTTCACACCGCTAGCTCATAAATTCCATGGCCAACTTAGTACCACTCGCTCATGAAATCCATATCCAGCATCACACCGCTCGCTCATAAAATCCATGGCCAATTGCTCACAGATCGCTTTAAATTCCACAGCCAACTTCACAGCGCTCGCTCATAAATTCCATAGCTAATGTCTCACCGCTCGCTCATAAATTCAATAGCTAATTTCGCACCGCTCGCTCATAAATTCCACGGCCAACTTCACACCGCTCGCTCATAAAATCCATGGCCGACTTCGCACCGCTCGCTCATAAAATCCATGGCCGACTTCACACCGCTCGCTCATAAATTCCATAGCCAACTTCACACCGCTAGCTCATAAATTTCAAGGACAACTTCGCACCGCTCGCTCATAAATTCCATGGCCAAATTTACACCGATCGAACATAAATTCCATCGTCAACTTCACACCGCTCGAACATAAATTCCATAGCCAACTTCACACCAGTCGCTAATACATTCCATGGCCAACTTCACACCACTCGCTCATAAATTCCATGGCCAACTTAGTACCACTCGCTCATAAATTCCATGGCCAACTTAGTAACACTCGCTCATAAATTCCACGGCCAACTTCACACCGCTCGTTCATAAGTTCCATAGCCAACGTCGCACCGCTCGCTCATAAATACCATGGCCATCTTCAAACCGCTCGCTCATAATTTCCACGGCCAACTTCACACCGCTCGCTCATAAAATCCATGGCTAACTTCGCACCGCTCGCTCATAAATTCTAAAGCAAACTTTACACCGATAGATCATAAATTCCAAGGCCAACTTCGCACCGTTCGCTCATAAATTCCACGGCCAACTGCACACAGCTCGCTAATAAATTCCACGGCCAACTTCACACCTCTCGCTCATAAAATCCATGGCCCACTACGCACCGCTCGCTCATAAACTCCAAAGCCAGCTTCACACCGCTAGCTCATAAATTCCAAGGCCAACTATGCACTGCGAGCTCATAAAATCCATAGTCAACTTCACACCGCTCGATCATACATTCTATGGCTAAGTTAATACCGCTCGCTCATATATTCAATGGCTAATTTTATACCGCTCGCTCATAAATTCCATGGCCAAATTTACACCGATCGAACATAAATTCCATCGTCAACTTCACACCGCTCGAACATAAATTCCATAGCCAACTTCACACCGCTCGCTAATAAATTCCATGGCCAACTTCACACCGCTAGCTCATAAATTCCATGACCAACTTAGTACCACTCGCTCATGAAATCCATATCCAGCATCACACCGCTCGCTCATAAAATCCATGGCCAATTGCTCACAGATCGCATTAAATTCCACAGCCAACTTCACAGCGCTCGCTCATAAATTCCATAGCTAATGTCTCACCGCTCGCTCATAAATTCAATAGCTAATTTCACACCGCTCGCTCATAAATTCCACGGCCAACTTCACACCGCTCGCTCATAAAATCCATGGCCGACTTCGCACCGCTCGCTCATAAAATCCATGGCCGACTTCACACCGCTCGCTAATAAATTCCATAGCCAACGTCGCACCGCTCGCTCATAAATTCCACGGCCAACTGCACACAGCTCGCTAGTAAATTCCATGGCCAACTTCACACCTCTCGCTCATAAAATCCATGGCCCACTTCACACCGCTAGCTCATAAATTCCATGGCCAACGGAGTACCAATCGCTCATGAAATCCATTGCCAGCATCACACCGCTCGCTCATAAAATCCATGGCCAACTGCTCACAGATCGCTCATAAATTCCACAGCCAACATCACAGCCCTCGCTCATAAATACCATAGCTAATGTCGCACCGCTCGCTCATAAATTCCATAGCTAATTTCGCACCGCTCGCTCATAAATTCCACGGCCAACATCACACCGCTCGCTCATAAAATCCATGGCCGACTTCGCACCGCTCGCTCATAAAATCCATGGCCGACTGCACACAGCTCGCGAATAAATTCCACGGCCAACTTCACACCTCTCGCTCATAAAATTCATGGCCCACTTCGCACCGCTCGCTCATAAATTCCAAAGCCAGCTTCACACCGCTAGCTCATAAATTCCAAGGCCAACTATGCACTGCGCGCTCATAAAATCCATAGTCAACTTCACACCGCTCGATCATACATTCTATGGCTAAGTTAATACCCCTCGCTCATATATTCAATGGCTAATTTCATACCGCTCGCTCATAAATTCCATGGCCAAATTTACACCGATCGAACATAAATTCCATCGTCAACTGCACACCGCTCGAACATAAATTCCATAGCCAACTTCACACCGCTCGCTAATAAATTCCATGGCCAACTTCACACCGCTAGCTCATAAATTCCATGGCCAACTTAGTACCACTCGCTCATGAAATCCATTGCCAGCATTACAACATTCGCTCATAAAATCCATGGCCAACTGCTCACAGATCGCTCATAAATTCCACAGCCAACTTCACAGCGCTCGCTCATAAATCCCATAGCTAATGTCGCACCGCTCGCTCATAAATTCAATAGCTAATTTCGCACCGCTCGCTCATAAATTCCATAGCTAATGTCGCACCGCTCGCTCATAAATTCCACGGCCAACATCACACCGCTCGCTCATAAATTCCACGGCCAACTTCACACCGCTCGCTCATAAAATCCATGACCAACTTCGCACCGCTCGCTCTAAAATTCCATAGCTAATTACGCACCGCTAGCTCATAAATTCCATGGCCAACTTAGTACCGCTCGCTCATAAAATCCATAGCCATTTTCTCACCGCTCGCTCATAATTTCCATGACCAACTTAATACCGCTCGCTCATAAATTCAAGGGCTAATTTCATACCGCACGCTCATAAATTCCATGGCCATCTTCACACCACTCGCTCATAAATTCCATGGGCAACTTCGCACATCTCGCTCATAAAATCCATAGCCAATTTCACACCGCTCGCTCATAAATTCCATAGCCAACTTCACACCACTAGCTCATAAATTTCAAGGCCAACTTCGCACCGCTCGCTCATAAATTCCATGGCCAAATTTACACCGATCGAACATAAATTCCATCGTCAACTTCACACCGCTCGAACATAAATTGCATAGCCAACTTCACACCAGTCGCTAATACATTCCATGGCCAACTTAGTAACACTCGCTCATAAAATCCACGGCCAACTTCACACCGCTCGCTCATAAGTTCCATAGCCAACGTCGCACCGCTCGCTCATAAATTCCATGGCCATCTTCAAACCGCTCGCTCATAATTTCCACGGCCAACTTCACACCGCTAGCTCATAAATTCCATGGCCAGCCTAGTACCAATCGCTCATGAAATCCATTGCCAGCATCACAACATTCGCTCATAAAATCCATGGCCAACTGCTCACAGATCGCTCATAAATTCCACAGCTAACTTCACAGCGCTCGCTCATAAATTCCATAGCTAATGTCGCACCGCTCGCTCATAAATTCAATAGTTAATTTCGCACCGCTCGCTCATAAATTCCATAGCTAATGTCGCACCGCTCGCTTATAAATTCAATAGCTAATTTCGCACCGCTCGCTCATAAAATCCACGGCCAACTTCACACAGCACGCTCATAAAATCCATGGCCGACTTCGCACCGCTCGCTCATAAAATCCATGGCCGACTTCACACCGCTCGCTCATAAAATCCATGGTTAACTTCGCATTGCTCGCTCATAAATTCCATAGCCAACTTCACACCGCTAGCTCATAAATTCCAAGGCCAACTTCGCACCGCTCGCTCATAAATTCCATGGCCAAATTTACACCGATCGAACATAAATTCCATCGTCAACTTCACACCGCTCGACCATAAATTCCATAGCCAACTTCACACCAGTCGCTAATACATTCCATGGCCAACTTCACACCAGTCGCTCATAAATTCCATGGCCAACTTAGTACCACTCGCTCATAAATTCCATGGCCAACTTAGTACCACTCGCTCATAAATTTCAGAGCCAACTTCACACCGATAGCTCATAAATTCCACAGCTAATTTCGCACCGCTCGCTCATAAAATCCACGGCCAACTTCACACAGCACGCTCATAAAATCCATGGCCGACTTCGCACCGCTCGCTCATGAAATCCATGGCCGACTTCACACCGCTCGCTCATAAATTCCATGGGCAACTTCGCACAACTCGCTCATAAAATCCATAGCCAATTTCACACCGCTCGCTCAAAAATTCCATAGCTAATGTCGCACCGCTCGCTCATAAATTCCATAGCTAATTTCGCACCGCTCGCTCACAGATTCCATGTCGAACTTGACACCTCTTGGGCATCAATTCCATGGCCAACTTGACACCGCTCGTTCATAAATTCCATAGCTACTTTCGCACCGCTCGCTCAGAAATTCAATGGCTATTTTCACACCACTCGCTCATAAATTCCATGGGCAACTTCATGCCGCTCGCTCGTAAATTCCATAGCTAATTTCGCACCGCTCGCTCATAAATTCAAGGGCTCATTTCACACCGCTCGCACATAAATTCCACGTTCAACTTCACACCGCTCGCTCATAAAATCCATGGACAACTTCGCACCGCTCGCTCATAAGTTCCAGAGCCAACTTCACAGCGCTAGCTCATAAATTCCATAGCTAATTTCGCACCGCTCGGGCATAAATTCCATGGCCAACTTGACACCGCTGGCTCATGAAATCCATAGCCAGCATCACACCGCTCGCTAATAAATTCCACGGCCAACTTCACACCTCTCGCTCATAATATCCATGGCCCACTACGCACCGCTCGCTCATAAATTCCAAAGCCAGCTTCACACCGCTAGCTGATAAATTCCAAGGCCAACTATGCACTGCGCGCTCATAAAATCCATAGTCAACTTCACACCGCTCGATCATACATTCTATGGCTAAGTTAATACCCCTCGCTCATATATTCAATGGCTAATTTTATACCGCTCGCTCATAAATTCCATGGCCAAATTTACACCGATCGAACATAAATTCCATCGTCAACTTCACACCGCTCGAACATAAATTCCATAGCCAACTTCACACCGCTCGCTAATAAATTCCACGGCCAACTTCACACCGCTCGCTCATAAAATCCATGGCAAACTTCGCACCGCTCGCTCATAAATTCTAAAGCAAACTTTACACCGCTCGCTCATAAATTCCATGGCCAACTTCACACCGCTAGCTCATAAATTCCATGGCCAACCTAGTAACAATCGCTCATGAAATCCATTGCCAGCATCACAACGCTCGCTCATAAAATCCATGGCAAACTGCTCACAGATCGCTCATAAATTCCACAGCCAACTTCACAGCGCTCGCTCAAAAATTCCATAGCTAATGTCGCACCGCTCGCTCATAAATTCAATAGCTAATTTCGCACCGCTCCCTCAGAATTTCCATGACCAACTTAATACCGCTCGGTCATATATTCTATGGCTAATTTCATACCGCTCGCTCATAAATTCCGTGACAAACTTTACACCACTCGGACATAAATTCCATGGCCTACTTCACACGGTTCGCTCATAAATTCTATGGCCAACTTGACACCGCTCGCTCATAAATACCATAGCTAATTTCGCACCGCTCGCTCATCGATTCCATGGCCAACTTGCTCGGGCATGAATTCCATGGCCAACTTGACAGCGCTCGCTCATAAATTCCATAGCTAATTTCGCACCGCTCGCTCATAAATTCAAGGGCACATTTCACACCGCTCGCTCATAAATTCCACGTTCAACTTCACACCGCTCGCTCATAAAATCCATGGCCGACTTCGCACCGCTCGCTCATAAAATCCATGGCCGATTTCTCACCGCTCGCTCATAAAATCCATGGTTAACTTCGCATTGCTCGCTCATAAATTCCATAGCCAACTTCACACCGCTAGCTCATAAATTCCAAGGCCAACTTCGCACCGCTCGCTCATAAATTCCATAGCCAAATTTACACCGATCGAACATAAATTCCATCATCAACTTCACACCGCTCGAACATAAATTCCATAGCCAACTTCACACCGCTCGCTAATACATTCCATGGCCAACTTCACACCAATCGCTCATAAATTCCATGGCCAACTTAGTACCACTCGCTCATAAATTCCAGAGCCAACTTCACACCGATAGCTCATAAATTCCATAGCTAATTTCGCACCGCTCGCTCATAAATACCACGGCCAACTTCACACCGCACGCTCATAAGTTCCATAGCCAACGTCGCACCGCTCGCTCATAAATTCCATGGCCATCTTCAAACCGCTCGGTCATAATTTCCACGGCCAACTTAACACCGCTCGCTCATAAAATCCATGGCTAACTTCGCACCGCTCGCTCATAAATTCTAAAGCAAACTTTACACCGATAGATCATAAATTCCAAGGTCAACTTCGCACCGCTCGCTCATAAATTCCACGGCCAACTGCACACAGCTCGCTAATAAATTCCACGGCCAACTATGCACTGCGCGCTCATAAAATCCATAGCCAACTTCACACCGCTAGCTCATAAATTCCATGGCCAACTTCGTACTACTCGCTCATGAAATCCATAGCCAGCATCACACCGCTCGCTCATAAAATCCATGGCCAACTGCTCACAGATCGCTCATAAATTCCACAGCCAACTTCACAGCGCTCGCTCATAAATTCCATAGCTTATGTCGCACCGCTCGCTCATAAATTCCATAGCTAATTTTGCACCGCTCGCTCATAAAATCCATAGTCAACTTCACACCGCTCGACCATACATTCTATGGCTAAGTTAATACCCCTCGCTCATATATTCAATGGCTAATTTTATACCGCTCGCTCATAAATTCCATGGCCAAATTTACACCGATCGAACATAAATTCCATCGTCAACTTCACACCGCTCGAACATAAATTCCATAGCCAACTTCACACCGCTCGCTAATAAATTCCATGGCCAAATTCACACCGCTAGCTCATAAATTCCATGGCCAACTTCACACCGCTAGCTCATAAATTCCATGGCCAACTTAGTACCACTCGCTCATGAAATCCATATCCAGCATCACACCGCTCGCTCATAAAATCCATGGCCAATTGCTCACAGATCGCTTTAAATTCCACAGCCAAATTCACAGCGCTCGCTCATAAATTCCATAGCTAATGTCTCACCGCTCGCTCATAAATTCAATAGCTAATTTCGCACCGCTCGCTCATAAATTCCACGGCCAACTTCACACCGCTCGCTCATAAAATCCATGGCCGACTTCGCACCGCTCGCTCATAAAATCCATGGCCGACTTCACACCGCTCGCTCATAAATTCCATAGCCAACTTCACACCGCTAGCTCATAAATTTCAAGGACAACTTCGCACCGCTCGCTCATAAATTCCATGGCCAAATTTACACCGATCGAACATAAATTCCATCGTCAACTTCACACCGCTCGAACATAAATTCCATAGCCAACTTCACACCAGTCGCTAATACATTCCATGGCCAACTTCACACCACTCGCTCATAAATTCCA
Source organism: Perithous albicinctus (assembly GCA_964016905.1). Lineage (NCBI taxonomy): Eukaryota > Metazoa > Arthropoda > Insecta > Hymenoptera > Ichneumonidae > Perithous > Perithous albicinctus. The sequence goes on along the minus strand of OZ024698.1, from coordinate 4,472,521 downwards.
TGGCCAACTTAGTACCACTCGCTCATAAATTCCATGGCCAACTTAGTAACACTCGCTCATAAATTCCACGGCCAACTTCACACCGCTCGTTCATAAGTTCCATAGCCAACGTCGCACCGCTCGCTCATAAATACCATGGCCATCTTCAAACCGCTCGCTCATAATTTCCACGGCCAACTTCACACCGCTCGCTCATAAAATCCATGGCTAACTTCGCACCGCTCGCTCATAAATTCTAAAGCAAACTTTACACCGATAGATCATAAATTCCAAGGCCAACTTCGCACCGTTCGCTCATAAATTCCACGGCCAACTGCACACAGCTCGCTAATAAATTCCACGGCCAACTTCACACCTCTCGCTCATAAAATCCATGGCCCACTACGCACCGCTCGCTCATAAACTCCAAAGCCAGCTTCACACCGCTAGCTCATAAATTCCAAGGCCAACTATGCACTGCGAGCTCATAAAATCCATAGTCAACTTCACACCGCTCGATCATACATTCTATGGCTAAGTTAATACCGCTCGCTCATATATTCAATGGCTAATTTTATACCGCTCGCTCATAAATTCCATGGCCAAATTTACACCGATCGAACATAAATTCCATCGTCAACTTCACACCGCTCGAACATAAATTCCATAGCCAACTTCACACCGCTCGCTAATAAATTCCATGGCCAACTTCACACCGCTAGCTCATAAATTCCATGACCAACTTAGTACCACTCGCTCATGAAATCCATATCCAGCATCACACCGCTCGCTCATAAAATCCATGGCCAATTGCTCACAGATCGCATTAAATTCCACAGCCAACTTCACAGCGCTCGCTCATAAATTCCATAGCTAATGTCTCACCGCTCGCTCATAAATTCAATAGCTAATTTCACACCGCTCGCTCATAAATTCCACGGCCAACTTCACACCGCTCGCTCATAAAATCCATGGCCGACTTCGCACCGCTCGCTCATAAAATCCATGGCCGACTTCACACCGCTCGCTAATAAATTCCATAGCCAACGTCGCACCGCTCGCTCATAAATTCCACGGCCAACTGCACACAGCTCGCTAGTAAATTCCATGGCCAACTTCACACCTCTCGCTCATAAAATCCATGGCCCACTTCACACCGCTAGCTCATAAATTCCATGGCCAACGGAGTACCAATCGCTCATGAAATCCATTGCCAGCATCACACCGCTCGCTCATAAAATCCATGGCCAACTGCTCACAGATCGCTCATAAATTCCACAGCCAACATCACAGCCCTCGCTCATAAATACCATAGCTAATGTCGCACCGCTAGCTCATAAATTCCATAGCTAATTTCGCACCGCTCGCTCATAAATTCCACGGCCAACATCACACCGCTCGCTCATAAAATCCATGGCCGACTTCGCACCGCTCGCTCATAAAATCCATGGCCGACTGCACACAGCTCGCGAATAAATTCCACGGCCAACTTCACACCTCTCGCTCATAAAATTCATGGCCCACTTCGCACCGCTCGCTCATAAATTCCAAAGCCAGCTTCACACCGCTAGCTCATAAATTCCAAGGCCAACTATGCACTGCGCGCTCATAAAATCCATAGTCAACTTCACACCGCTCGATCATACATTCTATGGCTAAGTTAATACCCCTCGCTCATATATTCAATGGCTAATTTCATACCGCTCGCTCATAAATTCCATGGCCAAATTTACACCGATCGAACATAAATTCCATCGTCAACTGCACACCGCTCGAACATAAATTCCATAGCCAACTTCACACCGCTCGCTAATAAATTCCATGGCCAACTTCACACCGCTAGCTCATAAATTCCATGGCCAACTTAGTACCACTCGCTCATGAAATCCATTGCCAGCATTACAACATTCGCTCATAAAATCCATGGCCAACTGCTCACAGATCGCTCATAAATTCCACAGCCAACTTCACAGCGCTCGCTCATAAATCCCATAGCTAATGTCGCACCGCTCGCTCATAAATTCAATAGCTAATTTCGCACCGCTCGCTCATAAATTCCATAGCTAATGTCGCACCGCTCGCTCATAAATTCCACGGCCAACATCACACCGCTCGCTCATAAATTCCACGGCCAACTTCACACCGCTCGCTCATAAAATCCATGGCCAACTTCGCACCGCTCGCTCTAAAATTCCATAGCTAATTACGCACCGCTAGCTCATAAATTCCATGGCCAACTTAGTACCGCTCGCTCATAAAATCCATAGCCATTTTCTCACCGCTCGCTCATAATTTCCATGACCAACTTAATACCGCTCGCTCATAAATTCAAGGGCTAATTTCATACCGCACGCTCATAAATTCCATGGCCATCTTCACACCACTCGCTCATAAATTCCATGGGCAACTTCGCACATCTCGCTCATAAAATCCATAGCCAATTTCACACCGCTCGCTCATAAATTCCATAGCCAACTTCACACCACTAGCTCATAAATTTCAAGGCCAACTTCGCACCGCTCGCTCATAAATTCCATGGCCAAATTTACACCGATCGAACATAAATTCCATCGTCAACTTCACACCGCTCGAACATAAATTGCATAGCCAACTTCACACCAGTCGCTAATACATTCCATGGCCAACTTAGTAACACTCGCTCATAAAATCCACGGCCAACTTCACACCGCTCGCTCATAAGTTCCATAGCCAACGTCGCACCGCTCGCTCATAAATTCCATGGCCATCTTCAAACCGCTCGCTCATAATTTCCACGGCCAACTTCACACCGCTAGCTCATAAATTCCATGGCCAACCTAGTACCAATCGCTCATGAAATCCATTGCCAGCATCACAACATTCGCTCATAAAATCCATGGCCAACTGCTCACAGATCGCTCATAAATTCCACAGCTAACTTCACAGCGCTCGCTCATAAATTCCATAGCTAATGTCGCACCGCTCGCTCATAAATTCAATAGTTAATTTCGCACCGCTCGCTCATAAATTCCATAGCTAATGTCGCACCGCTCGCTTATAAATTCAATAGCTAATTTCGCACCGCTCGCTCATAAAATCCACGGCCAACTTCACACAGCACGCTCATAAAATCCATGGCCGACTTCGCACCGCTCGCTCATAAAATCCATGGCCGACTTCACACCGCTCGCTCATAAAATCCATGGTTAACTTCGCATTGCTCGCTCATAAATTCCATAGCCAACTTCACACCGCTAGCTCATAAATTCCAAGGCCAACTTCGCACCGCTCGCTCATAAATTCCATGGCCAAATTTACACCGATCGAACATAAATTCCATCGTCAACTTCACACCGCTCGACCATAAATTCCATAGCCAACTTCACACCAGTCGCTAATACATTCCATGGCCAACTTCACACCAGTCGCTCATAAATTCCATGGCCAACTTAGTACCACTCGCTCATAAATTCCATGGCCAACTTAGTACCACTCGCTCATAAATTTCAGAGCCAACTTCACACCGATAGCTCATAAATTCCACAGCTAATTTCGCACCGCTCGCTCATAAATTCCACGGCCAAATTCACACCGCTCGCTCATAAGTTCCAAAGGCAACGTCGCACCGCTCGCTCATAAAATCCATGGCTAACTTCGCACCGCTCGCTCATAAATTCCACGGTCAAATTCACACCGCTCTCTCATCAATTCCATAGCTAATTTCGCACCGCTCGCTCACAAATTCAATGGCCAACTTCACACCGCTCGCTCATAAAATCCATGGCTAACTTCGCACCGCTCGCTCATAAATTCTAAAGCAAACTTTACACCGATAGATCATAAATTCCAAGGCCAACTTCGCACCCCTAGCTCATAAATTCCATGGCCGTCTTCAAACCACTCGCTCAAAAATTCCAAGGCCAACTTTACATCGATCAAACATAAATTCCATGGTCAACTTCACACTGCTCGCTCATAAATTCCATAGCTTATGTCGCACCGCTCGCTCATAAATTCCATAGCTAATTTCGCACCGCTCGCTCACAAATTCCATGTCGAACTTGACACCTCTCGGGCATAAATTCCATGGCCAACTTGACACAGCTCGCTCATAAATTCCATGACTAATTTCACACCGCTCGCTCATAAATTCCACGGCCAACTGCACACAGCTCGCTAATAAATTCCACGGCCAACTTCACACCTCTCGCTCATAAAATCCATGGCCCACTTCGCACCGCTCGCTCATAAATTCCAAAGGCAGCTTCACACAGCTAGCTCATAAACTCCGAGGCCAACTGTGCCCTGCGCGCTCATAAAATCCATAGTCAACTTCACACCGCTCGATCATCAATTTCATGGCTAAGTTAATACCGCTCGCTCATATATTCAATGGCTAATTTGATACCGCTCGCTCATAAATTCCATGGCCAAATTTACACAGATCGAACATAAATTCCATCGTCAACTTCACACCGCTCGAACATAAATTCCATACGCAACTTCACCGCGCTCGCTCATAAAATCCACGGACAACTTCGCACCGCACGCTCATAAATTCCGTGGCCAACTGCACACAGCTCGCTCATAAAATCCATGGCCAACTTCAAACCGCTCGCTAATAAATTCCATGGCCAACTTCACACCGCTAGCACATAAATTCCATGGCCAACTTAGTACCAATCGCTCATGAAATCCATTGCCAGCATCACACCGCTCGCTCATAAAATCCATGGCCAACTGCTCACAGATCGCTCATAAATTCCACAGCCAACTTCACAGCGCTCGCTCATAAATCCCATAGCTAATGTCGCACCGCTCGCTCATAAATTCAATAGCTAATTTCGCACCGCTCGCTCATAAATTCCATAGCTAATGTCGCACCGCTCGCTCATAAATTCCATAGCTAATGTCGCACCGCTCGCTCATAAATTCAATAGCTAATTTCGCACCGCTCACTCATAAAATCCATGGCCAACTTCACACCGCTCGCTCATAAAATCCATGGCCAACTTCACACAACTCGCTCATAAATTCCTTAGGCAACTTCATACCGCTCGCTCGTAAATTCCAGTTCCAACTTCACACCGATAGCTCATAAATTCCATTGCTAATTTCGCACCGCTCGCTCATGAATTCCACGGCCAACGTCACACCGCTCGCTCATAAAATCCATGGCCAACTTCACACCGCTAGCTCATAAATTCCATGGCCAACCTAGTACCAATCGCTCATGAAATCCATTGCCAGCATCACAACGCTCGCTCATAAAATCCATGGCCAACTGCTCACAGATCGTTCATAAATTCCACAGCCAACTTCACAGCGCTCGCTCATAAATTCCATAGCTAATGTCGCACCGCTCGCTCATAAATTCAATAGCTAATTTCGCACCGCTCGCTCATAAATTCCATAGCTAATGTCGCACCGCTCGCTCATAAATTCAATAGCTAATTTCGCACCGCTCGTTCATAAATTCCACGGCCAACTTCGCACCGCTCGCTCATAAATTCCACGGCCAACTGCACACAGCTCGCTAATAAATTCCACGGCCAACTTCACACCTCTCGCTCATAATATCCATGGCCCACTACGCACCGCTCGCTCATAAATTCCAAAGCCAGCTTCACACCGCTAGCTGATAAATTCCAAGGCCAACTATGCACTGCGCGCTCATAAAATCCATAGTCAACTTCACACCGCTCGATCATACATTCTATGGCTAAGTTAATACCCCTCGCTCATATATTCAATGGCTAATTTTATACCGCTCGCTCATAAATTCCATGGCCAAATTTACACCGATCGAACATAAATTCCATCGTCAACTTCACACCGCTCGAACATAAATTCCATAGCCAACTTCACACCGCTCGCTAATAAATTCCACGGCCAACTTCACACCGCTCGCTCATAAAATCCATGGCAAACTTCGCACCGCTCGCTCATAAATTCTAAAGCAAACTTTACACCGCTCGCTCATAAATTCCATGGCCAACTTCACACCGCTAGCTCATAAATTCCATGGCCAACCTAGTACCAATCGCTCATGAAATCCATTGCCAGCATCACAACGCTCGCTCATAAAATCCATGGCAAACTGCTCACAGATCGCTCATAAATTCCACAGCCAACTTCACAGCGCTCGCTCATAAATTCCATAGCTAATGTCGCACCGCTCGCTCATAAATTCAATAGCTAATTTCGCACCGCTCCCTCAGAATTTCCATGACCAACTTAATACCGCTCGGTCATATATTCTATGGCTAATTTCATACCGCTCGCTCATAAATTCCGTGACAAACTTTACACCACTCGGACATAAATTCCATGGCCTACTTCACACGGTTCGCTCATAAATTCTATGGCCAACTTGACACCGCTCGCTCATAAATACCATAGCTAATTTCGCACCGCTCGCTCATCGATTCCATGGCCAACTTGCTCGGGCATGAATTCCATGGCCAACTTGACAGCGCTCGCTCATAAATTCCATAGCTAATTTCGCACCGCTCGCTCATAAATTCAAGGGCACATTTCACACCGCTCGCTCATAAATTCCACGTTCAACTTCACACCGCTCGCTCATAAAATCCATGGCCGACTTCGCACCGCTCGCTCATAAAATCCATGGCCGATTTCTCACCGCTCGCTCATAAAATCCATGGTTAACTTCGCATTGCTCGCTCATAAATTCCATAGCCAACTTCACACCGCTAGCTCATAAATTCCAAGGCCAACTTCGCACCGCTCGCTCATAAATTCCATAGCCAAATTTACACCGATCGAACATAAATTCCATCATCAACTTCACACCGCTCGAACATAAATTCCATAGCCAACTTCACACCGCTCGCTAATACATTCCATGGCCAACTTCACACCAATCGCTCATAAATTCCATGGCCAACTTAGTACCACTCGCTCATAAATTCCAGAGCCAACTTCACACCGATAGCTCATAAATTCCATAGCTAATTTCGCACCGCTCGCGCATAAATACCACGGCCAACTTCACACCGCACGCTCATAAGTTCCATAGCCAACGTCGCACCGCTCGCTCATAAATTCCATGGCCATCTTCAAACCGCTCGGTCATAATTTCCACGGCCAACTTCACACCGCTCGCTCATAAAATCCATGGCTAACTTCGCACCGCTCGCTCATAAATTCTAAAGCAAACTTTACACCGATAGATCATAAATTCCAAGGTCAACTTCGCACCGCTCGCTCATAAATTCCACGGCCAACGGCACACAGCTCGCTAATAAATTCCACGGCCAACTATGCACTGCGCGCTCATAAAATCCATAGCCAACTTCACACCGCTTCATAAACTTCATAAACCGCACACCGATCATAAATTCTATGGCTAAGTTAATACCGCTCGCTCAAATATTCAATGGCTAATTTTATACCGCTCGCTCATAAATTCCATGGCCAAATTTACGCCGATAGAACATAAATTCCATCGTCAACTTCACACCGCTCGAACATAAATTCCATAGCCAACTTCACACCGCTCGCTAATAAATTCCATGGGCAACTACACCGCTCGCTCATAAATTCAATGGCTAATTTCACACCGATTGCTCATAAATTCCATAGCCAACGTCGCACCGCTGGCTCATAAATTCCACGACCAACTGCACACAGCTCGCTAATAAATTCCACGGCCAACTTCACACCTCTCGCTCATAAAATCCATTGCCCACTTCGCACCGCTCGCTCAGAAATTCCAAGGCCAACTATGCACTGCGCGCTCATAAAATCCATAGCCAACTTCACACCGCTAGCTCATAAATTCCATGGCCAACTTCGTACTACTCGCTCATGAAATCCATAGCCAGCATCACACCGCTCGCTCATAAAATCCATGGCCAACTGCTCACAGATCGCTCATAAATTCCACAGCCAACTTCACAGCGCTCGCTCATAAATTCCATAGCTTATGTCGCACCGCTCGCTCATAAATTCCATAGCTAATTTTGCACCGCTCGCTCATAAATTCCACGGCCAACTTCGCACCGCTCGCTCATAAATTCCACGGCCAACTGCACACAGCTCGCTAATAAATTCCACGGCCAACTTCACACCTCTCGCTCATAAAATCCATGGCCCACTACGCACCGCTCGCTCATAAATTCCAAAGCCAGCTTCACACCGCTAGCTCATAAATTCCAAGGCAAACTATGCACTGCGCGCTCATAAAATCCATAGTCAACTTCACACCGCTCGATCATACATTCTATGGCTAAGTTAATACCCCTCGCTCATATATTCAATGGCTAATTTTATACCGCTCGCTCATAAATTCCATGGCCAAATTTACACCGATCGAACATAAATTCCATCGTCAACTTCACACCGCTCGAACATAAATTCCATAGCCAACTTCACACCGCTCGCTAATAAATTCCATGGCCAACTTCACACCGCTAGCTCATAAATTCCATGGCCAAATTTACACCGATCGAACATAAATTCCATCGTCAACTTCACACCGCTCGAACATAAATTGCATAGCCAACTTCACACCAGTCGCTAATACATTCCATGGCCAACTTAGTAACACTCGCTCATAAATTCCACGGCCAACTTCACACCGCTCGCTCATAAGTTCCATAGCCAACGTCGCACCGCTCGCTCATAAATTCCATGGCCATCTTCAAACCGCTCGCTCATAATTTCCACGGCCAACTTCACACCGCTAGCTCATAAATTCCATGGCCAACCTAGTACCAATCGCTCATGAAATCCATTGCCAGCATCACAACATTCGCTCATAAAATCCATGGCCAACTGCTCACAGATCGCTCATAAATTCCACAGCTAACTTCACAGCGCTCGCTCATAAATTCCATAGCTAATGTCGCACCGCTCGCTCATAAATTCAATAGTTAATTTCGCACCGCTCGCTCATAAATTCCATAGCTAATGTCGCACCGCTCGCTTATAAATTCAATAGCTAATTTCGCACCGCTCGCTCATAAAATCCACGGCCAACTTCACACAGCACGCTCATAAAATCCATGGCCGACTTCGCACCGCTCGCTCATAAAATCCATGGCCGACTTCACACCGCTCGCTCATAAAATCCATGGTTAACTTCGCATTGCTCGCTCATAAATTCCATAGCCAACTTCACACCGCTAGCTCATAAATTCCAAGGCCAACTTCGCACCGCTCGCTCATAAATTCCATGGCCAAATTTACACCGATCGAACATAAATTCCATCGTCAACTTCACACCGCTCGACCATAAATTCCATAGCTAACTTCACACCAGTCGCTAATACATTCCATGGCCAACTTCACACCAGTCGCTCATAAATTCCATGGCCAACTTAGTACCACTCGCTCATAAATTCCATGGCCAACTTAGTACCACTCGCTCATAAATTTCAGAGCCAACTTTACACCGATAGCTCATAAATTCCACAGCTAATTTCGCACCGCTCGCTCATAAATTCCACGGCCAAATTCACACCGCTCTCTCATAAATTCCATGGCCATCTTCAAACCGCTCGCTCATAAAATCCATGGCTAACTTCGCACCGCTCGCTCATAAATTCTAAAGCAAACTTTACACCGCTCGCTCATAAATTCCATGGCCAACTTCACACCGCTAGCTCATAAATTCCATGGCCAACCTAGTACCAATCGCTCATGAAATCCATTGCCAGCATCACAACGCTCGCTCATAAAATCCATGGCCAACTGCTCACAGATCGTTCATAAATTCCACAGCCAACTTCACAGCGCTCGCTCATAAATTCCATAGCTAATGTCGCACCGCTCGCTCATAAATTCAATAGCTAATTTCGCACCGCTCGCTCATAAATTTCATAGCTAATGTCGCACCGCTCGCTCATAAATTCAATAGCTAATTTCGCACCGCTCGCTCATACATTCCATGGCCAACTTCACACCACTCGCTCATAAATTCCATGGCCAACTTAGTACCACTCGCTCATAAATTCCATGGCCAACTTAGTACCACTCGCTCATAAATTCCAGAGCCAACTTCACACCGATAGCTCATAAATTCCATAGCTAATTTCGCACCGCTCGCTCATAAATTCCACGGCCAACTGCACATAGCTCGCTAATAAATTCCACGGCCAACTTCACACATCTCGCTCATAAAATCCATGGCCCACTTCGCACCGGTAGCTCATAAATTCCAAAGCCAGCTTCACACCGCTCGCTCATAAAATCCATGGCCAAATTTACACCGATCGAACATAAATTTCATCGTCAACTTCACGCCGCTCGAACATAAATTCCATAGCCAACTTCACACCAGTCGCTAATACATTCCATGGCCGACTTCACACCGCTCGCTCATAAATTCCATAGCCAACTTCACACCGCTAGCTCATAAATTTCAAGGCCAACTTCGCACCGCTCGCTCATAAATTCCATGGCCAAATTTACACCGATCGAACATAAATTCCATCGTCAACTTCACACCGCTCGAACATAAATTGCATAGCCAACTTCACACCAGTCGCTAATACATTCCATGGACAACTTCACACCACTCGCTCATAAATTCCATGGCCAACTTAGTACCACTCGCTCATAAATTCCATGGCCAACTTAGTAACACTCGCTCATAAATTCCACGGCCAACTTCACACCGCTCGCTCATAAGTTCCATAGCCAACGTCGCACCGCTCGCTCATAAATTCCATGGCCATCTTCAAACCGCTCGCTCATAATTTCCACGGCCAACTTCACACCGCTAGCTCATAAATTCCATGGCCAACCTAGTACCAATCGCTCATGAAATCCATTGCCAGCATCACAACATTCGCTCATAAAATCCATGGCCAACTGCTCACAGATCGCTCATAAATTCCACAGCTAACTTCACAGCGCCCGCTCATAAATTCCATAGCTAATGTGGCACCGCTCGCTCATAAATTCAATAGCTAATTTCGCACCGCTCGCTCATAAATTCCATAGCTAATGTCGCACCGCTCGCTTATAAATTCAATAGCTAATTTCGCACCGCTCGCTCAAAAAATCCACGGCCAACTTCACACCGCACGCTCATAAAATCCATGGCCGACTTCGCACCGCTCGCTCATAAAATCCATGGCCGACTTCACACCGCTCGCTCATAAAATCCATGGTTAACTTCGCACCGCTCGCTCATAAATTCCACGGCCAAATTCACACCGCTCGCTCATAAGTTCCAAAGGCAACGTCGCACCGCTCGCTCATAAAATCCATGGCTAACTTCGCACCGCTCGCTCATAAATTCCACGGCCAAATTCACACCGCTCTCTCATCAATTCCATAGCTAATTTCGCACCGCTCGCTCACAAATTCAATGGCCAACTTCACACCGCTCGCTCATAAAATCCATGGCTAACTTCGCACCGCTCGCTCATAAATTCTAAAGCAAACTTTACACCGATAGATCATAAATTCCAAGGCCAACTTCGAACCGTTCGCTCATAAATTCCACGGCCAACTGCACACAGCTCGCTAATAAATTCCACGGCCAACTTCACACCTCTCGCTCATAAAATCCATGGCCCACTACGCACCGCTCGCTCATAAGTTCCAGAGCCAACTTCACAGCGCTAGCTCATAAATTCCATAGCTAATTTCGCACCGCTCGGGCATAAATTCCATGGCCAACTTGACACCGCTTGCTCATGAAATCCATAGCCAGCATCACACCGCTCGCTCATAAGTTCCAAGGCCAACTTCGCACCCCTAGCTCATAAATTCCATGGCCGTCTTCAAACCACTCGCTCAAAAATTCCAAGGCCAACTTTACATCGATCAAACATAAATTCCATGGTCAACTTCACACTGCTCGCTCATAAATTCCATAGCTAATGTCGCACCGCTCGCTCATAAATTCCATAGCTAATTTCGCACCGCTCGCTCACAGATTCCATGTCGAACTTGACACCTCTCGGGCATAAATTCCATGGCCAACTTGACACAGCTCGCTCATAAATTCCATGACTAATTTCACACCGCTCGCTCATAAATTCCACGGCCAACTGCACACAGCTCGCTAATAAATTCCACGGCCAACTTCACACCTCTCGCTCATAAAATCCATGGCCCACTTCGCACCGCTCGCTCATAAATTCCAAAGGCAGCTTCACACAGCTAGCTCATAAACTCCGAGGCCAACTATGCACTGCGCGCTCATAAAATCCATAGTCAACTTCACACCGCTCGATCATCAATTTCATGGCTAAGTTAATACCGCTCGCTCATATATTCAATGGCTAATTTTATACCGCTCGCTCATAAATTCCATGGCCAAATTTACACAGATCGAACATAAATTCCATCGTCAACTTCACACCGCTCGAACATAAATTCCATACGCAACTTCACCGCGCTCGCTCATAAAATCCACGGACAACTTCGCACCGCACGCTCATAAATTCCGTGGCCAACTGCACACAGCTCGCTCATAAAATCCATGGCCAACTTCAAACCGCTCGCTAATAAATTCCATGGCCAACTTCACACCGCTAGCTCATAAATTCCATGGCCAACTTAGTACCAATCGCTCATGAAATCCATTGCCAGCATCACACCACTCGCTCATAAAATCCATGGCCAACTGCTCACAGATCGCTCATAAATTCCACAGCCAACTTCACAGCGCTCGCTCATAAATCCCATAGCTAATGTCGCACCGCTCGCTCATAAATTCAATAGCTAATTTCGCACCGCTCGCTCATAAATTCCATAGCTAATGTCGCACCGCTCGCTCATAAATTCAATAGCTAATTTCGCACCGCTCACTCATAAAATCCATGGCCAACTTCACACCGCTCGCTCATAAAATCCATGGCCAACTTCACACAACTCGCTCATAAATTCCTTAGGCAACTTCATACCGCTCGCTCGTAAATTCCAGAGCCAACTTCACACCGATAGCTCATAAATTCCATTGCTAATTTCGCACCGCTCGCTCATGAAATCCATTGCCAGCATCACACCGCTCGCTCATAAAATCCATGGCCAACTTCGCACCGCTCGCTCAAAAATTCCATAGCTAATTACGCACCGCTAGCTCATAAATTCCATGGCCAACTTAGTACCGCTCGCTCATAAATTCCATGGGCAACTTCGCACAACTCGCTCATAAAATCCATAGCCAATTTCACACCGCTCGCTCAAAAATTCCATAGCTAATGTCGCACCGCTCGCTCATAAATTCCATAGCTAATTTCGCACCGCTCGCTCACAGATTTCATGTCGAACTTGACACCTCTTGGGCATCAATTCCATGGCCAACTTGACACCGCTCGTTCGTAAATTCCATAGCTACTTTCGCACCGCTCGCTCAGAAATTCAATGGCTATTTTCACACCACTCGCTCATAAATTCCATGGGCAACTTCATGCCGCTCGCTCGTAAATTCCATAGCTAATTTCGCACCGCTCGCTCATAAATTCAAGGGCTCATTTCACACCGCTCGCACATAAATTCCACGTTCAACTTCACACCGCTCGCTCATAAAATCCATGGCCGACTTCGCACCGCTCGCTCATAAAATCCACGGTTAACTTCGCATTGCTCGCTCATAAATTCCATAGCCAACATCACACCGCTAGCTCATAAATTCCAAGGACAACTTCGCACCGCTCGCTCATAAATTTCACGGCCAACTTCACACCGCTCGCTCATAAGTTCCATGGCCAACTTCACTACGCTCGCTCATGAAATCCATGGACAACTTCGCACCGCTCGCTCATAAGTTCCAGAGACAACTTCACAGCGCTAGCTCATAAATTCCATAGCTAATTTCGCACCGCTCGGGCATAAATTCCATGGCCAACTTGACACCGCTGGCTCATGAAATCCATAGCCAGCATCACACCGCTCGCTCATAAGTTCCAAGGCCAACTTCGCACCCCTAGCTCATAAATTCCATGGCCGTCTTCAAACCACTCGCTCATATTTTCCACGGCCAACTTCACACCGCTCGCTCATAAAATCCATGGCAAACTTCGCACCGCTCGCTCATAAATTCCATTGCCAAATTTACACCGATCGAACATAAATTCCATCGTCAACTTCACACCGCTCGAACATAAATTCCATAGCCAACTTCACACCAGTCGCTAATACATTCCATGGCCAACTTCACACCACTCGCTCATAAATTCCATGGCCAACTTCACACCGCTAGCTCATAAATTCCATGTCCAACCTAGTACCAATCGCTCATGAAATCCATTGCCAGCATCACAACGCTCGCTCATAAAATCCATGGCCAACTGCTCACAGATCGTTCATAAATTCCACAGCCAACTTCACAGCGCTCGCTCATAAATTCCATAGCTAATGTCGCACCGCTCGCTCATAAATTCAATAGCTAATTTCGCACCGCTCGTTCATAAATTCCACGGCCAACTTCGCACCGCTCGCTCATAAATTCCACGGCCAACTGCACACAGCTCGCTAATAAATTCCACGGCCAACTTCACACCTCTCGCTCATAATATCCATGGCCCACTACGCACCGCTCGCTCATAAATTCCAAAGCCAGCTTCACACCGCTAGCTGATAAATTCCAAGGCCAACTATGCACTGCGCGCTCATAAAATCCATAGTCAACTTCACACCGCTCGATCATACATTCTATGGCTAAGTTAATACCCCTCGCTCATATATTCAATGGCTAATTTTATACCGCTCGCTCATAAATTCCATGGCCAAATTTACACCGATCGAACATAAATTCCATCGTCAACTTCACACCGCTCGAACATAAATTCCATAGCCAACTTCACACCGCTCGCTAATAAATTCCACGGCCAACTTCACACCGCTCGCTCATAAAATCCATGGCAAACTTCGCACCGCTCGCTCATAAATTCTAAAGCAAACTTTACACCGCTCGCTCATAAATTCCATGGCCAACTTCACACCGCTAGCTCATAAATTCCATGGCCAACCTAGTACCAATCGCTCATGAAATCCATTGCCAGCATCACAACGCTCGCTCATAAAATCCATGGCAAACTGCTCACAGATCGCTCATAAATTCCACAGCCAACTTCACAGCGCTCGCTCAAAAATTCCATAGCTAATGTCGCACCGCTCGCTCATAAATTCAATAGCTAATTTCGCACCGCTCCCTCAGAATTTCCATGACCAACTTAATACCGCTCGGTCATATATTCTATGGCTAATTTCATACCGCTCGCTCATAAATTCCGTGACAAACTTTACACCACTCGGACATAAATTCCATGGCCTACTTCACACGGTTCGCTCATAAATTCTATGGCCAACTTGACACCGCTCGCTCATAAATACCATAGCTAATTTCGCACCGCTCGCTCATCGATTCCATGGCCAACTTGCTCGGGCATGAATTCCATGGCCAACTTGACAGCGCTCGCTCATAAATTCCATAGCTAATTTCGCACCGCTCGCTCATAAATTCAAGGGCACATTTCACACCGCTCGCTCATAAATTCCACGTTCAACTTCACACCGCTCGCTCATAAAATCCATGGCCGACTTCGCACCGCTAGCTCATAAAATCCATGGCCGATTTCTCACCGCTCGCTCATAAAATCCATGGTTAACTTCGCATTGCTCGCTCATAAATTCCATAGCCAACTTCACACCGCTAGCTCATAAATTCCAAGGCCAACTTCGCACCGCTCGCTCATAAATTCCATAGCCAAATTTACACCGATCGAACATAAATTCCATCATCAACTTCACACCGCTCGAACATAAATTCCATAGCCAACTTCACACCGCTCGCTAATACATTCCATGGCCAACTTCACACCAATCGCTCATAAATTCCATGGCCAACTTAGTACCACTCGCTCATAAATTCCAGAGCCAACTTCACACCGATAGCTCATAAATTCCATAGCTAATTTCGCACCGCTCGCTCATAAATACCACGGCCAACTTAACACCGCTCGCTCATAAAATCCATGGCTAACTTCGCACCGCTCGCTCATAAATTCTAAAGCAAACTTTACACCGATAGATCATAAATTCCAAGGTCAACTTCGCACCGCTCGCTCATAAATTCCACGGCCAACTGCACACAGCTCGCTAATAAATTCCACGGCCAACTATGCACTGCGCGCTCATAAAATCCATAGTCAACTTCACACCGCTTCATAAACTTCATAAACCGCACACCGATCATAAATTCTATGGCTAAGTTAATACCGCTCGCTCATATATTCAATGGCTAATTTTATACCGCTCGCTCATAAATTCCATGGCCAAATTTACGCCGATAGAACATAAATTCCATCGTCAACTTCACACCGCTCGAACATAAATTCCATAGCCAACTTCACACCGCTCGCTAATAAATTCCATGGGCAACTTCACACCGCTCGCTCATAAATTCAATGGCTAATTTCACACCGATTGCTCATAAATTCCATAGCCAACGTCGCACCGCTGGCTCATAAATTCCACGACCAACTGCACACAGCTCGCTAATAAATTCCACGGCCAACTTCACACCTCTCGCTCATAAAATCCATTGCCCACTTCGCACCGCTCGCTCATAAATTCCAAAGCCAGCTTCACACCGCTAGCTCAGAAATTCCAAGGCCAACTATGCACTGCGCGCTCATAAAATCCATAGCCAACTTCACACCGCTAGCTCATAAATTCCATGGCCAACTTCGTACTACTCGCTCATGAAATCCATAGCCAGCATCACACCGCTCGCTCATAAAATCCATGGCCAACTGCTCACAGATCGCTCATAAATTCCACAGCCAACTTCACAGCGCTCGCTCATAAATTCCATAGCTTATGTCGCACCGCTCGCTCATAAATTCCATAGCTAATTTTGCACCGCTCGCTCATAAATTCCACGGCCAACTTCGCACCGCTCGCTCATAAATTCCAAAGCCAGCTTCACACCGCTAGCTCATAAATTCCAAGGCCAACTATGCACTGCGCGCTCATAAAATCCATAGTCAACTTCACACCGCTCGACCATACATTCTATGGCTAAGTTAATACCCCTCGCTCATATATTCAATGGCTAATTTTATACCGCTCGCTCATAAATTCCATGGCCAAATTTACACCGATCGAACATAAATTCCATCGTCAACTTCACACCGCTCGAACATAAATTGCATAGCCAACTTCACACCAGTCGCTAATACATTCCATGGCCAACTTCACACCACTCGCTCATAAATTCCATGGCCAACTTAGTACCACTCGCTCATAAATTCCATGGCCAACTTAGTAACTCTCGCTCATAAATTCCACGGCCAACTTCACACCGCTCGCTCATAAGTTCCATAGCCAACGTCGCACCGCTCGCTCATAAATTCCATGGCCATCTTCAAACCGCTCGCTCATAATTTCCACGGCCAACTTCACACCGCTAGCTCATAAATTCCATGGCCAACCTAGTACCAATCGCTCATGAAATCCATTGCCAGCATCACAACATTCGCTCATAAAATCCATGGCTAACTTCGCACCGCTCGCTCATAAATTCCACGGCCAAATTCACACCGCTCTCTCATCAATTCCATAGCTAATTTCGCACCGCTCGCTCACAAATTCAATGGCCAACTTTACACCGCTCGCTCATAAAATCCATGGCTAACTTCGCACCGCTCGCTCATAAATTCTAAAGCAAACTTTACACCGATAGATCATAAATTCCAAGGCCAACTTCGAACCGTTCGCTCATAAATTCCACGGCCAACTGCACACAGCTCGCTAATAAATTCCACGGCCAACTTCACACCTCTCGCTCATAAAATCCATGGCCCACTACGCACCGCTCGCTCATAAATTCCCGAGCCAACTTCACACCGATAGCTCATAAATTCCATAGCTAATTTCGCACCGCTCGCTCATAAATACCACGGCCAACTTCACACCGCACGCTCATAAGTTCCATAGCCAACGTCGCACCGCTCGCTCATAAATTCCATGGCCATCTTCAAACCGCTCGGTCATAATTTCCACGGCCAACTTCACACCGCTCGCTCATAAAATCCATGGCTAACTTCGCACCGCTCGCTCATAAATTCTAAAGCAAACTTTACACCGATAGATCATAAATTCCAAGGTCAACTTCGCACCGCTCGCTCATAAATTCCACGGCCAACTGCACACAGCTCGCTAATAAATTCCACGGCCAACTATGCACTGCGCGCTCATAAAATCCATAGTCAACTTCACACCGCTTCATAAACTTCATAAACCGCACACCGATCATAAATTCTATGGCTAAGTTAATACCGCTCGCTCATATATTCAATGGCTAATTTTATACCGCTCGCTCATAAATTCCATGGCCAAATTTACGCCGATAGAACATAAATTCCATCGTCAACTTCACACCGCTCGAACATAAATTCCATAGCCAACTTCACACCGCTCGCTAATAAATTCCATGGGCAACTTCACACCGCTCGCTCATAAATTCAATGGCTAATTTCACACCGATTGCTCATAAATTCCATAGCCAACGTCGCACCGCTGGCTCATAAATTCCACGACCAACTGCACACAGCTCGCTAATAAATTCCACGGCCAACTTCACACCTCTCGCTCATAAAATCCATTGCCCACTTCGCACCGCTCGCTCATAAATTCCAAAGCCAGCTTCACACCGCTAGCTCAGAAATGCCAAGGCCAACTATGCACTGCGCGCTCATAAAATCCATAGCCAACTTCACACCGCTAGCTCATAAATTCCATGGCCAACTTCGTACTACTCGCTCATGAAATCCATAGCCAGCATCACACCGCTCGCTCATAAAATCCATGGCCAACTGCTCACAGATCGCTCATAAATTCCACAGCCAACTTCACAGCGCTCGCTCATAAATTCCATAGCTTATGTCGCACCGCTCGCTCATAAATTCCATAGCTAATTTTGCACCGCTCGCTCATAAATTCCACGGCCAACTTCGCACCGCTCGCTCATAAATTCCACGGCCAACTGCACACAGCTCGCTAATAAATTCCACGGTCAACTTCACACCTCTCGCTCATAAAATCCATGGCCCACTACGCACCGCTCGCTCATAAATTCCAAAGCCAGCTTCACACCGCTAGCTCATAAATTCCAAGGCCAACTATGCACTGCGCGCTCATAAAATCCATAGTCAACTTCACACCGCTCGATCATACATTCTATGGCTAAGTTAATACCCCTCGCTCATATATTCAATGGCTAATTTTATACCGCTCGCTCATAAATTCCATGGCCAAATTTACACCGATCGAACATAAATTCCATCGTCAACTTCACACCGCTCGAACATAAATTCCATAGCCAACTTCACACCGCTCGCTAATAAATTCCATGGCCAACTTCACACCGCTAGCTCATAAATTCCATGGCCAACTTCACACCGCTAGCTCATAAATTCCATGGCCAACTTAGTACCACTCGCTCATGAAATCCATATCCAGCATCACACCGCTCGCTCATAAAATCCATGGCCAATTGCTCACAGATCGCTTTAAATTCCACAGCCAACTTCACAGCGCTCGCTCATAAATTCAATAGCTAATTTCGCACCGCTCGCTCATAAATTCCATAGCTAATGTCGCACCGCTCGCTCATAAATTCAATAGCTAATTTCGCACCGCTCACTCATAAAATCCATGGCCAACTTCACACCGCTCGGTCATAAAATCCATGGCCAACTTCACACAACTCGCTCATAAATTCCTTAGGCAACTTCATACCGCTCGCTCGTAAATTCCAGAGCCAACTTCACACCGATAGCTCATAAATTCCATTGCTAATTTCGCACCGCTCGCTCATAAATTCCACGGCCAACTTCACACCGCTCGCTCATAAAATCCATGGCCAACTTCGCACCGCTCGCTCTAAAATTCCATAGCTAATTACGCACCGCTAGCTCATAAATTCCATGGCCAACTTAGTACCGCTCGCTCATAAAATCCATAGCCATTTTCTCACCGCTCGCTCATAATTTCCATGACCAACTTAATACCGCTCGCTCATAAATTCAAGGGCTAATTTCATACCGCACGCTCATAAATTCCATGGCCATCTTCACACCACTCGCTCATAAATTCCATGGGCAACTTCGCACATCTCGCTCATAAAATCCATAGCCAATTTCACACCGCTCGCTCATAAATTCCATAGCCAAATTCACACCGCTAGCTCATAAATTTCAAGGCCAACTTCGCACCGCTCGCTCATAAATTCCATGGCCAAATTTACACCGATCGAACATAAATTCCATCGTCAACTTCACACCGCTCGAACATAAATTGCATAGCCAACTTCACACCAGTCGCTAATACATTCCATGGCCAACTTAGTAACACTCGCTCATAAATTCCACGGCCAACTTCACACCGCTCGCTCATAAGTTCCATAGCCAACGTCGCACCGCTCGCTCATAAATTCCATGGCCATCTTCAAACCGCTCGCTCATAATTTCCACGGCCAACTTCACACCGCTAGCTCATAAATTCCATGGCCAACCTAGTACCAATCGCTCATGAAATCCATTGCCAGCATCACAACATTCGCTCATAAAATCCATGGCCAACTGCTCACAGATCGCTCATAAATTCCACAGCTAACTTCACAGCGCTCGCTCATAAATTCCATAGCTAATGTCGCACCGCTCGCTCATAAATTCAATAGATAATTTCGCACCGCTCGCTCATAAATTCCATAGCTAATGTCGCACCGCTCGCTTATAAATTCAATAGCTAATTTCGCACCGCTCGCTCATAAAATCCACGGCCAACTTCACACAGCACGCTCATAAAATCCATGGCCGACTTCGCACCGCTCGCTCATAAAATCCATGGCCGACTTCACACCGCTCGCTCATAAAATCCATGGTTAACTTCGCATTGCTCGCTCATAAATTCCATAGCCAACTTCACACCGCTAGCTCATAAATTCCAAGGCCAACTTCGCACCGCTCGCTCATAAATTCCATGGCCAAATTTACACCGATCGAACATAAATTCCATCGTCAACTTCACACCGCTCGACCATAAATTCCATAGCCAACTTCACACCAGTCGCTAATACATTCCAATGCCAACTTCACACCAGTCGCTCATAAATTCCATGGCCAACTTAGTACCACTCGCTCATAAATTCCATGGCCAACTTAGTACCACTCGCTCATAAATTCCATAGCTAATGTCGCACCGCTCGCTCATAAATTCAATAGCTAATTTCGCACCGCTCGCTCATAAATTCCATAGCTAATGTCGCACCGCTCGCTCATAAATTCAATAGCTAATTTCGCACCGCTCGCTCATACATTCCATGGCCAACTTCACACCACTCGCTCATAAATTCCATGGCCAACTTAGTACCACTCGCTCATAAATTCCATGGCCAACTTAGTACCACTCGCTCATAAATTCCAGAGCCAACTTCACACCGATAGCTCATAAATTCCATAGCTAATTTCGCACCGCTCGCTCATAAATTCCACGGCCAACTGCACATAGCTCGCTAATAAATTCCACGGCCAACTTCACACATCTCGCCCATAAAATCCATGGCCCACTTCGCACCGGTAGCTCATAAATTCCAAAGCCAGCTTCACACCGCTCGCTCATAAAATCCATGGCCAAATTTACACCGATCGAACATGAATTTCATCGTCAACTTCACACCGCTCGAACATAAATTCCATAGCCAACTTCACACCAGTCGCTAATACATTCCATGGCCAACTTCACACCACTCGCTCATAAATTCCATGGCCAACTTAGTACCACTCGCTCATAAATTCCATGGCCAACTTAGTAACACTCGCTCATAAATTCCACGGCCAACTTCACACCGCTCGCTCATAAGTTCCATAGCCAACGTCGCACCGCTCGCTCATAAATTCCATGGCCATCTTCAAACCGCTCGCTCATAAATTCCACGGCCAACTGCACACAGCTCGCTAATAAATTCCACGGCCAACTTCACACCTCTCGCTCATAAAATCCATGGCCCACTACGCACCGCTCGCTCATAAATTCCAAAGCCAGCTTCACACCGCTAGCTCATAAATTCCAAGGCCAACTATGCACTGCGCGCTCATAAAATCCATAGTCAACTTCACACCGCTCGATCATACATTCTATGGCTAAGTTAATACCCCTCGCTCATATATTCAATGGCTAATTTTATACCGCTCGCTCATAAATTCCATGGCCAAATTTACACCGATCGAACATAAATTCCATCGTCAACTTCACACCGCTCGAACATAAATTCCATAGCCAACTTCACACCGCTCGCTAATAAATTCCATGGCCAACTTCACACCGCTAGCTCATAAATTCCATGGCCAACTTCACACCGCTAGCTCATAAATTCCATGGCCAACTTAGTACCACTCGCTCATGAAATCCATATCCAGCATCACACCGCTCGCTCATAAAATCCATGGCCAATTGCTCACAGATCGCTTTAAATTCCACAGCCAACTTCACAGCGCTCGCTCATAAATTCAATAGCTAATTTCGCACCGCTCGCTCATAAATTCCATAGCTAATGTCGCACCGCTCGCTCATAAATTCAATAGCTAATTTCGCACCGCTCACTCATAAAATCCATGGCCAACTTCACACCGCTCGGTCATAAAATCCATGGCCAACTTCACACAACTCGCTCATAAATTCCTTAGGCAACTTCATACCGCTCGCTCGTAAATTCCAGAGCCAACTTCACACCGATAGCTCATAAATTCCATTGCTAATTTCGCACCGCTCGCTCATAAATTCCACGGCCAACTTCACACCGCTCGCTCATAAAATCCATGGCCAACTTCGCACCGCTCGCTCTAAAATTCCATAGCTAATTACGCACCGCTAGCTCATAAATTCCATGGCCAACTTAGTACCGCTCGCTCATAAAATCCATAGCCATTTTCTCACCGCTCGCTCATAATTTCCATGACCAACTTAATACCGCTCGCTCATAAATTCAAGGGCTAATTTCATACCGCACGCTCATAAATTCCATGGCCATCTTCACACCACTCGCTCATAAATTCCATGGGCAACTTCGCACATCTCGCTCATAAAATCCATAGCCAATTTCACACCGCTCGCTCATAAATTCCATAGCCAAATTCACACCGCTAGCTCATAAATTTCAAGGCCAACTTCGCACCGCTCGCTCATAAATTCCATGGCCAAATTTACACCGATCGAACATAAATTCCATCGTCAACTTCACACCGCTCGAACATAAATTGCATAGCCAACTTCACACCAGTCGCTAATACATTCCATGGCCAACTTAGTAACACTCGCTCATAAATTCCACGGCCAACTTCACACCGCTCGCTCATAAGTTCCATAGCCAACGTCGCACCGCTCGCTCATAAATTCCATGGCCATCTTCAAACCGCTCGCTCATAATTTCCACGGCCAACTTCACACCGCTAGCTAATAAATTCCATGGCCAACCTAGTACCAATCGCTCATGAAATCCATTGCCAGCATCACAACATTCGCTCATAAAATCCATGGCCAACTGCTCACAGATCGCTCATAAATTCCACAGCTAACTTCACAGCGCTCGCTCATAAATTCCATAGCTAATGTCGCACCGCTCGCTCATAAATTCAATAGATAATTTCGCACCGCTCGCTCATAAATTCCATAGCTAATGTCGCACCGCTCGCTTATAAATTCAATAGCTAATTTCGCACCGCTCGCTCATAAAATCCACGGCCAACTTCACACAGCACGCTCATAAAATCCATGGCCGACTTCGCACCGCTCGCTCATAAAATCCATGGCCGACTTCACACCGCTCGCTCATAAAATCCATGGTTAACTTCGCATTGCTCGCTCATAAATTCCATAGCCAACTTCACACCGCTAGTTCATAAATTCCAAGGCCAACTTCGCACCGCTCGCTCATAAATTCCATGGCCAAATTTACACCGATCGAACATAAATTCCATCGTCAACTTCACACCGCTCGACCATAAATTCCATAGCCAACTTCACACCAGTCGCTAATACATTCCAATGCCAACTTCACACCAGTCGCTCATAAATTCCATGGCCAACTTAGTACCACTCGCTCATAAATTCCATGGCCAACTTAGTACCACTCGCTCATAAATTCCATAGCTAATGTCGCACCGCTCGCTCATAAATTCAATAGCTAATTTCGCACCGCTCGCTCATAAATTCCATAGCTAATGTCGCACCGCTCGCTCATAAATTCAATAGCTAATTTCGCACCGCTCGCTCATACATTCCATGGCCAACTTCACACCACTCGCTCATAAATTCCATGGCCAACTTAGTACCACTCGCTCATACATTCCATGGCCAACTTCACACCACTCGCTCATAAATTCCATGGCCAACTTAGTACCACTCGCTCATAAATTCCATGGCCAACTTAGTACCACTCGCTCATAAATTCCAGAGCCAACTTCACACCGATAGCTCATAAATTCCATAGCTAATTTCGCACCGCTCGCTCATAAATTCCACGGCCAACTGCACATAGCTCGCTAATAAATTCCACGGCCAACTTCACACATCTCGCCCATAAAATCCATGGCCCACTTCGCACCGGTAGCTCATAAATTCCAAAGCCAGCTTCACACCGCTCGCTCATAAAATCCATGGCCAAATTTACACCAGTCGCTAATACATTCCATGGCCGACTTCACACCGCTCGCTCATAAATTCCATAGCCAACTTCACACCGCTAGCTCATAAATTTCAAGGCCAACTTCGCACCGCTCGCTCATAAATTCCATGGCCAAATTTACACCGATCGAACATAAATTCCATCGTCAACTTCACACCGCTCGAACATAAATTGCATAGCCAACTTCACACCAGTCGCTAATACATTCCATGGCCAACTTCACACCACTCGCTCATAAATTCCATGGCCAACTTAGTACCACTCGCTCATAAATTCCATGGCCAACTTAGTAACACTCGCTCATAAATTCCACGGCCAACTTCACACCGCTCGCTCATAAGTTCCATAGCCAACGTCATCTTCAAACCGCCATCTTCAAACCGCTCGCTCATAATTTCCACGGCCAACTTCACACCGCTAGCTCATAAATTCCATGGCCAACCTAGTACCAATCGCTCATGAAATCCATTGCCAGCATCACAACATTCGCTCATAAAATCCATGGCTAACTTCGCACCGCTCGCTCATCAATTCCACGGCCAAATTCACACCGCTCTCTCATCAATTCCATAGCTAATTTCGCACCGCTCGCTCACAAATTCAATGGCCAACTTTACACCGCTCGCTCATAAAATCCATGGCTAACTTCGCACCGCTCGCTCATAAATTCTAAAGCAAACTTTACACCGATAGATCATAAATTCCAAGGCCAACTTCGAACCGTTCGCTCATAAATTCCACGGCCAACTGCACACAGCTCGCTAATAAATTCCACGGCCAACTTCACATCTCTCGCTCAGAAAATCCATGGCCCACTACGCACCGCTCGCTCATAAATTCCAGAGCCAACTTCACACCGATAGCTCATAAATTCCATAGCTAATTTCGCACCGCTCGCTCATAAATACCACGGCCAACTTCACACCGCACGCTCATAAGTTCCATAGCCAACGTCGCACCGCTCGCTCATAAATTCCATGGCCATCTTCAAACCGCTCGGTCATAATTTCCACGGCCAACTTCACACCGCTCGCTCATAAAATCCATGGCTAACTTCGCACCGCTCGCTCATAAATTCTAAAGCAAACTTTACACCGATAGATCATAAATTCCAAGGTCAACTTCGCACCGCTCGCTCATAAATTCCACGGCCAACTGCACACAGCTCGCTAATAAATTCCACGGCCAACTATGCACTGCGCGCTCATAAAATCCATAGTCAACTTCACACCGCTTCATAAACTTCATAAACCGCACACCGATCATAAATTCTATGGCTAAGTTAATACCGCTCGCTCATATATTCAATGGCTAATTTTATACCGCTCGCTCATAAATTCCATGGCCAAATTTACGCCCATAGAACATAAATTCCATCGTCAACTTCACACCGCTCGAACATAAATTCCATAGCCAACTTCACACCGCTCGCTAATAAATTCCATGGGCAACTTCACACCGCTCGCTCATAAATTCAATGGCTAATTTCACACCGATTGCTCATAAATTCCATAGCCAACGTCGCACCGCTGGCTCATAAATTCCACGACCATCTGCACACAGCTCGCTAATAAATTCCACGGCCAACTTCACACCTCTCGCTCATAAAATCCATTGCCCACTTCGCACCGCTCGCTCATAAATTCCAAAGCCAGCTTCACACCGCTAGCTCAGAAATGCCAAGGCCAACTATGCACTGCGCGCTCATAAAATCCATAGCCAACTTCACACCGCTAGCTCATAAATTCCATGGCCAACTTCGTACTACTCGCTCATGAAATCCATAGCCAGCATCACACCGCTCGCTCATAAAATCCATGGCCAACTGCTCACAGATCGCTCATAAATTCCACAGCCAACTTCACAGCGCTCGCTCATAAATTCCATAGCTTATGTCGCACCGCTCGCTCATAAATTCCATAGCTAATTTTGCACCGCTCGCTCATAAATTCCACGGCCAACTTCGCACCGCTCGCTCATAAATTCCACGGCCAACTGCACACAGCTCGCTAATAAATTCCACGGCCAACTTCACACCTCTCGCTTATAAAATCCATGGCCCACTACGCACCGCTCGCTCATAAATTCCAAAGCCAGCTTCACACCGCTAGCTCATAAATTCCAAGGCCAACTATGCACTGCGCGCTCATAAAATCCATAGTCAACTTCACACCGCTCGATCATACATTCTATGGCTAAGTTAATACCCCTCGCTCATATATTCAATGGCTAATTTTATACCGCTCGCTCATAAATTCCATGGCCAAATTTACACCGATCGAACATAAATTCCATCGTCAACTTCACACCGCTCGAACATAAATTCCATAGCCAACTTCACACCGCTCGCTAATAAATTCCATGGCCAACTTCACACCGCTAGCTCATAAATTCCATGGCCAACTTCACACCGCTAGCTCATAAATTCCATGGCCAACTTAGTACCACTCGCTCATGAAATCCATATCCAGCATCACACCGCTCGCTCATAAAATCCATGGCCAATTGCTCACAGATCGCTTTAAATTCCACAGACAACTTCACAGCGCTCGCTCATAAATTCCATAGCTAATGTCTCACCGCTCGCTTATAAATTCAATAGCTAATTTCGCACCGCTCGCTCATAAAATCCACGGCCAACTTCACACAGCACGCTCATAAAATCCATGGCCGCCTTCGCACCGCTCGCTCATAAAATCCATGGCCGACTTCACACCGCTCGCTCATAAAATCCATGGTTAACTTCGCATTGCTCGCTCATAAATTCCATAGCCAACTTCACACCGCTAGCTCATAAATTCCAAGGCCAACTTCGCACCGCTCGCTCATAAATTCCATGGCCAAATTTACACCGATCGAACATAAATTCCATCGTCAACTTCACACCGCTCGACCATAAATTCCATAGCCAACTTCACACCAGTCGCTAATACATTCCAATGCCAACTTCACACCAGTCGCTCATTAATTCCATGGCCAACTTAGTACCACTCGCTCATAAATTCCATGGCCAACTTAGTACCACTCGCTCATAAATTCCATGGCCAACTTAGTACCACTCGCTCATAAATTTCAGAGCCAACTTCACACCGATAGCTCATAAATTCCACAGCTAATTTCGCACCGCTCGCTCATAAATTCCACGGCCAAATTCACACCGCTCTCTCATAAATTCCATGGCCATCTTCAAACCGCTCGCTCATAAAATCCATGGCTAACTTCGCACCGCTCGCTCATAAATTCTAAAGCAAACTTTACACCGCTCGCTCATAAATTCCATGGCCAACTTCACACCGCTAGCTCATAAATTCCATGGCCAACCTAGTACCAATCGCTCATGAAATCCATTGCCAGCATCACAACGCTCGCTCATAAAATCCATGGCCAACTGCTCACAGATCGTTCATAAATTCCACAGCCAACTTCACAGCGCTCGCTCATAAATTCCATAGCTAATGTCGCACCGCTCGCTCATAAATTCAATAGTTAATTTCGCACCGCTCGCTCATAAATTCCATAGCTAATGTCGCACCGCTCGCTTATAAATTCAATAGCTAATTTCGCACCGCTCGCTCATAAAATCCACGGCCAACTTCACAGATCACATGGCCAACTGCTCACAGATCGCTCATAAATTCCACAGCTAACTTCACAGCGCTCGCTCATAAATTCCATAGCTAATGTCGCACCGCTCGCTCATAAATTCAATAGTTAATTTCGCACCGCTCGCTCATAAATTCCATAGCTAATGTCGCACCGCTCGCTTATAAATTCAATAGCTAATTTCGCACCGCTCGCTCATAAATTCCACGGCCAACTGCACATAGCTCGCTAATAAATTCCACGGCCAACTTCACACATCTCGCTCATAAAATCCATGGCCAACTTAGTACCACTCGCTCATAAATTCCATGGCCAACTTAGTAACACTCGCTCATAAATTCCACGGCCAACTTCACACCGCTCGTTCATAAGTTCCATAGCCAACGTCGCACCGCTCGCTCATAAATACCATGGCCATCTTCAAACCGCTCGCTCATAATTTCCACGGCCAACTTCACACCGCTCGCTCATAAAATCCATGGCTAACTTCGCACCGCTCGCTCATAAATTCTAAAGCAAACTTTACACCGATAGATCATAAATTCCAAGGCCAACTTCGCACCGTTCGCTCATAAATTCCACGGCCAACTGCACACAGCTCGCTAATAAATTCCACGGCCAACTTCACACCTCTCGCTCATAAAATCCATGGCCCACTACGCACCGCTCGCTCATAAACTCCAAAGCCAGCTTCACACCGCTAGCTCATAAATTCCAAGGCCAACTATGCACTGCGAGCTCATAAAATCCATAGTCAACTTCACACCGCTCGATCATACATTCTATGGCTAAGTTAATACCGCTCGCTCATATATTCAATGGCTAATTTTATACCGCTCGCTCATAAATTCCATGGCCAAATTTACACCGATCGAACATAAATTCCATCGTCAACTTCACACCGCTCGAACATAAATTCCATAGCCAACTTCACACCGCTCGCTAATAAATTCCATGGCCAACTTCACACCGCTAGCTCATAAATTCCATGACCAACTTAGTACCACTCGCTCATGAAATCCATATCCAGCATCACACCGCTCGCTCATAAAATCCATGGCCAACTGCTCACAGATCGCTCATAAATTCCACAGCCAACATCACAGCCCTCGCTCATAAATACCATAGCTAATGTCGCACCGCTCGCTCATAAATTCCATAGCTAATTTCGCACCGCTCGCTCATAAATTCCACGGCCAACATCACACCGCTCGCTCATAAAATCCATGGCCGACTTCGCACCGCTCGCTCATAAAATCCATGGCCGACTGCACACAGCTCGCGAATAAATTCCACGGCCAACTTCACACCTCTCGCTCATAAAATTCATGGCCCACTTCGCACCGCTCGCTCATAAATTCCAAAGCCAGCTTCACACCGCTAGCTCATAAATTCCATGGCCAACCTAGTACCAATCGCTCATGAAATCCATTGCCAGCATCACAACGCTCGCTCATAAAATCCATGGCAAACTGCTCACAGATCGCTCATAAATTCCACAGCCAACTTCACAGCGCTCGCTCAAAAATTCCATAGCTAATGTCGCACCGCTCGCTCATAAATTCAATAGCTAATTTCGCACCGCTCCCTCAGAATTTCCATGACCAACTTAATACCGCTCGGTCATATATTCTATGGCTAATTTCATACCGCTCGCTCATAAATTCCGTGACAAACTTTACACCACTCGGACATAAATTCCATGGCCTACTTCACACGGTTCGCTCATAAATTCTATGGCCAACTTGACACCGCTCGCTCATAAATACCATAGCTAATTTCGCACCGCTCGCTCATCGATTCCATGGCCAACTTGCTCGGGCATGAATTCCATGGCCAACTTGACAGCGCTCGCTCATAAATTCCATAGCTAATTTCGCACCGCTCGCTCATAAATTCAAGGGCACATTTCACACCGCTCGCTCATAAATTCCACGTTCAACTTCACACCGCTCGCTCATAAAATCCATGGCCGACTTCGCACCGCTCGCTCATAAAATCCATGGCCGATTTCTCACCGCTCGCTCATAAAATCCATGGTTAACTTCGCATTGCTCGCTCATAAATTCCATAGCCAACTTCACACCGCTAGCTCATAAATTCCAAGGCCAACTTCGCACCGCTCGCTCATAAATTCCATAGCCAAATTTACACCGATCGAACATAAATTCCATCATCAACTTCACACCGCTCGAACATAAATTCCATAGCCAACTTCACACCGCTCGCTAATACATTCCATGGCCAACTTCACACCAATCGCTCATAAATTCCATGGCCAACTTAGTACCACTCGCTCATAAATTCCAGAGCCAACTTCACACCGATAGCTCATAAATTCCATAGCTAATTTCGCACCGCTCGCTCATAAATACCACGGCCAACTTCACACCGCACGCTCATAAGTTCCATAGCCAACGTCGCACCGCTCGCTCATAAATTCCATGGCCATCTTCAAACCGCTCGGTCATAATTTCCACGGCCAACTTAACACCGCTCGCTCATAAAATCCATGGCTAACTTCGCACCGCTCGCTCATAAATTCTAAAGCAAACTTTACACCGATAGATCATAAATTCCAAGGTCAACTTCGCACCGCTCGCTCATAAATTCCACGGCCAACTGCACACAACTCGCTAATAAATTCCACGGCCAACTATGCACTGCGCGCTCATAAAATCCATAGTCAACTTCACACCGCTTCATAAACTTCATAAACCGCACACCGATCATAAATTCTATGGCTAAGTTAATACCGCTCGCTCATATATTCAATGGCTAATTTTATACCGCTCGCTCATAAATTCCATGGCCAAATTTACGCCGATAGAACATAAATTCCATCGTCAACTTCACACCGCTCGAACATAAATTCCATAGCCAACTTCACACCGCTCGCTAATAAATTCCATGGGCAACTTCACACCGCTCGCTCATAAATTCAATGGCTAATTTCACACCGATTGCTCATAAATTCCATAGCCAACGTCGCACCGCTGGCTCATAAATTCCACGACCAACTGCACACAGCTCGCTAATAAATTCCACGGCCAACTTCACACCTCTCGCTCATAAAATCCATTGCCCACTTCGCACCGCTCGCTCATAAATTCCAAAGCCAGCTTCACACCGCTAGCTCAGAAATTCCAAGGCCAACTATGCACTGCGCGCTCATAAAATCCATAGCCAACTTCACACCGCTAGCTCATAAATTCCATGGCCAACTTCGTACTACTCGCTCATGAAATCCATAGCCAGCATCACACCGCTCGCTCATAAAATCCATGGCCAACTGCTCACAGATCGCTCATAAATTCCACAGCCAACTTCACAGCGCTCGCTCATAAATTCCATAGCTTATGTCGCACCGCTCGCTCATAAATTCCATAGCTAATTTTGCACCGCTCGCTCATAAATTCCACGGCCAACTTCGCACCGCTCGCTCATAAATTCCAAAGCCAGCTTCACACCGCTAGCTCATAAATTCCAAGGCCAACTATGCACTGCGCGCTCATAAAATCCATAGTCAACTTCACACCGCTCGACCATACATTCTATGGCTAAGTTAATACCCCTCGCTCATATATTCAATGGCTAATTTTATACCGCTCGCTCATAAATTCCATGGCCAAATTTACACCGATCGAACATAAATTCCATCGTCAACTTCACACCGCTCGACCATAAATTCCATAGCCAACTTCACACCAGTCGCTAATACATTCCATGGCCAACTTCACACCAGTCGCTCATAAATTCCATGGCCAACTTAGTACCACTCGCTCATAAATTCCATGGCCATCTTAGTACCACTCGCTCATAAATTTCAGAGCCAACTTCACACCGATAGCTCATAAATTCCACAGCTAATTTCGCACCGCTCGCTCATAAATTCCACGGCCAAATACACACCGCTCTCTCATAAATTCCATGGCCATCTTCAAACCGCTCGCTCATAAAATCCATGGCTAACTTCGCACCGCTCGCTCATAAATTCTAAAGCAAACTTTACACCGCTCGCTCATAAATTCCATGGCCAACTTCACACCGCTAGCTCATAAATTCCATGGCCAACCTAGTACCAATCGCTCATGAAATCCATTGCCAGCATCACAACGCTCGCTCATAAAATCCATGGCCAACTGCTCACAGATCGTTCATAAATTCCACAGCCAACTTCACAGCGCTCGCTCATAAATTCCATAGCTAATGTCGCACCGCTCGCTCATAAATTCAATAGCTAATTTCGCACCGCTCGCTCATAAATTCCATAGCTAATGTCGCACCGCTCGCTCATAAATTCAATAGCTAATTTCGCACCGCTCGCTCATACATTCCATGGCCAACTTCGCACCGCTCGCTCATAAATTCCATGGCCAAATTTACACCGATCGAACATAAATTCCATCGTCAACTTCACACCGCTCGCTCATAAATTCCATGGCCAACTTCACACCGCTAGCTCATAAATTCCATGGCCAACCTAGTACCAATCGCTCATGAAATCCATTGCCAGCATCACAACGCTCGCTCATAAAATCCATGGCCAACTGCACACAGATCGTTCATAAATTCCACAGCCAACTTCACAGCGCTCGCTCATAAATTCCATAGCTAATGTCGCACCGCTCGCTCATAAATTCAATAGCTAATTTCGCACCGCTCGCTCATAAATTCCATAGCTAATGTCGCACCGCTCGCTCATAAATTCAATAGCTAATTTCGCACCGCTCGTTCATAAATTCCACGGCCAACTTCGCACTGCTCGCTCATAAATTCCACGGCCAACTGCACACAGCTCGCTAATAAATTCCACGGCCAACTTCACACCTCTCGCTCATAATATCCATGGCCCACTACGCACCGCTCGCTCATAAATTCCAAAGCCAGCTTCACACCGCTAGCTGATAAATTCCAAGGCCAACTATGCACTGCGCGCTCATAAAATCCATAGTCAACTTCACACCGCTCGATCATACATTCTATGGCTAAGTTAATACCCCTCGCTCATATATTCAATGGCTAATTTTACACCGCTCGCTCATAAATTCCATGGCCAAATTTACACCGATCGAACATAAATTCCATCGTCAACTTCACACCGCTCGAACATAAATTCCATAGCCAACTTCACACCGCTCGCTAATAAATTCCACGGCCAACTTCACACCGCTCGCTCATAAAATCCATGGCAAACTTCGCACCGCTCGCTCATAAATTCTAAAGCAAACTTTACACCGCTCGCTCATAAATTCCATGGCCAACTTCACACCGCTAGCTCATAAATTCCATGGCCAACCTAGTACCAATCGCTCATGAAATCCATTGCCAGCATCACAACGCTCGCTCATAAAATCCATGGCAAACTGCTCACAGATCGCTCATAAATTCCACAGCCAACTTCACAGCGCTCGCTCATAAATTCCATAGCTAATGTCTCACCGCTCGCTCATAAATTCAATAGCTAATTTCGCACCGCTCGCTCATAAATTCCACGGCCAACTTCACACCGCTCGCTCATAAAATCCATGGCCGACTTCGCACCGCTCGCTCATAAAATCCATGGCCGACTTCACACCGCTCGCTAATAAATTCCATAGCCAACGTCGCACCGCTCGCTCATAAATTCCACGGCCAACTGCACACAGCTCGCTAGTAAATTCCATGGCCAACTTCACACCTCTCGCTCATAAAATCCATGGCCCACTTCACACCGCTAGCTCATAAATTCCATGGCCAACGGAGTACCAATCGCTCATGAAATCCATTGCCAGCATCACACCGCTCGCTCATAAAATCCATGGCCAACTGCTCACAGATCGCTCATAAATTCCACATCCAACATCACAGCCCTCGCTCATAAATACCATAGCTAATGTCGCACCGCTCGCTCATAAATTCCATAGCTAATTTCGCACCGCTCGCTCATAAATTCCATGGCCGACTTCGCACCGCTCGCTCATAAAATCCATGGCCGACTGCACACAGCTCGCGAATAAATTCCACGGCCAACTTCACACCTCTCGCTCATAAAATTCATGGCCCACTTCGCACCGCTCGCTCATAAATTCCAAAGCCAGCTTCACACCGCTAGCTCATAAATTCCAAGGCCAACTATGCACTGCGCGCTCATAAAATCCATAGTCAACTTCACACCGCTCGATCATACATTCTATGGCTAAGTTAATACCCCTCGCTCATATATTCAATGGCTAATTTTATACCGCTCGCTCATAAATTCCATGGCCAAATTTACACCGATCGAACATAAATTCCATCGTCAACTGCACACCGCTCGAACATAAATTCCATAGCCAACTTCACACCGCTCGCTAATAAATTCCATGGCCAACTTCACACCGCTAGCTCATAAATTCCATGGCCAACTTAGTACCACTCGCTCATGAAATCCATTGCCAGCATTACAACATTCGCTCATAAAATCCATGGCCAACTGCTCACAGATCGCTCATAAATTCCACAGCCAACTTCACAGCGCTCGCTCATAAATCCCATAGCTAATGTCGCACCGCTCGCTCATAAATTCAATAGCTAATTTCGCACCGCTCGCTCATAAATTCCATAGCTAATGTCGCACCGCTCGCTCATAAATTCCACGGCCAACATCACACCGCTCGCTCATAAATTCCACGGCCAACTTCACACCGCTCGCTCATAAAATCCATGGCCAACTTCGCACCGCTCGCTCTAAAATTCCATAGCTAATTACGCACCGCTAGCTCATAAATTCCATGGCCAACTTAGTACCGCTCGCTCATAAAATCCATAGCCATTTTCTCACCGCTCGCTCATAATTTCCATGACCAACTTAATACCTCTCGCTCATAAATTCAAGGGCTAATTTCATACCGCACGCTCATAAATTCCATGGCCATCTTCACACCACTCGCTCATAAATTCCATGGGCAACTTCGCACATCTCGCTCATAAAATCCATAGCCAATTTCACACCGCTCGCTCATAAATTCCATAGCCAACTTCACACCACTAGCTCATAAATTTCAAGGCCAACTTCGCACCGCTCGCTCATAAATTCCATGGCCAAATTTACACCGATCGAACATAAATTCCATCGTCAACTTCACACCGCTCGAACATAAATTGCATAGCCAACTTCACACCAGTCGCTAATACATTCCATGGCCAACTTAGTAACACTCGCTCATAAAATCCACGGCCAACTTCACACAGCTCGCCCATAAGTTCCATAGCCAACGTCGCACCGCTCGCTCATAAATTCCATGGCCATCTTCAAACCGCTCGCTCATAATTTCCACGGCCAACTTCACACCGCTAGCTCATAAATTCCATGGCCAACCTAGTACCAATCGCTCATGAAATCCATTGCCAGCATCACAACGCTCGCTCATAAAATCCATGGCCAACTGCTCACAGATCGTTCATAAATTCCACAGCCAACTTCACAGCGCTCGCTCATAAATTCCATAGCTAATGTCGCACCGCTCGCTCATAAATTCAATAGCTAATTTCGCACCGCTCGCTCATAAATTCCATAGCTAATGTCGCACCGCTCGCTCATAAATTCAATAGCTAATTTCGCACCGCTCGCTCATACATTCCATGGCCAACTTCGCACCGCTCGCTCATAAATTCCATGGCCAAATTTACACCGATCGAACATAAATTCCATCGTCAACTTCACACCGCTCGCTCATAAATTCCATGGCCAACTTCACACCGCTAGCTCATAAATTCCATGGCCAACCTAGTACCAATCGCTCATGAAATCCATTGCCAGCATCACAACGCTCGCTCATAAAATCCATGGCCAACTGCTCACAGATCGTTCATGAATTCCACAGCCAACTTCACAGCGCTCGCTCATAAATTCCATAGCTAATGTCGCACCGCTCGCTCATAAATTCAATAGCTAATTTCGCACCGCTCGCTCATAAATTCCATAGCTAATGTCGCACCGCTCGCTCATAAATTCAATAGCTAATTTCGCACCGCTCGTTCATAAATTCCACGGCCAACTTCGCACTGCTCGCTCATAAATTCCACGGCCAACTGCACACAGCTCGCTAATAAATTCCACGGCCAACTTCACACCTCTCGCTCATAATATCCATGGCCCACTACGCACCGCTCGCTCATAAATTCCAAAGCCAGCTTCACACCGCTAGCTGATAAATTCCAAGGCCAACTATGCACTGCGCGCTCATAAAATCCATAGTCAACTTCACACCGCTCGATCATACATTCTATGGCTAAGTTAATACCCCTCGCTCATATATTCAATGGCTAATTTTACACCGCTCGCTCATAAATTCCATGGCCAAATTTACACCGATCGAACATAAATTCCATCGTCAACTTCACACCGCTCGAACATAAATTCCATAGCCAACTTCACACCGCTCGCTAATAAATTCCACGGCCAACTTCACACCGCTCGCTCATAAAATCCATGGCAAACTTCGCACCGCTCGCTCATAAATTCTAAAGCAAACTTTACACCGCTCGCTCATAAATTCCATGGCCATCTTCACACCGCTAGCTCATAAATTCCATGGCCAACCTAGTACCAATCGCTCATGAAATCCATTGCCAGCATCACAACGCTCGCTCATAAAATCCATGGCAAACTGCTCACAGATCGCTCATAAATTCCACAGCCAACTTCACAGCGCTCGCTCATAAATTCCATAGCTAATGTCTCACCGCTCGCTCATAAATTCAATAGCTAATTTCGCACCGCTCGCTCATAAATTCCACGGCCAACTTCACACCGCTCGCTCATAAAATCCATGGCCGACTTCGCACCGCTCGCTCATAAAATCCATGGCCGACTTCACACCGCTCGCTAATAAATTCCATAGCCAACGTCGCACCGCTCGCTCATAAATTCCACGGCCAACTGCACACAGCTCGCTAGTAAATTCCATGGCCAACTTCACACCTCTCGCTCATAAAATCCATGGCCCACTTCACACCGCTAGCTCATAAATTCCATGGCCCACGGAGTACCAATCGCTCATGAAATCCATTGCCAGCATCACACCGCTCGCTCATAAAATCCATGGCCAACTGCTCACAGATCGCTCATAAATTCCACATCCAACATCACAGCCCTCGCTCATAAATACCATAGCTAATGTCGCACCGCTCGCTCATAAATTCCATAGCTAATTTCGCACCGCTCGCTCATAAATTCCATGGCCGACTTCGCACCGCTCGCTCATAAAATCCATGGCCGACTGCACACAGCTCGCGAATAAATTCCACGGCCAACTTCACACCTCTCGCTCATAAAATTCATGGCCCACTTCGCACCGCTCGCTCATAAATTCCAAAGCCAGCTTCACACCGCTAGCTCATAAATTCCAAGGCCAACTATGCACTGCGCGCTCATAAAATCCATAGTCAACTTCACACCGCTCGATCATACATTCTATGGCTAAGTTAATACCCCTCGCTCATATATTCAATGGCTAATTTTATACCGCTCGCTCATAAATTCCATGGCCAAATTTACACCGATCGAACATAAATTCCATCGTCAACTGCACACCGCTCGAACATAAATTCCATAGCCAACTTCACACCGCTCGCTAATAAATTCCATGGCCAACTTCACACCGCTAGCTCATAAATTCCATGGCCAACTTAGTACCACTCGCTCATGAAATCCATTGCCAGCATTACAACATTCGCTCATAAAATCCATGGCCAACTGCTCACAGATCGCTCATAAATTCCACAGCCAACTTCACAGCGCTCGCTCATAAATCCCATAGCTAATGTCGCACCGCTCGCTCATAAATTCAATAGCTAATTTCGCACCGCTCGCTCATAAATTCCATAGCTAATGTCGCACCGCTCGCTCATAAATTCCACGGCCAACATCACACCGCTCGCTCATAAATTCCACGGCCAACTTCACACCGCTCGCTCATAAAATCCATGGCCAACTTCGCACCGCTCGCTCTAAAATTCCATAGCTAATTACGCACCGCTAGCTCATAAATTCCATGGCCAACTTAGTACCGCTCGCTCATAAAATCCATAGCCATTTTCTCACCGCTCGCTCATAATTTCCATGACCAACTTAATACCGCTCGCTCATAAATTCAAGGGCTAATTTCATACCGCACGCTCATAAATTCCATGGCCATCTTCACACCACTCGCTCATAAATTCCATGGGCAACTTCGCACATCTCGCTCATAAAATCCATAGCCAATTTCACACCGCTCGCTCATAAATTCCATAGCCAACTTCACACCACTAGCTCATAAATTTCAAGGCCAACTTCGCACCGCTCGCTCATAAATTCCATGGCCAAATTTACACCGATCGAACATAAATTCCATCGTCAACTTCACACCGCTCGAACATAAATTGCATAGCCAACTTCACACCAGTCGCTAATACATTCCATGGCCAACTTAGTAACACTCGCTCATAAAATCCACGGCCAACTTCACACAGCTCGCCCATAAGTTCCATAGCCAACGTCGCACCGCTCGCTCATAAATTCCATGGCCATCTTCAAACCGCTCGCTCATAATTTCCACGGCCAACTTCACACCGCTAGCTCATAAATTCCATGGCCAACCTAGTACCAATCGCTCATGAAATCCATTGCCAGCATCACAACATTCGCTCATAAAATCCATGGCCAACTGCTCACAGATCGCTCATAAATTCCACAGCTAACTTCACAGCGCTCGCTCATAAATTCCATAGCTAATGTCGCACCGCTCGCTCATAAATTCAATAGTTAATTTCGCACCGCTCGCTCATAAATTCCATAGCTAATGTCGCACCGCTCGCTTATAAATTCAATAGCTAATTTCGCACCGCTCGCTCATAAAATCCACGGCCAACTTCACACAGCACGCTCATAAAATCCATGGCCGACTTCGCACCGCTCGGTCATAAAATCCATGGCCGACTTCACACCGCTCGCTCATAAAATCCATGGCCGACTTCACACCGCTCGCTCATAAAATCCATGGTTAACTTCGCATTGCTCGCTCATAAATTCCATAGCCAACTTCACACCGCTAGCTCATAAATTCCAAGGCCAACTTCGCACCGCTCGCTCATAAATTCCATGGCCAAATTTACACCGATCGAACATAAATTCCATCGTCAACTTCACACCGCTCGACCATAAATTCCATAGCCAACTTCACACCAGTCGCTAATACATTCCATGGCCAACTTCACACCAGTCGCTCATAAATTCCATGGCCAACTTAGTACCACTCGCTCATAAATTCCATGGCCAACTTAGTACCACTCGCTCATAAATTTCAGAGCCAACTTCACACCGATAGCTCATAAATTCCACAGCTAATTTCGCACCGCTCGCTCATAAATTCCACGGCCAAATTCACACCGCTCTCTCATAAATTCCATGGCCATCTTCAAACCGCTCGCTCATAAAATCCATGGCTAACTTCGCACCGCTCGCTCATAAATTCTAAAGCAAACTTTACACCGCTCGCTCATAAATTCCATGGCCAACTTCACACCGCTAGCTCATAAATTCCATGGCCAACCTAGTACCAATCGCTCATGAAATCCATTGCCAGCATCACAACGCTCGCTCATAAAATCCATGGCCAACTGCTCACAGATCGTTCATAAATTCCACAGCCAACTTCACAGCGCTCGCTCATAAATTCCATAGCTAATGTCGCACCGCTCGCTCATAAATTCAATAGCTAATTTCGCACCGCTCGCTCATAAATTCCATAGCTAATGTCGCACCGCTCGCTCATAAATTCAATAGCTAATTTCGCACCGCTCGCTCATACATTCCATGGCCAACTTCACACCACTCGCTCATAAATTCCATGGCCAACTTAGTACCACTCGCTCATAAATTCCATGGCCAACTTAGTACCACTCGCTCATAAATTCCAGAGCCAACTTCACACCGATAGCTCATAAATTCCATAGCTAATTTCGCACCGCTCGCTCATAAATTCCACGGCCAACTGCACATAGCTCGCTAATAAATTCCACGGCCAACTTCACACATCTCGCCCATAAAATCCATGGCCCACTTCGCACCGGTAGCTCATAAATTCCAAAGCCAGCTTCACACCGCTCGCTCATAAAATCCATGGCCAAATTTACACCGATCGAACATGAATTTCATCGTCAACTTCACACCGCTCGAACATAAATTCCATAGCCAACTTCACACCAGTCGCTAATACATTCCATGGCCGACTTCACACCGCTCGCTCATAAATTCCATAGCCAACTTCACACCGCTAGCTCATAAATTTCAAGGCCAACTTCGCACCGCTCGCTCATAAATTCCATGGCCAAATTTACACCGATCGAACATAAATTCCATCGTCAACTTCACACCGCTCGAACATAAATTGCATAGCCAACTTCACACCAGTCGCTAATACATTCCATGGCCAACTTCACACCACTCGCTCATAAATTCCATGGCCAACTTAGTACCACTCGCTCATAAATTCCATGGCCAACTTAGTAACTCTCGCTCATAAATTCCACGGCCAACTTCACACCGCTCGCTCATAAGTTCCATAGCCAACGTCGCACCGCTCGCTCATAAATTCCATGGCCATCTTCAAACCGCTCGCTCATAATTTCCACGGCCAACTTCACACCGCTAGCTCATAAATTCCATGGCCAACCTAGTACCAATCGCTCATGAAATCCATTGCCAGCATCACAACATTCGCTCATAAAATCCATGGCTAACTTCGCACCGCTCGCTCATAAATTCCACGGCCAAATTCACACCGCTCTCTCATCAATTCCATAGCTAATTTCGCACCGCTCGCTCACAAATTCAATGGCCAACTTTACACCGCTCGCTCATAAAATCCATGGCTAACTTCGCACCGCTCGCTCATAAATTCTAAAGCAAACTTTACACCGATAGATCATAAATTCCAAGGCCAACTTCGAACCGTTCGCTCATAAATTCCACGGCCAACTGCACACAGCTCGCTAATAAATTCCACGGCCAACTTCACACCTCTCGCTCATAAAATCCATGGCCCACTACGCACCGCTCGCTCATAAATTCCAGAGCCAACTTCACACCGATAGCTCATAAATTCCATAGCTAATTTCGCACCGCTCGCTCATAAATACCACGGCCAACTTCACACCGCACGCTCATAAGTTCCATAGCCAACGTCGCACCGCTCGCTCATAAATTCCATGGCCATCTTCAAACCGCTCGGTCATAATTTCCACGGCCAACTTCACACCGCTCGCTCATAAAATCCATGGCTAACTTCGCACCGCTCGCTCATAAATTCTAAAGCAAACTTTACACCGATAGATCATAAATTCCAAGGTCAACTTCGCACCGCTCGCTCATAAATTCCACGGCCAACTGCACACAGCTCGCTAATAAATTCCACGGCCAACTATGCACTGCGCGCTCATAAAATCCATAGTCAACTTCACACCGCTTCATAAACTTCATAAACCGCACACCGATCATAAATTCTATGGCTAAGTTAATACCGCTCGCTCATATATTCAATGGCTAATTTTATACCGCTCGCTCATAAATTCCATGGCCAAATTTACGCCGATAGAACATAAATTCCATCGTCAACTTCACACCGCTCGAACATAAATTCCATAGCCAACTTCACACCGCTCGCTAATAAATTCCATGGGCAACTTCACACCGCTCGCTCATAAATTCAATGGCTAATTTCACACCGATTGCTCATAAATTCCATAGCCAACGTCGCACCGCTGGCTCATAAATTCCACGACCAACTGCACACAGCTCGCTAATAAATTCCACGGCCAACTTCACACCTCTCGCTCATAAAATCCATTGCCCACTTCGCACCGCTCGCTCATAAATTCCAAAGCCAGCTTCACACCGCTAGCTCAGAAATGCCAAGGCCAACTATGCACTGCGCGCTCATAAAATCCATAGCCAACTTCACACCGCTAGCTCATAAATTCCATGGCCAACTTCGTACTACTCGCTCATGAAATCCATAGCCAGCATCACACCGCTCGCTCATAAAATCCATGGCCA
Organism: Perithous albicinctus; assembly: GCA_964016905.1. Taxonomy (NCBI): domain Eukaryota; kingdom Metazoa; phylum Arthropoda; class Insecta; order Hymenoptera; family Ichneumonidae; genus Perithous; species Perithous albicinctus. The sequence continues at coordinate 4,430,228 of OZ024698.1, read as the reverse complement.
ACTGCTCACAGATCGCTCATAAATTCCACAGCCAACTTCACAGCGCTCGCTCATAAATTCCATAGCTTATGTCGCACCGCTCGCTCATAAATTCCATAGCTAATTTTGCACCGCTCGCTCATAAATTCCACGGCCAACTTCGCACCGCTCGCTCATAAATTCCACGGCCAACTGCACACAGCTCGCTAATAAATTCCACGGCCAACTTCACACCTCTCGCTCATAAAATCCATGGCCCACTACGCACCGCTCGCTCATAAATTCCAAAGCCAGCTTCACACCGCTAGCTCATAAATTCCAAGGCCAACTATGCACTGCGCGCTCATAAAATCCATAGTCAACTTCACACCGCTCGATCATACATTCTATGGCTAAGTTAATACCCCTCGCTCATATATTCAATGGCTAATTTTATACCGCTCGCTCATAAATTCCATGGCCAAATTTACACCGATCGAACATAAATTCCATCGTCAACTTCACACCGCTCGAACATAAATTCCATAGCCAACTTCACACCGCTCGCTAATAAATTCCATGGCCAACTTCACACCGCTAGCTCATAAATTCCATGGCCAACTTCACACCGCTAGCTCATAAATTCCATGGCCAACTTAGTACCACTCGCTCATGAAATCCATATCCAGCATCACACCGCTCGCTCATAAAATCCATGGCCAATTGCTCACAGATCGCTTTAAATTCCACAGCCAACTTCACAGCGCTCGCTCATAAATTCAATAGCTAATTTCGCACCGCTCGCTCATAAATTCCATATCTAATGTCGCACCGCTCGCTCATAAATTCAATAGCTAATTTCGCACCGCTCACTCATAAAATCCATGGCCAACTTCACACCGCTCGGTCATAAAATCCATGGCCAACTTCACACAACTCGCTCATAAATTCCTTAGGCAACTTCATACCGCTCGCTCGTAAATTCCAGAGCCAACTTCACACCGATAGCTCATAAATTCCATTGCTAATTTCGCACCGCTCGCTCATAAATTCCACGGCCAACTTCACACCGCTCGCTCATAAAATCCATGGCCAACTTCGCACCGCTCGCTCTAAAATTCCATAGCTAATTACGCACCGCTAGCTCATAAATTCCATGGCCAACTTAGTACCGCTCGCTCATAAAATCCATAGCCATTTTCTCACCGCTCGCTCATAATTTCCATGACCAACTTAATACCGCTCGCTCATAAATTCAAGGGCTAATTTCATACCGCACGCTCATAAATTCCATGGCCATCTTCACACCACTCGCTCATAAATTCCATGGGCAACTTCGCACATCTCGCTCATAAAATCCATAGCCAATTTCACACCGCTCGCTCATAAATTCCATAGCCAAATTCACACCGCTAGCTCATAAATTTCAAGGCCAACTTCGCACCGCTCGCTCATAAATTCCATGGCCAAATTTACACCGATCGAACATAAATTCCATCGTCAACTTCACACCGCTCGAACATAAATTGCATAGCCAACTTCACACCAGTCGCTAATACATTCCATGGCCAACTTAGTAACACTCGCTCATAAATTCCACGGCCAACTTCACACCGCTCGCTCATAAGTTCCATAGCCAACGTCGCACCGCTCGCTCATAAATTCCATGGCCATCTTCAAACCGCTCGCTCATAATTTCCACGGCCAACTTCACACCGCTAGCTCATAAATTCCATGGCCAACCTAGTACCAATCGCTCATGAAATCCATTGCCAGCATCACAACATTCGCTCATAAAATCCATGGCCAACTGCTCACAGATCGCTCATAAATTCCACAGCTAACTTCACAGCGCTCGCTCATAAATTCCATAGCTAATGTCGCACCGCTCGCTCATAAATTCAATAGATAATTTCGCACCGCTCGCTCATAAATTCCATAGCTAATGTCGCACCGCTCGCTTATAAATTCAATAGCTAATTTCGCACCGCTCGCTCATAAAATCCACGGCCAACTTCACACCGCACGCTCATAAAATCCATGGCCGACTTCGCACCGCTCGCTCATAAAATCCATGGCCGACTTCACACCGCTCGCTCATAAAATCCATGGTTAACTTCGCATTGCTCGCTCATAAATTCCATAGCCAACTTCACACCGCTAGCTCATAAATTCCAAGGCCAACTTCGCACCGCTCGCTCATAAATTCCATGGCCAAATTTACACCGATCGAACATAAATTCCATCGTCAACTTCTCACCGCTCGACCATAAATTCCATAGCCAACTTCACACCAGTCGCTAATACATTCCAATGCCAACTTCACACCAGTCGCTCATAAATTCCATGGCCAACTTAGTACCACTCGCTCATAAATTCCATGGCCAACTTAGTACCACTCGCTCATAAATTCCATAGCTAATGTCGCACCGCTCGCTCATAAATTCAATAGCTAATTTCGCACCGCTCGCTCATAAATTCCATAGCTAATGTCGCACCGCTCGCTCATAAATTCAATAGCTAATTTCGCACCGCTCGCTCATACATTCCATGGCCAACTTCACACCACTCGCTCATAAATTCCATGGCCAACTTAGTACCACTCGCTCATAAATTCCATGGCCAACTTAGTACCACTCGCTCATAAATTCCAGAGCCAACTTCACACCGATAGCTCATAAATTCCATAGCTAATTTCGCACCGCTCGCTCATAAATTCCACGGCCAACTGCACATAGCTCGCTAATAAATTCCACGGCCAACTTCACACATCTCGCCCATAAAATCCATGGCCCACTTCGCACCGGTAGCTCATAAATTCCAAAGCCAGCTTCACACCGCTCGCTCATAAAATCCATGGCCAAATTTACACCGATCGAACATGAATTTCATCGTCAACTTCACACCGCTCGAACATAAATTCCATAGCCAACTTCACACCAGTCGCTAATACATTCCATGGCCGACTTCACACCGCTCGCTCATAAATTCCATAGCCAACTTCACACCGCTAGCTCATAAATTTCAAGGCCAACTTCGCACCGCTCGCTCATAAATTCCATGGCCAAATTTACACCGATCGAACATAAATTCCATCGTCAACTTCACACCGCTCGAACATAAATTGCATAGCCAACTTCACACCAGTCGCTAATACATTCCATGGCCAACTTCACACCACTCGCTCATAAATTCCATGGCCAACTTAGTACCACTCGCTCATAAATTCCATGGCCAACTTAGTAACACTCGCTCATAAATTCCACGGCCAACTTCACACCGCTCGCTCATAAGTTCCATAGCCAACGTCGCACCGCTCGCTCATAAATTCCATGGCCATCTTCAAACCGCTCGCTCATAAATTCCACGGCCAACTGCACACAGCTCGCTAATAAATTCCACGGCCAACTTCACACCTCTCGCTCATAAAATCCATGGCCCACTACGCACCGCTCGCTCATAAATTCCAAAGCCAGCTTCACACCGCTAGCTCATAAATTCCAAGGCCAACTATGCACTGCGCGCTCATAAAATCCATAGTCAACTTCACACCGCTCGATCATACATTCTATGGCTAAGTTAATACCCCTCGCTCATATATTCAATGGCTAATTTTATACCGCTCGCTCATAAATTCCATGGCCAAATTTACACCGATCGAACATAAATTCCATCGTCAACTTCACACCGCTCGAACATAAATTCCATAGCCAACTTCACACCGCTCGCTAATAAATTCCATGGCCAACTTCACACCGCTAGCTCATAAATTCCATGGCCAACTTCACACCGCTAGCTCATAAATTCCATGGCCAACTTAGTACCACTCGCTCATGAAATCCATATCCAGCATCACACCGCTCGCTCATAAAATCCATGGCCAATTGCTCACAGATCGCTTTAAATTCCACAGCCAACTTCACAGCGCTCGCTCATAAATTCAATAGCTAATTTCGCACCGCTCGCTCATAAATTCCATAGCTAATGTCGCACCGCTCGCTCATAAATTCAATAGCTAATTTCGCACCGCTCACTCATAAAATCCATGGCCAACTTCACACCGCTCGGTCATAAAATCCATGGCCAACTTCACACAACTCGCTCATAAATTCCTTAGGCAACTTCATACCGCTCGCTCGTAAATTCCAGAGCCAACTTCACACCGATAGTTCATAAATTCCATTGCTAATTTCGCACCGCTCGCTCATAAATTCCACGGCCAACTTCACACCGCTCGCTCATAAAATCCATGGCCAACTTCGCACCGCTCGCTCTAAAATTCCATAGCTAATTACGCACCGCTAGCTCATAAATTCCATGGCCAACTTAGTACCGCTCGCTCATAAAATCCATAGCCATTTTCTCACCGCTCGCTCATAATTTCCATGACCAACTTAATACCGCTCGCTCATAAATTCAAGGGCTAATTTCATACCGCACGCTCATAAATTCCATGGCCATCTTCACACCACTCGCTCATAAATTCCATGGGCAACTTCGCACATCTCGCTCATAAAATCCATAGCCAATTTCACACCGCTCGCTCATAAATTCCATAGCCAAATTCACACCGCTAGCTCATAAATTTCAAGGCCAACTTCGCACCGCTCGCTCATAAATTCCATGGCCAAATTTACACCGATCGAACATAAATTCCATCGTCAACTTCACACCGCTCGAACATAAATTGCATAGCCAACTTCACACCAGTCGCTAATACATTCCATGGCCAACTTAGTAACACTCGCTCATAAATTCCACGGCCAACTTCACACCGCTCGCTCATAAGTTCCATAGCCAACGTCGCACCGCTCGCTCATAAATTCCATGGCCATCTTCAAACCGCTCGCTCATAATTTCCACGGCCAACTTCACACCGCTAGCTCATAAATTCCATGGCCAACCTAGTACCAATCGCTCATGAAATCCATTGCCAGCATCACAACATTCGCTCATAAAATCCATGGCCAACTGCTCACAGATCGCTCATAAATTCCACAGCTAACTTCACAGCGCTCGCTCATAAATTCCATAGCTAATGTCGCACCGCTCGCTCATAAATTCAATAGATAATTTCGCACCGCTCGCTCATAAATTCCATAGCTAATGTCGCACCGCTCGCTTATAAATTCAATAGCTAATTTCGCACCGCTCGGTCATAAAATCCACGGCCAACTTCACACAGCACGCTCATAAAATCCATGGCCGACTTCGCACCGCTCGCTCATAAAATCCATGGCCGACTTCACACCGCTCGCTCATAAAATCCATGGTTAACTTCGCATTGCTCGCTCATAAATTCCATAGCCAACTTCACACCGCTAGCTCATAAATTCCAAGGCCAACTTCGCACCGCTCGCTCATAAATTCCATGGCCAAATTTACACCGATCGAACATAAATTCCATCGTCAACTTCACACCGCTCGACCATAAATTCCATAGCCAACTTCACACCAGTCGCTAATACATTCCAATGCCAACTTCACACCAGTCGCTCATAAATTCCATGGCCAACTTAGTACCACTCGCTCATAAATTCCATGGCCAACTTAGTACCACTCGCTCATAAATTCCATAGCTAATGTCGCACCGCTCGCTCATAAATTCAATAGCTAATTTCGCACCGCTCGCTCATAAATTCCATAGCTAATGTCGCACCGCTCGCTCATAAATTCAATAGCTAATTTCGCACCGCTCGCTCATACATTCCATGGCCAACTTCACACCACTCGCTCATAAATTCCATGGCCAACTTAGTACCACTCGCTCATAAATTCCATGGCCAACTTAGTACCACTCGCTCATAAATTCCAGAGCCAACTTCACACCGATAGCTCATAAATTCCATAGCTAATTTCGCACCGCTCGCTCATAAATTCCACGGCCAACTGCACATAGCTCGCTAATAAATTCCACGGCCAACTTCACACATCTCGCCCATAAAATCCATGGCCCACTTCGCACCGGTAGCTCATAAATTCCAAAGCCAGCTTCACACCGCTCGCTCATAAAATCCATGGCCAAATTTACACCGATCGAACATGAATTTCATCGTCAACTTCACACCGCTCGAACATAAATTCCATAGCCAACTTCACACCAGTCGCTAATACATTCCATGGCCGACTTCACACCGCTCGCTCATAAATTCCATAGCCAACTTCACACCGCTAGCTCATAAATTTCAAGGCCAACTTCGCACCGCTCGCTCATAAATTCCATGGCCAAATTTACACCGATCGAACATAAATTCCATCGTCAACTTCACACCGCTCGAACATAAATTGCATAGCCAACTTCACACCAGTCGCTAATACATTCCATGGCCAACTTCACACCACTCGCTCATAAATTCCATGGCCAACTTAGTACCACTCGCTCATAAATTCCATGGCCAACTTAGTAACACTCGCTCATAAATTCCACGGCCAACTTCACACCGCTCGCTCATAAGTTCCATAGCCAACGTCATCTTCAAACCGCCATCTTCAAACCGCTCGCTCATAATTTCCACGGCCAACTTCACACCGCTAGCTCATAAATTCCATGGCCAACCTAGTACCAATCGCTCATGAAATCCATTGCCAGCATCACAACATTCGCTCATAAAATCCATGGCTAACTTCGCACCGCTCGCTCATCAATTCCACGGCCAAATTCACACCGCTCTCTCATCAATTCCATAGCTAATTTCGCACCGCTCGCTCACAAATTCAATGGCCAACTTTACACCGCTCGCTCATAAAATCCATGGCTAACTTCGCACCGCTCGCTCATAAATTCTAAAGCAAACTTTACACCGATAGATCATAAATTCCAAGGCCAACTTCGAACCGTTCGCTCATAAATTCCACGGCCAACTGCACACAGCTCGCTAATAAATTCCACGGCCAACTTCACATCTCTCGCTCAGAAAATCCATGGCCCACTACGCACCGCTCGCTCATAAATTCCAGAGCCAACTTCACACCGATAGCTCATAAATTCCATAGCTAATTTCGCACCGCTCGCTCATAAATACCACGGCCAACTTCACACCGCACGCTCATAAGTTCCATAGCCAACGTCGCACCGCTCGCTCATAAATTCCATGGCCATCTTCAAACCGCTCGGTCATAATTTCCACGGCCAACTTCACACCGCTCGCTCATAAAATCCATGGCTAACTTCGCACCGCTCGCTCATAAATTCTAAAGCAAACTTTACACCGATAGATCATAAATTCCAAGGTCAACTTCGCACCGCTCGCTCATAAATTCCACGGCCAACTGCACACAGCTCGCTAATAAATTCCACGGCCAACTATGCACTGCGCGCTCATAAAATCCATAGTCAACTTCACACCGCTTCATAAACTTCATAAACCGCACACCGATCATAAATTCTATGGCTAAGTTAATACCGCTCGCTCATATATTCAATGGCTAATTTTATACCGCTCGCTCATAAATTCCATGGCCAAATTTACGCCCATAGAACATAAATTCCATCGTCAACTTCACACCGCTCGAACATAAATTCCATAGCCAACTTCACACCGCTCGCTAATAAATTCCATGGGCAACTTCACACCGCTCGCTCATAAATTCAATGGCTAATTTCACACCGATTGCTCATAAATTCCATAGCCAACGTCGCACCGCTGGCTCATAAATTCCACGACCATCTGCACACAGCTCGCTAATAAATTCCACGGCCAACTTCACACCTCTCGCTCATAAAATCCATTGCCCACTTCGCACCGCTCGCTCATAAATTCCAAAGCCAGCTTCACACCGCTAGCTCAGAAATGCCAAGGCCAACTATGCACTGCGCGCTCATAAAATCCATAGCCAACTTCACACCGCTAGCTCATAAATTCCATGGCCAACTTCGTACTACTCGCTCATGAAATCCATAGCCAGCATCACACCGCTCGCTCATAAAATCCATGGCCAACTGCTCACAGATCGCTCATAAATTCCACAGCCAACTTCACAGCGCTCGCTCATAAATTCCATAGCTTATGTCGCACCGCTCGCTCATAAATTCCATAGCTAATTTTGCACCGCTCGCTCATAAATTCCACGGCCAACTTCGCACCGCTCGCTCATAAATTCCACGGCCAACTGCACACAGCTCGCTAATAAATTCCACGGCCAACTTCACACCTCTCGCTTATAAAATCCATGGCCCACTACGCACCGCTCGCTCATAAATTCCAAAGCCAGCTTCACACCGCTAGCTCATAAATTCCAAGGCCAACTATGCACTGCGCGCTCATAAAATCCATAGTCAACTTCACACCGCTCGATCATACATTCTATGGCTAAGTTAATACCCCTCGCTCATATATTCAATGGCTAATTTTATACCGCTCGCTCATAAATTCCATGGCCAAATTTACACCGATCGAACATAAATTCCATCGTCAACTTCACACCGCTCGAACATAAATTCCATAGCCAACTTCACACCGCTCGCTAATAAATTCCATGGCCAACTTCACACCGCTAGCTCATAAATTCCATGGCCAACTTCACACCGCTAGCTCATAAATTCCATGGCCAACTTAGTACCACTCGCTCATGAAATCCATATCCAGCATCACACCGCTCGCTCATAAAATCCATGGCCAATTGCTCACAGATCGCTTTAAATTCCACAGACAACTTCACAGCGCTCGCTCATAAATTCCATAGCTAATGTCTCACCGCTCGCTTATAAATTCAATAGCTAATTTCGCACCGCTCGCTCATAAAATCCACGGCCAACTTCACACAGCACGCTCATAAAATCCATGGCCGCCTTCGCACCGCTCGCTCATAAAATCCATGGCCGACTTCACACCGCTCGCTCATAAAATCCATGGTTAACTTCGCATTGCTCGCTCATAAATTCCATAGCCAACTTCACACCGCTAGCTCATAAATTCCAAGGCCAACTTCGCACCGCTCGCTCATAAATTCCATGGCCAAATTTACACCGATCGAACATAAATTCCATCGTCAACTTCACACCGCTCGACCATAAATTCCATAGCCAACTTCACACCAGTCGCTAATACATTCCAATGCCAACTTCACACCAGTCGCTCATTAATTCCATGGCCAACTTAGTACCACTCGCTCATAAATTCCATGGCCAACTTAGTACCACTCGCTCATAAATTCCATGGCCAACTTAGTACCACTCGCTCATAAATTTCAGAGCCAACTTCACACCGATAGCTCATAAATTCCACAGCTAATTTCGCACCGCTCGCTCATAAATTCCACGGCCAAATTCACACCGCTCTCTCATAAATTCCATGGCCATCTTCAAACCGCTCGCTCATAAAATCCATGGCTAACTTCGCACCGCTCGCTCATAAATTCTAAAGCAAACTTTACACCGCTCGCTCATAAATTCCATGGCCAACTTCACACCGCTAGCTCATAAATTCCATGGCCAACCTAGTACCAATCGCTCATGAAATCCATTGCCAGCATCACAACGCTCGCTCATAAAATCCATGGCCAACTGCTCACAGATCGTTCATAAATTCCACAGCCAACTTCACAGCGCTCGCTCATAAATTCCATAGCTAATGTCGCACCGCTCGCTCATAAATTCAATAGTTAATTTCGCACCGCTCGCTCATAAATTCCATAGCTAATGTCGCACCGCTCGCTTATAAATTCAATAGCTAATTTCGCACCGCTCGCTCATAAAATCCACGGCCAACTTCACAGATCACATGGCCAACTGCTCACAGATCGCTCATAAATTCCACAGCTAACTTCACAGCGCTCGCTCATAAATTCCATAGCTAATGTCGCACCGCTCGCTCATAAATTCAATAGTTAATTTCGCACCGCTCGCTCATAAATTCCATAGCTAATGTCGCACCGCTCGCTTATAAATTCAATAGCTAATTTCGCACCGCTCGCTCATAAATTCCACGGCCAACTGCACATAGCTCGCTAATAAATTCCACGGCCAACTTCACACATCTCGCTCATAAAATCCATGGCCAACTTAGTACCACTCGCTCATAAATTCCATGGCCAACTTAGTAACACTCGCTCATAAATTCCACGGCCAACTTCACACCGCTCGTTCATAAGTTCCATAGCCAACGTCGCACCGCTCGCTCATAAATACCATGGCCATCTTCAAACCGCTCGCTCATAATTTCCACGGCCAACTTCACACCGCTCGCTCATAAAATCCATGGCTAACTTCGCACCGCTCGCTCATAAATTCTAAAGCAAACTTTACACCGATAGATCATAAATTCCAAGGCCAACTTCGCACCGTTCGCTCATAAATTCCACGGCCAACTGCACACAGCTCGCTAATAAATTCCACGGCCAACTTCACACCTCTCGCTCATAAAATCCATGGCCCACTACGCACCGCTCGCTCATAAACTCCAAAGCCAGCTTCACACCGCTAGCTCATAAATTCCAAGGCCAACTATGCACTGCGAGCTCATAAAATCCATAGTCAACTTCACACCGCTCGATCATACATTCTATGGCTAAGTTAATACCGCTCGCTCATATATTCAATGGCTAATTTTATACCGCTCGCTCATAAATTCCATGGCCAAATTTACACCGATCGAACATAAATTCCATCGTCAACTTCACACCGCTCGAACATAAATTCCATAGCCAACTTCACACCGCTCGCTAATAAATTCCATGGCCAACTTCACACCGCTAGCTCATAAATTCCATGACCAACTTAGTACCACTCGCTCATGAAATCCATATCCAGCATCACACCGCTCGCTCATAAAATCCATGGCCAATTGCTCACAGATCGCATTAAATTCCACAGCCAACTTCACAGCGCTCGCTCATAAATTCCATAGCTAATGTCTCACCGCTCGCTCATAAATTCAATAGCTAATTTCGCACCGCTCGCTCATAAATTCCACGGCCAACTTCACACCGCTCGCTCATAAAATCCATGGCCGACTTCGCACCGCTCGCTCATAAAATCCATGGCCGACTTCACACCGCTCGCTAATAAATTCCATAGCCAACGTCGCACCGCTCGCTCATAAATTCCACGGCCAACTGCACACAGCTCGCTAGTAAATTCCATGGCCAACTTCACACCTCTCGCTCATAAAATCCATGGCCCACTTCACACCGCTAGCTCATAAATTCCATGGCCAACGGAGTACCAATCGCTCATGAAATCCATTGCCAGCATCACACCGCTCGCTCATAAAATCCATGGCCAACTGCTCACAGATCGCTCATAAATTCCACAGCCAACATCACAGCCCTCGCTCATAAATACCATAGCTAATGTCGCACCGCTCGCTCATAAATTCCATAGCTAATTTCGCACCGCTCGCTCATAAATTCCACGGCCAACATCACACCGCTCGCTCATAAAATCCATGGCCGACTTCGCACCGCTCGCTCATAAAATCCATGGCCGACTGCACACAGCTCGCGAATAAATTCCACGGCCAACTTCACACCTCTCGCTCATAAAATTCATGGCCCACTTCGCACCGCTCGCTCATAAATTCCAAAGCCAGCTTCACACCGCTAGCTCATAAATTCCATGGCCAACCTAGTACCAATCGCTCATGAAATCCATTGCCAGCATCACAACGCTCGCTCATAAAATCCATGGCAAACTGCTCACAGATCGCTCATAAATTCCACAGCCAACTTCACAGCGCTCGCTCAAAAATTCCATAGCTAATGTCGCACCGCTCGCTCATAAATTCAATAGCTAATTTCGCACCGCTCCCTCAGAATTTCCATGACCAACTTAATACCGCTCGGTCATATATTCTATGGCTAATTTCATACCGCTCGCTCATAAATTCCGTGACAAACTTTACACCACTCGGACATAAATTCCATGGCCTACTTCACACGGTTCGCTCATAAATTCTATGGCCAACTTGACACCGCTCGCTCATAAATACCATAGCTAATTTCGCACCGCTCGCTCATCGATTCCATGGCCAACTTGCTCGGGCATGAATTCCATGGCCAACTTGACAGCGCTCGCTCATAAATTCCATAGCTAATTTCGCACCGCTCGCTCATAAATTCAAGGGCACATTTCACACCGCTCGCTCATAAATTCCACGTTCAACTTCACACCGCTCGCTCATAAAATCCATGGCCGACTTCGCACCGCTCGCTCATAAAATCCATGGCCGATTTCTCACCGCTCGCTCATAAAATCCATGGTTAACTTCGCATTGCTCGCTCATAAATTCCATAGCCAACTTCACACCGCTAGCTCATAAATTCCAAGGCCAACTTCGCACCGCTCGCTCATAAATTCCATAGCCAAATTTACACCGATCGAACATAAATTCCATCATCAACTTCACACCGCTCGAACATAAATTCCATAGCCAACTTCACACCGCTCGCTAATACATTCCATGGCCAACTTCACACCAATCGCTCATAAATTCCATGGCCAACTTAGTACCACTCGCTCATAAATTCCAGAGCCAACTTCACACCGATAGCTCATAAATTCCATAGCTAATTTCGCACCGCTCGCTCATAAATACCACGGCCAACTTCACACCGCACGCTCATAAGTTCCATAGCCAACGTCGCACCGCTCGCTCATAAATTCCATGGCCATCTTCAAACCGCTCGGTCATAATTTCCACGGCCAACTTAACACCGCTCGCTCATAAAATCCATGGCTAACTTCGCACCGCTCGCTCATAAATTCTAAAGCAAACTTTACACCGATAGATCATAAATTCCAAGGTCAACTTCGCACCGCTCGCTCATAAATTCCACGGCCAACTGCACACAACTCGCTAATAAATTCCACGGCCAACTATGCACTGCGCGCTCATAAAATCCATAGTCAACTTCACACCGCTTCATAAACTTCATAAACCGCACACCGATCATAAATTCTATGGCTAAGTTAATACCGCTCGCTCATATATTCAATGGCTAATTTTATACCGCTCGCTCATAAATTCCATGGCCAAATTTACGCCGATAGAACATAAATTCCATCGTCAACTTCACACCGCTCGAACATAAATTCCATAGCCAACTTCACACCGCTCGCTAATAAATTCCATGGGCAACTTCACACCGCTCGCTCATAAATTCAATGGCTAATTTCACACCGATTGCTCATAAATTCCATAGCCAACGTCGCACCGCTGGCTCATAAATTCCACGACCAACTGCACACAGCTCGCTAATAAATTCCACGGCCAACTTCACACCTCTCGCTCATAAAATCCATTGCCCACTTCGCACCGCTCGCTCATAAATTCCAAAGCCAGCTTCACACCGCTAGCTCAGAAATTCCAAGGCCAACTATGCACTGCGCGCTCATAAAATCCATAGCCAACTTCACACCGCTAGCTCATAAATTCCATGGCCAACTTCGTACTACTCGCTCATGAAATCCATAGCCAGCATCACACCGCTCGCTCATAAAATCCATGGCCAACTGCTCACAGATCGCTCATAAATTCCACAGCCAACTTCACAGCGCTCGCTCATAAATTCCATAGCTTATGTCGCACCGCTCGCTCATAAATTCCATAGCTAATTTTGCACCGCTCGCTCATAAATTCCACGGCCAACTTCGCACCGCTCGCTCATAAATTCCAAAGCCAGCTTCACACCGCTAGCTCATAAATTCCAAGGCCAACTATGCACTGCGCGCTCATAAAATCCATAGTCAACTTCACACCGCTCGACCATACATTCTATGGCTAAGTTAATACCCCTCGCTCATATATTCAATGGCTAATTTTATACCGCTCGCTCATAAATTCCATGGCCAAATTTACACCGATCGAACATAAATTCCATCGTCAACTTCACACCGCTCGACCATAAATTCCATAGCCAACTTCACACCAGTCGCTAATACATTCCATGGCCAACTTCACACCAGTCGCTCATAAATTCCATGGCCAACTTAGTACCACTCGCTCATAAATTCCATGGCCATCTTAGTACCACTCGCTCATAAATTTCAGAGCCAACTTCACACCGATAGCTCATAAATTCCACAGCTAATTTCGCACCGCTCGCTCATAAATTCCACGGCCAAATACACACCGCTCTCTCATAAATTCCATGGCCATCTTCAAACCGCTCGCTCATAAAATCCATGGCTAACTTCGCACCGCTCGCTCATAAATTCTAAAGCAAACTTTACACCGCTCGCTCATAAATTCCATGGCCAACTTCACACCGCTAGCTCATAAATTCCATGGCCAACCTAGTACCAATCGCTCATGAAATCCATTGCCAGCATCACAACGCTCGCTCATAAAATCCATGGCCAACTGCTCACAGATCGTTCATAAATTCCACAGCCAACTTCACAGCGCTCGCTCATAAATTCCATAGCTAATGTCGCACCGCTCGCTCATAAATTCAATAGCTAATTTCGCACCGCTCGCTCATAAATTCCATAGCTAATGTCGCACCGCTCGCTCATAAATTCAATAGCTAATTTCGCACCGCTCGCTCATACATTCCATGGCCAACTTCGCACCGCTCGCTCATAAATTCCATGGCCAAATTTACACCGATCGAACATAAATTCCATCGTCAACTTCACACCGCTCGCTCATAAATTCCATGGCCAACTTCACACCGCTAGCTCATAAATTCCATGGCCAACCTAGTACCAATCGCTCATGAAATCCATTGCCAGCATCACAACGCTCGCTCATAAAATCCATGGCCAACTGCTCACAGATCGTTCATAAATTCCACAGCCAACTTCACAGCGCTCGCTCATAAATTCCATAGCTAATGTCGCACCGCTCGCTCATAAATTCAATAGCTAATTTCGCACCGCTCGCTCATAAATTCCATAGCTAATGTCGCACCGCTCGCTCATAAATTCAATAGCTAATTTCGCACCGCTCGTTCATAAATTCCACGGCCAACTTCGCACTGCTCGCTCATAAATTCCACGGCCAACTGCACACAGCTCGCTAATAAATTCCACGGCCAACTTCACACCTCTCGCTCATAATATCCATGGCCCACTACGCACCGCTCGCTCATAAATTCCAAAGCCAGCTTCACACCGCTAGCTGATAAATTCCAAGGCCAACTATGCACTGCGCGCTCATAAAATCCATAGTCAACTTCACACCGCTCGATCATACATTCTATGGCTAAGTTAATACCCCTCGCTCATATATTCAATGGCTAATTTTACACCGCTCGCTCATAAATTCCATGGCCAAATTTACACCGATCGAACATAAATTCCATCGTCAACTTCACACCGCTCGAACATAAATTCCATAGCCAACTTCACACCGCTCGCTAATAAATTCCACGGCCAACTTCACACCGCTCGCTCATAAAATCCATGGCAAACTTCGCACCGCTCGCTCATAAATTCTAAAGCAAACTTTACACCGCTCGCTCATAAATTCCATGGCCAACTTCACACCGCTAGCTCATAAATTCCATGGCCAACCTAGTACCAATCGCTCATGAAATCCATTGCCAGCATCACAACGCTCGCTCATAAAATCCATGGCAAACTGCTCACAGATCGCTCATAAATTCCACAGCCAACTTCACAGCGCTCGCTCATAAATTCCATAGCTAATGTCTCACCGCTCGCTCATAAATTCAATAGCTAATTTCGCACCGCTCGCTCATAAATTCCACGGCCAACTTCACACCGCTCGCTCATAAAATCCATGGCCGACTTCGCACCGCTCGCTCATAAAATCCATGGCCGACTTCACACCGCTCGCTAATAAATTCCATAGCCAACGTCGCACCGCTCGCTCATAAATTCCACGGCCAACTGCACACAGCTCGCTAGTAAATTCCATGGCCAACTTCACACCTCTCGCTCATAAAATCCATGGCCCACTTCACACCGCTAGCTCATAAATTCCATGGCCAACGGAGTACCAATCGCTCATGAAATCCATTGCCAGCATCACACCGCTCGCTCATAAAATCCATGGCCAACTGCTCACAGATCGCTCATAAATTCCACATCCAACATCACAGCCCTCGCTCATAAATACCATAGCTAATGTCGCACCGCTCGCTCATAAATTCCATAGCTAATTTCGCACCGCTCGCTCATAAATTCCATGGCCGACTTCGCACCGCTCGCTCATAAAATCCATGGCCGACTGCACACAGCTCGCGAATAAATTCCACGGCCAACTTCACACCTCTCGCTCATAAAATTCATGGCCCACTTCGCACCGCTCGCTCATAAATTCCAAAGCCAGCTTCACACCGCTAGCTCATAAATTCCAAGGCCAACTATGCACTGCGCGCTCATAAAATCCATAGTCAACTTCACACCGCTCGATCATACATTCTATGGCTAAGTTAATACCCCTCGCTCATATATTCAATGGCTAATTTTATACCGCTCGCTCATAAATTCCATGGCCAAATTTACACCGATCGAACATAAATTCCATCGTCAACTGCACACCGCTCGAACATAAATTCCATAGCCAACTTCACACCGCTCGCTAATAAATTCCATGGCCAACTTCACACCGCTAGCTCATAAATTCCATGGCCAACTTAGTACCACTCGCTCATGAAATCCATTGCCAGCATTACAACATTCGCTCATAAAATCCATGGCCAACTGCTCACAGATCGCTCATAAATTCCACAGCCAACTTCACAGCGCTCGCTCATAAATCCCATAGCTAATGTCGCACCGCTCGCTCATAAATTCAATAGCTAATTTCGCACCGCTCGCTCATAAATTCCATAGCTAATGTCGCACCGCTCGCTCATAAATTCCACGGCCAACATCACACCGCTCGCTCATAAATTCCACGGCCAACTTCACACCGCTCGCTCATAAAATCCATGGCCAACTTCGCACCGCTCGCTCTAAAATTCCATAGCTAATTACGCACCGCTAGCTCATAAATTCCATGGCCAACTTAGTACCGCTCGCTCATAAAATCCATAGCCATTTTCTCACCGCTCGCTCATAATTTCCATGACCAACTTAATACCTCTCGCTCATAAATTCAAGGGCTAATTTCATACCGCACGCTCATAAATTCCATGGCCATCTTCACACCACTCGCTCATAAATTCCATGGGCAACTTCGCACATCTCGCTCATAAAATCCATAGCCAATTTCACACCGCTCGCTCATAAATTCCATAGCCAACTTCACACCACTAGCTCATAAATTTCAAGGCCAACTTCGCACCGCTCGCTCATAAATTCCATGGCCAAATTTACACCGATCGAACATAAATTCCATCGTCAACTTCACACCGCTCGAACATAAATTGCATAGCCAACTTCACACCAGTCGCTAATACATTCCATGGCCAACTTAGTAACACTCGCTCATAAAATCCACGGCCAACTTCACACAGCTCGCCCATAAGTTCCATAGCCAACGTCGCACCGCTCGCTCATAAATTCCATGGCCATCTTCAAACCGCTCGCTCATAATTTCCACGGCCAACTTCACACCGCTAGCTCATAAATTCCATGGCCAACCTAGTACCAATCGCTCATGAAATCCATTGCCAGCATCACAACGCTCGCTCATAAAATCCATGGCCAACTGCTCACAGATCGTTCATAAATTCCACAGCCAACTTCACAGCGCTCGCTCATAAATTCCATAGCTAATGTCGCACCGCTCGCTCATAAATTCAATAGCTAATTTCGCACCGCTCGCTCATAAATTCCATAGCTAATGTCGCACCGCTCGCTCATAAATTCAATAGCTAATTTCGCACCGCTCGCTCATACATTCCATGGCCAACTTCGCACCGCTCGCTCATAAATTCCATGGCCAAATTTACACCGATCGAACATAAATTCCATCGTCAACTTCACACCGCTCGCTCATAAATTCCATGGCCAACTTCACACCGCTAGCTCATAAATTCCATGGCCAACCTAGTACCAATCGCTCATGAAATCCATTGCCAGCATCACAACGCTCGCTCATAAAATCCATGGCCAACTGCTCACAGATCGTTCATGAATTCCACAGCCAACTTCACAGCGCTCGCTCATAAATTCCATAGCTAATGTCGCACCGCTCGCTCATAAATTCAATAGCTAATTTCGCACCGCTCGCTCATAAATTCCATAGCTAATGTCGCACCGCTCGCTCATAAATTCAATAGCTAATTTCGCACCGCTCGTTCATAAATTCCACGGCCAACTTCGCACTGCTCGCTCATAAATTCCACGGCCAACTGCACACAGCTCGCTAATAAATTCCACGGCCAACTTCACACCTCTCGCTCATAATATCCATGGCCCACTACGCACCGCTCGCTCATAAATTCCAAAGCCAGCTTCACACCGCTAGCTGATAAATTCCAAGGCCAACTATGCACTGCGCGCTCATAAAATCCATAGTCAACTTCACACCGCTCGATCATACATTCTATGGCTAAGTTAATACCCCTCGCTCATATATTCAATGGCTAATTTTACACCGCTCGCTCATAAATTCCATGGCCAAATTTACACCGATCGAACATAAATTCCATCGTCAACTTCACACCGCTCGAACATAAATTCCATAGCCAACTTCACACCGCTCGCTAATAAATTCCACGGCCAACTTCACACCGCTCGCTCATAAAATCCATGGCAAACTTCGCACCGCTCGCTCATAAATTCTAAAGCAAACTTTACACCGCTCGCTCATAAATTCCATGGCCATCTTCACACCGCTAGCTCATAAATTCCATGGCCAACCTAGTACCAATCGCTCATGAAATCCATTGCCAGCATCACAACGCTCGCTCATAAAATCCATGGCAAACTGCTCACAGATCGCTCATAAATTCCACAGCCAACTTCACAGCGCTCGCTCATAAATTCCATAGCTAATGTCTCACCGCTCGCTCATAAATTCAATAGCTAATTTCGCACCGCTCGCTCATAAATTCCACGGCCAACTTCACACCGCTCGCTCATAAAATCCATGGCCGACTTCGCACCGCTCGCTCATAAAATCCATGGCCGACTTCACACCGCTCGCTAATAAATTCCATAGCCAACGTCGCACCGCTCGCTCATAAATTCCACGGCCAACTGCACACAGCTCGCTAGTAAATTCCATGGCCAACTTCACACCTCTCGCTCATAAAATCCATGGCCCACTTCACACCGCTAGCTCATAAATTCCATGGCCCACGGAGTACCAATCGCTCATGAAATCCATTGCCAGCATCACACCGCTCGCTCATAAAATCCATGGCCAACTGCTCACAGATCGCTCATAAATTCCACATCCAACATCACAGCCCTCGCTCATAAATACCATAGCTAATGTCGCACCGCTCGCTCATAAATTCCATAGCTAATTTCGCACCGCTCGCTCATAAATTCCATGGCCGACTTCGCACCGCTCGCTCATAAAATCCATGGCCGACTGCACACAGCTCGCGAATAAATTCCACGGCCAACTTCACACCTCTCGCTCATAAAATTCATGGCCCACTTCGCACCGCTCGCTCATAAATTCCAAAGCCAGCTTCACACCGCTAGCTCATAAATTCCAAGGCCAACTATGCACTGCGCGCTCATAAAATCCATAGTCAACTTCACACCGCTCGATCATACATTCTATGGCTAAGTTAATACCCCTCGCTCATATATTCAATGGCTAATTTTATACCGCTCGCTCATAAATTCCATGGCCAAATTTACACCGATCGAACATAAATTCCATCGTCAACTGCACACCGCTCGAACATAAATTCCATAGCCAACTTCACACCGCTCGCTAATAAATTCCATGGCCAACTTCACACCGCTAGCTCATAAATTCCATGGCCAACTTAGTACCACTCGCTCATGAAATCCATTGCCAGCATTACAACATTCGCTCATAAAATCCATGGCCAACTGCTCACAGATCGCTCATAAATTCCACAGCCAACTTCACAGCGCTCGCTCATAAATCCCATAGCTAATGTCGCACCGCTCGCTCATAAATTCAATAGCTAATTTCGCACCGCTCGCTCATAAATTCCATAGCTAATGTCGCACCGCTCGCTCATAAATTCCACGGCCAACATCACACCGCTCGCTCATAAATTCCACGGCCAACTTCACACCGCTCGCTCATAAAATCCATGGCCAACTTCGCACCGCTCGCTCTAAAATTCCATAGCTAATTACGCACCGCTAGCTCATAAATTCCATGGCCAACTTAGTACCGCTCGCTCATAAAATCCATAGCCATTTTCTCACCGCTCGCTCATAATTTCCATGACCAACTTAATACCGCTCGCTCATAAATTCAAGGGCTAATTTCATACCGCACGCTCATAAATTCCATGGCCATCTTCACACCACTCGCTCATAAATTCCATGGGCAACTTCGCACATCTCGCTCATAAAATCCATAGCCAATTTCACACCGCTCGCTCATAAATTCCATAGCCAACTTCACACCACTAGCTCATAAATTTCAAGGCCAACTTCGCACCGCTCGCTCATAAATTCCATGGCCAAATTTACACCGATCGAACATAAATTCCATCGTCAACTTCACACCGCTCGAACATAAATTGCATAGCCAACTTCACACCAGTCGCTAATACATTCCATGGCCAACTTAGTAACACTCGCTCATAAAATCCACGGCCAACTTCACACAGCTCGCCCATAAGTTCCATAGCCAACGTCGCACCGCTCGCTCATAAATTCCATGGCCATCTTCAAACCGCTCGCTCATAATTTCCACGGCCAACTTCACACCGCTAGCTCATAAATTCCATGGCCAACCTAGTACCAATCGCTCATGAAATCCATTGCCAGCATCACAACATTCGCTCATAAAATCCATGGCCAACTGCTCACAGATCGCTCATAAATTCCACAGCTAACTTCACAGCGCTCGCTCATAAATTCCATAGCTAATGTCGCACCGCTCGCTCATAAATTCAATAGTTAATTTCGCACCGCTCGCTCATAAATTCCATAGCTAATGTCGCACCGCTCGCTTATAAATTCAATAGCTAATTTCGCACCGCTCGCTCATAAAATCCACGGCCAACTTCACACAGCACGCTCATAAAATCCATGGCCGACTTCGCACCGCTCGGTCATAAAATCCATGGCCGACTTCACACCGCTCGCTCATAAAATCCATGGCCGACTTCACACCGCTCGCTCATAAAATCCATGGTTAACTTCGCATTGCTCGCTCATAAATTCCATAGCCAACTTCACACCGCTAGCTCATAAATTCCAAGGCCAACTTCGCACCGCTCGCTCATAAATTCCATGGCCAAATTTACACCGATCGAACATAAATTCCATCGTCAACTTCACACCGCTCGACCATAAATTCCATAGCCAACTTCACACCAGTCGCTAATACATTCCATGGCCAACTTCACACCAGTCGCTCATAAATTCCATGGCCAACTTAGTACCACTCGCTCATAAATTCCATGGCCAACTTAGTACCACTCGCTCATAAATTTCAGAGCCAACTTCACACCGATAGCTCATAAATTCCACAGCTAATTTCGCACCGCTCGCTCATAAATTCCACGGCCAAATTCACACCGCTCTCTCATAAATTCCATGGCCATCTTCAAAACGCTCGCTCATAAAATCCATGGCTAACTTCGCACCGCTCGCTCATAAATTCTAAAGCAAACTTTACACCGCTCGCTCATAAATTCCATGGCCAACTTCACACCGCTAGCTCATAAATTCCATGGCCAACCTAGTACCAATCGCTCATGAAATCCATTGCCAGCATCACAACGCTCGCTCATAAAATCCATGGCCAACTGCTCACAGATCGTTCATAAATTCCACAGCCAACTTCACAGCGCTCGCTCATAAATTCCATAGCTAATGTCGCACCGCTCGCTCATAAATTCAATAGCTAATTTCGCACCGCTCGCTCATAAATTCCATAGCTAATGTCGCACCGCTCGCTCATAAATTCAATAGCTAATTTCGCACCGCTCGCTCATACATTCCATGGCCAACTTCACACCACTCGCTCATAAATTCCATGGCCAACTTAGTACCACTCGCTCATAAATTCCATGGCCAACTTAGTACCACTCGCTCATAAATTCCAGAGCCAACTTCACACCGATAGCTCATAAATTCCATAGCTAATTTCGCACCGCTCGCTCATAAATTCCACGGCCAACTGCACATAGCTCGCTAATAAATTCCACGGCCAACTTCACACATCTCGCCCATAAAATCCATGGCCCACTTCGCACCGGTAGCTCATAAATTCCAAAGCCAGCTTCACACCGCTCGCTCATAAAATCCATGGCCAAATTTACACCGATCGAACATGAATTTCATCGTCAACTTCACACCGCTCGAACATAAATTCCATAGCCAACTTCACACCAGTCGCTAATACATTCCATGGCCGACTTCACACCGCTCGCTCATAAATTCCATAGCCAACTTCACACCGCTAGCTCATAAATTTCAAGGCCAACTTCGCACCGCTCGCTCATAAATTCCATGGCCAAATTTACACCGATCGAACATAAATTCCATCGTCAACTTCACACCGCTCGAACATAAATTGCATAGCCAACTTCACACCAGTCGCTAATACATTCCATGGCCAACTTCACACCACTCGCTCATAAATTCCATGGCCAACTTAGTACCACTCGCTCATAAATTCCATGGCCAACTTAGTAACTCTCGCTCATAAATTCCACGGCCAACTTCACACCGCTCGCTCATAAGTTCCATAGCCAACGTCGCACCGCTCGCTCATAAATTCCATGGCCATCTTCAAACCGCTCGCTCATAATTTCCACGGCCAACTTCACACCGCTAGCTCATAAATTCCATGGCCAACCTAGTACCAATCGCTCATGAAATCCATTGCCAGCATCACAACATTCGCTCATAAAATCCATGGCTAACTTCGCACCGCTCGCTCATAAATTCCACGGCCAAATTCACACCGCTCTCTCATCAATTCCATAGCTAATTTCGCACCGCTCGCTCACAAATTCAATGGCCAACTTTACACCGCTCGCTCATAAAATCCATGGCTAACTTCGCACCGCTCGCTCATAAATTCTAAAGCAAACTTTACACCGATAGATCATAAATTCCAAGGCCAACTTCGAACCGTTCGCTCATAAATTCCACGGCCAACTGCACACAGCTCGCTAATAAATTCCACGGCCAACTTCACACCTCTCGCTCATAAAATCCATGGCCCACTACGCACCGCTCGCTCATAAATTCCAGAGCCAACTTCACACCGATAGCTCATAAATTCCATAGCTAATTTCGCACCGCTCGCTCATAAATACCACGGCCAACTTCACACCGCACGCTCATAAGTTCCATAGCCAACGTCGCACCGCTCGCTCATAAATTCCATGGCCATCTTCAAACCGCTCGGTCATAATTTCCACGGCCAACTTCACACCGCTCGCTCATAAAATCCATGGCTAACTTCGCACCGCTCGCTCATAAATTCTAAAGCAAACTTTACACCGATAGATCATAAATTCCAAGGTCAACTTCGCACCGCTCGCTCATAAATTCCACGGCCAACTGCACACAGCTCGCTAATAAATTCCACGGCCAACTATGCACTGCGCGCTCATAAAATCCATAGTCAACTTCACACCGCTTCATAAACTTCATAAACCGCACACCGATCATAAATTCTATGGCTAAGTTAATACCGCTCGCTCATATATTCAATGGCTAATTTTATACCGCTCGCTCATAAATTCCATGGCCAAATTTACGCCGATAGAACATAAATTCCATCGTCAACTTCACACCGCTCGAACATAAATTCCATAGCCAACTTCACACCGCTCGCTAATAAATTCCATGGGCAACTTCACACCGCTCGCTCATAAATTCAATGGCTAATTTCACACCGATTGCTCATAAATTCCATAGCCAACGTCGCACCGCTGGCTCATAAATTCCACGACCAACTGCACACAGCTCGCTAATAAATTCCACGGCCAACTTCACACCTCTCGCTCATAAAATCCATTGCCCACTTCGCACCGCTCGCTCATAAATTCCAAAGCCAGCTTCACACCGCTAGCTCAGAAATGCCAAGGCCAACTATGCACTGCGCGCTCATAAAATCCATAGCCAACTTCACACCGCTAGCTCATAAATTCCATGGCCAACTTCGTACTACTCGCTCATGAAATCCATAGCCAGCATCACACCGCTCGCTCATAAAATCCATGGCCAACTGCTCACAGATCGCTCATAAATTCCACAGCCAACTTCACAGCGCTCGCTCATAAATTCCATAGCTTATGTCGCACCGCTCGCTCATAAATTCCATAGCTAATTTTGCACCGCTCGCTCATAAATTCCACGGCCAACTTCGCACCGCTCGCTCATAAATTCCACGGCCAACTGCACACAGCTCGCTAATAAATTCCACGGCCAACTTCACACCTCTCGCTCATAAAATCCATGGCCCACTACGCACCGCTCGCTCATAAATTCCAAAGCCAGCTTCACACCGCTAGCTCATAAATTCCAAGGCCAACTATGCACTGCGCGCTCATAAAATCCATAGTCAACTTCACACCGCTCGATCATACATTCTATGGCTAAGTTAATACCCCTCGCTCATATATTCAATGGCTAATTTTATACCGCTCGCTCATAAATTCCATGGCCAAATTTACACCGATCGAACATAAATTCCATCGTCAACTTCACACCGCTCGAACATAAATTCCATAGCCAACTTCACACCGCTCGCTAATAAATTCCATGGCCAACTTCACACCGCTAGCTCATAAATTCCATGGCCAACTTCACACCGCTAGCTCATAAATTCCATGGCCAACTTAGTACCACTCGCTCATGAAATCCATATCCAGCATCACACCGCTCGCTCATAAAATCCATGGCCAATTGCTCACAGATCGCTTTAAATTCCACAGCCAACTTCACAGCGCTCGCTCATAAATTCAATAGCTAATTTCGCACCGCTCGCTCATAAATTCCATATCTAATGTCGCACCGCTCGCTCATAAATTCAATAGCTAATTTCGCACCGCTCACTCATAAAATCCATGGCCAACTTCACACCGCTCGGTCATAAAATCCATGGCCAACTTCACACAACTCGCTCATAAATTCCTTAGGCAACTTCATACCGCTCGCTCGTAAATTCCAGAGCCAACTTCACACCGATAGCTCATAAATTCCATTGCTAATTTCGCACCGCTCGCTCATAAATTCCACGGCCAACTTCACACCGCTCGCTCATAAAATCCATGGCCAACTTCGCACCGCTCGCTCTAAAATTCCATAGCTAATTACGCACCGCTAGCTCATAAATTCCATGGCCAACTTAGTACCGCTCGCTCATAAAATCCATAGCCATTTTCTCACCGCTCGCTCATAATTTCCATGACCAACTTAATACCGCTCGCTCATAAATTCAAGGGCTAATTTCATACCGCACGCTCATAAATTCCATGGCCATCTTCACACCACTCGCTCATAAATTCCATGGGCAACTTCGCACATCTCGCTCATAAAATCCATAGCCAATTTCACACCGCTCGCTCATAAATTCCATAGCCAAATTCACACCGCTAGCTCATAAATTTCAAGGCCAACTTCGCACCGCTCGCTCATAAATTCCATGGCCAAATTTACACCGATCGAACATAAATTCCATCGTCAACTTCACACCGCTCGAACATAAATTGCATAGCCAACTTCACACCAGTCGCTAATACATTCCATGGCCAACTTAGTAACACTCGCTCATAAATTCCACGGCCAACTTCACACCGCTCGCTCATAAGTTCCATAGCCAACGTCGCACCGCTCGCTCATAAATTCCATGGCCATCTTCAAACCGCTCGCTCATAATTTCCACGGCCAACTTCACACCGCTAGCTCATAAATTCCATGGCCAACCTAGTACCAATCGCTCATGAAATCCATTGCCAGCATCACAACATTCGCTCATAAAATCCATGGCCAACTGCTCACAGATCGCTCATAAATTCCACAGCTAACTTCACAGCGCTCGCTCATAAATTCCATAGCTAATGTCGCACCGCTCGCTCATAAATTCAATAGATAATTTCGCACCGCTCGCTCATAAATTCCATAGCTAATGTCGCACCGCTCGCTTATAAATTCAATAGCTAATTTCGCACCGCTCGCTCATAAAATCCACGGCCAACTTCACACCGCACGCTCATAAAATCCATGGCCGACTTCGCACCGCTCGCTCATAAAATCCATGGCCGACTTCACACCGCTCGCTCATAAAATCCATGGTTAACTTCGCATTGCTCGCTCATAAATTCCATAGCCAACTTCACACCGCTAGCTCATAAATTCCAAGGCCAACTTCGCACCGCTCGCTCATAAATTCCATGGCCAAATTTACACCGATCGAACATAAATTCCATCGTCAACTTCTCACCGCTCGACCATAAATTCCATAGCCAACTTCACACCAGTCGCTAATACATTCCAATGCCAACTTCACACCAGTCGCTCATAAATTCCATGGCCAACTTAGTACCACTCGCTCATAAATTCCATGGCCAACTTAGTACCACTCGCTCATAAATTCCATAGCTAATGTCGCACCGCTCGCTCATAAATTCAATAGCTAATTTCGCACCGCTCGCTCATAAATTCCATAGCTAATGTCGCACCGCTCGCTCATAAATTCAATAGCTAATTTCGCACCGCTCGCTCATACATTCCATGGCCAACTTCACACCACTCGCTCATAAATTCCATGGCCAACTTAGTACCACTCGCTCATAAATTCCATGGCCAACTTAGTACCACTCGCTCATAAATTCCAGAGCCAACTTCACACCGATAGCTCATAAATTCCATAGCTAATTTCGCACCGCTCGCTCATAAATTCCACGGCCAACTGCACATAGCTCGCTAATAAATTCCACGGCCAACTTCACACATCTCGCCCATAAAATCCATGGCCCACTTCGCACCGGTAGCTCATAAATTCCAAAGCCAGCTTCACACCGCTCGCTCATAAAATCCATGGCCAAATTTACACCGATCGAACATGAATTTCATCGTCAACTTCACACCGCTCGAACATAAATTCCATAGCCAACTTCACACCAGTCGCTAATACATTCCATGGCCGACTTCACACCGCTCGCTCATAAATTCCATAGCCAACTTCACACCGCTAGCTCATAAATTTCAAGGCCAACTTCGCACCGCTCGCTCATAAATTCCATGGCCAAATTTACACCGATCGAACATAAATTCCATCGTCAACTTCACACCGCTCGAACATAAATTGCATAGCCAACTTCACACCAGTCGCTAATACATTCCATGGCCAACTTCACACCACTCGCTCATAAATTCCATGGCCAACTTAGTACCACTCGCTCATAAATTCCATGGCCAACTTAGTAACACTCGCTCATAAATTCCACGGCCAACTTCACACCGCTCGCTCATAAGTTCCATAGCCAACGTCGCACCGCTCGCTCATAAATTCCATGGCCATCTTCAAACCGCTCGCTCATAAATTCCACGGCCAACTGCACACAGCTCGCTAATAAATTCCACGGCCAACTTCACACCTCTCGCTCATAAAATCCATGGCCCACTACGCACCGCTCGCTCATAAATTCCAAAGCCAGCTTCACACCGCTAGCTCATAAATTCCAAGGCCAACTATGCACTGCGCGCTCATAAAATCCATAGTCAACTTCACACCGCTCGATCATACATTCTATGGCTAAGTTAATACCCCTCGCTCATATATTCAATGGCTAATTTTATACCGCTCGCTCATAAATTCCATGGCCAAATTTACACCGATCGAACATAAATTCCATCGTCAACTTCACACCGCTCGAACATAAATTCCATAGCCAACTTCACACCGCTCGCTAATAAATTCCATGGCCAACTTCACACCGCTAGCTCATAAATTCCATGGCCAACTTCACACCGCTAGCTCATAAATTCCATGGCCAACTTAGTACCACTCGCTCATGAAATCCATATCCAGCATCACACCGCTCGCTCATAAAATCCATGGCCAATTGCTCACAGATCGCTTTAAATTCCACAGCCAACTTCACAGCGCTCGCTCATAAATTCAATAGCTAATTTCGCACCGCTCGCTCATAAATTCCATAGCTAATGTCGCACCGCTCGCTCATAAATTCAATAGCTAATTTCGCACCGCTCACTCATAAAATCCATGGCCAACTTCACACCGCTCGGTCATAAAATCCATGGCCAACTTCACACAACTCGCTCATAAATTCCTTAGGCAACTTCATACCGCTCGCTCGTAAATTCCAGAGCCAACTTCACACCGATAGTTCATAAATTCCATTGCTAATTTCGCACCGCTCGCTCATAAATTCCACGGCCAACTTCACACCGCTCGCTCATAAAATCCATGGCCAACTTCGCACCGCTCGCTCTAAAATTCCATAGCTAATTACGCACCGCTAGCTCATAAATTCCATGGCCAACTTAGTACCGCTCGCTCATAAAATCCATAGCCATTTTCTCACCGCTCGCTCATAATTTCCATGACCAACTTAATACCGCTCGCTCATAAATTCAAGGGCTAATTTCATACCGCACGCTCATAAATTCCATGGCCATCTTCACACCACTCGCTCATAAATTCCATGGGCAACTTCGCACATCTCGCTCATAAAATCCATAGCCAATTTCACACCGCTCGCTCATAAATTCCATAGCCAAATTCACACCGCTAGCTCATAAATTTCAAGGCCAACTTCGCACCGCTCGCTCATAAATTCCATGGCCAAATTTACACCGATCGAACATAAATTCCATCGTCAACTTCACACCGCTCGAACATAAATTGCATAGCCAACTTCACACCAGTCGCTAATACATTCCATGGCCAACTTAGTAACACTCGCTCATAAATTCCACGGCCAACTTCACACCGCTCGCTCATAAGTTCCATAGCCAACGTCGCACCGCTCGCTCATAAATTCCATGGCCATCTTCAAACCGCTCGCTCATAATTTCCACGGCCAACTTCACACCGCTAGCTCATAAATTCCATGGCCAACCTAGTACCAATCGCTCATGAAATCCATTGCCAGCATCACAACATTCGCTCATAAAATCCATGGCCAACTGCTCACAGATCGCTCATAAATTCCACAGCTAACTTCACAGCGCTCGCTCATAAATTCCATAGCTAATGTCGCACCGCTCGCTCATAAATTCAATAGATAATTTCGCACCGCTCGCTCATAAATTCCATAGCTAATGTCGCACCGCTCGCTTATAAATTCAATAGCTAATTTCGCACCGCTCGGTCATAAAATCCACGGCCAACTTCACACAGCACGCTCATAAAATCCATGGCCGACTTCGCACCGCTCGCTCATAAAATCCATGGCCGACTTCACACCGCTCGCTCATAAAATCCATGGTTAACTTCGCATTGCTCGCTCATAAATTCCATAGCCAACTTCACACCGCTAGCTCATAAATTCCAAGGCCAACTTCGCACCGCTCGCTCATAAATTCCATGGCCAAATTTACACCGATCGAACATAAATTCCATCGTCAACTTCACACCGCTCGACCATAAATTCCATAGCCAACTTCACACCAGTCGCTAATACATTCCAATGCCAACTTCACACCAGTCGCTCATAAATTCCATGGCCAACTTAGTACCACTCGCTCATAAATTCCATGGCCAACTTAGTACCACTCGCTCATAAATTCCATAGCTAATGTCGCACCGCTCGCTCATAAATTCAATAGCTAATTTCGCACCGCTCGCTCATAAATTCCATAGCTAATGTCGCACCGCTCGCTCATAAATTCAATAGCTAATTTCGCACCGCTCGCTCATACATTCCATGGCCAACTTCACACCACTCGCTCATAAATTCCATGGCCAACTTAGTACCACTCGCTCATAAATTCCATGGCCAACTTAGTACCACTCGCTCATAAATTCCAGAGCCAACTTCACACCGATAGCTCATAAATTCCATAGCTAATTTCGCACCGCTCGCTCATAAATTCCACGGCCAACTGCACATAGCTCGCTAATAAATTCCACGGCCAACTTCACACATCTCGCCCATAAAATCCATGGCCCACTTCGCACCGGTAGCTCATAAATTCCAAAGCCAGCTTCACACCGCTCGCTCATAAAATCCATGGCCAAATTTACACCGATCGAACATGAATTTCATCGTCAACTTCACACCGCTCGAACATAAATTCCATAGCCAACTTCACACCAGTCGCTAATACATTCCATGGCCGACTTCACACCGCTCGCTCATAAATTCCATAGCCAACTTCACACCGCTAGCTCATAAATTTCAAGGCCAACTTCGCACCGCTCGCTCATAAATTCCATGGCCAAATTTACACCGATCGAACATAAATTCCATCGTCAACTTCACACCGCTCGAACATAAATTGCATAGCCAACTTCACACCAGTCGCTAATACATTCCATGGCCAACTTCACACCACTCGCTCATAAATTCCATGGCCAACTTAGTACCACTCGCTCATAAATTCCATGGCCAACTTAGTAACACTCGCTCATAAATTCCACGGCCAACTTCACACCGCTCGCTCATAAGTTCCATAGCCAACGTCGCACCGCTCGCTCATAAATTCCATGGCCATCTTCAAACCGCTCGCTCATAATTTCCACGGCCAACTTCACACCGCTAGCTCATAAATTCCATGGCCAACCTAGTACCAATCGCTCATGAAATCCATTGCCAGCATCACAACATTCGCTCATAAAATCCATGGCTAACTTCGCACCGCTCGCTCATCAATTCCACGGCCAAATTCACACCGCTCTCTCATCAATTCCATAGCTAATTTCGCACCGCTCGCTCACAAATTCAATGTCCAACTTTACACCGCTCGCTCATAAAATCCATGGCTAACTTCGCACCGCTCGCTCATAAATTCTAAAGCAAACTTTACACCGATAGATCATAAATTCCAAGGCCAACTTCGAACCGTTCGCTCATAAATTCCACGGCCAACTGCACACAGCTCGCTAATAAATTCCACGGCCAACTTCACATCTCTCGCTCATAAAATCCATGGCCCACTACGCACCGCTCGCTCATAAATTCCAGAGCCAACTTCACACCGATAGCTCATAAATTCCATAGCTAATTTCGCACCGCTCGCTCATAAATACCACGGCCAACTTCACACCGCACGCTCATAAGTTCCATAGCCAACGTCGCACCGCTCGCTCATAAATTCCATGGCCATCTTCAAACCGCTCGGTCATAATTTCCACGGCCAACTTCACACCGCTCGCTCATAAAATCCATGGCTAACTTCGCACCGCTCGCTCATAAATTCTAAAGCAAACTTTACACCGATAGATCATAAATTCCAAGGTCAACTTCGCACCGCTCGCTCATAAATTCCACGGCCAACTGCACACAGCTCGCTAATAAATTCCACGGCCAACTATGCACTGCGCGCTCATAAAATCCATAGTCAACTTCACACCGCTTCATAAACTTCATAAACCGCACACCGATCATAAATTCTATGGCTAAGTTAATACCGCTCGCTCATATATTCAATGGCTAATTTTATACCGCTCGCTCATAAATTCCATGGCCATATTTACGCCGATAGAACATAAATTCCATCGTCAACTTCACACCGCTCGAACATAAATTCCATAGCCAACTTCACACCGCTCGCTAATAAATTCCATGGGCAACTTCACACCGCTCGCTCATAAATTCAATGGCTAATTTCACACCGATTGCTCATAAATTCCATAGCCAACGTCGCACCGCTGGCTCATAAATTCCACGACCATCTGCACACAGCTCGCTAATAAATTCCACGGCCAACTTCACACCTCTCGCTCATAAAATCCATTGCCCACTTCGCACCGCTCGCTCATAAATTCCAAAGCCAGCTTCACACCGCTAGCTCAGAAATGCCAAGGCCAACTATGCACTGCGCGCTCATAAAATCCATAGCCAACTTCACACCGCTAGCTCATAAATTCCATGGCCAACTTCGTACTACTCGCTCATGAAATCCATAGCCAGCATCACACCGCTCGCTCATAAAATCCATGGCCAACTGCTCACAGATCGCTCATAAATTCCACAGCCAACTTCACAGCGCTCGCTCATAAATTCCATAGCTTATGTCGCACCGCTCGCTCATAAATTCCATAGCTAATTTTGCACCGCTCGCTCATAAATTCCACGGCCAACTTCGCACCGCTCGCTCATAAATTCCACGGCCAACTGCACACAGCTCGCTAATAAATTCCACGGCCAACTTCACACCTCTCGCTTATAAAATCCATGGCCCACTACGCACCGCTCGCTCATAAATTCCAAAGCCAGCTTCACACCGCTAGCTCATAAATTCCAAGGCCAACTATGCACTGCGCGCTCATAAAATCCATAGTCAACTTCACACCGCTCGATCATACATTCTATGGCTAAGTTAATACCCCTCGCTCATATATTCAATGGCTAATTTTATACCGCTCGCTCATAAATTCCATGGCCAAATTTACACCGATCGAACATAAATTCCATCGTCAACTTCACACCGCTCGAACATAAATTCCATAGCCAACTTCACACCGCTCGCTAATAAATTCCATGGCCAACTTCACACCGCTAGCTCATAAATTCCATGGCCAACTTCACACCGCTAGCTCATAAATTCCATGGCCAACTTAGTACCACTCGCTCATGAAATCCATATCCAGCATCACACCGCTCGCTCATAAAATCCATGGCCAATTGCTCACAGATCGCTTTAAATTCCACAGACAACTTCACAGCGCTCGCTCATAAATTCCATAGCTAATGTCTCACCGCTCGCTCATAAATTCAATAGCTAATTTCGCACCGCTCGCTCATAAATTCCACGGCCAACTTCACACCGCTCGCTCATAAAATCCATGGCCGACTTCGCACCGCTCGCTCATAAAATCCATGGCCGACTTCACACCGCTCGCTCATAAATTGCATAGCCAACTTCACACCAGTCGCTAATACATTCCATGGCCAACTTAGTAACACTCGCTCATAAATTCCACGGCCAACTTCACACCGCTCGCTCATAAGTTCCATAGCCAACGTCGCACCGCTCGCTCATAAATTCCATGGCCATCTTCAAACCGCTCGCTCATAATTTCCACGGCCAACTTCACACCGCTAGCTCATAAATTCCATGGCCAACCTAGTACCAATCGCTCATGAAATCCATTGCCAGCATCACAACATTCGCTCATAAAATCCATGGCCAACTGCTCACAGATCGCTCATAAATTCCACAGCTAACTTCACAGCGCTCGCTCATAAATTCCATAGCTAATGTCGCACCGCTCGCTCATAAATTCAATAGATAATTTCGCACCGCTCGCTCATAAATTCCATAGCTAATGTCGCACCGCTCGCTTATAAATTCAATAGCTAATTTCGCACCGCTCGCTCATAAAATCCACGGCCAACTTCACACCGCACGCTCATAAAATCCATGGCCGACTTCGCACCGCTCGCTCATAAAATCCATGGCCGACTTCACACCGCTCGCTCATAAAATCCATGGTTAACTTCGCATTGCTCGCTCATAAATTCCATAGCCAACTTCACACCGCTAGCTCATAAATTCCAAGGCCAACTTCGCACCGCTCGCTCATAAATTCCATGGCCAAATTTACACCGATCGAACATAAATTCCATCGTCAACTTCTCACCGCTCGACCATAAATTCCATAGCCAACTTCACACCAGTCGCTAATACATTCCAATGCCAACTTCACACCAGTCGCTCATAAATTCCATGGCCAACTTAGTACCACTCGCTCATAAATTCCATGGCCAACTTAGTACCAC
This sequence comes from Perithous albicinctus, assembly GCA_964016905.1. Lineage (NCBI taxonomy): Eukaryota > Metazoa > Arthropoda > Insecta > Hymenoptera > Ichneumonidae > Perithous > Perithous albicinctus. The sequence goes on along the minus strand of OZ024698.1, from coordinate 4,396,364 downwards.
TCGCTCATAAATTCCATAGCTAATGTCGCACCGCTCGCTCATAAATTCAATAGCTAATTTCGCACCGCTCGCTCATAAATTCCATAGCTAATGTCGCACCGCTCGCTCATAAATTCAATAGCTAATTTCGCACCGCTCGCTCATACATTCCATGGCCAACTTCACACCACTCGCTCATAAATTCCATGGCCAACTTAGTACCACTCGCTCATAAATTCCATGGCCAACTTAGTACCACTCGCTCATAAATTCCAGAGCCAACTTCACACCGATAGCTCATAAATTCCATAGCTAATTTCGCACCGCTCGCTCATAAATTCCACGGCCAACTGCACATAGCTCGCTAATAAATTCCACGGCCAACTTCACACATCTCGCCCATAAAATCCATGGCCCACTTCGCACCGGTAGCTCATAAATTCCAAAGCCAGCTTCACACCGCTCGCTCATAAAATCCATGGCCAAATTTACACCGATCGAACATGAATTTCATCGTCAACTTCACACCGCTCGAACATAAATTCCATAGCCAACTTCACACCAGTCGCTAATACATTCCATGGCCGACTTCACACCGCTCGCTCATAAATTCCATAGCCAACTTCACACCGCTAGCTCATAAATTTCAAGGCCAACTTCGCACCGCTCGCTCATAAATTCCATGGCCAAATTTACACCGATCGAACATAAATTCCATCGTCAACTTCACACCGCTCGAACATAAATTGCATAGCCAACTTCACACCAGTCGCTAATACATTCCATGGCCAACTTCACACCACTCGCTCATAAATTCCATGGCCAACTTAGTACCACTCGCTCATAAATTCCATGGCCAACTTAGTAACACTCGCTCATAAATTCCACGGCCAACTTCACACCGCTCGCTCATAAGTTCCATAGCCAACGTCGCACCGCTCGCTCATAAATTCCATGGCCATCTTCAAACCGCTCGCTCATAAATTCCACGGCCAACTGCACACAGCTCGCTAATAAATTCCACGGCCAACTTCACACCTCTCGCTCATAAAATCCATGGCCCACTACGCACCGCTCGCTCATAAATTCCAAAGCCAGCTTCACACCGCTAGCTCATAAATTCCAAGGCCAACTATGCACTGCGCGCTCATAAAATCCATAGTCAACTTCACACCGCTCGATCATACATTCTATGGCTAAGTTAATACCCCTCGCTCATATATTCAATGGCTAATTTTATACCGCTCGCTCATAAATTCCATGGCCAAATTTACACCGATCGAACATAAATTCCATCGTCAACTTCACACCGCTCGAACATAAATTCCATAGCCAACTTCACACCGCTCGCTAATAAATTCCATGGCCAACTTCACACCGCTAGCTCATAAATTCCATGGCCAACTTCACACCGCTAGCTCATAAATTCCATGGCCAACTTAGTACCACTCGCTCATGAAATCCATATCCAGCATCACACCGCTCGCTCATAAAATCCATGGCCAATTGCTCACAGATCGCTTTAAATTCCACAGCCAACTTCACAGCGCTCGCTCATAAATTCAATAGCTAATTTCGCACCGCTCGCTCATAAATTCCATAGCTAATGTCGCACCGCTCGCTCATAAATTCAATAGCTAATTTCGCACCGCTCACTCATAAAATCCATGGCCAACTTCACACCGCTCGGTCATAAAATCCATGGCCAACTTCACACAACTCGCTCATAAATTCCTTAGGCAACTTCATACCGCTCGCTCGTAAATTCCAGAGCCAACTTCACACCGATAGTTCATAAATTCCATTGCTAATTTCGCACCGCTCGCTCATAAATTCCACGGCCAACTTCACACCGCTCGCTCATAAAATCCATGGCCAACTTCGCACCGCTCGCTCTAAAATTCCATAGCTAATTACGCACCGCTAGCTCATAAATTCCATGGCCAACTTAGTACCGCTCGCTCATAAAATCCATAGCCATTTTCTCACCGCTCGCTCATAATTTCCATGACCAACTTAATACCGCTCGCTCATAAATTCAAGGGCTAATTTCATACCGCACGCTCATAAATTCCATGGCCATCTTCACACCACTCGCTCATAAATTCCATGGGCAACTTCGCACATCTCGCTCATAAAATCCATAGCCAATTTCACACCGCTCGCTCATAAATTCCATAGCCAAATTCACACCGCTAGCTCATAAATTTCAAGGCCAACTTCGCACCGCTCGCTCATAAATTCCATGGCCAAATTTACACCGATCGAACATAAATTCCATCGTCAACTTCACACCGCTCGAACATAAATTGCATAGCCAACTTCACACCAGTCGCTAATACATTCCATGGCCAACTTAGTAACACTCGCTCATAAATTCCACGGCCAACTTCACACCGCTCGCTCATAAGTTCCATAGCCAACGTCGCACCGCTCGCTCATAAATTCCATGGCCATCTTCAAACCGCTCGCTCATAATTTCCACGGCCAACTTCACACCGCTAGCTCATAAATTCCATGGCCAACCTAGTACCAATCGCTCATGAAATCCATTGCCAGCATCACAACATTCGCTCATAAAATCCATGGCCAACTGCTCACAGATCGCTCATAAATTCCACAGCTAACTTCACAGCGCTCGCTCATAAATTCCATAGCTAATGTCGCACCGCTCGCTCATAAATTCAATAGATAATTTCGCACCGCTCGCTCATAAATTCCATAGCTAATGTCGCACCGCTCGCTTATAAATTCAATAGCTAATTTCGCACCGCTCGGTCATAAAATCCACGGCCAACTTCACACAGCACGCTCATAAAATCCATGGCCGACTTCGCACCGCTCGCTCATAAAATCCATGGCCGACTTCACACCGCTCGCTCATAAAATCCATGGTTAACTTCGCATTGCTCGCTCATAAATTCCATAGCCAACTTCACACCGCTAGCTCATAAATTCCAAGGCCAACTTCGCACCGCTCGCTCATAAATTCCATGGCCAAATTTACACCGATCGAACATAAATTCCATCGTCAACTTCACACCGCTCGACCATAAATTCCATAGCCAACTTCACACCAGTCGCTAATACATTCCAATGCCAACTTCACACCAGTCGCTCATAAATTCCATGGCCAACTTAGTACCACTCGCTCATAAATTCCATGGCCAACTTAGTACCACTCGCTCATAAATTCCATAGCTAATGTCGCACCGCTCGCTCATAAATTCAATAGCTAATTTCGCACCGCTCGCTCATAAATTCCATAGCTAATGTCGCACCGCTCGCTCATAAATTCAATAGCTAATTTCGCACCGCTCGCTCATACATTCCATGGCCAACTTCACACCACTCGCTCATAAATTCCATGGCCAACTTAGTACCACTCGCTCATAAATTCCATGGCCAACTTAGTACCACTCGCTCATAAATTCCAGAGCCAACTTCACACCGATAGCTCATAAATTCCATAGCTAATTTCGCACCGCTCGCTCATAAATTCCACGGCCAACTGCACATAGCTCGCTAATAAATTCCACGGCCAACTTCACACATCTCGCCCATAAAATCCATGGCCCACTTCGCACCGGTAGCTCATAAATTCCAAAGCCAGCTTCACACCGCTCGCTCATAAAATCCATGGCCAAATTTACACCGATCGAACATGAATTTCATCGTCAACTTCACACCGCTCGAACATAAATTCCATAGCCAACTTCACACCAGTCGCTAATACATTCCATGGCCGACTTCACACCGCTCGCTCATAAATTCCATAGCCAACTTCACACCGCTAGCTCATAAATTTCAAGGCCAACTTCGCACCGCTCGCTCATAAATTCCATGGCCAAATTTACACCGATCGAACATAAATTCCATCGTCAACTTCACACCGCTCGAACATAAATTGCATAGCCAACTTCACACCAGTCGCTAATACATTCCATGGCCAACTTCACACCACTCGCTCATAAATTCCATGGCCAACTTAGTACCACTCGCTCATAAATTCCATGGCCAACTTAGTAACACTCGCTCATAAATTCCACGGCCAACTTCACACCGCTCGCTCATAAGTTCCATAGCCAACGTCGCACCGCTCGCTCATAAATTCCATGGCCATCTTCAAACCGCTCGCTCATAATTTCCACGGCCAACTTCACACCGCTAGCTCATAAATTCCATGGCCAACCTAGTACCAATCGCTCATGAAATCCATTGCCAGCATCACAACATTCGCTCATAAAATCCATGGCTAACTTCGCACCGCTCGCTCATCAATTCCACGGCCAAATTCACACCGCTCTCTCATCAATTCCATAGCTAATTTCGCACCGCTCGCTCACAAATTCAATGTCCAACTTTACACCGCTCGCTCATAAAATCCATGGCTAACTTCGCACCGCTCGCTCATAAATTCTAAAGCAAACTTTACACCGATAGATCATAAATTCCAAGGCCAACTTCGAACCGTTCGCTCATAAATTCCACGGCCAACTGCACACAGCTCGCTAATAAATTCCACGGCCAACTTCACATCTCTCGCTCATAAAATCCATGGCCCACTACGCACCGCTCGCTCATAAATTCCAGAGCCAACTTCACACCGATAGCTCATAAATTCCATAGCTAATTTCGCACCGCTCGCTCATAAATACCACGGCCAACTTCACACCGCACGCTCATAAGTTCCATAGCCAACGTCGCACCGCTCGCTCATAAATTCCATGGCCATCTTCAAACCGCTCGGTCATAATTTCCACGGCCAACTTCACACCGCTCGCTCATAAAATCCATGGCTAACTTCGCACCGCTCGCTCATAAATTCTAAAGCAAACTTTACACCGATAGATCATAAATTCCAAGGTCAACTTCGCACCGCTCGCTCATAAATTCCACGGCCAACTGCACACAGCTCGCTAATAAATTCCACGGCCAACTATGCACTGCGCGCTCATAAAATCCATAGTCAACTTCACACCGCTTCATAAACTTCATAAACCGCACACCGATCATAAATTCTATGGCTAAGTTAATACCGCTCGCTCATATATTCAATGGCTAATTTTATACCGCTCGCTCATAAATTCCATGGCCATATTTACGCCGATAGAACATAAATTCCATCGTCAACTTCACACCGCTCGAACATAAATTCCATAGCCAACTTCACACCGCTCGCTAATAAATTCCATGGGCAACTTCACACCGCTCGCTCATAAATTCAATGGCTAATTTCACACCGATTGCTCATAAATTCCATAGCCAACGTCGCACCGCTGGCTCATAAATTCCACGACCATCTGCACACAGCTCGCTAATAAATTCCACGGCCAACTTCACACCTCTCGCTCATAAAATCCATTGCCCACTTCGCACCGCTCGCTCATAAATTCCAAAGCCAGCTTCACACCGCTAGCTCAGAAATGCCAAGGCCAACTATGCACTGCGCGCTCATAAAATCCATAGCCAACTTCACACCGCTAGCTCATAAATTCCATGGCCAACTTCGTACTACTCGCTCATGAAATCCATAGCCAGCATCACACCGCTCGCTCATAAAATCCATGGCCAACTGCTCACAGATCGCTCATAAATTCCACAGCCAACTTCACAGCGCTCGCTCATAAATTCCATAGCTTATGTCGCACCGCTCGCTCATAAATTCCATAGCTAATTTTGCACCGCTCGCTCATAAATTCCACGGCCAACTTCGCACCGCTCGCTCATAAATTCCACGGCCAACTGCACACAGCTCGCTAATAAATTCCACGGCCAACTTCACACCTCTCGCTTATAAAATCCATGGCCCACTACGCACCGCTCGCTCATAAATTCCAAAGCCAGCTTCACACCGCTAGCTCATAAATTCCAAGGCCAACTATGCACTGCGCGCTCATAAAATCCATAGTCAACTTCACACCGCTCGATCATACATTCTATGGCTAAGTTAATACCCCTCGCTCATATATTCAATGGCTAATTTTATACCGCTCGCTCATAAATTCCATGGCCAAATTTACACCGATCGAACATAAATTCCATCGTCAACTTCACACCGCTCGAACATAAATTCCATAGCCAACTTCACACCGCTCGCTAATAAATTCCATGGCCAACTTCACACCGCTAGCTCATAAATTCCATGGCCAACTTCACACCGCTAGCTCATAAATTCCATGGCCAACTTAGTACCACTCGCTCATGAAATCCATATCCAGCATCACACCGCTCGCTCATAAAATCCATGGCCAATTGCTCACAGATCGCTTTAAATTCCACAGACAACTTCACAGCGCTCGCTCATAAATTCCATAGCTAATGTCTCACCGCTCGCTCATAAATTCAATAGCTAATTTCGCACCGCTCGCTCATAAATTCCACGGCCAACTTCACACCGCTCGCTCATAAAATCCATGGCCGACTTCGCACCGCTCGCTCATAAAATCCATGGCCGACTTCACACCGCTCGCTCATAAATTCCATAGCCAACTTCACACCGCTAGCTCATAAATTTCAAGGACAACTTCGCACCGCTCGCTCATAAATTCCATGGCCAAATTTACACCGATTCAACATAAATTCCATCGTCAACTTCACACCGCTCGAACATAAATTCCATAGCCAACTTCACACCAGTCGCTAATACATTCCATGGCCAACTTCACACCACTCGCTCATAAATTCCATGGCCAACTTAGTACCACTCGCTCATAAATTCCATGGCCAACTTAGTAACACTCGCTCATAAATTCCACGGCCAACTTCACACCGCTCGTTCATAAGTTCCATAGCCAACGTCGCACCGCTCGCTCATAAATTCCATGGCCATCTTCAAACCGCTCGCTCATAATTTCCACGGCCAACTTCACACCGCTCGCTCATAAAATCCATGGCTAACTTCGCACCGCTCGCTCATAAATTCTAAAGCAAACTTTACACCGATAGATCATAAATTCCAAGGCCAACTTCGCACCGTTCGCTCATAAATTCCACGGCCAACTGCACACAGCTCGCTAATAAATTCCACGGCCAACTTCACACCTCTCGCTCATAAAATCCATGGCCCACTACGCACCGCTCGCTCATAAACTCCAAAGCCAGCTTCACACCGCTAGCTCATAAATTCCAAGGCCAACTATGCACTGCGAGCTCATAAAATCCATAGTCAACTTCACACCGCTCGATCATACATTCTATGGCTAAGTTAATACCGCTCGCTCATATATTCAATGGCTAATTTTATACCGCTCGCTCATAAATTCCATGGCCAAATTTACACCGATCGAACATAAATTCCATCGTCAACTTCACACCGCTCGAACATAAATTCCATAGCCAACTTCACACCGCTCGCTAATAAATTCCATGGCCAACTTCACACCGCTAGCTCATAAATTCCATGACCAACTTAGTACCACTCGCTCATGAAATCCATATCCAGCATCACACCGCTCGCTCATAAAATCCATGGCCAATTGCTCACAGATCGCATTAAATTCCACAGCCAACTTCACAGCGCTCGCTCATAAATTCCATAGCTAATGTCTCACCGCTCGCTCATAAATTCAATAGCTAATTTCGCACCGGTCGCTCATAAATTCCACGGCCAACTTCACACCGCTCGCTCATAAAATCCATGGCCGACTTCGCACCGCTCGCTCATAAAATCCATGGCCGACTTCACACCGCTCGCTAATAAATTCCATAGCCAACGTCGCACCGCTCGCTCATAAATTCCACGGCCAACTGCACACAGCTCGCTAGTAAATTCCATGGCCAACTTCACACCTCTCGCTCATAAAATCCATGGCCCACTTCACACCGCTAGCTCATAAATTCCATGGCCAACTTAGTACCAATCGCTCATGAAATCCATTGCCAGCATCACACCGCTCGCTCATAAAATCCATGGCCAACTGCTCACAGATCGCTCATAAATTCCACAGCCAACATCACAGCCCTCGCTCATAAATACCATAGCTAATGTCGCACCGCTCGCTCATAAATTCCATAGCTAATTTCGCACCGCTCGCTCATAAATTCCACGGCCAACATCACACCGCTCGCTCATAAAATCCATGGCCGACTTCGCACCGCTCGCTCATAAAATCCATGGCCGACTGCACACAGCTCGCGAATAAATTCCACGGCCAACTTCACACCTCTCGCTCATAAAATTCATGGCCCACTTCGCACCGCTCGCTCATAAATTCCAAAGCCAGCTTCACACCGCTAGCTCATAAATTCCAAGGCCAACTATGCACTGCGCGCTCATAAAATCCATAGTCAACTTCACACCGCTCGATCATACATTCTATGGCTAAGTTAATACCCCTCGCTCATATATTCAATGGCTAATTTTATACCGCTCGCTCATAAATTCCATGGCCAAATTTACACCGATCGAACATAAATTCCATCGTCAACTGCACACCGCTCGAACATAAATTCCATAGCCAACTTCACACCGCTCGCTAATAAATTCCATGGCCAACTTCACACCGCTAGCTCATAAATTCCATGGCCAACTTAGTACCACTCGCTCATGAAATCCATTGCCAGCATTACAACATTCGCTCATAAAATCCATGGCCAACTGCTCACTGATCGCTCATAAATTCCACAGCCAACTTCACAGCGCTCGCTCATAAATCCCATAGCTAATGTCGCACCGCTCGCTCATAAATTCAATAGCTAATTTCGCACCGCTCGCTCATAAATTCCATAGCTAATGTCGCACCGCTCGCTCATAAATTCAATAGCTAATTTCGCACCGCTCACTCATAAAATCCATGGCCAACTTCACACCGCTCGGTCATAAAATCCATGGCCAACTTCACACAACTCGCTCATAAATTCCTTAGGCAACTTCATACCGCTCGCTCGTAAATTCCAGAGCCAACTTCACACCGATAGCTCATAAATTCCATTGCTAATTTCGCACCGCTCGCTCATAAATTCCACGGCCAACTTCACACCGCTCGCTCATAAAATCCATGGCCAACTTCGCACCGCTCGCTCTAAAATTCCATAGCTAATTACGCACCGCTAGCTCATAAATTCCATGGCCAACTTAGTACCGCTCGCTCATAAAATCCATAGCCATTTTCTCACCGCTCGCTCATAATTTCCATGACCAACTTAATACCGCTCGCTCATAAATTCAAGGGCTAATTTCATACCGCACGCTCATAAATTCCATGGCCATCTTCACACCACTCGCTCATAAATTCCATGGGCAACTTCGCACATCTCGCTCATAAAATCCATAGCCAATTTCACACCGCTCGCTCATAAATTCCATAGCCAAATTCACACCGCTAGCTCATAAATTTCAAGGCCAACTTCGCACCGCTCGCTCATAAATTCCATGGCCAAATTTACACCGATCGAACATAAATTCCATCGTCAACTTCACACCGCTCGCTCATAAATTCCATGGCCAACTTCACACCGCTAGCTCATAAATTCCATGGCCAACCTAGTACCAATCGCTCATGAAATCCATTGCCAGCATCACAACGCTCGCTCATAAAATCCATGGCCAACTGCTCACAGATCGTTCATGAATTCCACAGCCAACTTCACAGCGCTCGCTCATAAATTCCATAGCTAATGTCGCACCGCTCGCTCATAAATTCAATAGCTAATTTCGCACCGCTCGCTCATAAATTCCATAGCTAATGTCGCACCGCTCGCTCATAAATTCAATAGCTAATTTCGCACCGCTCGTTCATAAATTCCACGGCCAACTTCGCACTGCTCGCTCATAAATTCCACGGCCAACTGCACACAGCTCGCTAATAAATTCCACGGCCAACTTCACACCTCTCGCTCATAATATCCATGGCCCACTACGCACCGCTCGCTCATAAATTCCAAAGCCAGCTTCACACCGCTAGCTGATAAATTCCAAGGCCAACTATGCACTGCGCGCTCATAAAATCCATAGTCAACTTCACACCGCTCGATCATACATTCTATGGCTAAGTTAATACCCCTCGCTCATATATTCAATGGCTAATTTTACACCGCTCGCTCATAAATTCCATGGCCAAATTTACACCGATCGAACATAAATTCCATCGTCAACTTCACACCGCTCGAACATAAATTCCATAGCCAACTTCACACCGCTCGCTAATAAATTCCACGGCCAACTTCACACCGCTCGCTCATAAAATCCATGGCAAACTTCGCACCGCTCGCTCATAAATTCTAAAGCAAACTTTACACCGCTCGCTCATAAATTCCATGGCCATCTTCACACCGCTAGCTCATAAATTCCATGGCCAACCTAGTACCAATCGCTCATGAAATCCATTGCCAGCATCACAACGCTCGCTCATAAAATCCATGGCAAACTGCTCACAGATCGCTCATAAATTCCACAGCCAACTTCACAGCGCTCGCTCATAAATTCCATAGCTAATGTCTCACCGCTCGCTCATAAATTCAATAGCTAATTTCGCACCGCTCGCTCATAAATTCCACGGCCAACTTCACACCGCTCGCTCATAAAATCCATGGCCGACTTCGCACCGCTCGCTCATAAAATCCATGGCCGACTTCACACCGCTCGCTAATAAATTCCATAGCCAACGTCGCACCGCTCGCTCATAAATTCCACGGCCAACTGCACACAGCTCGCTAGTAAATTCCATGGCCAACTTCACACCTCTCGCTCATAAAATCCATGGCCCACTTCACACCGCTAGCTCATAAATTCCATGGCCCACGGAGTACCAATCGCTCATGAAATCCATTGCCAGCATCACACCGCTCGCTCATAAAATCCATGGCCAACTGCTCACAGATCGCTCATAAATTCCACATCCAACATCACAGCCCTCGCTCATAAATACCATAGCTAATGTCGCACCGCTCGCTCATAAATTCCATAGCTAATTTCGCACCGCTCGCTCATAAATTCCATGGCCGACTTCGCACCGCTCGCTCATAAAATCCATGGCCGACTGCACACAGCTCGCGAATAAATTCCACGGCCAACTTCACACCTCTCGCTCATAAAATTCATGGCCCACTTCGCACCGCTCGCTCATAAATTCCAAAGCCAGCTTCACACCGCTAGCTCATAAATTCCAAGGCCAACTATGCACTGCGCGCTCATAAAATCCATAGTCAACTTCACACCGCTCGATCATACATTCTATGGCTAAGTTAATACCCCTCGCTCATATATTCAATGGCTAATTTTATACCGCTCGCTCATAAATTCCATGGCCAAATTTACACCGATCGAACATAAATTCCATCGTCAACTGCACACCGCTCGAACATAAATTCCATAGCCAACTTCACACCGCTCGCTAATAAATTCCATGGCCAACTTCACACCGCTAGCTCATAAATTCCATGGCCAACTTAGTACCACTCGCTCATGAAATCCATTGCCAGCATTACAACATTCGCTCATAAAATCCATGGCCAACTGCTCACAGATCGCTCATAAATTCCACAGCCAACTTCACAGCGCTCGCTCATAAATCCCATAGCTAATGTCGCACCGCTCGCTCATAAATTCAATAGCTAATTTCGCACCGCTCGCTCATAAATTCCATAGCTAATGTCGCACCGCTCGCTCATAAATTCCACGGCCAACATCACACCGCTCGCTCATAAATTCCACGGCCAACTTCACACCGCTCGCTCATAAAATCCATGGCCAACTTCGCACCGCTCGCTCTAAAATTCCATAGCTAATTACGCACCGCTAGCTCATAAATTCCATGGCCAACTTAGTACCGCTCGCTCATAAAATCCATAGCCATTTTCTCACCGCTCGCTCATAATTTCCATGACCAACTTAATACCGCTCGCTCATAAATTCAAGGGCTAATTTCATACCGCACGCTCATAAATTCCATGGCCATCTTCACACCACTCGCTCATAAATTCCATGGGCAACTTCGCACATCTCGCTCATAAAATCCATAGCCAATTTCACACCGCTCGCTCATAAATTCCATAGCCAACTTCACACCACTAGCTCATAAATTTCAAGGCCAACTTCGCACCGCTCGCTCATAAATTCCATGGCCAAATTTACACCGATCGAACATAAATTCCATCGTCAACTTCACACCGCTCGAACATAAATTGCATAGCCAACTTCACACCAGTCGCTAATACATTCCATGGCCAACTTAGTAACACTCGCTCATAAAATCCACGGCCAACTTCACACAGCTCGCCCATAAGTTCCATAGCCAACGTCGCACCGCTCGCTCATAAATTCCATGGCCATCTTCAAACCGCTCGCTCATAATTTCCACGGCCAACTTCACACCGCTAGCTCATAAATTCCATGGCCAACCTAGTACCAATCGCTCATGAAATCCATTGCCAGCATCACAACATTCGCTCATAAAATCCATGGCCAACTGCTCACAGATCGCTCATAAATTCCACAGCTAACTTCACAGCGCTCGCTCATAAATTCCATAGCTAATGTCGCACCGCTCGCTCATAAATTCAATAGTTAATTTCGCACCGCTCGCTCATAAATTCCATAGCTAATGTCGCACCGCTCGCTTATAAATTCAATAGCTAATTTCGCACCGCTCGCTCATAAAATCCACGGCCAACTTCACACAGCACGCTCATAAAATCCATGGCCGACTTCGCACCGCTCGGTCATAAAATCCATGGCCGACTTCACACCGCTCGCTCATAAAATCCATGGCCGACTTCACACCGCTCGCTCATAAAATCCATGGTTAACTTCGCATTGCTCGCTCATAAATTCCATAGCCAACTTCACACCGCTAGCTCATAAATTCCAAGGCCAACTTCGCACCGCTCGCTCATAAATTCCATGGCCAAATTTACACCGATCGAACATAAATTCCATCGTCAACTTCACACCGCTCGACCATAAATTCCATAGCCAACTTCACACCAGTCGCTAATACATTCCATGGCCAACTTCACACCAGTCGCTCATAAATTCCATGGCCAACTTAGTACCACTCGCTCATAAATTCCATGGCCAACTTAGTACCACTCGCTCATAAATTTCAGAGCCAACTTCACACCGATAGCTCATAAATTCCACAGCTAATTTCGCACCGCTCGCTCATAAATTCCACGGCCAAATTCACACCGCTCTCTCATAAATTCCATGGCCATCTTCAAAACGCTCGCTCATAAAATCCATGGCTAACTTCGCACCGCTCGCTCATAAATTCTAAAGCAAACTTTACACCGCTCGCTCATAAATTCCATGGCCAACTTCACACCGCTAGCTCATAAATTCCATGGCCAACCTAGTACCAATCGCTCATGAAATCCATTGCCAGCATCACAACGCTCGCTCATAAAATCCATGGCCAACTGCTCACAGATCGTTCATAAATTCCACAGCCAACTTCACAGCGCTCGCTCATAAATTCCATAGCTAATGTCGCACCGCTCGCTCATAAATTCAATAGCTAATTTCGCACCGCTCGCTCATAAATTCCATAGCTAATGTCGCACCGCTCGCTCATAAATTCAATAGCTAATTTCGCACCGCTCGCTCATACATTCCATGGCCAACTTCACACCACTCGCTCATAAATTCCATGGCCAACTTAGTACCACTCGCTCATAAATTCCATGGCCAACTTAGTACCACTCGCTCATAAATTCCAGAGCCAACTTCACACCGATAGCTCATAAATTCCATAGCTAATTTCGCACCGCTCGCTCATAAATTCCACGGCCAACTGCACATAGCTCGCTAATAAATTCCACGGCCAACTTCACACATCTCGCCCATAAAATCCATGGCCCACTTCGCACCGGTAGCTCATAAATTCCAAAGCCAGCTTCACACCGCTCGCTCATAAAATCCATGGCCAAATTTACACCGATCGAACATGAATTTCATCGTCAACTTCACACCGCTCGAACATAAATTCCATAGCCAACTTCACACCAGTCGCTAATACATTCCATGGCCGACTTCACACCGCTCGCTCATAAATTCCATAGCCAACTTCACACCGCTAGCTCATAAATTTCAAGGCCAACTTCGCACCGCTCGCTCATAAATTCCATGGCCAAATTTACACCGATCGAACATAAATTCCATCGTCAACTTCACACCGCTCGAACATAAATTGCATAGCCAACTTCACACCAGTCGCTAATACATTCCATGGCCAACTTCACACCACTCGCTCATAAATTCCATGGCCAACTTAGTACCACTCGCTCATAAATTCCATGGCCAACTTAGTAACTCTCGCTCATAAATTCCACGGCCAACTTCACACCGCTCGCTCATAAGTTCCATAGCCAACGTCGCACCGCTCGCTCATAAATTCCATGGCCATCTTCAAACCGCTCGCTCATAATTTCCACGGCCAACTTCACACCGCTAGCTCATAAATTCCATGGCCAACCTAGTACCAATCGCTCATGAAATCCATTGCCAGCATCACAACATTCGCTCATAAAATCCATGGCTAACTTCGCACCGCTCGCTCATAAATTCCACGGCCAAATTCACACCGCTCTCTCATCAATTCCATAGCTAATTTCGCACCGCTCGCTCACAAATTCAATGGCCAACTTTACACCGCTCGCTCATAAAATCCATGGCTAACTTCGCACCGCTCGCTCATAAATTCTAAAGCAAACTTTACACCGATAGATCATAAATTCCAAGGCCAACTTCGAACCGTTCGCTCATAAATTCCACGGCCAACTGCACACAGCTCGCTAATAAATTCCACGGCCAACTTCACACCTCTCGCTCATAAAATCCATGGCCCACTACGCACCGCTCGCTCATAAATTCCAGAGCCAACTTCACACCGATAGCTCATAAATTCCATAGCTAATTTCGCACCGCTCGCTCATAAATACCACGGCCAACTTCACACCGCACGCTCATAAGTTCCATAGCCAACGTCGCACCGCTCGCTCATAAATTCCATGGCCATCTTCAAACCGCTCGGTCATAATTTCCACGGCCAACTTCACACCGCTCGCTCATAAAATCCATGGCTAACTTCGCACCGCTCGCTCATAAATTCTAAAGCAAACTTTACACCGATAGATCATAAATTCCAAGGTCAACTTCGCACCGCTCGCTCATAAATTCCACGGCCAACTGCACACAGCTCGCTAATAAATTCCACGGCCAACTATGCACTGCGCGCTCATAAAATCCATAGTCAACTTCACACCGCTTCATAAACTTCATAAACCGCACACCGATCATAAATTCTATGGCTAAGTTAATACCGCTCGCTCATATATTCAATGGCTAATTTTATACCGCTCGCTCATAAATTCCATGGCCAAATTTACGCCGATAGAACATAAATTCCATCGTCAACTTCACACCGCTCGAACATAAATTCCATAGCCAACTTCACACCGCTCGCTAATAAATTCCATGGGCAACTTCACACCGCTCGCTCATAAATTCAATGGCTAATTTCACACCGATTGCTCATAAATTCCATAGCCAACGTCGCACCGCTGGCTCATAAATTCCACGACCAACTGCACACAGCTCGCTAATAAATTCCACGGCCAACTTCACACCTCTCGCTCATAAAATCCATTGCCCACTTCGCACCGCTCGCTCATAAATTCCAAAGCCAGCTTCACACCGCTAGCTCAGAAATGCCAAGGCCAACTATGCACTGCGCGCTCATAAAATCCATAGCCAACTTCACACCGCTAGCTCATAAATTCCATGGCCAACTTCGTACTACTCGCTCATGAAATCCATAGCCAGCATCACACCGCTCGCTCATAAAATCCATGGCCAACTGCTCACAGATCGCTCATAAATTCCACAGCCAACTTCACAGCGCTCGCTCATAAATTCCATAGCTTATGTCGCACCGCTCGCTCATAAATTCCATAGCTAATTTTGCACCGCTCGCTCATAAATTCCACGGCCAACTTCGCACCGCTCGCTCATAAATTCCACGGCCAACTGCACACAGCTCGCTAATAAATTCCACGGCCAACTTCACACCTCTCGCTCATAAAATCCATGGCCCACTACGCACCGCTCGCTCATAAATTCCAAAGCCAGCTTCACACCGCTAGCTCATAAATTCCAAGGCCAACTATGCACTGCGCGCTCATAAAATCCATAGTCAACTTCACACCGCTCGATCATACATTCTATGGCTAAGTTAATACCCCTCGCTCATATATTCAATGGCTAATTTTATACCGCTCGCTCATAAATTCCATGGCCAAATTTACACCGATCGAACATAAATTCCATCGTCAACTTCACACCGCTCGAACATAAATTCCATAGCCAACTTCACACCGCTCGCTAATAAATTCCATGGCCAACTTCACACCGCTAGCTCATAAATTCCATGGCCAACTTCACACCGCTAGCTCATAAATTCCATGGCCAACTTAGTACCACTCGCTCATGAAATCCATATCCAGCATCACACCGCTCGCTCATAAAATCCATGGCCAATTGCTCACAGATCGCTTTAAATTCCACAGCCAACTTCACAGCGCTCGCTCATAAATTCAATAGCTAATTTCGCACCGCTCGCTCATAAATTCCATATCTAATGTCGCACCGCTCGCTCATAAATTCAATAGCTAATTTCGCACCGCTCACTCATAAAATCCATGGCCAACTTCACACCGCTCGGTCATAAAATCCATGGCCAACTTCACACAACTCGCTCATAAATTCCTTAGGCAACTTCATACCGCTCGCTCGTAAATTCCAGAGCCAACTTCACACCGATAGCTCATAAATTCCATTGCTAATTTCGCACCGCTCGCTCATAAATTCCACGGCCAACTTCACACCGCTCGCTCATAAAATCCATGGCCAACTTCGCACCGCTCGCTCTAAAATTCCATAGCTAATTACGCACCGCTAGCTCATAAATTCCATGGCCAACTTAGTACCGCTCGCTCATAAAATCCATAGCCATTTTCTCACCGCTCGCTCATAATTTCCATGACCAACTTAATACCGCTCGCTCATAAATTCAAGGGCTAATTTCATACCGCACGCTCATAAATTCCATGGCCATCTTCACACCACTCGCTCATAAATTCCATGGGCAACTTCGCACATCTCGCTCATAAAATCCATAGCCAATTTCACACCGCTCGCTCATAAATTCCATAGCCAAATTCACACCGCTAGCTCATAAATTTCAAGGCCAACTTCGCACCGCTCGCTCATAAATTCCATGGCCAAATTTACACCGATCGAACATAAATTCCATCGTCAACTTCACACCGCTCGAACATAAATTGCATAGCCAACTTCACACCAGTCGCTAATACATTCCATGGCCAACTTAGTAACACTCGCTCATAAATTCCACGGCCAACTTCACACCGCTCGCTCATAAGTTCCATAGCCAACGTCGCACCGCTCGCTCATAAATTCCATGGCCATCTTCAAACCGCTCGCTCATAATTTCCACGGCCAACTTCACACCGCTAGCTCATAAATTCCATGGCCAACCTAGTACCAATCGCTCATGAAATCCATTGCCAGCATCACAACATTCGCTCATAAAATCCATGGCCAACTGCTCACAGATCGCTCATAAATTCCACAGCTAACTTCACAGCGCTCGCTCATAAATTCCATAGCTAATGTCGCACCGCTCGCTCATAAATTCAATAGATAATTTCGCACCGCTCGCTCATAAATTCCATAGCTAATGTCGCACCGCTCGCTTATAAATTCAATAGCTAATTTCGCACCGCTCGGTCATAAAATCCACGGCCAACTTCACACAGCACGCTCATAAAATCCATGGCCGACTTCGCACCGCTCGCTCATAAAATCCATGGCCGACTTCACACCGCTCGCTCATAAAATCCATGGTTAACTTCGCATTGCTCGCTCATAAATTCCATAGCCAACTTCACACCGCTAGCTCATAAATTCCAAGGCCAACTTCGCACCGCTCGCTCATAAATTCCATGGCCAAATTTACACCGATCGAACATAAATTCCATCGTCAACTTCACACCGCTCGACCATAAATTCCATAGCCAACTTCACACCAGTCGCTAATACATTCCAATGCCAACTTCACACCAGTCGCTCATAAATTCCATGGCCAACTTAGTACCACTCGCTCATAAATTCCATGGCCAACTTAGTACCACTCGCTCATAAATTCCATAGCTAATGTCGCACCGCTCGCTCATAAATTCAATAGCTAATTTCGCACCGCTCGCTCATAAATTCCATAGCTAATGTCGCACCGCTCGCTCATAAATTCAATAGCTAATTTCGCACCGCTCGCTCATACATTCCATGGCCAACTTCACACCACTCGCTCATAAATTCCATGGCCAACTTAGTACCACTCGCTCATAAATTCCATGGCCAACTTAGTACCACTCGCTCATAAATTCCAGAGCCAACTTCACACCGATAGCTCATAAATTCCATAGCTAATTTCGCACCGCTCGCTCATAAATTCCACGGCCAACTGCACATAGCTCGCTAATAAATTCCACGGCCAACTTCACACATCTCGCCCATAAAATCCATGGCCCACTTCGCACCGGTAGCTCATAAATTCCAAAGCCAGCTTCACACCGCTCGCTCATAAAATCCATGGCCAAATTTACACCGATCGAACATGAATTTCATCGTCAACTTCACACCGCTCGAACATAAATTCCATAGCCAACTTCACACCAGTCGCTAATACATTCCATGGCCGACTTCACACCGCTCGCTCATAAATTCCATAGCCAACTTCACACCGCTAGCTCATAAATTTCAAGGCCAACTTCGCACCGCTCGCTCATAAATTCCATGGCCAAATTTACACCGATCGAACATAAATTCCATCGTCAACTTCACACCGCTCGAACATAAATTGCATAGCCAACTTCACACCAGTCGCTAATACATTCCATGGCCAACTTCACACCACTCGCTCATAAATTCCATGGCCAACTTAGTACCACTCGCTCATAAATTCCATGGCCAACTTAGTAACACTCGCTCATAAATTCCACGGCCAACTTCACACCGCTCGCTCATAAGTTCCATAGCCAACGTCGCACCGCTCGCTCATAAATTCCATGGCCATCTTCAAACCGCTCGCTCATAATTTCCACGGCCAACTTCACACCGCTAGCTCATAAATTCCATGGCCAACCTAGTACCAATCGCTCATGAAATCCATTGCCAGCATCACAACATTCGCTCATAAAATCCATGGCTAACTTCGCACCGCTCGCTCATCAATTCCACGGCCAAATTCACACCGCTCTCTCATCAATTCCATAGCTAATTTCGCACCGCTCGCTCACAAATTCAATGTCCAACTTTACACCGCTCGCTCATAAAATCCATGGCTAACTTCGCACCGCTCGCTCATAAATTCTAAAGCAAACTTTACACCGATAGATCATAAATTCCAAGGCCAACTTCGAACCGTTCGCTCATAAATTCCACGGCCAACTGCACACAGCTCGCTAATAAATTCCACGGCCAACTTCACATCTCTCGCTCATAAAATCCATGGCCCACTACGCACCGCTCGCTCATAAATTCCAGAGCCAACTTCACACCGATAGCTCATAAATTCCATAGCTAATTTCGCACCGCTCGCTCATAAATACCACGGCCAACTTCACACCGCACGCTCATAAGTTCCATAGCCAACGTCGCACCGCTCGCTCATAAATTCCATGGCCATCTTCAAACCGCTCGGTCATAATTTCCACGGCCAACTTCACACCGCTCGCTCATAAAATCCATGGCTAACTTCGCACCGCTCGCTCATAAATTCTAAAGCAAACTTTACACCGATAGATCATAAATTCCAAGGTCAACTTCGCACCGCTCGCTCATAAATTCCACGGCCAACTGCACACAGCTCGCTAATAAATTCCACGGCCAACTATGCACTGCGCGCTCATAAAATCCATAGTCAACTTCACACCGCTTCATAAACTTCATAAACCGCACACCGATCATAAATTCTATGGCTAAGTTAATACCGCTCGCTCATATATTCAATGGCTAATTTTATACCGCTCGCTCATAAATTCCATGGCCATATTTACGCCGATAGAACATAAATTCCATCGTCAACTTCACACCGCTCGAACATAAATTCCATAGCCAACTTCACACCGCTCGCTAATAAATTCCATGGGCAACTTCACACCGCTCGCTCATAAATTCAATGGCTAATTTCACACCGATTGCTCATAAATTCCATAGCCAACGTCGCACCGCTGGCTCATAAATTCCACGACCATCTGCACACAGCTCGCTAATAAATTCCACGGCCAACTTCACACCTCTCGCTCATAAAATCCATTGCCCACTTCGCACCGCTCGCTCATAAATTCCAAAGCCAGCTTCACACCGCTAGCTCAGAAATGCCAAGGCCAACTATGCACTGCGCGCTCATAAAATCCATAGCCAACTTCACACCGCTAGCTCATAAATTCCATGGCCAACTTCGTACTACTCGCTCATGAAATCCATAGCCAGCATCACACCGCTCGCTCATAAAATCCATGGCCAACTGCTCACAGATCGCTCATAAATTCCACAGCCAACTTCACAGCGCTCGCTCATAAATTCCATAGCTTATGTCGCACCGCTCGCTCATAAATTCCATAGCTAATTTTGCACCGCTCGCTCATAAATTCCACGGCCAACTTCGCACCGCTCGCTCATAAATTCCACGGCCAACTGCACACAGCTCGCTAATAAATTCCACGGCCAACTTCACACCTCTCGCTTATAAAATCCATGGCCCACTACGCACCGCTCGCTCATAAATTCCAAAGCCAGCTTCACACCGCTAGCTCATAAATTCCAAGGCCAACTATGCACTGCGCGCTCATAAAATCCATAGTCAACTTCACACCGCTCGATCATACATTCTATGGCTAAGTTAATACCCCTCGCTCATATATTCAATGGCTAATTTTATACCGCTCGCTCATAAATTCCATGGCCAAATTTACACCGATCGAACATAAATTCCATCGTCAACTTCACACCGCTCGAACATAAATTCCATAGCCAACTTCACACCGCTCGCTAATAAATTCCATGGCCAACTTCACACCGCTAGCTCATAAATTCCATGGCCAACTTCACACCGCTAGCTCATAAATTCCATGGCCAACTTAGTACCACTCGCTCATGAAATCCATATCCAGCATCACACCGCTCGCTCATAAAATCCATGGCCAATTGCTCACAGATCGCTTTAAATTCCACAGACAACTTCACAGCGCTCGCTCATAAATTCCATAGCTAATGTCTCACCGCTCGCTCATAAATTCAATAGCTAATTTCGCACCGCTCGCTCATAAATTCCACGGCCAACTTCACACCGCTCGCTCATAAAATCCATGGCCGACTTCGCACCGCTCGCTCATAAAATCCATGGCCGACTTCACACCGCTCGCTCATAAATTCCATAGCCAACTTCACACCGCTAGCTCATAAATTTCAAGGACAACTTCGCACCGCTCGCTCATAAATTCCATGGCCAAATTTACACCGATTCAACATAAATTCCATCGTCAACTTCACACCGCTCGAACATAAATTCCATAGCCAACTTCACACCAGTCGCTAATACATTCCATGGCCAACTTCACACCACTCGCTCATAAATTCCATGGCCAACTTAGTACCACTCGCTCATAAATTCCATGGCCAACTTAGTAACACTCGCTCATAAATTCCACGGCCAACTTCACACCGCTCGTTCATAAGTTCCATAGCCAACGTCGCACCGCTCGCTCATAAATTCCATGGCCATCTTCAAACCGCTCGCTCATAATTTCCACGGCCAACTTCACACCGCTCGCTCATAAAATCCATGGCTAACTTCGCACCGCTCGCTCATAAATTCTAAAGCAAACTTTACACCGATAGATCATAAATTCCAAGGCCAACTTCGCACCGTTCGCTCATAAATTCCACGGCCAACTGCACACAGCTCGCTAATAAATTCCACGGCCAACTTCACACCTCTCGCTCATAAAATCCATGGCCCACTACGCACCGCTCGCTCATAAACTCCAAAGCCAGCTTCACACCGCTAGCTCATAAATTCCAAGGCCAACTATGCACTGCGAGCTCATAAAATCCATAGTCAACTTCACACCGCTCGATCATACATTCTATGGCTAAGTTAATACCGCTCGCTCATATATTCAATGGCTAATTTTATACCGCTCGCTCATAAATTCCATGGCCAAATTTACACCGATCGAACATAAATTCCATCGTCAACTTCACACCGCTCGAACATAAATTCCATAGCCAACTTCACACCGCTCGCTAATAAATTCCATGGCCAACTTCACACCGCTAGCTCATAAATTCCATGACCAACTTAGTACCACTCGCTCATGAAATCCATATCCAGCATCACACCGCTCGCTCATAAAATCCATGGCCAATTGCTCACAGATCGCATTAAATTCCACAGCCAACTTCACAGCGCTCGCTCATAAATTCCATAGCTAATGTCTCACCGCTCGCTCATAAATTCAATAGCTAATTTCGCACCGGTCGCTCATAAATTCCACGGCCAACTTCACACCGCTCGCTCATAAAATCCATGGCCGACTTCGCACCGCTCGCTCATAAAATCCATGGCCGACTTCACACCGCTCGCTAATAAATTCCATAGCCAACGTCGCACCGCTCGCTCATAAATTCCACGGCCAACTGCACACAGCTCGCTAGTAAATTCCATGGCCAACTTCACACCTCTCGCTCATAAAATCCATGGCCCACTTCACACCGCTAGCTCATAAATTCCATGGCCAACTTAGTACCAATCGCTCATGAAATCCATTGCCAGCATCACACCGCTCGCTCATAAAATCCATGGCCAACTGCTCACAGATCGCTCATAAATTCCACAGCCAACATCACAGCCCTCGCTCATAAATACCATAGCTAATGTCGCACCGCTCGCTCATAAATTCCATAGCTAATTTCGCACCGCTCGCTCATAAATTCCACGGCCAACATCACACCGCTCGCTCATAAAATCCATGGCCGACTTCGCACCGCTCGCTCATAAAATCCATGGCCGACTGCACACAGCTCGCGAATAAATTCCACGGCCAACTTCACACCTCTCGCTCATAAAATTCATGGCCCACTTCGCACCGCTCGCTCATAAATTCCAAAGCCAGCTTCACACCGCTAGCTCATAAATTCCAAGGCCAACTATGCACTGCGCGCTCATAAAATCCATAGTCAACTTCACACCGCTCGATCATACATTCTATGGCTAAGTTAATACCCCTCGCTCATATATTCAATGGCTAATTTTATACCGCTCGCTCATAAATTCCATGGCCAAATTTACACCGATCGAACATAAATTCCATCGTCAACTGCACACCGCTCGAACATAAATTCCATAGCCAACTTCACACCGCTCGCTAATAAATTCCATGGCCAACTTCACACCGCTAGCTCATAAATTCCATGGCCAACTTAGTACCACTCGCTCATGAAATCCATTGCCAGCATTACAACATTCGCTCATAAAATCCATGGCCAACTGCTCACTGATCGCTCATAAATTCCACAGCCAACTTCACAGCGCTCGCTCATAAATCCCATAGCTAATGTCGCACCGCTCGCTCATAAATTCAATAGCTAATTTCGCACCGCTCGCTCATAAATTCCATAGCTAATGTCGCACCGCTCGCTCATAAATTCAATAGCTAATTTCGCACCGCTCACTCATAAAATCCATGGCCAACTTCACACCGCTCGGTCATAAAATCCATGGCCAACTTCACACAACTCGCTCATAAATTCCTTAGGCAACTTCATACCGCTCGCTCGTAAATTCCAGAGCCAACTTCACACCGATAGCTCATAAATTCCATTGCTAATTTCGCACCGCTCGCTCATAAATTCCACGGCCAACTTCACACCGCTCGCTCATAAAATCCATGGCCAACTTCGCACCGCTCGCTCTAAAATTCCATAGCTAATTACGCACCGCTAGCTCATAAATTCCATGGCCAACTTAGTACCGCTCGCTCATAAAATCCATAGCCATTTTCTCACCGCTCGCTCATAATTTCCATGACCAACTTAATACCGCTCGCTCATAAATTCAAGGGCTAATTTCATACCGCACGCTCATAAATTCCATGGCCATCTTCACACCACTCGCTCATAAATTCCATGGGCAACTTCGCACATCTCGCTCATAAAATCCATAGCCAATTTCACACCGCTCGCTCATAAATTCCATAGCCAAATTCACACCGCTAGCTCATAAATTTCAAGGCCAACTTCGCACCGCTCGCTCATAAATTCCATGGCCAAATTTACACCGATCGAACATAAATTCCATCGTCAACTTCACACCGCTCGAACATAAATTGCATAGCCAACTTCACACCAGTCGCTAATACATTCCATGGCCAACTTAGTAACACTCGCTCATAAATTCCACGGCCAACTTCACACCGCTCGCTCATAAGTTCCATAGCCAACGTCGCACCGCTCGCTCATAAATTCCATGGCCATCTTCAAACCGCTCGCTCATAATTTCCACGGCCAACTTCACACCGCTAGCTCATAAATTCCATGGCCAACCTAGTACCAATCGCTCATGAAATCCATTGCCAGCATCACAACATTCGCTCATAAAATCCATGGCCAACTGCTCACAGATCGCTCATAAATTCCACAGCTAACTTCACAGCGCTCGCTCATAAATTCCATAGCTAATGTCGCACCGCTCGCTCATAAATTCAATAGTTAATTTCGCACCGCTCGCTCATAAATTCCATAGCTAATGTCGCACCGCTCGCTTATAAATTCAATAGCTAATTTCGCACCGCTCGCTCATAAAATCCACGGCCAACTTCACACAGCACGCTCATAAAATCCATGGCCGACTTCGCACCGCTCGCTCATAAAATCCATGGCCGACTTCACACCGCTCGCTCATAAAATCCATGGTTAACTTCGCATTGCTCGCTCATAAATTCCATAGCCAACTTCACACCGCTAGCTCATAAATTCCAAGGCCAACTTCGCACCGCTCGCTCATAAATTCCATGGCCAAATTTACACCGATCGAACATAAATTCCATCGTCAACTTCACACCGCTCGACCATAAATTCCATAGCCAACTTCACACCAGTCGCTAATACATTCCAATGCCAACTTCACACCAGTCGCTCATTAATTCCATGGCCAACTTAGTACCACTCGCTCATAAATTCCATGGCCAACTTAGTACCACTCGCTCATAAATTCCATGGCCAACTTAGTACCACTCGCTCATAAATTTCAGAGCCAACTTCACACCGATAGCTCATAAATTCCACAGCTAATTTCGCACCGCTCGCTCATAAATTCCACGGCCAAATTCACACCGCTCTCTCATAAATTCCATGGCCATCTTCAAACCGCTCGCTCATAAAATCCATGGCTAACTTCGCACCGCTCGCTCATAAATTCTAAAGCAAACTTTACACCGCTCGCTCATAAATTCCATGGCCAACTTCACACCGCTAGCTCATAAATTCCATGGCCAACCTAGTACCAATCGCTCATGAAATCCATTGCCAGCATCACAACGCTCGCTCATAAAATCCATGGCCAACTGCTCACAGATCGTTCATAAATTCCACAGCCAACTTCACAGCGCTCGCTCATAAATTCCATAGCTAATGTCGCACCGCTCGCTCATAAATTCAATAGTTAATTTCGCACCGCTCGCTCATAAATTCCATAGCTAATGTCGCACCGCTCGCTTATAAATTCAATAGCTAATTTCGCACCGCTCGCTCATAAAATCCACGGCCAACTTCACAGATCACATGGCCAACTGCTCACAGATCGCTCATAAATTCCACAGCTAACTTCACAGCGCTCGCTCATAAATTCCATAGCTAATGTCGCACCGCTCGCTCATAAATTCAATAGTTAATTTCGCACCGCTCGCTCATAAATTCCATAGCTAATGTCGCACCGCTCGCTTATAAATTCAATAGCTAATTTCGCACCGCTCGCTCATAAATTCCACGGCCAACTGCACATAGCTCGCTAATAAATTCCACGGCCAACTTCACACATCTCGCTCATAAAATCCATGGCCCACTTCGCACCGGTAGCTCATAAATTCCAAAGCCAGCTTCACACCGCTCGCTCATAAAATCCATGGCCAAATTTACACCGATCGAACATAAATTTCATCGTCAACTTCACACCGCTCGAACATAAATTCCATAGCCAACTTCACACCAGTCGCTAATACATTCCATGGCCAACTTCACACCACTCGCTCATAAATTCCATGGCCAACTTAGTACCACTTGCTCATAAATTCCATGGCCAACTTAGTACCACTCGCTCATAAATTCCAGAGCCAACTTCACACCGATAGCTCATAAATTCCATAGCTAATTTCGCACCGCTCGCTCATAAATTCCACGGCCAACTTCACACCGCTCGCTCATAAAATCCATGGCCGACTTCGCAGCGCTCGCTCATAAAATCCATGGCCGACTTCACACCGCTCGCTCATAAATTCCATAGCCAACTTCACACCGCTAGCTCATAAATTTCAAGGCCAACTTCGCACCGCTCGCTCATAAATTCCATGGCCAAATTTACACCGATCGAACATAAATTCCATCGTCAACTTCACACCGCTCGAACATAAATTGCATAGCCAACTTCACACCAGTCGCTAATACATTCCATGGCCAACTTCACACCACTCGCTCATAAATTCCATGGCCAACTTAGTACCACTCGCTCATAAATTCCATGGCCAACTTAGTAACACTCGCTCATAAATTCCACGGCCAACTTCACACCGCTCGCTCATAAGTTCCATAGCCAACGTCGCACCGCTCGCTCATAAATTCCATGGCCATCTTCAAACCGCTCGCTCATAATTTCCACGGCCAACTTCACACCGCTAGCTCATAAATTCCATGGCCAACCTAGTACCAATCGCTCATGAAATCCATTGCCAGCATCACAACATTCGCTCATAAAATCCATGGCCAACTGCTCACAGATCGCTCATAAATTCCACAGCTAACTTCACAGCGCCCGCTCATAAATTCCATAGCTAATGTCGCACCGCTCGCTCATAAATTCAATAGCTAATTTCGCACCGCTCGCTCATAAATTCCATAGCTAATGTCGCACCGCTCGCTTATAAATTCAATAGCTAATTTCGCACCGCTCGCTCAAAAAATCCACGGCCAACTTCACACCGCACGCTCATAAAATCTTTGGCCGACTTCGCACCGCTCGCTCACAAAATCCATGGCCGACTTCACACCGCTCGCTCATAAAATCCATGGTTAACTTCGCACCGCTCGCTCATAAATTCCACGGCCAAATTCACACCGCTCGCTCATAAGTTCCAAAGGCAACGTCGCACCGCTCGCTCATAAAATCCATGGCTAACTTCGCACCGCTCGCTCATAAGTTCCAGAGCCAACTTCACAGCGCTAGCTCATAAATTCCATAGCTAATTTCGCACCGCTCGGGCATAAATTCCATGGCCAACTTGACACCGCTTGCTCATGAAATCCATAGCCAGCATCACACCGCTCGCTCATAAGTTCCAAGGCCAACTTCGCACCCCTAGCTCATAAATTCCATGGCCGTCTTCAAACCACTCGCTCAAAAATTCCAAGGCCAACTTTACATCGATCAAACATAAATTCCATGGTCAACTTCACACTGCTCGCTCATAAATTCCATAGCTTATGTCGCACCGCTCGCTCATAAATTCCATAGCTAATTTCGCACCGCTCGCTCACAGATTCCATGTCGAACTTGACACCTCTCGGGCATAAATTCCATGGCCAACTTGACACAGCTCGCTCATAAATTCCATGACTAATTTCACACCGCTCGCTCATAAATTCCACGGCCAACTGCACACAGCTCGCTAATAAATTCCACGGCCAACTTCACACCTCTCGCTCATAAAATCCATGGCCCACTTCGCACCGCTCGCTCATAAATTCCAAAGGCAGCTTCACACAGCTAGCTCATAAACTCCGAGGCCAACTGTGCACTGCGCGCTCATAAAATCCATAGTCAACTTCACACCGCTCGATCATCAATTTCATGGCTAAGTTAATACCGCTCGCTCATATATTCAATGGCTAATTTGATACCGCTCGCTCATAAATTCCATGGCCAAATTTACACAGATCGAACATAAATTCCATCGTCAACTTCACACCGCTCGAACATAAATTCCATACGCAACTTCACCGCGCTCGCTCATAAAATCCACGGACAACTTCGCACCGCACGCTCATAAATTCCGTGGCCAACTGCACACAGCTCGCTCATAAAATCCATGGCCAACTTCAAACCGCTCGCTAATAAATTCCATGGCCAACTTCACGCCGCTAGCTCATAAATTCCATGGCCAACTTAGTACCAATCGCTCATGAAATCCATTGCCAGCATCACACCGCTCGCTCATAAAATCCATGGCCAACTGCTCACAGATCGCTCATAAATTCCACAGCCAACTTCACAGCGCTCGCTCATAAATCCCATAGCTAATGTCGCACCGCTCGCTCATAAATTCAATAGCTAATTTCGCACCGCTCGCTCATAAATTCCATAGCTAATGTCGCACCGCTCGCTCATAAATTCAATAGCTAATTTCGCACCGCTCACTCATAAAATCCATGGCCAACTTCACACCGCTCGCTCATAAAATCCATGGCCAACTTCACACAACTCGCTCATAAATTCCTTAGGCAACTTCATACCGCTCGCTCGTAAATTCCAGTTCCAACTTCACACCGATAGCTCATAAATTCCATTGCTAATTTCGCACCGCTCGCTCATAAATTCCACGGCCAACGTCACACCGCTCGCTCATAAAATCCATGGCCAACTTCGCACCGCTCGCTCAAAAATTCCATAGCTAATTACGCACCGCTAGCTCATAAATTCCATGGCCAACTTAGTACCGCTCGCTCATAAATTCCATGGGCAACTTCGCACAACTCGCTCATAAAATCCATAGCCAATTTCACACCGCTCGCTCAAAAATTCCATAGCTAATGTCGCACCGCTCGCTCATAAATTCCATAGCTAATTTCGCACCGCTCGCTCACAGATTCCATGTCGAACTTGACACCTCTTGGGCATCAATTCCATGGCCAACTTGACACCGCTCGTTCATAAATTCCATAGCTACTTTCGCACCGCTCGCTCAGAAATTCAATGGCTATTTTCACACCACTCGCTCATAAATTCCATGGGCAACTTCATGCCGCTCGCTCGTAAATTCCATAGCTAATTTCGCACCGCTCGCTCATAAATTCAAGGGCTCATTTCACACCGCTCGCACATAAATTCCACGTTCAACTTCACACCGCTCGCTCATAAAATCCATGGACAACGTCGCACCGCTCGCTCATAAGTTCCAGAGCCAACTTCACAGCGCTAGCTCATAAATTCCATAGCTAATTTCGCACCGCTCGGGCATAAATTCCATGGCCAACTTGACACCGCTTGCTCATGAAATCCATAGCCAGCATCACACCGCTCGCTCATAAGTTCCAAGGCCAACTTCGCACCCCTAGCTCATAAATTCCATGGCCGTCTTCAAACCACTCGCTCATATTTTCCACGGCCAACTTCACACCGCTCGCTCATAAAATCCATGGCAAACTTCGCACCGCTCGCTCATAAATTCTAAAGCAAACTTTACACCGCTCGCTCATAAATTCCATGGCCAACTTCACACCGCTAGCTCATAAATTCCATGGCCAACCTAGTACCAATCGCTCATGAAATCCATTGCCAGCATCACAACGCTCGCTCATAAAATCCATGGCCAACTGCTCACAGATCGTTCATAAATTCCACAGCCAACTTCACAGCGCTCGCTCATAAATTCCATAGCTAATGTCGCACCGCTCGCTCATAAATTCAATAGCTAATTTCGCACCGCTCGCTCATAAATTCCATAGCTAATGTCGCACCGCTCGCTCATAAATTCAATAGCTAATTTCGCACCGCTCGTTCATAAATTCCACGGCCAACTTCGCACCGCTCGCTCATAAATTCCACGGCCAACTGCACACAGCTCGCTAATAAATTCCACGGCCAACTTCACACCTCTCTCTCATAATATCCATGGCCCACTACGCACCGCTCGCTCATAAATTCCAAAGCCAGCTTCACACCGCTAGCTGATAAATTCCAAGGCCAACTATGCACTGCGCGCTCATAAAATCCATAGTCAACTTCACACCGCTCGATCATACATTCTATGGCTAAGTTAATACCCCTCGCTCATATATTCAATGGCTAATTTTATACCGCTCGCTCATAAATTCCATGGCCAAATTTACACCGATCGAACATAAATTCCATCGTCAACTTCACACCGCTCGAACATAAATTCCATAGCCAACTTCACACCGCTCGCTAATAAATTCCACGGCCAACTTCACACCGCTCGCTCATAAAATCCATGGCAAACTTCGCACCGCTCGCTCATAAATTCTAAAGCAAACTTTACACCGCTCGCTCATAAATTCCATGGCCAACTTCACACCGCTAGCTCATAAATTCCATGGCCAACCTAGTACCAATCGCTCATGAAATCCATTGCCAGCATCACAACGCTCGCTCATAAAATCCATGGCAAACTGCTCACAGATCGCTCATAAATTCCACAGCCAACTTCACAGCGCTCGCTCATAAATTCCATAGCTAATGTCGCACCGCTCGCTCATAAATTCAATAGCTAATTTCGCACCGCTCCCTCAGAATTTCCATGACCAACTTAATACCGCTCGGTCATATATTCTATGGCTAATTTCATACCGCTCGCTCATAAATTCCGTGACAAACTTTACACCACTCGGACATAAATTCCATGGCCTACTTCACACGGTTCGCTCATAAATTCTATGGCCAACTTGACACCGCTCGCTCATAAATACCATAGCTAATTTCGCACCGCTCGCTCATCGATTCCATGGCCAACTTGCTCGGGCATGAATTCCATGGCCAACTTGACAGCGCTCGCTCATAAATTCCATAGCTAATTTCGCACCGCTCGCTCATAAATTCAAGGGCACATTTCACACCGCTCGCTCATAAATTCCACGTTCAGCTTCACACCGCTCGCTCATAAAATCCATGGCCGACTTCGCACCGCTCGCTCATAAAATCCATGGCCGATTTCTCACCGCTCGCTCATAAAATCCATGGTTAACTTCGCATTGCTCGCTCATAAATTCCATAGCCAACTTCACACCGCTAGCTCATAAATTCCAAGGCCAACTTCGCACCGCTCGCTCATAAATTCCATAGCCAAATTTACACCGATCGAACATAAATTCCATCATCAACTTCACACCGCCCGAACATAAATTCCATAGCCAACTTCACACCGCTCGCTAATACATTCCATGGCCAACTTCACACCAATCGCTCATAAATTCCATGGCCAACTTAGTACCACTCGCTCATAAATTCCAGAGCCAACTTCACACCGATAGCTCATAAATTCCATAGCTAATTTCGCACCGCTCGCTCATAAATACCACGGCCAACTTCGCACCGCACGCTCATAAGTTCCATAGCCAACGTCGCACCGCTCGCTCATAAATTCCATGGCCATCTTCAAACCGCTCGGTCATAATTTCCACGGCCAACTTCACACCGCTCGCTCATAAAATCCATGGCTAACTTCGCACCGCTCGCTCATAAATTCTAAAGCAAACTTTACACCGATAGATCATAAATTCCAAGGTCAACTTCGCACCGCTCGCTCATAAATTCCACGGCCAACTGCACACAGCTCGCTAATAAATTCCACGGCCAACTATGCACTGCGCGCTCATAAAATCCATAGCCAACTTCACACCGCTTCATAAACTTCATAAACCGCACACCGATCATAAATTCTATGGCTAAGTTAATACCGCTCGCTCAAATATTCAATGGCTAATTTTATACCGCTCGCTCATAAATTCCATGGCCAAATTTACGCCGATAGAACATAAATTCCATCGTCAACTTCACACCGCTCGAACATAAATTCCATAGCCAACTTCACACCGCTCGCTAATAAATTCCATGGGCAACTACACCGCTCGCTCATAAATTCAATGGCTAATTTCACACCGATTGCTCATAAATTCCATAGCCAACGTCGCACCGCTGGCTCATAAATTCCACGACCAACTGCACACAGCTCGCTAATAAATTCCACGGCCAACTTCACACCTCTCGCTCATAAAATCCATTGCCCACTTCGCACCGCTCGCTCAGAAATTCCAAGGCCAACTATGCACTGCGCGCTCATAAAATCCATAGCCAACTTCACACCGCTAGCTCATAAATTCCATGGCCAACTTCGTACTACTCGCTCATGAAATCCATAGCCAGCATCACACCGCTCGCTCATAAAATCCATGGCCAACTGCTCACAGATCGCTCATAAATTCCACAGCCAACTTCACAGCGCTCGCTCATAAATTCCATAGCTTATGTCGCACCGCTCGCTCATAAATTCCATAGCTAATTTTGCACCGCTCGCTCATAAATTCCACGGCCAACTTCGCACCGCTCGCTCATAAATTCCACGGCCAACTGCACACAGCTCGCTAATAAATTCCACGGCCAACTTCACACCTCTCGCTCATAAAATCCATGGCCCACTACGCACCGCTCGCTCATAAATTCCAAAGCCAGCTTCACACCGCTAGCTCATAAATTCCAAGGC
Organism: Perithous albicinctus; assembly: GCA_964016905.1. NCBI lineage: Eukaryota > Metazoa > Arthropoda > Insecta > Hymenoptera > Ichneumonidae > Perithous > Perithous albicinctus. The sequence goes on along the minus strand of OZ024698.1, from coordinate 4,363,601 downwards.
AAACTATGCACTGCGCGCTCATAAAATCCATAGTCAACTTCACACCGCTCGATCATACATTCTATGGCTAAGTTAATACCCCTCGCTCATATATTCAATGGCTAATTTTATACCGCTCGCTCATAAATTCCATGGCCAAATTTACACCGATCGAACATAAATTCCATCGTCAACTTCACACCGCTCGAACATAAATTCCATAGCCAACTTCACACCGCTCGCTAATAAATTCCATGGCCAACTTCACACCGCTAGCTCATAAATTCCATGGCCAAATTTACACCGATCGAACATAAATTCCATCGTCAACTTCACACCGCTCGAACATAAATTGCATAGCCAACTTCACACCAGTCGCTAATACATTCCATGGCCAACTTAGTAACACTCGCTCATAAATTCCACGGCCAACTTCACACCGCTCGCTCATAAGTTCCATAGCCAACGTCGCACCGCTCGCTCATAAATTCCATGGCCATCTTCAAACCGCTCGCTCATAATTTCCACGGCCAACTTCACACCGCTAGCTCATAAATTCCATGGCCAACCTAGTACCAATCGCTCATGAAATCCATTGCCAGCATCACAACATTCGCTCATAAAATCCATGGCCAACTGCTCACAGATCGCTCATAAATTCCACAGCTAACTTCACAGCGCTCGCTCATAAATTCCATAGCTAATGTCGCACCGCTCGCTCATAAATTCAATAGTTAATTTCGCACCGCTCGCTCATAAATTCCATAGCTAATGTCGCACCGCTCGCTTATAAATTCAATAGCTAATTTCGCACCGCTCGCTCATAAAATCCACGGCCAACTTCACACAGCACGCTCATAAAATCCATGGCCGACTTCGCACCGCTCGCTCATAAAATCCATGGCCGACTTCACACCGCTCGCTCATAAAATCCATGGTTAACTTCGCATTGCTCGCTCATAAATTCCATAGCCAACTTCACACCGCTAGCTCATAAATTCCAAGGCCAACTTCGCACCGCTCGCTCATAAATTCCATGGCCAAATTTACACCGATCGAACATAAATTCCATCGTCAACTTCACACCGCTCGACCATAAATTCCATAGCCAACTTCACACCAGTCGCTAATACATTCCATGGCCAACTTCACACCAGTCGCTCATAAATTCCATGGCCAACTTAGTACCACTCGCTCATAAATTCCATGGCCAACTTAGTACCACTCGCTCATAAATTTCAGAGCCAACTTCACACCGACAGCTCATAAATTCCACAGCTAATTTCGCACCGCTCGCTCATAAATTCCACGGCCAAATTCACACCGCTCTCTCATAAATTCCATGGCCATCTTCAAACCGCTCGCTCATAAAATCCATGGCTAACTTCGCACCGCTCGCTCATAAATTCTAAAGCAAACTTTACACCGCTCGCTCATAAATTCCATGGCCAACTTCACACCGCTAGCTCATAAATTCCATGGCCAATCTAGTACCAATCGCTCATGAAATCCATTGCCAGCATCACAACGCTCGCTCATAAAATCCATGGCCAACTGCTCACAGATCGTTCATAAATTCCACAGCCAACTTCACAGCGCTCGCTCATAAATTCCATAGCTAATGTCGCACCGCTCGCTCATAAATTCAATAGCTAATTTCGCACCGCTCGCTCATAAATTTCATAGCTAATGTCGCACCGCTCGCTCATAAATTCAATAGCTAATTTCGCACCGCTCGCTCATACATTCCATGGCCAACTTCACACCACTCGCTCATAAATTCCATGGCCAACTTAGTACCACTCGCTCATAAATTCCATGGCCAACTTAGTACCACTCGATCATAAATTCCAGAGCCAACTTCACACCGATAGCTCATAAATTCCATAGCTAATTTCGCACCGCTCGCTCATAAATTCCACGGCCAACTGCACATAGCTCGCTAATAAATTCCACGGCCAACTTCACACATCTCGCTCATAAAATCCATGGCCCACTTCGCACTGGTAGCTCATAAATTCCAAAGCCAGCTTCACACCGCTCGCTCATAAAATCCATGGCCAAATTTACACCGATCGAACATAAATTTCATCGTCAACTTCACACCGCTCGAACATAAATTCCATAGCCAACTTCACACCAGTCGCTAATACATTCCATGGCCGACTTCACACCGCTCGCTCATAAATTCCATAGCCAACTTCACACCGCTAGCTCATAAATTTCAAGGCCAACTTCGCACCGCTCGCTCATAAATTCCATGGCCAAATTTACACCGATCGAACATAAATTCCATCGTCAACTTCACACCGCTCGAACATAAATTGCATAGCCAACTTCACACCAGTCGCTAATACATTCCATGGACAACTTCACACCACTCGCTCATAAATTCCATGGCCAACTTAGTACCACTCGCTCATAAATTCCATGGCCAACTTAGTAACACTCGCTCATAAATTCCACGGCCAACTTCACACCACTCGCTCATAAATTCCATGGCCAACTTAGTACCACTCGCTCATAAATTCCATGGCCAACTTAGTAACACTCGCTCATAAATTCCACGGCCGACTTCACACCGCTCGCTCATAAATTCCATAGCCAACTTCACACCGCTAGCTCATAAATTTCAAGGCCAACTTCGCACCGCTCGCTCATAAATTCCACGGCCAAATTCACACCGCTCTCTCATCAATTCCATAGCTAATTTCGCACCGCTCGCTCACAAATTCAATGGCCAACTTCACACCGCTCGCTCATAAAATCCATGGCTAACTTCGCACCGCTCGCTCATAAATTCTAAAGCAAACTTTACACCGATAGATCATAAATTCCAAGGCCAACTTCGAACCGTTCGCTCATAAATTCCACGGCCAACTGCACACAGCTCGCTAATAAATTCCACGGCCAACTTCACACCTCTCGCTCATAAAATCCATGGCCCACTACGCACCGCTCGCTCATAAGTTCCAGAGCCAACTTCACAGCGCTAGCTCATAAATTCCATAGCTAATTTCGCACCGCTCGGGCATAAATTCCATGGCCAACTTGACACCGCTTGCTCATGAAATCCATAGCCAGCATCCCACCGCTCGCTCATAAGTTCCAAGGCCAACTTCGCACCCCTAGCTCATAAATTCCATGGCCGTCTTCAAACCACTCGCTCAAAAGTTCCAAGGCCAACTTTACATCGATCAAACATAAATTCCATGGTCAACTTCACACTGCTCGCTCATAAATTCCATAGCTAATGTCGCACCGCTCGCTCATAAATTCCATAGCTAATTTCGCACCGCTCGCTCACAGATTCCATGTCGAACTTGACACCTCTCGGGCATAAATTCCATGGCCAACTTGACACAGCTCGCTCATAAATTCCATGACTAATTTCACACCGCTCGCTCATAAATTCCACGGCCAACTGCACACAGCTCGCTAATAAATTCCACGGCCAACTTCACACCTCTCGCTCATAAAATCCATGGCCCACTTCGCACCGCTCGCTCATAAATTCCAAAGGCAGCTTCACACAGCTAGCTCATAAACTCCGAGGCCAACTATGCACTGCGCGCTCATAAAATCCATAGTCAACTTCACACCGCTCGATCATCAATTTCATGGCTAAGTTAATACCGCTCGCTCATATATTCAATGGCTAATTTTATACCGCTCGCTCATAAATTCCATGGCCAAATTTACACAGATCGAACATAAATTCCATCGTCAACTTCACACCGCTCGAACATAAATTCCATACGCAACTTCACCGCGCTCGCTCATAAAATCCACGGACAACTTCGCACCGCACGCTCATAAATTCCGTGGCCAACTGCACACAGCTCGCTCATAAAATCCATGGCCAACTTCAAACCGCTCGCTAATAAATTCCATGGCCAACTTCACACCGCTAGCTCATAAATTCCATGGCCAACTTAGTACCAATCGCTCATGAAATCCATTGCCAGCATCACACCACTCGCTCATAAAATCCATGGCCAACTGCTCACAGATCGCTCATAAATTCCACAGCCAACTTCACAGCGCTCGCTCATAAATCCCATAGCTAATGTCGCACCGCTCGCTCATAAATTCAATAGCTAATTTCGCACCGCTCGCTCATAAATTCCATAGCTAATGTCGCACCGCTCGCTCATAAATTCAATAGCTAATTTCGCACCGCTCACTCATAAAATCCATGGCCGACTTCGCACCGCTCGCTCATAAAATCCATGGCCGACTTCACACCGCTCGCTCATAAATTCCATAGCCAACTTCACACCGCTAGCTCATAAATTTCAAGGACAACTTCGCACCGCTCGCTCATAAATTCCATGGCCAAATTTACACCGATCGAACATAAATTCCATCGTCAACTTCACACCGCTCGAACATAAATTCCATAGCCAACTTCACACCAGTCGCTAATACATTCCATGGCCAACTCCACACCACTCGCTCATAAATTCCATGGCCAACTTAGTACCGCTCGCTCATAAATTCCATGGGCAACTTCGCACAACTCGCTCATAAAATCCATAGCCAATTTCACACCGCTCGCTCAAAAATTCCATAGCTAATGTCGCACCGCTCGCTCATAAATTCCATAGCTAATTTCGCACCGCTCGCTCACAGATTCCATGTCGAACTTGACACCTCTTGGGCATCAATTCCATGGCCAACTTGACACCGCTCGTTCATAAATTCCATAGCTACTTTCGCACCGCTCGCTCAGAAATTCAATGGCTATTTTCACACCACTCGCTCATAAATTCCATGGGCAACTTCATGCCGCTCGCTCGTAAATTCCATAGCTAATTTCGCACCGCTCGCTCATAAATTCAAGGGCTCATTTCACACCGCTCGCACATAAATTCCACGTTCAACTTCACACCGCTCGCTCATAAAATCCATGGCCGACTTCGCACCGCTCGCTCATAAAATCCACGGTTAACTTCGCATTGCTCGCTCATAAATTCCATAGCCAACATCACACCGCTAGCTCATAAATTCCAAGGACAACTTCGCACCGCTCGCTCATAAATTTCACGGCCAACTTCACACCGCTCGCTCATAAGTTCCATGGCCAACTTCACACCGCTCGAACATAAATTCCATAGCCAACTTCACACCGCTCGCTAATAAATTCCACGGCCAACTTCACACCGCTCGCTCATAAAATCCATGGCAAACTTCGCACCGCTCGCTCATAAATTCTAAAGCAAACTTTACACCGCTCGCTCATAAATTCCATGGCCAACTTCACACCGCTAGCTCATAAATTCCATGGCCAACCTAGTACCAATCGCTCATGAAATCCATTGCCAGCATCACACCGCTCGCTCATAAAATCCATGGCCAACTTCGCACCGCTCGCTCAAAAATTCCATAGCTAATTACGCACCGCTAGCTCATAAATTCCATGGCCAACTTAGTACCGCTCGCTCATAAATTCCATGGGCAACTTCGCACAACTCGCTCATAAAATCCATAGCCAATTTCACACCGCTCGCTCAAAAATTCCATAGCTAATGTCGCACCGCTCGCTCATAAATTCCATAGCTAATTTCGCACCGCTCGCTCACAGATTCCATGTCGAACTTGACACCTCTTGGGCATCAATTCCATGGCCAACTTGACACCGCTCGTTCATAAATTCCATAGCTACTTTCGCACCGCTCGCTCAGAAATTCAATGGCTATTTTCACACCACTCGCTCATAAATTCCATGGGCAACTTCATGCCGCTCGCTCGTAAATTCCATAGCTAATTTCGCACCGCTCGCTCATAAATTCAAGGGCTCATTTCACACCGCTCGCACATAAATTCCACGTTCAACTTCACACCGCTCGCTCATAAAATCCATGGCCGACTTCGCACCGCTCGCTCATAAAATCCACGGTTAACTTCGCATTGCTCGCTCATAAATTCCATAGCCAACATCACACCGCTAGCTCATAAATTCCAAGGACAACTTCGCACCGCTCGCTCATAAATTTCACGGCCAACTTCACACCGCTCGCTCATAAGTTCCATGGCCAACTTCACAACGCTCGCTCATGAAATCCATGGACAACTTCGCACCGCTCGCTCATAAGTTCCAGAGCCAACTTCACAGCGCTAGCTCATAAATTCCATAGCTAATTTCGCACCGCTCGGGCATAAATTCCATGGCCAACTTGACACCGCTTGCTCATGAAATCCATAGCCAGCATCACACCGCTCGCTCATAAGTTCCAAGGCCAACTTCGCACCCCTAGCTCATAAATTCCACGGCCGTCTTCAAACCACTCGCTCATATTTTCCACGGCCAACTTCACACCGCTCGCTCATAAAATCCATGGCAAACTTCGCACCGCTCGCTCATAAATTCTAAAGCAAACTTTACACCGCTCGCTCATAAATTCCATGGCCAACTTCACACCGCTAGCTCATAAATTCCATGGCCAACCTAGTACCAATCGCTCATGAAATCCATTGCCAGCATCACAACGCTCGCTCATAAAATCCATGGCCAACTGCTCACAGATCGTTCATAAATTCCACAGCCAACTTCACAGCGCTCGCTCATAAATTCCATAGCTAATGTCGCACCGCTCGCTCATAAATTCAATAGCTAATTTCGCACCGCTCGCTCATAAATTCCATAGCTAATGTCGCACCGCTCGCTCATAAATTCAATAGCTAATTTCGCACCGCTCGTTCATAAATTCCACGGCCAACTTCGCACCGCTCGCTCATAAATTCCACGGCCAACTGCACACAGCTCGCTAATAAATTCCACGGCCAACTTCACACCTCTCGCTCATAATATCCATGGCCCACTACGCACCGCTCGCTCATAAATTCCAAAGCCAGCTTCACACCGCTAGCTGATAAATTCCAAGGCCAACTATGCACTGCGCGCTCATAAAATCCATAGTCAACTTCACACCGCTCGATCATACATTCTATGGCTAAGTTAATACCCCTCGCTCATATATTCAATGGCTAATTTTATACCGCTCGCTCATAAAATCCATGGCCAAATTTACACCGATCGAACATGAATTTCATCGTCAACTTCACACCGCTCGAACATAAATTCCATAGCCAACTTCACACCAGTCGCTAATACATTCCATGGCCGACTTCACACCGCTCGCTCATAAATTCCATAGCCAACTTCACACCGCTAGCTCATAAATTTCAAGGCCAACTTCGCACCGCTCGCTCATAAATTCCATGGCCAAATTTACACCGATCGAACATAAATTCCATCGTCAACTTCACACCGCTCGAACATAAATTGCATAGCCAACTTCACACCAGTCGCTAATACATTCCATGGCCAACTTCACACCACTCGCTCATAAATTCCATGGCCAACTTAGTACCACTCGCTCATAAATTCCATGGCCAACTTAGTAACTCTCGCTCATAAATTCCACGGCCAACTTCACACCGCTCGCTCATAAGTTCCATAGCCAACGTCGCACCGCTCGCTCATAAATTCCATGGCCATCTTCAAACCGCTCGCTCATAATTTCCACGGCCAACTTCACACCGCTAGCTCATAAATTCCATGGCCAACCTAGTACCAATCGCTCATGAAATCCATTGCCAGCATCACAACATTCGCTCATAAAATCCATGGCTAACTTCGCACCGCTCGCTCATAAATTCCACGGCCAAATTCACACCGCTCTCTCATCAATTCCATAGCTAATTTCGCACCGCTCGCTCACAAATTCAATGGCCAACTTTACACCGCTCGCTCATAAAATCCATGGCTAACTTCGCACCGCTCGCTCATAAATTCTAAAGCAAACTTTACACCGATAGATCATAAATTCCAAGGCCAACTTCGAACCGTTCGCTCATAAATTCCACGGCCAACTGCACACAGCTCGCTAATAAATTCCACGGCCAACTTCACACCTCTCGCTCATAAAATCCATGGCCCACTACGCACCGCTCGCTCATAAATTCCAGAGCCAACTTCACACCGATAGCTCATAAATTCCATAGCTAATTTCGCACCGCTCGCTCATAAATACCACGGCCAACTTCACACCGCACGCTCATAAGTTCCATAGCCAACGTCGCACCGCTCGCTCATAAATTCCATGGCCATCTTCAAACCGCTCGGTCATAATTTCCACGGCCAACTTCACACCGCTCGCTCATAAAATCCATGGCTAACTTCGCACCGCTCGCTCATAAATTCTAAAGCAAACTTTACACCGATAGATCATAAATTCCAAGGTCAACTTCGCACCGCTCGCTCATAAATTCCACGGCCAACTGCACACAGCTCGCTAATAAATTCCACGGCCAACTATGCACTGCGCGCTCATAAAATCCATAGTCAACTTCACACCGCTTCATAAACTTCATAAACCGCACACCGATCATAAATTCTATGGCTAAGTTAATACCGCTCGCTCATATATTCAATGGCTAAGTTAATACCGCTCGCTCATATATTCAATGGCTAATTTTATACCGCTCGCTCATAAATTCCATGGCCAAATTTACGCCGATAGAACATAAATTCCATCGTCAACTTCACACCGCTCGAACATAAATTCCATAGCCAACTTCACACCGCTCGCTAATAAATTCCATGGGCAACTTCACACCGCTCGCTCATAAATTCAATGGCTAATTTCACACCGATTGCTCATAAATTCCATAGCCAACGTCGCACCGCTGGCTCATAAATTCCACGACCAACTGCACACAGCTCGCTAATAAATTCCACGGCCAACTTCACACCTCTCGCTCATAAAATCCATTGCCCACTTCGCACCGCTCGCTCATAAATTCCAAAGCCAGCTTCACACCGCTAGCTCAGAAATGCCAAGGCCAACTATGCACTGCGCGCTCATAAAATCCATAGCCAACTTCACACCGCTAGCTCATAAATTCCATGGCCAACTTCGTACTACTCGCTCATGAAATCCATAGCCAGCATCACACCGCTCGCTCATAAAATCCATGGCCAACTGCTCACAGATCGCTCATAAATTCCACAGCCAACTTCACAGCGCTCGCTCATAAATTCCATAGCTTATGTCGCACCGCTCGCTCATAAATTCCATAGCTAATTTTGCACCGCTCGCTCATAAATTCCACGGCCAACTTCGCACCGCTCGCTCATAAATTCCACGGCCAACTGCACACAGCTCGCTAATAAATTCCACGGCCAACTTCACACCTCTCGCTCATAAAATCCATGGCCCACTACGCACCGCTCGCTCATAAATTCCAAAGCCAGCTTCACACCGCTAGCTCATAAATTCCAAGGCCAACTATGCACTGCGCGCTCATAAAATCCATAGTCAACTTCACACCGCTCGATCATACATTCTATGGCTAAGTTAATACCCCTCGCTCATATATTCAATGGCTAATTTTATACCGCTCGCTCATAAATTCCATGGCCAAATTTACACCGATCGAACATAAATTCCATCGTCAACTTCACACCGCTCGAACATAAATTCCATAGCCAACTTCACACCGCTCGCTAATAAATTCCATGGCCAACTTCACACCGCTAGCTCATAAATTCCATGGCCAACTTCACACCGCTAGCTCATAAATTCCATGGCCAACTTAGTACCACTCGCTCATGAAATCCATATCCAGCATCACACCGCTCGCTCATAAAATCCATGGCCAATTGCTCACAGATCGCTTTAAATTCCACAGCCAACTTCACAGCGCTCGCTCATAAATTCAATAGCTAATTTCGCACCGCTCGCTCATAAATTCCATAGCTAATGTCGCACCGCTCGCTCATAAATTCAATAGCTAATTTCGCACCGCTCACTCATAAAATCCATGGCCAACTTCACACCGCTCGGTCATAAAATCCATGGCCAACTTCACACAACTCGCTCATAAATTCCTTAGGCAACTTCATACCGCTCGCTCGTAAATTCCAGAGCCAACTTCACACCGATAGTTCATAAATTCCATTGCTAATTTCGCACCGCTCGCTCATAAATTCCACGGCCAACTTCACACCGCTCGCTCATAAAATCCATGGCCAACTTCGCACCGCTCGCTCTAAAATTCCATAGCTAATTACGCACCGCTAGCTCATAAATTCCATGGCCAACTTAGTACCGCTCGCTCATAAAATCCATAGCCATTTTCTCACCGCTCGCTCATAATTTCGATGACCAACTTAATACCGCTCGCTCATAAATTCAAGGGCTAATTTCATACCGCACGCTCATAAATTCCATGGCCATCTTCACACCACTCGCTCATAAATTCCATGGCCGACTTCGCACCGCTCGCTCATAAAATCCATGGCCGACTGCACACAGCTCGCGAATAAATTCCACGGCCAACTTCACACCTCTCGCTCATAAAATTCATGGCCCACTTCGCACCGCTCGCTCATAAATTCCAAAGCCAGCTTCACACCGCTAGCTCATAAATTCCAAGGCCAACTATGCACTGCGCGCTCATAAAATCCATAGTCAACTTCACACCGCTCGATCATACATTCTATGGCTAAGTTAATACCCCTCGCTCATATATTCAATGGCTAATTTTATACCGCTCGCTCATAAATTCCATGGCCAAATTTACACCGATCGAACATAAATTCCATCGTCAACTGCACACCGCTCGAACATAAATTCCATAGCCAACTTCACACCGCTCGCTAATAAATTCCATGGCCAACTTCACACCGCTAGCTCATAAATTCCATGGCCAACTTAGTACCACTCGCTCATGAAATCCATTGCCAGCATTACAACATTCGCTCATAAAATCCATGGCCAACTGCTCACTGATCGCTCATAAATTCCACAGCCAACTTCACAGCGCTCGCTCATAAATCCCATAGCTAATGTCGCACCGCTCGCTCATAAATTCAATAGCTAATTTCGCACCGCTCGCTCATAAATTCCATAGCTAATGTCGCACCGCTCGCTCATAAATTCAATAGCTAATTTCGCACCGCTCACTCATAAAATCCATGGCCAACTTCACACCGCTCGGTCATAAAATCCATGGCCAACTTCACACAACTCGCTCATAAATTCCTTAGGCAACTTCATACCGCTCGCTCGTAAATTCCAGAGCCAACTTCACACCGATAGCTCATAAATTCCATTGCTAATTTCGCACCGCTCGCTCATAAATTCCACGGCCAACTTCACACCGCTCGCTCATAAAATCCATGGCCAACTTCGCACCGCTCGCTCTAAAATTCCATAGCTAATTACGCACCGCTAGCTCATAAATTCCATGGCCAACTTAGTACCGCTCGCTCATAAAATCCATAGCCATTTTCTCACCGCTCGCTCATAATTTCCATGACCAACTTAATACCGCTCGCTCATAAATTCAAGGGCTAATTTCATACCGCACGCTCATAAATTCCATGGCCATCTTCACACCACTCGCTCATAAATTCCATGGGCAACTTCGCACATCTCGCTCATAAAATCCATAGCCAATTTCACACCGCTCGCTCATAAATTCCATAGCCAAATTCACACCGCTAGCTCATAAATTTCAAGGCCAACTTCGCACCGCTCGCTCATAAATTCCATGGCCAAATTTACACCGATCGAACATAAATTCCATCGTCAACTTCACACCGCTCGAACATAAATTGCATAGCCAACTTCACACCAGTCGCTAATACATTCCATGGCCAACTTAGTAACACTCGCTCATAAATTCCACGGCCAACTTCACACCGCTCGCTCATAAGTTCCATAGCCAACGTCGCACCGCTCGCTCATAAATTCCATGGCCATCTTCAAACCGCTCGCTCATAATTTCCACGGCCAACTTCACACCGCTAGCTCATAAATTCCATGGCCAACCTAGTACCAATCGCTCATGAAATCCATTGCCAGCATCACAACATTCGCTCATAAAATCCATGGCCAACTGCTCACAGATCGCTCATAAATTCCACAGCTAACTTCACAGCGCTCGCTCATAAATTCCATAGCTAATGTCGCACCGCTCGCTCATAAATTCAATAGTTAATTTCGCACCGCTCGCTCATAAATTCCATAGCTAATGTCGCACCGCTCGCTTATAAATTCAATAGCTAATTTCGCACCGCTCGCTCATAAAATCCACGGCCAACTTCACACAGCACGCTCATAAAATCCATGGCCGACTTCGCACCGCTCGCTCATAAAATCCATGGCCGACTTCACACCGCTCGCTCATAAAATCCATGGTTAACTTCGCATTGCTCGCTCATAAATTCCATAGCCAACTTCACACCGCTAGCTCATAAATTCCAAGGCCAACTTCGCACCGCTCGCTCATAAATTCCATGGCCAAATTTACACCGATCGAACATAAATTCCATCGTCAACTTCACACCGCTCGACCATAAATTCCATAGCCAACTTCACACCAGTCGCTAATACATTCCAATGCCAACTTCACACCAGTCGCTCATTAATTCCATGGCCAACTTAGTACCACTCGCTCATAAATTCCATGGCCAACTTAGTACCACTCGCTCATAAATTCCATGGCCAACTTAGTACCACTCGCTCATAAATTTCAGAGCCAACTTCACACCGATAGCTCATAAATTCCACAGCTAATTTCGCACCGCTCGCTCATAAATTCCACGGCCAAATTCACACCGCTCTCTCATAAATTCCATGGCCATCTTCAAACCGCTCGCTCATAAAATCCATGGCTAACTTCGCACCGCTCGCTCATAAATTCTAAAGCAAACTTTACACCGCTCGCTCATAAATTCCATGGCCAACTTCACACCGCTAGCTCATAAATTCCATGGCCAACCTAGTACCAATCGCTCATGAAATCCATTGCCAGCATCACAACGCTCGCTCATAAAATCCATGGCCAACTGCTCACAGATCGTTCATAAATTCCACAGCCAACTTCACAGCGCTCGCTCATAAATTCCATAGCTAATGTCGCACCGCTCGCTCATAAATTCAATAGTTAATTTCGCACCGCTCGCTCATAAATTCCATAGCTAATGTCGCACCGCTCGCTTATAAATTCAATAGCTAATTTCGCACCGCTCGCTCATAAAATCCACGGCCAACTTCACAGATCACATGGCCAACTGCTCACAGATCGCTCATAAATTCCACAGCTAACTTCACAGCGCTCGCTCATAAATTCCATAGCTAATGTCGCACCGCTCGCTCATAAATTCAATAGTTAATTTCGCACCGCTCGCTCATAAATTCCATAGCTAATGTCGCACCGCTCGCTTATAAATTCAATAGCTAATTTCGCACCGCTCGCTCATAAATTCCACGGCCAACTGCACATAGCTCGCTAATAAATTCCACGGCCAACTTCACACATCTCGCTCATAAAATCCATGGCCCACTTCGCACCGGTAGCTCATAAATTCCAAAGCCAGCTTCACACCGCTCGCTCATAAAATCCATGGCCAAATTTACACCGATCGAACATAAATTTCATCGTCAACTTCACACCGCTCGAACATAAATTCCATAGCCAACTTCACACCAGTCGCTAATACATTCCATGGCCAACTTCACACCACTCGCTCATAAATTCCATGGCCAACTTAGTACCACTTGCTCATAAATTCCATGGCCAACTTAGTACCACTCGCTCATAAATTCCAGAGCCAACTTCACACCGATAGCTCATAAATTCCATAGCTAATTTCGCACCGCTCGCTCATAAATTCCACGGCCAACTTCACACCGCTCGCTCATAAAATCCATGGCCGACTTCGCAGCGCTCGCTCATAAAATCCATGGCCGACTTCACACCGCTCGCTCATAAATTCCATAGCCAACTTCACACCGCTAGCTCATAAATTTCAAGGCCAACTTCGCACCGCTCGCTCATAAATTCCATGGCCAAATTTACACCGATCGAACATAAATTCCATCGTCAACTTCACACCGCTCGAACATAAATTGCATAGCCAACTTCACACCAGTCGCTAATACATTCCATGGCCAACTTCACACCACTCGCTCATAAATTCCATGGCCAACTTAGTACCACTCGCTCATAAATTCCATGGCCAACTTAGTAACACTCGCTCATAAATTCCACGGCCAACTTCACACCGCTCGCTCATAAGTTCCATAGCCAACGTCGCACCGCTCGCTCATAAATTCCATGGCCATCTTCAAACCGCTCGCTCATAATTTCCACGGCCAACTTCACACCGCTAGCTCATAAATTCCATGGCCAACCTAGTACCAATCGCTCATGAAATCCATTGCCAGCATCACAACATTCGCTCATAAAATCCATGGCCAACTGCTCACAGATCGCTCATAAATTCCACAGCTAACTTCACAGCGCCCGCTCATAAATTCCATAGCTAATGTCGCACCGCTCGCTCATAAATTCAATAGCTAATTTCGCACCGCTCGCTCATAAATTCCATAGCTAATGTCGCACCGCTCGCTTATAAATTCAATAGCTAATTTCGCACCGCTCGCTCAAAAAATCCACGGCCAACTTCACACCGCACGCTCATAAAATCTTTGGCCGACTTCGCACCGCTCGCTCACAAAATCCATGGCCGACTTCACACCGCTCGCTCATAAAATCCATGGTTAACTTCGCACCGCTCGCTCATAAATTCCACGGCCAAATTCACACCGCTCGCTCATAAGTTCCAAAGGCAACGTCGCACCGCTCGCTCATAAAATCCATGGCTAACTTCGCACCGCTCGCTCATAAGTTCCAGAGCCAACTTCACAGCGCTAGCTCATAAATTCCATAGCTAATTTCGCACCGCTCGGGCATAAATTCCATGGCCAACTTGACACCGCTTGCTCATGAAATCCATAGCCAGCATCACACCGCTCGCTCATAAGTTCCAAGGCCAACTTCGCACCCCTAGCTCATAAATTCCATGGCCGTCTTCAAACCACTCGCTCAAAAATTCCAAGGCCAACTTTACATCGATCAAACATAAATTCCATGGTCAACTTCACACTGCTCGCTCATAAATTCCATAGCTTATGTCGCACCGCTCGCTCATAAATTCCATAGCTAATTTCGCACCGCTCGCTCACAGATTCCATGTCGAACTTGACACCTCTCGGGCATAAATTCCATGGCCAACTTGACACAGCTCGCTCATAAATTCCATGACTAATTTCACACCGCTCGCTCATAAATTCCACGGCCAACTGCACACAGCTCGCTAATAAATTCCACGGCCAACTTCACACCTCTCGCTCATAAAATCCATGGCCCACTTCGCACCGCTCGCTCATAAATTCCAAAGGCAGCTTCACACAGCTAGCTCATAAACTCCGAGGCCAACTGTGCACTGCGCGCTCATAAAATCCATAGTCAACTTCACACCGCTCGATCATCAATTTCATGGCTAAGTTAATACCGCTCGCTCATATATTCAATGGCTAATTTGATACCGCTCGCTCATAAATTCCATGGCCAAATTTACACAGATCGAACATAAATTCCATCGTCAACTTCACACCGCTCGAACATAAATTCCATACGCAACTTCACCGCGCTCGCTCATAAAATCCACGGACAACTTCGCACCGCACGCTCATAAATTCCGTGGCCAACTGCACACAGCTCGCTCATAAAATCCATGGCCAACTTCAAACCGCTCGCTAATAAATTCCATGGCCAACTTCACGCCGCTAGCTCATAAATTCCATGGCCAACTTAGTACCAATCGCTCATGAAATCCATTGCCAGCATCACACCGCTCGCTCATAAAATCCATGGCCAACTGCTCACAGATCGCTCATAAATTCCACAGCCAACTTCACAGCGCTCGCTCATAAATCCCATAGCTAATGTCGCACCGCTCGCTCATAAATTCAATAGCTAATTTCGCACCGCTCGCTCATAAATTCCATAGCTAATGTCGCACCGCTCGCTCATAAATTCAATAGCTAATTTCGCACCGCTCACTCATAAAATCCATGGCCAACTTCACACCGCTCGCTCATAAAATCCATGGCCAACTTCACACAACTCGCTCATAAATTCCTTAGGCAACTTCATACCGCTCGCTCGTAAATTCCAGTTCCAACTTCACACCGATAGCTCATAAATTCCATTGCTAATTTCGCACCGCTCGCTCATAAATTCCACGGCCAACGTCACACCGCTCGCTCATAAAATCCATGGCCAACTTCGCACCGCTCGCTCAAAAATTCCATAGCTAATTACGCACCGCTAGCTCATAAATTCCATGGCCAACTTAGTACCGCTCGCTCATAAATTCCATGGGCAACTTCGCACAACTCGCTCATAAAATCCATAGCCAATTTCACACCGCTCGCTCAAAAATTCCATAGCTAATGTCGCACCGCTCGCTCATAAATTCCATAGCTAATTTCGCACCGCTCGCTCACAGATTCCATGTCGAACTTGACACCTCTTGGGCATCAATTCCATGGCCAACTTGACACCGCTCGTTCATAAATTCCATAGCTACTTTCGCACCGCTCGCTCAGAAATTCAATGGCTATTTTCACACCACTCGCTCATAAATTCCATGGGCAACTTCATGCCGCTCGCTCGTAAATTCCATAGCTAATTTCGCACCGCTCGCTCATAAATTCAAGGGCTCATTTCACACCGCTCGCACATAAATTCCACGTTCAACTTCACACCGCTCGCTCATAAAATCCATGGACAACGTCGCACCGCTCGCTCATAAGTTCCAGAGCCAACTTCACAGCGCTAGCTCATAAATTCCATAGCTAATTTCGCACCGCTCGGGCATAAATTCCATGGCCAACTTGACACCGCTTGCTCATGAAATCCATAGCCAGCATCACACCGCTCGCTCATAAGTTCCAAGGCCAACTTCGCACCCCTAGCTCATAAATTCCATGGCCGTCTTCAAACCACTCGCTCATATTTTCCACGGCCAACTTCACACCGCTCGCTCATAAAATCCATGGCAAACTTCGCACCGCTCGCTCATAAATTCTAAAGCAAACTTTACACCGCTCGCTCATAAATTCCATGGCCAACTTCACACCGCTAGCTCATAAATTCCATGGCCAACCTAGTACCAATCGCTCATGAAATCCATTGCCAGCATCACAACGCTCGCTCATAAAATCCATGGCCAACTGCTCACAGATCGTTCATAAATTCCACAGCCAACTTCACAGCGCTCGCTCATAAATTCCATAGCTAATGTCGCACCGCTCGCTCATAAATTCAATAGCTAATTTCGCACCGCTCGCTCATAAATTCCATAGCTAATGTCGCACCGCTCGCTCATAAATTCAATAGCTAATTTCGCACCGCTCGTTCATAAATTCCACGGCCAACTTCGCACCGCTCGCTCATAAATTCCACGGCCAACTGCACACAGCTCGCTAATAAATTCCACGGCCAACTTCACACCTCTCTCTCATAATATCCATGGCCCACTACGCACCGCTCGCTCATAAATTCCAAAGCCAGCTTCACACCGCTAGCTGATAAATTCCAAGGCCAACTATGCACTGCGCGCTCATAAAATCCATGGTCAACTTCACACCGCTCGATCATACATTCTATGGCTAAGTTAATACCCCTCGCTCATATATTCAATGGCTAATTTTATACCGCTCGCTCATAAATTCCATGGCCAAATTTACACCGATCGAACATAAATTCCATCGTCAACTTCACACCGCTCGAACATAAATTCCATAGCCAACTTCACACCGCTCGCTAATAAATTCCACGGCCAACTTCACACCGCTCGCTCATAAAATCCATGGCAAACTTCGCACCGCTCGCTCATAAATTCTAAAGCAAACTTTACACCGCTCGCTCATAAATTCCATGGCCAACTTCACACCGCTAGCTCATAAATTCCATGGCCAACCTAGTACCAATCGCTCATGAAATCCATTGCCAGCATCACAACGCTCGCTCATAAAATCCATGGCAAACTGCTCACAGATCGCTCATAAATTCCACAGCCAACTTCACAGCGCTCGCTCATAAATTCCATAGCTAATGTCGCACCGCTCGCTCATAAATTCAATAGCTAATTTCGCACCGCTCCCTCAGAATTTCCATGACCAACTTAATACCGCTCGGTCATATATTCTATGGCTAATTTCATACCGCTCGCTCATAAATTCCGTGACAAACTTTACACCACTCGGACATAAATTCCATGGCCTACTTCACACGGTTCGCTCATAAATTCTATGGCCAACTTGACACCGCTCGCTCATAAATACCATAGCTAATTTCGCACCGCTCGCTCATCGATTCCATGGCCAACTTGCTCGGGCATGAATTCCATGGCCAACTTGACAGCGCTCGCTCATAAATTCCATAGCTAATTTCGCACCGCTCGCTCATAAATTCAAGGGCACATTTCACACCGCTCGCTCATAAATTCCACGTTCAGCTTCACACCGCTCGCTCATAAAATCCATGGCCGACTTCGCACCGCTCGCTCATAAAATCCATGGCCGATTTCTCACCGCTCGCTCATAAAATCCATGGTTAACTTCGCATTGCTCGCTCATAAATTCCATAGCCAACTTCACACCGCTAGCTCATAAATTCCAAGGCCAACTTCGCACCGCTCGCTCATAAATTCCATAGCCAAATTTACACCGATCGAACATAAATTCCATCATCAACTTCACACCGCCCGAACATAAATTCCATAGCCAACTTCACACCGCTCGCTAATACATTCCATGGCCAACTTCACACCAATCGCTCATAAATTCCATGGCCAACTTAGTACCACTCGCTCATAAATTCCAGAGCCAACTTCACACCGATAGCTCATAAATTCCATAGCTAATTTCGCACCGCTCGCTCATAAATACCACGGCCAACTTCGCACCGCACGCTCATAAGTTCCATAGCCAACGTCGCACCGCTCGCTCATAAATTCCATGGCCATCTTCAAACCGCTCGGTCATAATTTCCACGGCCAACTTCACACCGCTCGCTCATAAAATCCATGGCTAACTTCGCACCGCTCGCTCATAAATTCTAAAGCAAACTTTACACCGATAGATCATAAATTCCAAGGTCAACTTCGCACCGCTCGCTCATAAATTCCACGGCCAACTGCACACAGCTCGCTAATAAATTCCACGGCCAACTATGCACTGCGCGCTCATAAAATCCATAGCCAACTTCACACCGCTTCATAAACTTCATAAACCGCACACCGATCATAAATTCTATGGCTAAGTTAATACCGCTCGCTCAAATATTCAATGGCTAATTTTATACCGCTCGCTCATAAATTCCATGGCCAAATTTACGCCGATAGAACATAAATTCCATCGTCAACTTCACACCGCTCGAACATAAATTCCATAGCCAACTTCACACCGCTCGCTAATAAATTCCATGGGCAACTACACCGCTCGCTCATAAATTCAATGGCTAATTTCACACCGATTGCTCATAAATTCCATAGCCAACGTCGCACCGCTGGCTCATAAATTCCACGACCAACTGCACACAGCTCGCTAATAAATTCCACGGCCAACTTCACACCTCTCGCTCATAAAATCCATTGCCCACTTCGCACCGCTCGCTCAGAAATTCCAAGGCCAACTATGCACTGCGCGCTCATAAAATCCATAGCCAACTTCACACCGCTAGCTCATAAATTCCATGGCCAACTTCGTACTACTCGCTCATGAAATCCATAGCCAGCATCACACCGCTCGCTCATAAAATCCATGGCCAACTGCTCACAGATCGCTCATAAATTCCACAGCCAACTTCACAGCGCTCGCTCATAAATTCCATAGCTTATGTCGCACCGCTCGCTCATAAATTCCATAGCTAATTTTGCACCGCTCGCTCATAAATTCCACGGCCAACTTCGCACCGCTCGCTCATAAATTCCACGGCCAACTGCACACAGCTCGCTAATAAATTCCACGGCCAACTTCACACCTCTCGCTCATAAAATCCATGGCCCACTACGCACCGCTCGCTCATAAATTCCAAAGCCAGCTTCACACCGCTAGCTCATAAATTCCAAGGCAAACTATGCACTGCGCGCTCATAAAATCCATAGTCAACTTCACACCGCTCGATCATACATTCTATGGCTAAGTTAATACCCCTCGCTCATATATTCAATGGCTAATTTTATACCGCTCGCTCATAAATTCCATGGCCAAATTTACACCGATCGAACATAAATTCCATCGTCAACTTCACACCGCTCGAACATAAATTCCATAGCCAACTTCACACCGCTCGCTAATAAATTCCATGGCCAACTTCACACCGCTAGCTCATAAATTCCATGGCCAAATTTACACCGATCGAACATAAATTCCATCGTCAACTTCACACCGCTCGAACATAAATTGCATAGCCAACTTCACACCAGTCGCTAATACATTCCATGGCCAACTTAGTAACACTCGCTCATAAATTCCACGGCCAACTTCACACCGCTCGCTCATAAGTTCCATAGCCAACGTCGCACCGCTCGCTCATAAATTCCATGGCCATCTTCAAACCGCTCGCTCATAATTTCCACGGCCAACTTCACACCGCTAGCTCATAAATTCCATGGCCAACCTAGTACCAATCGCTCATGAAATCCATTGCCAGCATCACAACATTCGCTCATAAAATCCATGGCCAACTGCTCACAGATCGCTCATAAATTCCACAGCTAACTTCACAGCGCTCGCTCATAAATTCCATAGCTAATGTCGCACCGCTCGCTCATAAATTCAATAGTTAATTTCGCACCGCTCGCTCATAAATTCCATAGCTAATGTCGCACCGCTCGCTTATAAATTCAATAGCTAATTTCGCACCGCTCGCTCATAAAATCCACGGCCAACTTCACACAGCACGCTCATAAAATCCATGGCCGACTTCGCACCGCTCGCTCATAAAATCCATGGCCGACTTCACACCGCTCGCTCATAAAATCCATGGTTAACTTCGCATTGCTCGCTCATAAATTCCATAGCCAACTTCACACCGCTAGCTCATAAATTCCAAGGCCAACTTCGCACCGCTCGCTCATAAATTCCATGGCCAAATTTACACCGATCGAACATAAATTCCATCGTCAACTTCACACCGCTCGACCATAAATTCCATAGCCAACTTCACACCAGTCGCTAATACATTCCATGGCCAACTTCACACCAGTCGCTCATAAATTCCATGGCCAACTTAGTACCACTCGCTCATAAATTCCATGGCCAACTTAGTACCACTCGCTCATAAATTTCAGAGCCAACTTCACACCGACAGCTCATAAATTCCACAGCTAATTTCGCACCGCTCGCTCATAAATTCCACGGCCAAATTCACACCGCTCTCTCATAAATTCCATGGCCATCTTCAAACCGCTCGCTCATAAAATCCATGGCTAACTTCGCACCGCTCGCTCATAAATTCTAAAGCAAACTTTACACCGCTCGCTCATAAATTCCATGGCCAACTTCACACCGCTAGCTCATAAATTCCATGGCCAATCTAGTACCAATCGCTCATGAAATCCATTGCCAGCATCACAACGCTCGCTCATAAAATCCATGGCCAACTGCTCACAGATCGTTCATAAATTCCACAGCCAACTTCACAGCGCTCGCTCATAAATTCCATAGCTAATGTCGCACCGCTCGCTCATAAATTCAATAGCTAATTTCGCACCGCTCGCTCATAAATTTCATAGCTAATGTCGCACCGCTCGCTCATAAATTCAATAGCTAATTTCGCACCGCTCGCTCATACATTCCATGGCCAACTTCACACCACTCGCTCATAAATTCCATGGCCAACTTAGTACCACTCGCTCATAAATTCCATGGCCAACTTAGTACCACTCGATCATAAATTCCAGAGCCAACTTCACACCGATAGCTCATAAATTCCATAGCTAATTTCGCACCGCTCGCTCATAAATTCCACGGCCAACTGCACATAGCTCGCTAATAAATTCCACGGCCAACTTCACACATCTCGCTCATAAAATCCATGGCCCACTTCGCACTGGTAGCTCATAAATTCCAAAGCCAGCTTCACACCGCTCGCTCATAAAATCCATGGCCAAATTTACACCGATCGAACATAAATTTCATCGTCAACTTCACACCGCTCGAACATAAATTCCATAGCCAACTTCACACCAGTCGCTAATACATTCCATGGCCGACTTCACACCGCTCGCTCATAAATTCCATAGCCAACTTCACACCGCTAGCTCATAAATTTCAAGGCCAACTTCGCACCGCTCGCTCATAAATTCCATGGCCAAATTTACACCGATCGAACATAAATTCCATCGTCAACTTCACACCGCTCGAACATAAATTGCATAGCCAACTTCACACCAGTCGCTAATACATTCCATGGACAACTTCACACCACTCGCTCATAAATTCCATGGCCAACTTAGTACCACTCGCTCATAAATTCCATGGCCAACTTAGTAACACTCGCTCATAAATTCCACGGCCAACTTCACACCACTCGCTCATAAATTCCATGGCCAACTTAGTACCACTCGCTCATAAATTCCATGGCCAACTTAGTAACACTCGCTCATAAATTCCACGGCCGACTTCACACCGCTCGCTCATAAATTCCATAGCCAACTTCACACCGCTAGCTCATAAATTTCAAGGCCAACTTCGCACCGCTCGCTCATAAATTCCACGGCCAAATTCACACCGCTCTCTCATCAATTCCATAGCTAATTTCGCACCGCTCGCTCACAAATTCAATGGCCAACTTCACACCGCTCGCTCATAAAATCCATGGCTAACTTCGCACCGCTCGCTCATAAATTCTAAAGCAAACTTTACACCGATAGATCATAAATTCCAAGGCCAACTTCGAACCGTTCGCTCATAAATTCCACGGCCAACTGCACACAGCTCGCTAATAAATTCCACGGCCAACTTCACACCTCTCGCTCATAAAATCCATGGCCCACTACGCACCGCTCGCTCATAAGTTCCAGAGCCAACTTCACAGCGCTAGCTCATAAATTCCATAGCTAATTTCGCACCGCTCGGGCATAAATTCCATGGCCAACTTGACACCGCTTGCTCATGAAATCCATAGCCAGCATCCCACCGCTCGCTCATAAGTTCCAAGGCCAACTTCGCACCCCTAGCTCATAAATTCCATGGCCGTCTTCAAACCACTCGCTCAAAAGTTCCAAGGCCAACTTTACATCGATCAAACATAAATTCCATGGTCAACTTCACACTGCTCGCTCATAAATTCCATAGCTAATGTCGCACCGCTCGCTCATAAATTCCATAGCTAATTTCGCACCGCTCGCTCACAGATTCCATGTCGAACTTGACACCTCTCGGGCATAAATTCCATGGCCAACTTGACACAGCTCGCTCATAAATTCCATGACTAATTTCACACCGCTCGCTCATAAATTCCACGGCCAACTGCACACAGCTCGCTAATAAATTCCACGGCCAACTTCACACCTCTCGCTCATAAAATCCATGGCCCACTTCGCACCGCTCGCTCATAAATTCCAAAGGCAGCTTCACACAGCTAGCTCATAAACTCCGAGGCCAACTATGCACTGCGCGCTCATAAAATCCATAGTCAACTTCACACCGCTCGATCATCAATTTCATGGCTAAGTTAATACCGCTCGCTCATATATTCAATGGCTAATTTTATACCGCTCGCTCATAAATTCCATGGCCAAATTTACACAGATCGAACATAAATTCCATCGTCAACTTCACACCGCTCGAACATAAATTCCATACGCAACTTCACCGCGCTCGCTCATAAAATCCACGGACAACTTCGCACCGCACGCTCATAAATTCCGTGGCCAACTGCACACAGCTCGCTCATAAAATCCATGGCCAACTTCAAACCGCTCGCTAATAAATTCCATGGCCAACTTCACACCGCTAGCTCATAAATTCCATGGCCAACTTAGTACCAATCGCTCATGAAATCCATTGCCAGCATCACACCACTCGCTCATAAAATCCATGGCCAACTGCTCACAGATCGCTCATAAATTCCACAGCCAACTTCACAGCGCTCGCTCATAAATCCCATAGCTAATGTCGCACCGCTCGCTCATAAATTCAATAGCTAATTTCGCACCGCTCGCTCATAAATTCCATAGCTAATGTCGCACCGCTCGCTCATAAATTCAATAGCTAATTTCGCACCGCTCACTCATAAAATCCATGGCCGACTTCGCACCGCTCGCTCATAAAATCCATGGCCGACTTCACACCGCTCGCTCATAAATTCCATAGCCAACTTCACACCGCTAGCTCATAAATTTCAAGGACAACTTCGCACCGCTCGCTCATAAATTCCATGGCCAAATTTACACCGATCGAACATAAATTCCATCGTCAACTTCACACCGCTCGAACATAAATTCCATAGCCAACTTCACACCAGTCGCTAATACATTCCATGGCCAACTCCACACCACTCGCTCATAAATTCCATGGCCAACTTAGTACCGCTCGCTCATAAATTCCATGGGCAACTTCGCACAACTCGCTCATAAAATCCATAGCCAATTTCACACCGCTCGCTCAAAAATTCCATAGCTAATGTCGCACCGCTCGCTCATAAATTCCATAGCTAATTTCGCACCGCTCGCTCACAGATTCCATGTCGAACTTGACACCTCTTGGGCATCAATTCCATGGCCAACTTGACACCGCTCGTTCATAAATTCCATAGCTACTTTCGCACCGCTCGCTCAGAAATTCAATGGCTATTTTCACACCACTCGCTCATAAATTCCATGGGCAACTTCATGCCGCTCGCTCGTAAATTCCATAGCTAATTTCGCACCGCTCGCTCATAAATTCAAGGGCTCATTTCACACCGCTCGCACATAAATTCCACGTTCAACTTCACACCGCTCGCTCATAAAATCCATGGCCGACTTCGCACCGCTCGCTCATAAAATCCACGGTTAACTTCGCATTGCTCGCTCATAAATTCCATAGCCAACATCACACCGCTAGCTCATAAATTCCAAGGACAACTTCGCACCGCTCGCTCATAAATTTCACGGCCAACTTCACACCGCTCGCTCATAAGTTCCATGGCCAACTTCACACCGCTCGAACATAAATTCCATAGCCAACTTCACACCGCTCGCTAATAAATTCCACGGCCAACTTCACACCGCTCGCTCATAAAATCCATGGCAAACTTCGCACCGCTCGCTCATAAATTCTAAAGCAAACTTTACACCGCTCGCTCATAAATTCCATGGCCAACTTCACACCGCTAGCTCATAAATTCCATGGCCAACCTAGTACCAATCGCTCATGAAATCCATTGCCAGCATCACACCGCTCGCTCATAAAATCCATGGCCAACTTCGCACCGCTCGCTCAAAAATTCCATAGCTAATTACGCACCGCTAGCTCATAAATTCCATGGCCAACTTAGTACCGCTCGCTCATAAATTCCATGGGCAACTTCGCACAACTCGCTCATAAAATCCATAGCCAATTTCACACCGCTCGCTCAAAAATTCCATAGCTAATGTCGCACCGCTCGCTCATAAATTCCATAGCTAATTTCGCACCGCTCGCTCACAGATTCCATGTCGAACTTGACACCTCTTGGGCATCAATTCCATGGCCAACTTGACACCGCTCGTTCATAAATTCCATAGCTACTTTCGCACCGCTCGCTCAGAAATTCAATGGCTATTTTCACACCACTCGCTCATAAATTCCATGGGCAACTTCATGCCGCTCGCTCGTAAATTCCATAGCTAATTTCGCACCGCTCGCTCATAAATTCAAGGGCTCATTTCACACCGCTCGCACATAAATTCCACGTTCAACTTCACACCGCTCGCTCATAAAATCCATGGCCGACTTCGCACCGCTCGCTCATAAAATCCACGGTTAACTTCGCATTGCTCGCTCATAAATTCCATAGCCAACATCACACCGCTAGCTCATAAATTCCAAGGACAACTTCGCACCGCTCGCTCATAAATTTCACGGCCAACTTCACACCGCTCGCTCATAAGTTCCATGGCCAACTTCACAACGCTCGCTCATGAAATCCATGGACAACTTCGCACCGCTCGCTCATAAGTTCCAGAGCCAACTTCACAGCGCTAGCTCATAAATTCCATAGCTAATTTCGCACCGCTCGGGCATAAATTCCATGGCCAACTTGACACCGCTTGCTCATGAAATCCATAGCCAGCATCACACCGCTCGCTCATAAGTTCCAAGGCCAACTTCGCACCCCTAGCTCATAAATTCCACGGCCGTCTTCAAACCACTCGCTCATATTTTCCACGGCCAACTTCACACCGCTCGCTCATAAAATCCATGGCAAACTTCGCACCGCTCGCTCATAAATTCTAAAGCAAACTTTACACCGCTCGCTCATAAATTCCATGGCCAACTTCACACCGCTAGCTCATAAATTCCATGGCCAACCTAGTACCAATCGCTCATGAAATCCATTGCCAGCATCACAACGCTCGCTCATAAAATCCATGGCCAACTGCTCACAGATCGTTCATAAATTCCACAGCCAACTTCACAGCGCTCGCTCATAAATTCCATAGCTAATGTCGCACCGCTCGCTCATAAATTCAATAGCTAATTTCGCACCGCTCGCTCATAAATTCCATAGCTAATGTCGCACCGCTCGCTCATAAATTCAATAGCTAATTTCGCACCGCTCGTTCATAAATTCCACGGCCAACTTCGCACCGCTCGCTCATAAATTCCACGGCCAACTGCACACAGCTCGCTAATAAATTCCACGGCCAACTTCACACCTCTCGCTCATAATATCCATGGCCCACTACGCACCGCTCGCTCATAAATTCCAAAGCCAGCTTCACACCGCTAGCTGATAAATTCCAAGGCCAACTATGCACTGCGCGCTCATAAAATCCATAGTCAACTTCACACCGCTCGATCATACATTCTATGGCTAAGTTAATACCCCTCGCTCATATATTCAATGGCTAATTTTATACCGCTCGCTCATAAAATCCATGGCCAAATTTACACCGATCGAACATGAATTTCATCGTCAACTTCACACCGCTCGAACATAAATTCCATAGCCAACTTCACACCAGTCGCTAATACATTCCATGGCCGACTTCACACCGCTCGCTCATAAATTCCATAGCCAACTTCACACCGCTAGCTCATAAATTTCAAGGCCAACTTCGCACCGCTCGCTCATAAATTCCATGGCCAAATTTACACCGATCGAACATAAATTCCATCGTCAACTTCACACCGCTCGAACATAAATTGCATAGCCAACTTCACACCAGTCGCTAATACATTCCATGGCCAACTTCACACCACTCGCTCATAAATTCCATGGCCAACTTAGTACCACTCGCTCATAAATTCCATGGCCAACTTAGTAACTCTCGCTCATAAATTCCACGGCCAACTTCACACCGCTCGCTCATAAGTTCCATAGCCAACGTCGCACCGCTCGCTCATAAATTCCATGGCCATCTTCAAACCGCTCGCTCATAATTTCCACGGCCAACTTCACACCGCTAGCTCATAAATTCCATGGCCAACCTAGTACCAATCGCTCATGAAATCCATTGCCAGCATCACAACATTCGCTCATAAAATCCATGGCTAACTTCGCACCGCTCGCTCATAAATTCCACGGCCAAATTCACACCGCTCTCTCATCAATTCCATAGCTAATTTCGCACCGCTCGCTCACAAATTCAATGGCCAACTTTACACCGCTCGCTCATAAAATCCATGGCTAACTTCGCACCGCTCGCTCATAAATTCTAAAGCAAACTTTACACCGATAGATCATAAATTCCAAGGCCAACTTCGAACCGTTCGCTCATAAATTCCACGGCCAACTGCACACAGCTCGCTAATAAATTCCACGGCCAACTTCACACCTCTCGCTCATAAAATCCATGGCCCACTACGCACCGCTCGCTCATAAATTCCAGAGCCAACTTCACACCGATAGCTCATAAATTCCATAGCTAATTTCGCACCGCTCGCTCATAAATACCACGGCCAACTTCACACCGCACGCTCATAAGTTCCATAGCCAACGTCGCACCGCTCGCTCATAAATTCCATGGCCATCTTCAAACCGCTCGGTCATAATTTCCACGGCCAACTTCACACCGCTCGCTCATAAAATCCATGGCTAACTTCGCACCGCTCGCTCATAAATTCTAAAGCAAACTTTACACCGATAGATCATAAATTCCAAGGTCAACTTCGCACCGCTCGCTCATAAATTCCACGGCCAACTGCACACAGCTCGCTAATAAATTCCACGGCCAACTATGCACTGCGCGCTCATAAAATCCATAGTCAACTTCACACCGCTTCATAAACTTCATAAACCGCACACCGATCATAAATTCTATGGCTAAGTTAATACCGCTCGCTCATATATTCAATGGCTAAGTTAATACCGCTCGCTCATATATTCAATGGCTAATTTTATACCGCTCGCTCATAAATTCCATGGCCAAATTTACGCCGATAGAACATAAATTCCATCGTCAACTTCACACCGCTCGAACATAAATTCCATAGCCAACTTCACACCGCTCGCTAATAAATTCCATGGGCAACTTCACACCGCTCGCTCATAAATTCAATGGCTAATTTCACACCGATTGCTCATAAATTCCATAGCCAACGTCGCACCGCTGGCTCATAAATTCCACGACCAACTGCACACAGCTCGCTAATAAATTCCACGGCCAACTTCACACCTCTCGCTCATAAAATCCATTGCCCACTTCGCACCGCTCGCTCATAAATTCCAAAGCCAGCTTCACACCGCTAGCTCAGAAATGCCAAGGCCAACTATGCACTGCGCGCTCATAAAATCCATAGCCAACTTCACACCGCTAGCTCATAAATTCCATGGCCAACTTCGTACTACTCGCTCATGAAATCCATAGCCAGCATCACACCGCTCGCTCATAAAATCCATGGCCAACTGCTCACAGATCGCTCATAAATTCCACAGCCAACTTCACAGCGCTCGCTCATAAATTCCATAGCTTATGTCGCACCGCTCGCTCATAAATTCCATAGCTAATTTTGCACCGCTCGCTCATAAATTCCACGGCCAACTTCGCACCGCTCGCTCATAAATTCCACGGCCAACTGCACACAGCTCGCTAATAAATTCCACGGCCAACTTCACACCTCTCGCTCATAAAATCCATGGCCCACTACGCACCGCTCGCTCATAAATTCCAAAGCCAGCTTCACACCGCTAGCTCATAAATTCCAAGGCCAACTATGCACTGCGCGCTCATAAAATCCATAGTCAACTTCACACCGCTCGATCATACATTCTATGGCTAAGTTAATACCCCTCGCTCATATATTCAATGGCTAATTTTATACCGCTCGCTCATAAATTCCATGGCCAAATTTACACCGATCGAACATAAATTCCATCGTCAACTTCACACCGCTCGAACATAAATTCCATAGCCAACTTCACACCGCTCGCTAATAAATTCCATGGCCAACTTCACACCGCTAGCTCATAAATTCCATGGCCAACTTCACACCGCTAGCTCATAAATTCCATGGCCAACTTAGTACCACTCGCTCATGAAATCCATATCCAGCATCACACCGCTCGCTCATAAAATCCATGGCCAATTGCTCACAGATCGCTTTAAATTCCACAGCCAACTTCACAGCGCTCGCTCATAAATTCAATAGCTAATTTCGCACCGCTCGCTCATAAATTCCATAGCTAATGTCGCACCGCTCGCTCATAAATTCAATAGCTAATTTCGCACCGCTCACTCATAAAATCCATGGCCAACTTCACACCGCTCGGTCATAAAATCCATGGCCAACTTCACACAACTCGCTCATAAATTCCTTAGGCAACTTCATACCGCTCGCTCGTAAATTCCAGAGCCAACTTCACACCGATAGTTCATAAATTCCATTGCTAATTTCGCACCGCTCGCTCATAAATTCCACGGCCAACTTCACACCGCTCGCTCATAAAATCCATGGCCAACTTCGCACCGCTCGCTCTAAAATTCCATAGCTAATTACGCACCGCTAGCTCATAAATTCCATGGCCAACTTAGTACCGCTCGCTCATAAAATCCATAGCCATTTTCTCACCGCTCGCTCATAATTTCCATGACCAACTTAATACCGCTCGCTCATAAATTCAAGGGCTAATTTCATACCGCACGCTCATAAATTCCATGGCCATCTTCACACCACTCGCTCATAAATTCCATGGGCAACTTCGCACATCTCGCTCATAAAATCCATAGCCAATTTCACACCGCTCGCTCATAAATTCCATAGCCAAATTCACACCGCTAGCTCATAAATTTCAAGGCCAACTTCGCACCGCTCGCTCATAAATTCCATGGCCAAATTTACACCGATCGAACATAAATTCCATCGTCAACTTCACACCGCTCGAACATAAATTGCATAGCCAACTTCACACCAGTCGCTAATACATTCCATGGCCAACTTAGTAACACTCGCTCATAAATTCCACGGCCAACTTCACACCGCTCGCTCATAAGTTCCATAGCCAACGTCGCACCGCTCGCTCATAAATTCCATGGCCATCTTCAAACCGCTCGCTCATAATTTCCACGGCCAACTTCACACCGCTAGCTCATAAATTCCATGGCCAACCTAGTACCAATCGCTCATGAAATCCATTGCCAGCATCACAACATTCGCTCATAAAATCCATGGCCAACTGCTCACAGATCGCTCATAAATTCCACAGCTAACTTCACAGCGCTCGCTCATAAATTCCATAGCTAATGTCGCACCGCTCGCTCATAAATTCAATAGATAATTTCGCACCGCTCGCTCATAAATTCCATAGCTAATGTCGCACCGCTCGCTTATAAATTCAATAGCTAATTTCGCACCGCTCGCTCATAAAATCCACGGCCAACTTCACACAGCACGCTCATAAAATCCATGGCCGACTTCGCACCGCTCGCTCATAAAATCCATGGCCGACTTCACACCGCTCGCTCATAAAATCTATGGTTAACTTCGCATTGCTCGCTCATAAATTCCATAGCCAACTTCACACCGCTAGCTCATAAATTCCAAGGCCAACTTCGCACCGCTCGCTCATAAATTCCATGGCCAAATTTACACCGATCGAACATAAATTCCATCGTCAACTTCACACCGCTCGACCATAAATTCCATAGCCAACTTCACACCAGTCGCTAATACATTCCAATGCCAACTTCACACCAGTCGCTCATAAATTCCATGGCCAACTTAGTACCACTCGCTCATAAATTCCATGGCCAACTTAGTACCACTCGCTCATAAATTCCATAGCTAATGTCGCACCGCTCGCTCATAAATTCAATAGCTAATTTCGCACCGCTCGCTCATAAATTCCATAGCTAATGTCGCACCGCTCGCTCATAAATTCAATAGCTAATTTCGCACCGCTCGCTCATACATTCCATGGCCAACTTCACACCACTCGCTCATAAATTCCATGGCCAACTTAGTACCACTCGCTCATAAATTCCATGGCCAACTTAGTACCACTCGCTCATAAATTCCAGAGCCAACTTCACACCGATAGCTCATAAATTCCATAGCTAATTTCGCACCGCTCGCTCATAAATTCCACGGCCAACTGCACATAGCTCGCTAATAAATTCCACGGCCAACTTCACACATCTCGCCCATAAAATCCATGGCCCACTTCGCACCGGTAGCTCATAAATTCCAAAGCCAGCTTCACACCGCTCGCTCATAAAATCCATGGCCAAATTTACACCGATCGAACATGAATTTCATCGTCAACTTCACACCGCTCGAACATAAATTCCATAGCCAACTTCACACCAGTCGCTAATACATTCCATGGCCGACTTCACACCGCTCGCTCATAAATTCCATAGCCAACTTCACACCGCTAGCTCATAAATTTCAAGGCCAACTTCGCACCGCTCGCTCATAAATTCCATGGCCAAATTTACACCGATCGAACATAAATTCCATCGTCAACTTCACACCGCTCGAACATAAATTGCATAGCCAACTTCACACCAGTCGCTAATACATTCCATGGCCAACTTCACACCACTCGCTCATAAATTCCATGGCCAACTTAGTACCACTCGCTCATAAATTCCATGGCCAACTTAGTAACACTCGCTCATAAATTCCACGGCCAACTTCACACCGCTCGCTCATAAGTTCCATAGCCAACGTCGCACCGCTCGCTCATAAATTCCATGGCCATCTTCAAACCGCTCGCTCATAATTTCCACGGCCAACTTCACACCGCTAGCTCATAAATTCCATGGCCAACCTAGTACCAATCGCTCATGAAATCCATTGCCAGCATCACAACATTCGCTCATAAAATCCATGGCTAACTTCGCACCGCTCGCTCATCAATTCCACGGCCAAATTCACACCGCTCTCTCATCAATTCCATAGCTAATTTCGCACCGCTCGCTCACAAATTCAATGTCCAACTTTACACCGCTCGCTCATAAAATCCATGGCTAACTTCGCACCGCTCGCTCATAAATTCTAAAGCAAACTTTACACCGATAGATCATAAATTCCAAGGCCAACTTCGAACCGTTCGCTCATAAATTCCACGGCCAACTGCACACAGCTCGCTAATAAATTCCACGGCCAACTTCACATCTCTCGCTCATAAAATCCATGGCCCACTACGCACCGCTCGCTCATAAATTCCAGAGCCAACTTCACACCGATAGCTCATAAATTCCATAGCTAATTTCGCACCGCTCGCTCATAAATACCACGGCCAACTTCACACCGCACGCTCATAAGTTCCATAGCCAACGTCGCACCGCTCGCTCATAAATTCCATGGCCATCTTCAAACCGCTCGGTCATAATTTCCACGGCCAACTTCACACCGCTCGCTCATAAAATCCATGGCTAACTTCGCACCGCTCGCTCATAAATTCTAAAGCAAACTTTACACCGATAGATCATAAATTCCAAGGTCAACTTCGCACCGCTCGCTCATAAATTCCACGGCCAACTGCACACAGCTCGCTAATAAATTCCACGGCCAACTATGCACTGCGCGCTCATAAAATCCATAGTCAACTTCACACCGCTTCATAAACTTCATAAACCGCACACCGATCATAAATTCTATGGCTAAGTTAATACCGCTCGCTCATATATTCAATGGCTAATTTTATACCGCTCGCTCATAAATTCCATGGCCAAATTTACGCCGATAGAACATAAATTCCATCGTCAACTTCACACCGCTCGAACATAAATTCCATAGCCAACTTCACACCGCTCGCTAATAAATTCCATGGGCAACTTCACACCGCTCGCTCATATATTCAATGGCTAATTTTATACCGCTCGCTCATAAATTCCATGGCCAAATTTACACCGATCGAACATAAATTCCATCGTCAACTTCACACCGCTCGAACATAAATTCCATAGCCAACTTCACACCGCTCGCTAATAAATTCCATGGCCAACTTCACACCGCTAGCTCATAAATTCCATGGCCAACTTCACACCGCTAGCTCATAAATTCCATGGCCAACTTAGTACCACTCGCTCATGAAATCCATATCCAGCATCACACCGCTCGCTCATAAAATCCATGGCCAATTGCTCACAGATCGCTTTAAATTCCACAGACAACTTCACAGCGCTCGCTCATAAATTCCATAGCTAATGTCTCACCGCTCGCTCATAAATTCAATAGCTAATTTCGCACCGCTCGCTCATAAATTCCACGGCCAACTTCACACCGCTCGCTCATAAAATCCATGGCCGACTTCGCACCGCTCGCTCATAAAATCCATGGCCGACTTCACACCGCTCGCTCATAAATTCCATAGCCAACTTCACACCGCTAGCTCATAAATTTCAAGGACAACTTCGCACCGCTCGCTCATAAATTCCATGGCCAAATTTACACCGATTCAACATAAATTCCATCGTCAACTTCACACCGCTCGAACATAAATTCCATAGCCAACTTCACACCAGTCGCTAATACATTCCATGGCCAACTTCACACCACTCGCTCATAAATTCCATGGCCAACTTAGTACCACTCGCTCATAAATTCCATGGCCAACTTAGTAACACTCGCTCATAAATTCCACGGCCAACTTCACACCGCTCGTTCATAAGTTCCATAGCCAACGTCGCACCGCTCGCTCATAAATTCCATGGCCATCTTCAAACCGCTCGCTCATAATTTCCACGGCCAACTTCACACCGCTCGCTCATAAAATCCATGGCTAACTTCGCACCGCTCGCTCATAAATTCTAAAGCAAACTTTACACCGATAGATCATAAATTCCAAGGCCAACTTCGCACCGTTCGCTCATAAATTCCACGGCCAACTGCACACAGCTCGCTAATAAATTCCACGGCCAACTTCACACCTCTCGCTCATAAAATCCATGGCCCACTACGCACCGCTCGCTCATAAACTCCAAAGCCAGCTTCACACCGCTAGCTCATAAATTCCAAGGCCAAATATGCACTGCGAGCTCATAAAATCCATAGTCAACTTCACACCGCTCGATCATACATTCTATGGCTAAGTTAATACCGCTCGCTCATATATTCAATGGCTAATTTTATACCGCTCGCTCATAAATTCCATGGCCAAATTTACACCGATCGAACATAAATTCCATCGTCAACTTCACACCGCTCGAACATAAATTCCATAGCCAACTTCACACCGCTCGCTAATAAATTCCATGGCCAACTTCACACCGCTAGCTCATAAATTCCATGACCAACTTAGTACCACTCGCTCATGAAATCCATATCCAGCATCACACCGCTCGCTCATAAAATCCATGGCCAATTGCTCACAGATCGCATTAAATTCCACAGCCAACTTCACAGCGCTCGCTCATAAATTCCATAGCTAATGTCTCACCGCTCGCTCATAAATTCAATAGCTAATTTCGCACCGCTCGCTCATAAATTCCACGGCCAACTTCACACCGCTCGCTCATAAAATCCATGGCCGACTTCGCACCGCTCGCTCATAAAATCCATGGCCGACTTCACACCGCTCGCTAATAAATTCCATAGCCAACGTCGCACCGCTCGCTCATAAATTCCACGGCCAACTGCACACAGCTCGCTAGTAAATTCCATGGCCAACTTCACACCTCTCGCTCATAAAATCCATGGCCCACTTCACACCGCTAGCTCATAAATTCCATGGCCAACTTAGTACCAATCGCTCATGAAATCCATTGCCAGCATCACACCGCTCGCTCATAAAATCCATGGCCAACTGCTCACAGATCGCTCATAAATTCCACAGCCAACATCACAGCCCTCGCTCATAAATACCATAGCTAATGTCGCACCGCTCGCTCATAAATTCCATAGCTAATTTCGCACCGCTCGCTCATAAATTCCACGGCCAACATCACACCGCTCGCTC
Organism: Perithous albicinctus; assembly: GCA_964016905.1. Lineage (NCBI taxonomy): Eukaryota > Metazoa > Arthropoda > Insecta > Hymenoptera > Ichneumonidae > Perithous > Perithous albicinctus. Next base: position 4,328,150 of record OZ024698.1, on the reverse strand, counting down.
ATAAAATCCATGGCCGACTTCGCACCGCTCGCTCATAAAATCCATGGCCGACTGCACACAGCTCGCGAATAAATTCCACGGCCAACTTCACACCTCTCGCTCATAAAATTCATGGCCCACTTCGCACCGCTCGCTCATAAATTCCAAAGCCAGCTTCACACCGCTAGCTCATAAATTCCAAGGCCAACTATGCACTGCGCGCTCATAAAATCCATAGTCAACTTCACACCGCTCGATCATACATTCTATGGCTAAGTTAATACCCCTCGCTCATATATTCAATGGCTAATTTTATACCGCTCGCTCATAAATTCCATGGCCAAATTTACACCGATCGAACATAAATTCCATCGTCAACTGCACACCGCTCGAACATAAATTCCATAGCCAACTTCACACCGCTCGCTAATAAATTCCATGGCCAACTTCACACCGCTAGCTCATAAATTCCATGGCCAACTTAGTACCACTCGCTCATGAAATCCATTGCCAGCATTACAACATTCGCTCATAAAATCCATGGCCAACTGCTCACTGATCGCTCATAAATTCCACAGCCAACTTCACAGCGCTCGCTCATAAATCCCATAGCTAATGTCGCACCGCTCGCTCATAAATTCAATAGCTAATTTCGCACCGCTCGCTCATAAATTCCATAGCTAATGTCGCACCGCTCGCTCATAAATTCAATAGCTAATTTCGCACCGCTCACTCATAAAATCCATGGCCAACTTCACACCGCTCGGTCATAAAATCCATGGCCAACTTCACACAACTCGCTCATAAATTCCTTAGGCAACTTCATACCGCTCGCTCGTAAATTCCAGAGCCAACTTCACACCGATAGCTCATAAATTCCATTGCTAATTTCGCACCGCTCGCTCATAAATTCCACGGCCAACTTCACACCGCTCGCTCATAAAATCCATGGCCAACTTCGCACCGCTCGCTCTAAAATTCCATAGCTAATTACGCACCGCTAGCTCATAAATTCCATGGCCAAATTCACACCGCTAGCTCATAAATTTCAAGGCCAACTTCGCACCGCTCGCTCATAAATTCCATGGCCAAATTTACACCGATCGAACATAAATTCCATCGTCAACTTCACACCGCTCGAACATAAATTGCATAGCCAACTTCACACCAGTCGCTAATACATTCCATGGCCAACTTAGTAACACTCGCTCATAAATTCCACGGCCAACTTCACACCGCTCGCTCATAAGTTCCATAGCCAACGTCGCACCGCTCGCTCATAAATTCCATGGCCATCTTCAAACCGCTCGCTCATAATTTCCACGGCCAACTTCACACCGCTAGCTCATAAATTCCATGGCCAACCTAGTACCAATCGCTCATGAAATCCATTGCCAGCATCACAACATTCGCTCATAAAATCCATGGCCAACTGCTCACAGATCGCTCATAAATTCCACAGCTAACTTCACAGCGCTCGCTCATAAATTCCATAGCTAATGTCGCACCGCTCGCTCATAAATTCAATAGTTAATTTCGCACCGCTAGCTCATAAATTCCATAGCTAATGTCGCACCGCTCGCTTATAAATTCAATAGCTAATTTCGCACCGCTCGCTCATAAAATCCACGGCCAACTTCACACAGCACGCTCATAAAATCCATGGCCGACTTCGCACCGCTCGCTCATAAAATCCATGGCCGACTTCACACCGCTCGCTCATAAAATCCATGGTTAACTTCGCATTGCTCGCTCATAAATTCCATAGCCAACTTCACACCGCTAGCTCATAAATTCCAAGGCCAACTTCGCACCGCTCGCTCATAAATTCCATGGCCAAATTTACACCGATCGAACATAAATTCCATCGTCAACTTCACACCGCTCGACCATAAATTCCATAGCCAACTTCACACCAGTCGCTAATACATTCCAATGCCAACTTCACACCAGTCGCTCATTAATTCCATGGCCAACTTAGTACCACTCGCTCATAAATTCCATGGCCAACTTAGTACCACTCGCTCATAAATTCCATGGCCAACTTAGTACCACTCGCTCATAAATTTCAGAGCCAACTTCACACCGATAGCTCATAAATTCCACAGCTAATTTCGCACCGCTCGCTCATAAATTCCACGGCCAAATTCACACCGCTCTCTCATAAATTCCATGGCCATCTTCAAACCGCTCGCTCATAAAATCCATGGCTAACTTCGCACCGCTCGCTCATAAATTCTAAAGCAAACTTTACACCGCTCGCTCATAAATTCCATGGCCAACTTCACACCGCTAGCTCATAAATTCCATGGCCAACCTAGTACCAATCGCTCATGAAATCCATTGCCAGCATCACAACGCTCGCTCATAAAATCCATGGCCAACTGCTCACAGATCGTTCATAAATACCACAGCCAACTTCACAGCGCTCGCTCATAAATTCCATAGCTAATGTCGCACCGCTCGCTCATAAATTCAATAGTTAATTTCGCACCGCTCGCTCATAAATTCCATAGCTAATGTCGCACCGCTCGCTTATAAATTCAATAGCTAATTTCGCACCGCTCGCTCATAAAATCCACGGCCAACTTCACAGATCACATGGCCAACTGCTCACAGATCGCTCATAAATTCCACAGCTAACTTCACAGCGCTCCCTCATAAATTCCATAGCTAATGTCGCACCGCTCGCTCATAAATTCAATAGTTAATTTCGCACCGCTCGCTCATAAATTCCATAGCTAATGTCGCACCGCTCGCTTATAAATTCAATAGCTAATTTCGCACCGCTCGCTCATAAATTCCACGGCCAACTGCACATAGCTCGCTAATAAATTCCACGGCCAACTTCACACATCTCGCTCATAAAATCCATGGCCCACTTCGCACCGGTAGCTCATAAATTCCAAAGCCAGCTTCACACCGCTCGCTCATAAAATCCATGGCCAAATTTACACCGATCGAACATAAATTTCATCGTCAACTTCACACCGCTCGAACATAAATTCCATAGCCAACTTCACACCAGTCGCTAATACATTCCATGGCCAACTTCACACCACTCGCTCATAAATTCCATGGCCAACTTAGTACCACTTGCTCATAAATTCCATGGCCAACTTAGTACCACTCGCTCATAAATTCCAGAGCCAACTTCACACCGATAGCTCATAAATTCCATAGCTAATTTCGCACCGCTCGCTCATAAATTCCACGGCCAACTTCACACCGCTCGCTCATAAAATCCATGGCCGACTTCGCAGCGCTCGCTCATAAAATCCATGGCCGACTTCACACCGCTCGCTCATAAATTCCATAGCCAACTTCACACCGCTAGCTCATAAATTTCAAGGCCAACTTCGCACCGCTCGCTCATAAATTCCATGGCCAAATTTACACCGATCGAACATAAATTCCATCGTCAACTTCACACCGCTCGAACATAAATTGCATAGCCAACTTCACACCAGTCGCTAATACATTCCATGGCCAACTTCACACCACTCGCTCATAAATTCCATGGCCAACTTAGTACCACTCGCTCATAAATTCCATGGCCAACTTAGTAACACTCGCTCATAAATTCCACGGCCAACTTCACACCGCTCGCTCATAAGTTCCATAGCCAACGTCGCACCGCTCGCTCATAAATTCCATGGCCATCTTCAAACCGCTCGCTCATAATTTCCACGGCCAACTTCACACCGCTAGCTCATAAATTCCATGGCCAACCTAGTACCAATCGCTCATGAAATCCATTGCCAGCATCACAACATTCGCTCATAAAATCCATGGCCAACTGCTCACAGATCGCTCATAAATTCCACAGCTAACTTCACAGCGCCCGCTCATAAATTCCATAGCTAATGTCGCACCGCTCGCTCATAAATTCAATAGCTAATTTCGCACCGCTCGCTCATAAATTCCATAGCTAATGTCGCACCGCTCGCTTATAAATTCAATAGCTAATTTCGCACCGCTCGCTCAAAAAATCCACGGCCAACTTCACACCGCACGCTCATAAAATCTTTGGCCGACTTCGCACCGCTCGCTCACAAAATCCATGGCCGACTTCACACCGCTCGCTCATAAAATCCATGGTTAACTTCGCACCGCTCGCTCATAAATTCCACGGCCAAATTCACACCGCTCGCTCATAAGTTCCAAAGGCAACGTCGCACCGCTCGCTCATAAAATCCATGGCTAACTTCGCACCGCTCGCTCATAAGTTCCAGAGCCAACTTCACAGCGCTAGCTCATAAATTCCATAGCTAATTTCGCACCGCTCGGGCATAAATTCCATGGCCAACTTGACACCGCTTGCTCATGAAATCCATAGCCAGCATCACACCGCTCGCTCATAAGTTCCAAGGCCAACTTCGCACCCCTAGCTCATAAATTCCATGGCCGTCTTCAAACCACTCGCTCAAAAATTCCAAGGCCAACTTTACATCGATCAAACATAAATTCCATGGTCAACTTCACACTGCTCGCTCATAAATTCCATAGCTTATGTCGCACCGCTCGCTCATAAATTCCATAGCTAATTTCGCACCGCTCGCTCACAGATTCCATGTCGAACTTGACACCTCTCGGGCATAAATTCCATGGCCAACTTGACACAGCTCGCTCATAAATTCCATGACTAATTTCACACCGCTCGCTCATAAATTCCACGGCCAACTGCACACAGCTCGCTAATAAATTCCACGGCCAACTTCACACCTCTCGCTCATAAAATCCATGGCCCACTTCGCACCGCTCGCTCATAAATTCCAAAGGCAGCTTCACACAGCTAGCTCATAAACTCCGAGGCCAACTGTGCACTGCGCGCTCATAAAATCCATAGTCAACTTCACACCGCTCGATCATCAATTTCATGGCTAAGTTAATACCGCTCGCTCATATATTCAATGGCTAATTTGATACCGCTCGCTCATAAATTCCATGGCCAAATTTACACAGATCGAACATAAATTCCATCGTCAACTTCACACCGCTCGAACATAAATTCCATAGCCAACTTCACACCGCTCGCTAATAAATTCCATGGGCAACTACACCGCTCGCTCATAAATTCAATGGCTAATTTCACACCGATTGCTCATAAATTCCATAGCCAACGTCGCACCGCTGGCTCATAAATTCCACGACCAACTGCACACAGCTCGCTAATAAATTCCACGGCCAACTTCACACCTCTCGCTCATAAAATCCATTGCCCACTTCGCACCGCTCGCTCAGAAATTCCAAGGCCAACTATGCACTGCGCGCTCATAAAATCCATAGCCAACTTCACACCGCTAGCTCATAAATTCCATGGCCAACTTCGTACTACTCGCTCATGAAATCCATAGCCAGCATCACACCGCTCGCTCATAAAATCCATGGCCAACTGCTCACAGATCGCTCATAAATTCCACAGCCAACTTCACAGCGCTCGCTCATAAATTCCATAGCTTATGTCGCACCGCTCGCTCATAAATTCCATAGCTAATTTTGCACCGCTCGCTCATAAATTCCACGGCCAACTTCGCACCGCTCGCTCATAAATTCCACGGCCAACTGCACACAGCTCGCTAATAAATTCCACGGCCAACTTCACACCTCTCGCTCATAAAATCCATGGCCCACTACGCACCGCTCGCTCATAAATTCCAAAGCCAGCTTCACACCGCTAGCTCATAAATTCCAAGGCAAACTATGCACTGCGCGCTCATAAAATCCATAGTCAACTTCACACCGCTCGATCATACATTCTATGGCTAAGTTAATACCCCTCGCTCATATATTCAATGGCTAATTTTATACCGCTCGCTCATAAATTCCATGGCCAAATTTACACCGATCGAACATAAATTCCATCGTCAACTTCACACCGCTCGAACATAAATTCCATAGCCAACTTCACACCGCTCGCTAATAAATTCCATGGCCAACTTCACACCGCTAGCTCATAAATTCCATGGCCAAATTTACACCGATCGAACATAAATTCCATCGTCAACTTCACACCGCTCGAACATAAATTGCATAGCCAACTTCACACCAGTCGCTAATACATTCCATGGCCAACTTAGTAACACTCGCTCATAAATTCCACGGCCAACTTCACACCGCTCGCTCATAAGTTCCATAGCCAACGTCGCACCGCTCGCTCATAAATTCCATGGCCATCTTCAAACCGCTCGCTCATAATTTCCACGGCCAACTTCACACCGCTAGCTCATAAATTCCATGGCCAACCTAGTACCAATCGCTCATGAAATCCATTGCCAGCATCACAACATTCGCTCATAAAATCCATGGCCAACTGCTCACAGATCGCTCATAAATTCCACAGCTAACTTCACAGCGCTCGCTCATAAATTCCATAGCTAATGTCGCACCGCTCGCTCATAAATTCAATAGTTAATTTCGCACCGCTCGCTCATAAATTCCATAGCTAATGTCGCACCGCTCGCTTATAAATTCAATAGCTAATTTCGCACCGCTCGCTCATAAAATCCACGGCCAACTTCACACAGCACGCTCATAAAATCCATGGCCGACTTCGCACCGCTCGCTCATAAAATCCATGGCCGACTTCACACCGCTCGCTCATAAAATCCATGGTTAACTTCGCATTGCTCGCTCATAAATTCCATAGCCAACTTCACACCGCTAGCTCATAAATTCCAAGGCCAACTTCGCACCGCTCGCTCATAAATTCCATGGCCAAATTTACACCGATCGAACATAAATTCCATCGTCAACTTCACACCGCTCGACCATAAATTCCATAGCCAACTTCACACCAGTCGCTAATACATTCCATGGCCAACTTCACACCAGTCGCTCATAAATTCCATGGCCAACTTAGTACCACTCGCTCATAAATTCCATGGCCAACTTAGTACCACTCGCTCATAAATTTCAGAGCCAACTTCACACCGATAGCTCATAAATTCCACAGCTAATTTCGCACCGCTCGCTCATAAATTCCACGGCCAAATTCACACCGCTCTCTCATAAATTCCATGGCCATCTTCAAACCGCTCGCTCATAAAATCCATGGCTAACTTCGCACCGCTCGCTCATAAATTCTAAAGCAAACTTTACACCGCTCGCTCATAAATTCCATGGCCAACTTCACACCGCTAGCTCATAAATTCCATGGCCAATCTAGTACCAATCGCTCATGAAATCCATTGCCAGCATCACAACGCTCGCTCATAAAATCCATGGCCAACTGCTCACAGATCGTTCATAAATTCCACAGCCAACTTCACAGCGCTCGCTCATAAATTCCATAGCTAATGTCGCACCGCTCGCTCATAAATTCAATAGCTAATTTCGCACCGCTCGCTCATAAATTTCATAGCTAATGTCGCACCGCTCGCTCATAAATTCAATAGCTAATTTCGCACCGCTCGCTCATACATTCCATGGCCAACTTCACACCACTCGCTCATAAATTCCATGGCCAACTTAGTACCACTCGCTCATAAATTCCATGGCCAACTTAGTACCACTCGATCATAAATTCCAGAGCCAACTTCACACCGATAGCTCATAAATTCCATAGCTAATTTCGCACCGCTCGCTCATAAATTCCACGGCCAACTGCACATAGCTCGCTAATAAATTCCACGGCCAACTTCACACATCTCGCTCATAAAATCCATGGCCCACTTCGCACCGGTAGCTCATAAATTCCAAAGCCAGCTTCACACCGCTCGCTCATAAAATCCATGGCCAAATTTACACCGATCGAACATAAATTTCATCGTCAACTTCACACCGCTCGAACATAAATTCCATAGCCAACTTCACACCAGTCGCTAATACATTCCATGGCCGACTTCACACCGCTCGCTCATAAATTCCATAGCCAACTTCACACCGCTAGCTCATAAATTTCAAGGCCAACTTCGCACCGCTCGCTCATAAATTCCATGGCCAAATTTACACCGATCGAACATAAATTCCATCGTCAACTTCACACCGCTCGAACATAAATTGCATAGCCAACTTCACACCAGTCGCTAATACATTCCATGGACAACTTCACACCACTCGCTCATAAATTCCATGGCCAACTTAGTACCACTCGCTCATAAATTCCATGGCCAACTTAGTAACACTCGCTCATAAATTCCACGGCCAACTTCACACCACTCGCTCATAAATTCCATGGCCAACTTAGTACCACTCGCTCATAAATTCCATGGCCAACTTAGTAACACTCGCTCATAAATTCCACGGCCGACTTCACACCGCTCGCTCATAAATTCCATAGCCAACTTCACACCGCTAGCTCATAAATTTCAAGGCCAACTTCGCACCGCTCGCTCATAAATTCCACGGCCAAATTCACACCGCTCTCTCATCAATTCCATAGCTAATTTCGCACCGCTCGCTCACAAATTCAATGGCCAACTTCACACCGCTCGCTCATAAAATCCATGGCTAACTTCGCACCGCTCGCTCATAAATTCTAAAGCAAACTTTACACCGATAGATCATAAATTCCAAGGCCAACTTCGAACCGTTCGCTCATAAATTCCACGGCCAACTGCACACAGCTCGCTAATAAATTCCACGGCCAACTTCACACCTCTCGCTCATAAAATCCATGGCCCACTACGCACCGCTCGCTCATAACTTCCAGAGCCAACTTCACAGCGCTAGCTCATAAATTCCATAGCTAATTTCGCACCGCTCGGGCATAAATTCCATGGCCAACTTGACACCGCTTGCTCATGAAATCCATAGCCAGCATCCCACCGCTCGCTCATAAGTTCCAAGGCCAACTTCGCACCCCTAGCTCATAAATTCCATGGCCGTCTTCAAACCACTCGCTCAAAAGTTCCAAGGCCAACTTTACATCGATCAAACATAAATTCCATGGTCAACTTCACACTGCTCGCTCATAAATTCCATAGCTAATGTCGCACCGCTCGCTCATAAATTCCATAGCTAATTTCGCACCGCTCGCTCACAGATTCCATGTCGAACTTGACACCTCTCGGGCATAAATTCCATGGCCAACTTGACACAGCTCGCTCATAAATTCCATGACTAATTTCACACCGCTCGCTCATAAATTCCACGGCCAACTGCACACAGCTCGCTAATAAATTCCACGGCCAACTTCACACCTCTCGCTCATAAAATCCATGGCCCACTTCGCACCGCTCGCTCATAAATTCCAAAGGCAGCTTCACACAGCTAGCTCATAAACTCCGAGGCCAACTATGCACTGCGCGCTCATAAAATCCATAGTCAACTTCACACCGCTCGATCATCAATTTCATGGCTAAGTTAATACCGCTCGCTCATATATTCAATGGCTAATTTTATACCGCTCGCTCATAAATTCCATGGCCAAATTTACACAGATCGAACATAAATTCCATCGTCAACTTCACACCGCTCGAACATAAATTCCATACGCAACTTCACCGCGCTCGCTCATAAAATCCACGGACAACTTCGCACCGCACGCTCATAAATTCCGTGGCCAACTGCACACAGCTCGCTCATAAAATCCATGGCCAACTTCAAACCGCTCGCTAATAAATTCCATGGCCAACTTCACACCGCTAGCTCATAAATTCCATGGCCAACTTAGTACCAATCGCTCATGAAATCCATTGCCAGCATCACACCACTCGCTCATAAAATCCATGGCCAACTGCTCACAGATCGCTCATAAATTCCACAGCCAACTTCACAGCGCTCGCTCATAAATCCCATAGCTAATGTCGCACCGCTCGCTCATAAATTCAATAGCTAATTTCGCACCGCTCGCTCATAAATTCCATAGCTAATGTCGCACCGCTCGCTCATAAATTCAATAGCTAATTTCGCACCGCTCACTCATAAAATCCATGGCCGACTTCGCACCGCTCGCTCATAAAATCCATGGCCGACTTCACACCGCTCGCTCATAAATTCCATAGCCAACTTCACACCGCTAGCTCATAAATTTCAAGGACAACTTCGCACCGCTCGCTCATAAATTCCATGGCCAAATTTACACCGATCGAACATAAATTCCATCGTCAACTTCACACCGCTCGAACATAAATTCCATAGCCAACTTCACACCAGTCGCTAATACATTCCATGGCCAACTCCACACCACTCGCTCATAAATTCCATGGCCAACTTAGTACCGCTCGCTCATAAATTCCATGGGCAACTTCGCACAACTCGCTCATAAAATCCATAGCCAATTTCACACCGCTCGCTCAAAAATTCCATAGCTAATGTCGCACCGCTCGCTCATAAATTCCATAGCTAATTTCGCACCGCTCGCTCACAGATTCCATGTCGAACTTGACACCTCTTGGGCATCAATTCCATGGCCAACTTGACACCGCTCGTTCATAAATTCCATAGCTACTTTCGCACCGCTCGCTCAGAAATTCAATGGCTATTTTCACACCACTCGCTCATAAATTCCATGGGCAACTTCATGCCGCTCGCTCGTAAATTCCATAGCTAATTTCGCACCGCTCGCTCATAAATTCAAGGGCTCATTTCACACCGCTCGCACATAAATTCCACGTTCAACTTCACACCGCTCGCTCATAAAATCCATGGCCGACTTCGCACCGCTCGCTCATAAAATCCACGGTTAACTTCGCATTGCTCGCTCATAAATTCCATAGCCAACATCACACCGCTAGCTCATAAATTCCAAGGACAACTTCGCACCGCTCGCTCATAAATTTCACGGCCAACTTCACACCGCTCGCTCATAAGTTCCATGGCCAACTTCACACCGCTCGAACATAAATTCCATAGCCAACTTCACACCGCTCGCTAATAAATTCCACGGCCAACTTCACACCGCTCGCTCATAAAATCCATGGCAAACTTCGCACCGCTCGCTCATAAATTCTAAAGCAAACTTTACACCGCTCGCTCATAAATTCCATGGCCAACTTCACACCGCTAGCTCATAAATTCCATGGCCAACCTAGTACCAATCGCTCATGAAATCCATTGCCAGCATCACACCGCTCGCTCATAAAATCCATGGCCAACTTCGCACCGCTCGCTCAAAAATTCCATAGCTAATTACGCACCGCTAGCTCATAAATTCCATGGCCAACTTAGTACCGCTCGCTCATAAATTCCATGGGCAACTTCGCACAACTCGCTCATAAAATCCATAGCCAATTTCACACCGCTCGCTCAAAAATTCCATAGCTAATGTCGCACCGCTCGCTCATAAATTCCATAGCTAATTTCGCACCGCTCGCTCACAGATTCCATGTCGAACTTGACACCTCTTGGGCATCAATTCCATGACCAACTTGACACCGCTCGTTCATAAATTCCATAGCTACTTTCGCACCGCTCGCTCAGAAATTCAATGGCTATTTTCACACCACTCGCTCATAAATTCCATGGGCAACTTCATGCCGCTCGCTCGTAAATTCCATAGCTAATTTCGCACCGCTCGCTCATAAATTCAAGGGCTCATTTCACACCGCTCGCACATAAATTCCACGTTCAACTTCACACCGCTCGCTCATAAAATCCATGGCCGACTTCGCACCGCTCGCTCATAAAATCCACGGTTAACTTCGCATTGCTCGCTCATAAATTCCATAGCCAACATCACACCGCTAGCTCATAAATTCCAAGGACAACTTCGCACCGCTCGCTCATAAATTTCACGGCCAACTTCACACCGCTCGCTCATAAGTTCCATGGCCAACTTCACAACGCTCGCTCATGAAATCCATGGACAACTTCGCACCGCTCGCTCATAAGTTCCAGAGCCAACTTCACAGCGCTAGCTCATAAATTCCATAGCTAATTTCGCACCGCTCGGGCATAAATTCCATGGCCAACTTGACACCGCTTGCTCATGAAATCCATAGCCAGCATCACACCGCTCGCTCATAAGTTCCAAGGCCAACTTCGCACCCCTAGCTCATAAATTCCACGGCCGTCTTCAAACCACTCGCTCATATTTTCCACGGCCAACTTCACACCGCTCGCTCATAAAATCCATGGCAAACTTCGCACCGCTCGCTCATAAATTCTAAAGCAAACTTTACACCGCTCGCTCATAAATTCCATGGCCAACTTCACACCGCTAGCTCATAAATTCCATGGCCAACCTAGTACCAATCGCTCATGAAATCCATTGCCAGCATCACAACGCTCGCTCATAAAATCCATGGCCAACTGCTCACAGATCGTTCATAAATTCCACAGCCAACTTCACAGCGCTCGCTCATAAATTCCATAGCTAATGTCGCACCGCTCGCTCATAAATTCAATAGCTAATTTCGCACCGCTCGCTCATAAATTCCATAGCTAATGTCGCACCGCTCGCTCATAAATTCAATAGCCAACTTCACACCGCTCGCTAATAAATTCCACGGCCAACTTCACACCGCTCGCTCATAAAATCCATGGCAAACTTCGCACCGCTCGCTCATAAATTCTAAAGCAAACTTTACACCGCTCGCTCATAAATTCCATGGCCAACTTCACACCGCTAGCTCATAAATTCCATGGCCAACCTAGTACCAATCGCTCATGAAATCCATTGCCAGCATCACACCGCTCGCTCATAAATTCCAAAGCCAGCTTCACACCGCTAGCTGATAAATTCCAAGGCCAACTATGCACTGCGCGCTCATAAAATCCATAGTCAACTTCACACCGCTCGATCATACATTCTATGGCTAAGTTAATACCCCTCGCTCATATATTCAATGGCTAATTTTATACCGCTCGCTCATAAATTCCATGGCCAAATTTACACCGATCGAACATAAATTCCATCGTCAACTTCACACCGCTCGAACATAAATTCCATAGCCAACTTCACACCGCTCGCTAATAAATTCCACGGCCAACTTCACACCGCTCGCTCATAAAATCCATGGCAAACTTCGCACCGCTCGCTCATAAATTCTAAAGCAAACTTTACACCGCTCGCTCATAAATTCCATGGCCAACTTCACACCGCTAGCTCATAAATTCCATGGCCAACCTAGTACCAATCGCTCATGAAATCCATTGCCAGCATCACAACGCTCGCTCATAAAATCCATGGCAAACTGCTCACAGATCGCTCATAAATTCCACAGCCAACTTCACAGCGCTCGCTCATAAATTCCATAGCTAATGTCGCACCGCTCGCTCATAAATTCAATAGTTAATTTCGCACCGCTCGCTCATAAATTCCATAGCTAATGTCGCACCGCTCGCTTATAAATTCAATAGCTAATTTCGCACCGCTCGCTCATAAAATCCACGGCCAACTTCACACAGCACGCTCATAAAATCCATGGCCGACTTCGCACCGCTCGCTCATAAAATCCATGGCCGACTTCACACCGCTCGCTCATAAAATCCATGGTTAACTTCGCATTGCTCGCTCATAAATTCCATAGCCAACTTCACACCGCTAGCTCATAAATTCCAAGGCCAACTTCGCACCGCTCGCTCATAAATTCCATGGCCAAATTTACACCGATCGAACATAAATTCCATCGTCAACTTCACACCGCTCGACCATAAATTCCATAGCCAACTTCACACCAGTCGCTAATACATTCCATGGCCAACTTCACACCAGTCGCTCATAAATTCCATGGCCAACTTAGTACCACTCGCTCATAAATTCCATGGCCAACTTAGTACCACTCGCTCATAAATTTCAGAGCCAACTTCACACCGATAGCTCATAAATTCCACAGCTAATTTCGCACCGCTCGCTCATAAATTCCACGGCCAAATTCACACCGCTCTCTCATAAATTCCATGGCCATCTTCAAACCGCTCGCTCATAAAATCCATGGCTAACTTCGCACCGCTCGCTCATAAATTCTAAAGCAAACTTTACACCGCTCGCTCATAAATTCCATGGCCAACTTCACACCGCTAGCTCATAAATTCCATGGCCAACCTAGTACCAATCGCTCATGAAATCCATTGCCAGCATCACAACGCTCGCTCATAAAATCCATGGCCAACTGCTCACAGATCGTTCATAAATTCCACAGCCAACTTCACAGCGCTCGCTCATAAATTCCATAGCTAATGTCGCACCGCTCGCTCATAAATTCAATAGCTAATTTCGCACCGCTCGCTCATAAATTCCATAGCTAATGTCGCACCGCTCGCTCATAAATTCAATAGCTAATTTCGCACCGCTCGCTCATACATTCCATGGCCAACTTCACACCACTCGCTCATAAATTCCATGGCCAACTTAGTACCACTCGCTCATAAATTCCATGGCCAACTTAGTACCACTCGCTCATAAATTCCAGAGCCAACTTCACACCGATAGCTCATAAATTCCATAGCTAATTTCGCACCGCTCGCTCATAAATTCCATAGCTTATGTCGCACCGCTCGCTCATAAATTCCATAGCTAATTTCGCACCGCTCGCTCATAAATTCAATGGCTAATTTCACACCGCTTGCTCATAAATTCCATGGCCATCTTCACGCCACTCGCTCATAAATTCCTTGGGCAACTTCATACCGCTCGCTCATAAATTCCATAGCCAACGTCGCACCGTTCTCTCATAAATTCCATGGCCATCTTCAAACCGCTCGCTCATAAAATCCATGGCTAACTTCGCACCGCTCGCTCATAAATTCTAAAGCAAACTTTACACCGCTCGCTCATAAATTCCATGGCCAACTTCACACCGCTAGCTCATAAATTCCATAGCCAACTTCACACCGCTAGCTCATAAATTTCAAGGACAACTTCGCACCGCTCGCTCATAAATTCCATGGCCAAATTTACACCGATCGAACATAAATTCCATCGTCAACTTCACACCGCTCGAACATAAATTCCATAGCCAACTTCACACCAGTCGCTAATACATTCCATGGCCAACTTCACACCACTCGCTCATAAATTCCATGGCCAACTTCACACCGCTAGCTCATAAATTCCATGTCCAACCTAGTACCAATCGCTCATGAAATCCATTGCCAGCATCACAACGCTCGCTCATAAAATCCATGGCCAACTGCTCACAGATCGTTCATAAATTCCACAGCCAACTTCACAGCGCTCGCTCATAAATTCCATAGCTAATGTCGCACCGCTCGCTCATAAATTCAATAGCTAATTTCGCACCGCTCGTTCATAAATTCCACGGCCAACTTCGCACCGTTCGCTCATAAATTCCACGGCCAACTGCACACAGCTCGCTAATAAATTCCACGGCCAACTTCACACCTCTCGCTCATAATATCCATGGCCCACTACGCACCGCTCGCTCATAAATTCCAAAGCCAGCTTCACACCGCTAGCTGATAAATTCCAAGGCCAACTATGCACTGCGCGCTCATAAAATCCATAGTCAACTTCACACCGCTCGATCATACATTCTATGGCTAAGTTAATACCCCTCGCTCATATATTCAATGGCTAATTTTATACCGCTCGCTCATAAATTCCATGGCCAAATTTACACCGATCGAACATAAATTCCATCGTCAACTTCACACCGCTCGAACATAAATTCCATAGCCAACTTCACACCGCTCGCTAATAAATTCCATGGCCAACTTCACACCGCTAGCTCATAAATTCCATGGCCAAATTTACACCGATCGAACATAAATTCCATCGTCAACTTCACACCGCTCGAACATAAATTGCATAGCCAACTTCACACCAGTCGCTAATACATTCCATGGCCAACTTAGTAACACTCGCTCATAAATTCCACGGCCAACTTCACACCGCTCGCTCATAAGTTCCATAGCCAACGTCGCACCGCTCGCTCATAAATTCCATGGCCATCTTCAAACCGCTCGCTCATAATTTCCACGGCCAACTTCACACCGCTAGCTCATAAATTCCATGGCCATCTTCAAACCGCTCGCTCATAAAATCCATGGCTAACTTCGCACCGCTCGCTCATAAATTCTAAAGCAAACTTTACACCGCTCGCTCATAAATTCCATGGCCAACTTCACACCGCTAGCTCATAAATTCCATGGCCAACCTAGTACCAATCGCTCATGAAATCCATTGCCAGCATCACAACGCTCGCTCATAAAATCCATGGCCAACTGCTCACAGATCGTTCATAAATTCCACAGCCAACTTCACAGCGCTCGCTCATAAATTCCATAGCTAATGTCGCACCGCTCGCTCATAAATTCAATAGCTAATTTCGCACCGCTCGCTCATAAATTTCATAGCTAATGTCGCACCGCTCGCTCATAAATTCAATAGCTAATTTCGCACCGCTCGCTCATACATTCCATGGCCAACTTCACACCACTCGCTCATAAATTCCATGGCCAACTTAGTACCACTCGCTCATAAATTCCATGGCCAACTTAGTACCACTCGCTCATAAATTCCAGAGCCAACTTCACACCGATAGCTCATAAATTCCATAGCTAATTTCGCACCGCTCGCTCATAAATTCCACGGCCAACTGCACATAGCTCGCTAATAAATTCCACGGCCAACTTCACACATCTCGCTCATAAAATCCATGGCCCACTTCGCACCGGTAGCTCATAAATTCCAAAGCCAGCTTCACACCGCTCGCTCATAAAATCCATGGCCAAATTTACACCGATCGAACATAAATTTCATCGTCAACTTCACACCGCTCGAACATAAATTCCATAGCCAACTTCACACCAGTCGCTAATACATTCCATGGCGGACTTCACACCGCTCGCTCATAAATTCCATAGCCAACTTCACACCGCTAGCTCATAAATTTCAAGGCCAACTTCGCACCGCTCGCTCATAAATTCCATGGCCAAATTTACACCGATCGAACATAAATTCCATCGTCAACTTCACACCGCTCGAACATAAATTGCATAGCCAACTTCACACCAGTCGCTAATACATTCCATGGACAACTTCACACCACTCGCTCATAAATTCCATGGCCAACTTAGTACCACTCGCTCATAAATTCCATGGCCAACTTAGTAACACTCGCTCATAAATTCCACGGCCAACTTCACACCGCTCGCTCATAAGTTCCATAGCCAACGTCGCACCGCTCGCTCATAAATTCCATGGCCATCTTCAAACCGCTCGCTCATAATTTCCACGGCCAACTTCACACCGCTAGCTCATAAATTCCATGGCCAACTTCACACCGCTCGCTCATAAAATCCATGGCAAACTTCGCACCGCTCGCTCATAAATTCTAAAGCAAACTTTACACCGCTCGCTCATAAATTCCATGGCCAACTTCACACCGCTAGCTCATAAATTCCATGGCCAACCTAGTACCAATCGCTCATGAAATCCATTGCCAGCATCACACCGCTCGCTCATAAAATCCATGGCCAACTTCGCACCGCTCGCTCAAAAATTCCATAGCTAATTACGCACCGCTAGCTCATAAATTCCATGGCCAACTTAGTACCGCTCGCTCATAAATTCCATGGGCAACTTCGCACAACTCGCTCATAAAATCCATAGCCAATTTCACACCGCTCGCTCAAAAATTCCATAGCTAATGTCGCACCGCTCGCTCATAAATTCCATAGCTAATTTCGCACCGCTCGCTCACAGATTCCATGTCGAACTTGACACCTCTTGGGCATCAATTCCATGACCAACTTGACACCGCTCGTTCATAAATTCCATAGCTACTTTCGCACCGCTCGCTCAGAAATTCAATGGCTATTTTCACACCACTCGCTCATAAATTCCATGGGCAACTTCATGCCGCTCGCTCGTAAATTCCATAGCTAATTTCGCACCGCTCGCTCATAAATTCAAGGGCTCATTTCACACCGCTCGCACATAAATTCCACGTTCAACTTCACACCGCTCGCTCATAAAATCCACGGTTAACTTCGCATTGCTCGCTCATAAATTCCATAGCCAACATCACACCGCTAGCTCATAAATTCCAAGGACAACTTCGCACCGCTCGCTCATAAATTTCACGGCCAACTTCACACCGCTCGCTCATAAGTTCCATGGCCAACTTCACAACGCTCGCTCATGAAATCCATGGACAACTTCGCACCGCTCGCTCATAAGTTCCAGAGCCAACTTCACAGCGCTAGCTCATAAATTCCATAGCTAATTTCGCACCGCTCGGGCATAAATTCCATGGCCAACTTGACACCGCTTGCTCATGAAATCCATAGCCAGCATCACACCGCTCGCTCATAAGTTCCAAGGCCAACTTCGCACCCCTAGCTCATAAATTCCACGGCCGTCTTCAAACCACTCGCTCATATTTTCCACGGCCAACTTCACACCGCTCGCTCATAAAATCCATGGCAAACTTCGCACCGCTCGCTCATAAATTCTAAAGCAAACTTTACACCGCTCGCTCATAAATTCCATGGCCAACTTCACACCGCTAGCTCATAAATTCCATGGCCAACCTAGTACCAATCGCTCATGAAATCCATTGCCAGCATCACAACGCTCGCTCATAAAATCCATGGCCAACTGCTCACAGATCGTTCATAAATTCCACAGCCAACTTCACAGCGCTCGCTCATAAATTCCATAGCTAATGTCGCACCGCTCGCTCATAAATTCAATAGCTAATTTCGCACCGCTCGCTCATAAATTCCATAGCTAATGTCGCACCGCTCGCTCATAAATTCAATAGCTAATTTCGCACCGCTCGCTCATACATTCCATGGCCAACTTCACACCACTCGCTCATAAATTCCATGGCCAACTTAGTACCACTCGCTCATAAATTCCATGGCCAACTTAGTACCACTCGCTCATAAATTCCAGAGCCAACTTCACACCGATAGCTCATAAATTCCATAGCTAATTTCGCACCGCTCGCTCATAAATTCCATAGCTTATGTCGCACCGCTCGCTCATAAATTCCATAGCTAATTTCGCACCGCTCGCTCATAAATTCAATGGCTAATTTCACACCGCTTGCTCATAAATTCCATGGCCATCTTCACGCCACTCGCTCATAAATTCCTTGGGCAACTTCATACCGCTCGCTCATAAATTCCATAGCCAACGTCGCACCGTTCTCTCATAAATTCCATGGCCATCTTCAAACCGCTCGCTCATAAAATCCATGGCTAACTTCGCACCGCTCGCTCATAAATTCTAAAGCAAACTTTACACCGCTCGCTCATAAATTCCATGGCCAACTTCACACCGCTAGCTCATAAATTCCATAGCCAACTTCACACCGCTAGCTCATAAATTTCAAGGACAACTTCGCACCGCTCGCTCATAAATTCCATGGCCAAATTTACACCGATCGAACATAAATTCCATCGTCAACTTCACACCGCTCGAACATAAATTCCATAGCCAACTTCACACCAGTCGCTAATACATTCCATGGCCAACTTCACACCACTCGCTCATAAATTCCATGGCCAACTTCACACCGCTAGCTCATAAATTCCATGTCCAACCTAGTACCAATCGCTCATGAAATCCATTGCCAGCATCACAACGCTCGCTCATAAAATCCATGGCCAACTGCTCACAGATCGTTCATAAATTCCACAGCCAACTTCACAGCGCTCGCTCATAAATTCCATAGCTAATGTCGCACCGCTCGCTCATAAATTCAATAGCTAATTTCGCACCGCTCGTTCATAAATTCCACGGCCAACTTCGCACCGTTCGCTCATAAATTCCACGGCCAACTGCACACAGCTCGCTAATAAATTCCACGGCCAACTTCACACCTCTCGCTCATAATATCCATGGCCCACTACGCACCGCTCGCTCATAAATTCCAAAGCCAGCTTCACACCGCTAGCTGATAAATTCCAAGGCCAACTATGCACTGCGCGCTCATAAAATCCATAGTCAACTTCACACCGCTCGATCATACATTCTATGGCTAAGTTAATACCCCTCGCTCATATATTCAATGGCTAATTTTATACCGCTCGCTCATAAATTCCATGGCCAAATTTACACCGATCGAACATAAATTCCATCGTCAACTTCACACCGCTCGAACATAAATTCCATAGCCAACTTCACACCGCTCGCTAATAAATTCCATGGCCAACTTCACACCGCTAGCTCATAAATTCCATGGCCAAATTTACACCGATCGAACATAAATTCCATCGTCAACTTCACACCGCTCGAACA
This sequence comes from Perithous albicinctus, assembly GCA_964016905.1. NCBI lineage: Eukaryota > Metazoa > Arthropoda > Insecta > Hymenoptera > Ichneumonidae > Perithous > Perithous albicinctus. The sequence continues at coordinate 4,308,070 of OZ024698.1, read as the reverse complement.
TAAATTGCATAGCCAACTTCACACCAGTCGCTAATACATTCCATGGCCAACTTAGTAACACTCGCTCATAAATTCCACGGCCAACTTCACACCGCTCGCTCATAAGTTCCATAGCCAACGTCGCACCGCTCGCTCATAAATTCCATGGCCATCTTCAAACCGCTCGCTCATAATTTCCACGGCCAACTTCACACCGCTAGCTCATAAATTCCATGGCCATCTTCAAACCGCTCGCTCATAAAATCCATGGCTAACTTCGCACCGCTCGCTCATAAATTCTAAAGCAAACTTTACACCGCTCGCTCATAAATTCCATGGCCAACTTCACACCGCTAGCTCATAAATTCCATGGCCAACCTAGTACCAATCGCTCATGAAATCCATTGCCAGCATCACAACGCTCGCTCATAAAATCCATGGCCAACTGCTCACAGATCGTTCATAAATTCCACAGCCAACTTCACAGCGCTCGCTCATAAATTCCATAGCTAATGTCGCACCGCTCGCTCATAAATTCAATAGCTAATTTCGCACCGCTCGCTCATAAATTTCATAGCTAATGTCGCACCGCTCGCTCATAAATTCAATAGCTAATTTCGCACCGCTCGCTCATACATTCCATGGCCAACTTCACACCACTCGCTCATAAATTCCATGGCCAACTTAGTACCACTCGCTCATAAATTCCATGGCCAACTTAGTACCACTCGCTCATAAATTCCAGAGCCAACTTCACACCGATAGCTCATAAATTCCATAGCTAATTTCGCACCGCTCGCTCATAAATTCCACGGCCAACTGCACATAGCTCGCTAATAAATTCCACGGCCAACTTCACACATCTCGCTCATAAAATCCATGGCCCACTTCGCACCGGTAGCTGATAAATTCCAAAGCCAGCTTCACACCGCTCGCTCATAAAATCCATGGCCAAATTTACACCGATCGAACATAAATTTCATCGTCAACTTCACACCGCTCGAACATAAATTCCATAGCCAACTTCACACCAGTCGCTAATACATTCCATGGCGGACTTCACACCGCTCGCTCATAAATTCCATAGCCAACTTCACACCGCTAGCTCATAAATTTCAAGGCCAACTTCGCACCGCTCGCTCATAAATTCCATGGCCAAATTTACACCGATCGAACATAAATTCCATCGTCAACTTCACACCGCTCGAACATAAATTGCATAGCCAACTTCACACCAGTCGCTAATACATTCCATGGACAACTTCACACCACTCGCTCATAAATTCCATGGCCAACTTAGTACCACTCGCTCATAAATTCCATGGCCAACTTAGTAACACTCGCTCATAAATTCCACGGCCAACTTCACACCGCTCGCTCATAAGTTCCATAGCCAACGTCGCACCGCTCGCTCATAAATTCCATGGCCATCTTCAAACCGCTCGCTCATAATTTCCACGGCCAACTTCACACCGCTAGCTCATAAATTCCATGGCCAACCTAGTACCAATCGCTCATGAAATCCATTGCCAGCATCACAACATTCGCTCATAAAATCCATGGCCAACTGCTCACAGATCGCTCATAAATTCCACAGCTAACTTCACAGCGCCCGCTCATAAATTCCATAGCTAATGTGGCACCGCTCGCTCATAAATTCAATAGCTAATTTCGCACCGCTCGCTCATAAATTCCATAGCTAATGTCGCACCGCTCGCTTATAAATTCAATAGCTAATTTCGCACCGCTCGCTCAAAAAATCCACGGCCAACTTCACACCGCACGCTCATAAAATCCATGGCCGACTTCGCACCGCTCGCTCATAAAATCCATGGCCGACTTCACACCGCTCGCTCATAAAATCCATGGTTAACTTCGCACCGCTCGCTCATAAATTCCACGGCCAAATTCACACCGCTCGCTCATAAGTTCCAAAGGCAACGTCGCACCGCTCGCTCATAAAATCCATGGCTAACTTCGCACCGCTCGCTCATAAATTCCACGGCCAAATTCACACCGCTCTCTCATCAATTCCATAGCTAATTTCGCACCGCTCGCTCACAAATTCAATGGCCAACTTCACACCGCTCGCTCATAAAATCCATGGCTAACTTCGCACCGCTCGCTCATAAATTCTAAAGCAAACTTTACACCGATAGATCATAAATTCCAAGGCCAACTTCGAACCGTTCGCTCATAAATTCCACGGCCAACTGCACACATCTCGCTAATAAATTCCACGGCCAACTTCACACCTCTCGCTCATAAAATCCATGGCCCACTACGCACCGCTCGCTCATAAGTTCCAGAGCCAACTTCACAGCGCTAGCTCATAAATTCCATAGCTAATTTCGCACCGCTCGGGCATAAATTCCATGGCCAACTTGACACCGCTTGCTCATGAAATCCATAGCCAGCATCACACCGCTCGCTCATAAGTTCCAAGGCCAACTTCGCACCCCTAGCTCATAAATTCCATGGCCGTCTTCAAACCACTCGCTCAAAAGTTCCAAGGCCAACTTTACATCGATCAAACATAAATTCCATGGTCAACTTCACACTGCTCGCTCATAAATTCCATAGCTAATGTCGCACCGCTCGCTCATAAATTCCATAGCTAATTTCGCACCGCTCGCTCACAGATTCCATGTCGAACTTGACACCTCTCGGGCATAAATTCCATGGCCAACTTGACACAGCTCGCTCATAAATTCCATGACTAATTTCACACCGCTCGCTCATAAATTCCACGGCCAACTGCACACAGCTCGCTAATAAATTCCACGGCCAACTTCACACCTCTCGCTCATAAAATCCATGGCCCACTTCGCACCGCTCGCTCATAAATTCCAAAGGCAGCTTCACACAGCTAGCTCATAAACTCCGAGGCCAACTATGCACTGCGCGCTCATAAAATCCATAGTCAACTTCACACCGCTCGATCATCAATTTCATGGCTAAGTTAATACCGCTCGCTCATATATTCAATGGCTAATTTTATACCGCTCGCTCATAAATTCCATGGCCAAATTTACACAGATCGAACATAAATTCCATCGTCAACTTCACACCGCTCGAACATAAATTCCATACGCAACTTCACCGCGCTCGCTCATAAAATCCACGGACAACTTCGCACCGCACGCTCATAAATTCCGTGGCCAACTGCACACAGCTCGCTCATAAAATCCATGGCCAACTTCAAACCGCTCGCTAATAAATTCCATGGCCAACTTCACACCGCTAGCTCATAAATTCCATGGCCAACTTAGTACCAATCGCTCATGAAATCCATTGCCAGCATCACACCACTCGCTCATAAAATCCATGGCCAACTGCTCACAGATCGCTCATAAATTCCACAGCCAACTTCACAGCGCTCGCTCATAAATCCCATAGCTAATGTCGCACCGCTCGCTCATAAATTCAATAGCTAATTTCGCACCGCTCGCTCATAAATTCCATAGCTAATGTCGCACCGCTCGCTCATAAATTCAATAGCTAATTTCGCACCGCTCGCTCATGAAATCCATGGACAACTTCGCACCGCTCGCTCATAAGTTCCAGAGCCAACTTCACAGCGCTAGCTCATAAATTCCATAGCTAATTTCGCACCGCTCGGGCATAAATTCCATGGCCAACTTGACACCGCTTGCTCATGAAATCCATAGCCAGCATCACACCGCTCGCTCATAAGTTCCAAGGCCAACTTCGCACCCCTAGCTCATAAATTCCATGGCCGTCTTCAAACCACTCGCTCATATTTTCCACGGCCAACTTCACACCGCTCGCTCATAAAATCCATGGCAAACTTCGCACCGCTCGCTCATAAATTCTAAAGCAAACTTTACACCGCTCGCTCATAAATTCCATGGCCAACTTCACACCGCTAGCTCATAAATTCCATGGCCAACCTAGTACCAATCGCTCATGAAATCCATTGCCAGCATCACAACGCTCGCTCATAAAATCCATGGCCAACTGCTCACAGATCGTTCATAAATTCCACAGCCAACTTCACAGCGCTCGCTCATAAATTCCATAGCTAATGTCGCACCGCTCGCTCATAAATTCAATAGCTAATTTCGCACCGCTCGTTCATAAATTCCACGGCCAACTTCGCACCGCTCGCTCATAAATTCCACGGCCAACTGCACACAGCTCGCTAATAAATTCCACGGCCAACTTCACACCTCTCGCTCATAATATCCATGGCCCACTACGCACCGCTCGCTCATAAATTCCAAAGCCAGCTTCACACCGCTAGCTGATAAATTCCAAGGCCAACTATGCACTGCGCGCTCATAAAATCCATAGTCAACTTCACACCGCTCGATCATACATTCTATGGCTAAGTTAATACCCCTCGCTCATATATTCAATGGCTAATTTTATACCGCTCGCTCATAAATTCCATGGCCAAATTTACACCGATCGAACATAAATTCCATCGTCAACTTCACACCGCTCGAACATAAATTCCATAGCCAACTTCACACCGCTCGCTAATAAATTCCACGGCCAACTTCACACCGCTCGCTCATAAAATCCATGGCAAACTTCGCACCGCTCGCTCATAAATTCTAAAGCAAACTTTACACCGCTCGCTCATAAATTCCATGGCCAACTTCACACCGCTAGCTCATAAATTCCATGGCCAACCTAGTACCAATCGCTCATGAAATCCATTGCCAGCATCACAACGCTCGCTCATAAAATCCATGGCCAACTGCTCACAGATCGTTCATAAATTCCACAGCCAACTTCACAGCGCTCGCTCATAAATTCCATAGCTAATGTCGCACCGCTCGCTCATAAATTCAATAGCTAATTTCGCACCGCTCGCTCATAAATTCCATAGCTAATGTCGCACCGCTCGCTCATAAATTCAATAGCTAATTTCGCACCGCTCGCTCATACATTCCATGGCCAACTTCACACCACTCGCTCATAAATTCCATGGCCAACTTAGTACCACTCGCTCATAAATTCCATGGCCAACTTAGTACCACTCGCTCATAAATTCCAGAGCCAACTTCACACCGATAGCTCATAAATTCCATAGCTAATTTCGCACCGCTCGCTCATAAATTCCATAGCTTATGTCGCACCGCTCGCTCATAAATTCCATAGCTAATTTCGCACCGCTCGCTCATAAATTCAATGGCTAATTTCACACCGCTTGCTCATAAATTCCATGGCCATCTTCACGCCACTCGCTCATAAATTCCTTGGGCAACTTCATACCGCTCGCTCATAAATTCCATAGCCAACGTCGCACCGTTCTCTCATAAATTCCATGGCCATCTTCAAACCGCTCGCTCATAAAATCCATGGCTAACTTCGCACCGCTCGCTCATAAATTCTAAAGCAAACTTTACACCGCTCGCTCATAAATTCCATGGCCAACTTCACACCGCTAGCTCATAAATTCCATAGCCAACTTCACACCGCTAGCTCATAAATTTCAAGGACAACTTCGCACCGCTCGCTCATAAATTCCATGGCCAAATTTACACCGATCGAACATAAATTCCATCGTCAACTTCACACCGCTCGAACATAAATTCCATAGCCAACTTCACACCAGTCGCTAATACATTCCATGGCCAACTTCACACCACTCGCTCATAAATTCCATGGCCAACTTCACACCGCTAGCTCATAAATTCCATGTCCAACCTAGTACCAATCGCTCATGAAATCCATTGCCAGCATCACAACGCTCGCTCATAAAATCCATGGCCAACTGCTCACAGATCGTTCATAAATTCCACAGCCAACTTCACAGCGCTCGCTCATAAATTCCATAGCTAATGTCGCACCGCTCGCTCATAAATTCAATAGCTAATTTCGCACCGCTCGTTCATAAATTCCACGGCCAACTTCGCACCGCTCGCTCATAAATTCCACGGCCAACTGCACACAGCTCGCTAATAAATTCCACGGCCAACTTCACACCTCTCGCTCATAATATCCATGGCCCACTACGCACCGCTCGCTCATAAATTCCAAAGCCAGCTTCACACCGCTAGCTGATAAATTCCAAGGCCAACTATGCACTGCGCGCTCATAAAATCCATAGTCAACTTCACACCGCTCGATCATACATTCTATGGCTAAGTTAATACCCCTCGCTCATATATTCAATGGCTAATTTTATACCGCTCGCTCATAAATTCCATGGCCAAATTTACACCGATCGAACATAAATTCCATCGTCAACTTCACACCGCTCGAACATAAATTCCATAGCCAACTTCACACCGCTCGCTAATAAATTCCATGGCCAACTTCACACCGCTAGCTCATAAATTCCATGGCCAAATTTACACCGATCGAACATAAATTCCATCGTCAACTTCACACCGCTCGAACATAAATTGCATAGCCAACTTCACACCAGTCGCTAATACATTCCATGGCCAACTTAGTAACACTCGCTCATAAATTCCACGGCCAACTTCACACCGCTCGCTCATAAGTTCCATAGCCAACGTCGCACCGCTCGCTCATAAATTCCATGGCCATCTTCAAACCGCTCGCTCATAATTTCCACGGCCAACTTCACACCGCTAGCTCATAAATTCCATGGCCATCTTCAAACCGCTCGCTCATAAAATCCATGGCTAACTTCGCACCGCTCGCTCATAAATTCTAAAGCAAACTTTACACCGCTCGCTCATAAATTCCATGGCCAACTTCACACCGCTAGCTCATAAATTCCATGGCCAACCTAGTACCAATCGCTCATGAAATCCATTGCCAGCATCACAACGCTCGCTCATAAAATCCATGGCCAACTGCTCACAGATCGTTCATAAATTCCACAGCCAACTTCACAGCGCTCGCTCATAAATTCCATAGCTAATGTCGCACCGCTCGCTCATAAATTCAATAGCTAATTTCGCACCGCTCGCTCATAAATTTCATAGCTAATGTCGCACCGCTCGCTCATAAATTCAATAGCTAATTTCGCACCGCTCGCTCATACATTCCATGGCCAACTTCACACCACTCGCTCATAAATTCCATGGCCAACTTAGTACCACTCGCTCATAAATTCCATGGCCAACTTAGTACCACTCGCTCATAAATTCCAGAGCCAACTTCACACCGATAGCTCATAAATTCCATAGCTAATTTCGCACCGCTCGCTCATAAATTCCACGGCCAACTGCACATAGCTCGCTAATAAATTCCACGGCCAACTTCACACATCTCGCTCATAAAATCCATGGCCCACTTCGCACCGGTAGCTCATAAATTCCAAAGCCAGCTTCACACCGCTCGCTCATAAAATCCATGGCCAAATTTACACCGATCGAACATAAATTTCATCGTCAACTTCACACCGCTCGAACATAAATTCCATAGCCAACTTCACACCAGTCGCTAATACATTCCATGGCCGACTTCACACCGCTCGCTCATAAATTCCATAGCCAACTTCACACCGCTAGCTCATAAATTTCAAGGCCAACTTCGCACCGCTCGCTCATAAATTCCATGGCCAAATTTACACCGATCGAACATAAATTCCATCGTCAACTTCACACCGCTCGAACATAAATTGCATAGCCAACTTCACACCAGTCGCTAATACATTCCATGGACAACTTCACACCACTCGCTCATAAATTCCATGGCCAACTTAGTACCACTCGCTCATAAATTCCATGGCCAACTTAGTAACACTCGCTCATAAATTCCACGGCCAACTTCACACCGCTCGCTCATAAGTTCCATAGCCAACGTCGCACCGCTCGCTCATAAATTCCATGGCCATCTTCAAACCGCTCGCTCATAATTTCCACGGCCAACTTCACACCGCTAGCTCATAAATTCCATGGCCAACCTAGTACCAATCGCTCATGAAATCCATTGCCAGCATCACAACATTCGCTCATAAAATCCATGGCCAACTGCTCACAGATCGCTCATAAATTCCACAGCTAACTTCACAGCGCCCGCTCATAAATTCCATAGCTAATGTGGCACCGCTCGCTCATAAATTCAATAGCTAAATTCGCACCGCTCGCTCATAAATTCCATAGCTAATGTCGCACCGCTCGCTTATAAATTCAATAGCTAATTTCGCACCGCTCGCTCAAAAAATCCACGGCCAACTTCACACCGCACGCTCATAAAATCCATGGCCGACTTCGCACCGCTCGCTCATAAAATCCATGGCCGACTTCACACCGCTCGCTCATAAAATCCATGGTTAACTTCGCACCGCTCGCTCATAAATTCCACGGCCAAATTCACACCGCTCGCTCATAAGTTCCAAAGGCAACGTCGCACCGCTCGCTCATAAAATCCATGGCTAACTTCGCACCGCTCGCTCATAAATTCCACGGCCAAATTCACACCGCTCTCTCATCAATTCCATAGCTAATTTCGCACCGCTCGCTCACAAATTCAATGGCCAACTTCACACCGCTCGCTCATAAAATCCATGGCTAACTTCGCACCGCTCGCTCATAAATTCTAAAGCAAACTTTACACCGATAGATCATAAATTCCAAGGCCAACTTCGAACCGTTCGCTCATAAATTCCACGGCCAACTGCACACATCTCGCTAATAAATTCCACGGCCAACTTCACACCTCTCGCTCATAAAATCCATGGCCCACTACGCACCGCTCGCTCATAAGTTCCAGAGCCAACTTCACAGCGCTAGCTCATAAATTCCATAGCTAATTTCGCACCGCTCGGGCATAAATTCCATGGCCAACTTGACACCGCTTGCTCATGAAATCCATAGCCAGCATCACACCGCTCGCTCATAAGTTCCAAGGCCAACTTCGCACCCCTAGCTCATAAATTCCATGGCCGTCTTCAAACCACTCGCTCAAAAGTTCCAAGGCCAACTTTACATCGATCAAACATAAATTCCATGGTCAACTTCACACTGCTCGCTCATAAATTCCATAGCTAATGTCGCACCGCTCGCTCATAAATTCCATAGCTAATTTCGCACCGCTCGCTCACAGATTCCATGTCGAACTTGACACCTCTCGGGCATAAATTCCATGGCCAACTTGACACAGCTCGCTCATAAATTCCATGACTAATTTCACACCGCTCGCTCATAAATTCCACGGCCAACTGCACACAGCTCGCTAATAAATTCCACGGCCAACTTCACACCTCTCGCTCATAAAATCCATGGCCCACTTCGCACCGCTCGCTCATAAATTCCAAAGGCAGCTTCACACAGCTAGCTCATAAACTCCGAGGCCAACTATGCACTGCGCGCTCATAAAATCCATAGTCAACTTCACACCGCTCGATCATCAATTTCATGGCTAAGTTAATACCGCTCGCTCATATATTCAATGGCTAATTTTATACCGCTCGCTCATAAATTCCATGGCCAAATTTACACAGATCGAACATAAATTCCATCGTCAACTTCACACCGCTCGAACATAAATTCCATACGCAACTTCACCGCGCTCGCTCATAAAATCCACGGACAACTTCGCACCGCACGCTCATAAATTCCGTGGCCAACTGCACACAGCTCGCTCATAAAATCCATGGCCAACTTCAAACCGCTCGCTAATAAATTCCATGGCCAACTTCACACCGCTAGCTCATAAATTCCATGGCCAACTTAGTACCAATCGCTCATGAAATCCATTGCCAGCATCACACCACTCGCTCATAAAATCCATGGCCAACTGCTCACAGATCGCTCATAAATTCCACAGCCAACTTCACAGCGCTCGCTCATAAATCCCATAGCTAATGTCGCACCGCTCGCTCATAAATTCAATAGCTAATTTCGCACCGCTCGCTCATAAATTCCATAGCTAATGTCGCACCGCTCGCTCATAAATTCAATAGCTAATTTCGCACCGCTCGCTCATGAAATCCATGGACAACTTCGCACCGCTCGCTCATAAGTTCCAGAGCCAACTTCACAGCGCTAGCTCATAAATTCCATAGCTAATTTCGCACCGCTCGGGCATAAATTCCATGGCCAACTTGACACCGCTTGCTCATGAAATCCATAGCCAGCATCACACCGCTCGCTCATAAGTTCCAAGGCCAACTTCGCACCCCTAGCTCATAAATTCCATGGCCGTCTTCAAACCACTCGCTCATATTTTCCACGGCCAACTTCACACCGCTCGCTCATAAAATCCATGGCAAACTTCGCACCGCTCGCTCATAAATTCTAAAGCAAACTTTACACCGCTCGCTCATAAATTCCATGGCCAACTTCACACCGCTAGCTCATAAATTCCATGGCCAACCTAGTACCAATCGCTCATGAAATCCATTGCCAGCATCACAACGCTCGCTCATAAAATCCATGGCCAACTGCTCACAGATCGTTCATAAATTCCACAGCCAACTTCACAGCGCTCGCTCATAAATTCCATAGCTAATGTCGCACCGCTCGCTCATAAATTCAATAGCTAATTTCGCACCGCTCGTTCATAAATTCCACGGCCAACTTCGCACCGCTCGTTCATAAATTCCACGGCCAACTTCGCACCGCTCGCTCATAAATTCCACGGCCAACTGCACACAGCTCGCTAATAAATTCCACGGCCAACTTCACACCTCTCGCTCATAATATCCATGGCCCACTACGCACCGCTCGCTCATAAATTCCAAAGCCAGCTTCACACCGCTAGCTGATAAATTCCAAGGCCAACTATGCACTGCGCGCTCATAAAATCCATAGTCAACTTCACACCGCTCGATCATACATTCTATGGCTAAGTTAATACCCCTCGCTCATATATTCAATGGCTAATTTTATACCGCTCGCTCATAAATTCCATGGCCAAATTTACACCGATCGAACATAAATTCCATCGTCAACTTCACACCGCTCGAACATAAATTCCATAGCCAACTTCACACCGCTCGCTAATAAATTCCACGGCCAACTTCACACCGCTCGCTCATAAAATCCATGGCAAACTTCGCACCGCTCGCTCATAAATTCTAAAGCAAACTTTACACCGCTCGCTCATAAATTCCATGGCCAACTTCACACCGCTAGCTCATAAATTCCATGGCCAACCTAGTACCAATCGCTCATGAAATCCATTGCCAGCATCACAACGCTCGCTCATAAAATCCATGGCAAACTGCTCACAGATCGCTCATAAATTCCACAGCCAACTTCACAGCGCTCGCTCATAAATTCCATAGCTAATGTCGCACCGCTCGCTCATAAATTCAATAGCTAATTTTGCACCGCTCGCTCATAAATTCCATAGCTAATGTCGCACCGCTCGCTCATAAATTCAATAGCTAATTTCGCACCGCTCGCTCATACATTCCATGGCCAACTTCACACCACTCGCTCATAAATTCCATGGCCAACTTAGTACCACTCGCTCATAAATTCCATGGCCAACTTAGTACCACTCGCTCATAAATTCCAGAGCCAACTTCACACCGATAGCTCATAAATTCCATAGCTAATTTCGCACCGCTCGCTCATAAATTCCATAGCTTATGTCGCACCGCTCGCTCATAAATTCCATAGCTAATTTCGCACCGCTCGCTCATAAATTCAATGGCTAATTTCACACCGCTTGCTCATAAATTCCATGGCCATCTTCACGCCACTCGCTCATAAATTCCTTGGGCAACTTCATACCGCTCGCTCATAAATTCCATAGCCAACGTCGCACCGTTCTCTCATAAATTCCATGGCCATCTTCAAACCGCTCGCTCATAAAATCCATGGCTAACTTCGCACCGCTCGCTCATAAATTCTAAAGCAAACTTTACACCGCTCGCTCATAAATTCCATGGCCAACTTCACACCGCTAGCTCATAAATTCCATAGCCAACTTCACACCGCTAGCTCATAAATTTCAAGGACAACTTCGCACCGCTCGCTCATAAATTCCATGGCCAAATTTACACCGATCGAACATAAATTCCATCGTCAACTTCACACCGCTCGAACATAAATTCCATAGCCAACTTCACACCAGTCGCTAATACATTCCATGGCCAACTTCACACCACTCGCTCATAAATTCCATGGCCAACTTCACACCGCTAGCTCATAAATTCCATGTCCAACCTAGTACCAATCGCTCATGAAATCCATTGCCAGCATCACAACGCTCGCTCATAAAATCCATGGCCAACTGCTCACAGATCGTTCATAAATTCCACAGCCAACTTCACAGCGCTCGCTCATAAATTCCATAGCTAATGTCGCACCGCTCGCTCATAAATTCAATAGCTAATTTCGCACCGCTCGTTCATAAATTCCACGGCCAACTTCGCACCGCTCGCTCATAAATTCCACGGCCAACTGCACACAGCTCGCTAATAAATTCCACGGCCAACTTCACACCTCTCGCTCATAATATCCATGGCCCACTACGCACCGCTCGCTCATAAATTCCAAAGCCAGCTTCACACCGCTAGCTGATAAATTCCAAGGCCAACTATGCACTGCGCGCTCATAAAATCCATAGTCAACTTCACACCGCTCGATCATACATTCTATGGCTAAGTTAATACCCCTCGCTCATATATTCAATGGCTAATTTTATACCGCTCGCTCATAAATTCCATGGCCAAATTTACACCGATCGAACATAAATTCCATCGTCAACTTCACACCGCTCGAACATAAATTCCATAGCCAACTTCACACCGCTCGCTAATAAATTCCACGGCCAACTTCACACCGCTCGCTCATAAAATCCATGGCAAACTTCGCACCGCTCGCTCATAAATTCTAAAGCAAACTTTACACCGCTCGCTCATAAATTCCATGGCCAACTTCACACCGCTAGCTCATAAATTCCATGGCCAACCTAGTACCAATCGCTCATGAAATCCATTGCCAGCATCACAACGCTCGCTCATAAAATCCATGGCAAACTGCTCACAGATCGCTCATAAATTCCACAGCCAACTTCACAGCGCTCGCTCAAAAATTCCATAGCTAATGTCGCACCGCTCGCTCATAAATTCAATAGCTAATTTCGCACCGCTCCCTCAGAATTTCCATGACCAACTTAATACCGCTCGGTCATATATTCTATGGCTAATTTCATACCGCTCGCTCATAAATTCCGTGACAAACTTTACACCACTCGGACATAAATTCCATGGCCTACTTCACACGGTTCGCTCATAAATTCTATGGCCAACTTGACACCGCTCGCTCATAAATACCATAGCTAATTTCGCACCGCTCGCTCATCGATTCCATGGCCAACTTGCTCGGGCATGAATTCCATGGCCAACTTGACAGCGCTCGCTCATAAATTCCATAGCTAATTTCGCACCGCTCGCTCATAAATTCAAGGGCACATTTCACACCGCTCGCTCATAAATTCCACGTTCAACTTCACACCGCTCGCTCATAAAATCCATGGCCGACTTCGCACCGCTCGCTCATAAAATCCATGGCCGATTTCTCACCGCTCGCTCATAAAATCCATGGTTAACTTCGCATTGCTCGCTCATAAATTCCATAGCCAACTTCACACCGCTAGCTCATAAATTCCAAGGCCAACTTCGCACCGCTCGCTCATAAATTCCATAGCCAAATTTACACCGATCGAACATAAATTCCATCATCAACTTCACACCGCTCGAACATAAATTCCATAGCCAACTTCACACCGCTCGCTAATACATTCCATGGCCAACTTCACACCAATCGCTCATAAATTCCATGGCCAACTTAGTACCACTCGCTCATAAATTCCAGAGCCAACTTCACACCGATAGCTCATAAATTCCATAGCTAATTTCGCACCGCTCGCTCATAAATACCACGGCCAACTTCACACCGCACGCTCATAAGTTCCATAGCCAACGTCGCACCGCTCGCTCATAAATTCCATGGCCATCTTCAAACCGCTCGGTCATAATTTCCACGGCCAACTTCACACCGCTCGCTCATAAAATCCATGGCTAACTTCGCACCGCTCGCTCATAAATTCTAAAGCAAACTTTACACCGATAGATCATAAATTCCAAGGTCAACTTCGCACCGCTCGCTCATAAATTCCACGGCCAACTGCACACAGCTCGCTAATAAATTCCATGGGCAACTTCACACCGCTCGCTCATAAATTCAATGGCTAATTTCACACCGATTGCTCATAAATTCCATAGCCAACGTCGCACCGCTGGCTCATAAATTCCACGACCAACTGCACACAGCTCGCTAATAAATTCCACGGCCAACTTCACACCTCTCGCTCATAAAATCCATTGCCCACTTCGCACAGCTCGCTCATAAATTCCAAAGCCAGCTTCACACCGCTAGCTCAGAAATTCCAAGGCCAACTATGCACTGCGCGCTCATAAAATCCATAGCCAACTTCACACCGCTAGCTCATAAATTCCATGGCCAACTTCGTACTACTCGCTCATGAAATCCATAGCCAGCATCACACCGCTCGCTCATAAAATCCATGGCCAACTGCTCACAGATCGCTCATAAATTCCACAGCCAACTTCACAGCGCTCGCTCATAAATTCCATAGCTTATGTCGCACCGCTCGCTCATAAATTCCATAGCTAATTTTGCACCGCTCGCTCATAAATTCCACGGCCAACTTCGCACCGCTCGCTCATAAATTCCAAAGCCAGCTTCACACCGCTAGCTCATAAATTCCAAGGCCAACTATGCACTGCGCGCTCATAAAATCCATAGTCAACTTCACACCGCTCGATCATACATTCTATGGCTAAGTTAATACCCCTCGCTCATATATTCAATGGCTAATTTTATACCGCTCGCTCATAAATTCCATGGCCAAATTTACACCGATCGAACATAAATTCCATCGTCAACTTCACACCGCTCGAACATAAATTCCATAGCCAACTTCACACCGCTCGCTAATAAATTCCATGGCCAACTTCACACCGCTAGCTCATAAATTCCATGGCCAACTTCACACCGCTAGCTCATAAATTCCATGGCCAACTTAGTACCACTCGCTCATGAAATCCATATCCAGCATCACACCGCTCGCTCATAAAATCCATGGCCAATTGCTCACAGATCGCTTTAAATTCCACAGCCAACTTCACAGCGCTCGCTCATAAATTCCATAGCTAATGTCTCACCGCTCGCTCATAAATTCAATAGCTAATTTCGCACCGCTCGCTCATAAATTCCACGGCCAACTTCACACCGCTCGCTCATAAAATCCATGGCCGACTTCGCACCGCTCGCTCATAAAATCCATGGCCGACTTCACACCGCTCGCTCATAAATTCCATAGCCAACTTCACACCGCTAGCTCATAAATTTCAAGGACAACTTCGCACCGCTCGCTCATAAATTCCATGGCCAAATTTACACCGATCGAACATAAATTCCATCGTCAACTTCACACCGCTCGCTCATAAATTCCATGGCCAACTTCACACCGCCAGCTCATAAATTCCATGGCCAACCTAGTACCAATCGCTCATGAAATCCATTGCCAGCATCACAACGCTCGCTCATAAAATCCATGGCCAACTGCTCACAGATCGTTCATAAATTCCACAGCCAACTTCACAGCGCTCGCTCATAAATTCCATAGCTAATGTCGCACCGCTCGCTCATAAATTCAATAGCTAATTTCGCACCGCTCGCTCATAAATTCCATAGCTAATGTCGCACCGCTCGCTCATAAATTCAATAGCTAATTTCGCACCGCTCGTTCATAAATTCCACGGCCAACTTCGCACTGCTCGCTCATAAATTCCACGGCCAACTGCACACAGCTCGCTAATAAATTCCACGGCCAACTTCACACCTCTCGCTCATAATATCCATGGCCCACTACGCACCGCTCGCTCATAAATTCCAAAGCCAGCTTCACACCGCTAGCTGATAAATTCCAAGGCCAACTATGCACTGCGCGCTCATAAAATCCATAGTCAACTTCACACCGCTCGATCATACATTCTATGGCTAAGTTAATACCCCTCGCTCATATATTCAATGGCTAATTTTACACCGCTCGCTCATAAATTCCATGGCCAAATTTACACCGATCGAACATAAATTCCATCGTCAACTTCACACCGCTCGAACATAAATTCCATAGCCAACTTCACACCGCTCGCTAATAAATTCCACGGCCAACTTCACACCGCTCGCTCATAAAATCCATGGCAAACTTCGCACCGCTCGCTCATAAATTCTAAAGCAAACTTTACACCGCTCGCTCATAAATTCCATGGCCAACTTCACACCGCTAGCTCATAAATTCCATGGCCAACCTAGTACCAATCGCTCATGAAATCCATTGCCAGCATCACAACGCTCGCTCATAAAATCCATGGCAAACTGCTCACAGATCGCTCATAAATTCCACAGCCAACTTCACAGCGCTCGCTCATAAATTCCATAGCTAATGTCGCACCGCTCGCTCATAAATTCAATAGCTAATTTCGCACCGCTCCCTCAGAATTTCCATGACCAACTTAATACCGCTCGGTCATATATTCTATGGCTAATTTCATACCGCTCGCTCATAAATTCCGTGACAAACTTTACACCACTCGGACATAAATTCCATGGCCTACTTCACACGGTTCGCTCATAAATTCTATGGCCAACTTGACACCGCTCGCTCATAAATACCATAGCTAATTTCGCACCGCTCGCTCATCGATTCCATGGCCAACTTGCTCGGGCATGAATTCCATGGCCAACTTGACAGCGCTCGCTCATAAATTCCATAGCTAATTTCGCACCGCTCGCTCATAAATTCAAGGGCACATTTCACACCGCTCGCTCATAAATTCCACGTTCAACTTCACACCGCTCGCTCATAAAATCCATGGCCGACTTCGCACCGCTCGCTCATAAAATCCATGGCCGATTTCTCACCGCTCGCTCATAAAATCCATGGTTAACTTCGCATTGCTCGCTCATAAATTCCATAGCCAACTTCACACCGCTAGCTCATAAATTCCAAGGCCAACTTCGCACCGCTCGCTCATAAATTCCATAGCCAAATTTACACCGATCGAACATAAATTCCATCATCAACTTCACACCGCTCGAACATAAATTCCATAGCCAACTTCACACCGCTCGCTAATACATTCCATGGCCAACTTCACACCAATCGCTCATAAATTCCATGGCCAACTTAGTACCACTCGCTCATAAATTCCAGAGCCAACTTCACACCGATAGCTCATAAATTCCATAGCTAATTTCGCACCGCTCGCTCATAAATACCACGGCCAACTTCACACCGCACGCTCATAAGTTCCATAGCCAACGTCGCACCGCTCGCTCATAAATTCCATGGCCATCTTCAAACCGCTCGGTCATAATTTCCACGGCCAACTTCACACCGCTCGCTCATAAAATCCATGGCTAACTTCGCACCGCTCGCTCATAAATTCTAAAGCAAACTTTACACCGATAGATCATAAATTCCAAGGTCAACTTCGCACCGCTCGCTCATAAATTCCACGGCCAACTGCACACAGCTCGCTAATAAATTCCACGGCCAACTATGCACTGCGCGCTCATAAAATCCATAGTCAACTTCACACCGCTTCATAAACTTCATAAACCGCACACCGATCATAAATTCTATGGCTAAGTTAATACCGCTCGCTCATATATTCAATGGCTAATTTTATACCGCTCGCTCATAAATTCCATGGCCAAATTTACACCGATCGAACATAAATTCCATCGTCAACTTCACACCGCTCGAACATAAATTCCATAGCCAACTTCACACCGCTCGCTAATAAATTCCATGGCCAACTTCACACCGCTAGCTCATAAATTCCATGACCAACTTAGTACCACTCGCTCATGAAATCCATATCCAGCATCACACCGCTCGCTCATAAAATCCATGGCCAATTGCTCACAGATCGCATTAAATTCCACAGCCAACTTCACAGCGCTCGCTCATAAATTCCATAGCTAATGTCTCACCGCTCGCTCATAAATTCAATAGCTAATTTCGCACCGCTCGCTCATAAATTCCACGGCCAACTTCACACCGCTCGCTCATAAAATCCATGGCCGACTTCGCACCGCTCGCTCATAAAATCCATGGCCGACTTCACACCGCTCGCTAATAAATTCCATAGCCAACGTCGCACCGCTCGCTCATAAATTCCACGGCCAACTGCGCACAGCTCGCTAGTAAATTCCATGGCCAACTTCACACCTCTCGCTCATAAAATCCATGGCCCACTTCACACCGCTAGCTCATAAATTCCATGGCCAACTTAGTACCAATCGCTCATGAAATCCATTGCCAGCATCACACCGCTCGCTCATAAAATCCATGGCCAACTGCTCACAGATCGCTCATAAATTCCACAGCCAACATCACAGCCCTCGCTCATAAATACCATAGCTAATGTCGCACCGCTCGCTCATAAATTCCATAGCTAATTTCGCACCGCTCGCTCATAAATTCCATGGCCGACTTCGCACCGCTCGCTCATAAAATCCATGGCCGACTGCACACAGCTCGCGAATAAATTCCACGGCCAACTTCACACCTCTCGCTCATAAAATTCATGGCCCACTTCGCACCGCTCGCTCATAAATTCCAAAGCCAGCTTCACACCGCTAGCTCATAAATTCCAAGGCCAACTATGCACTGCGCGCTCATAAAATCCATAGTCAACTTCACACCGCTCGATCATACATTCTATGGCTAAGTTAATACCCCTCGCTCATATATTCAATGGCTAATTTTATACCGCTCGCTCATAAATTCCATGGCCAAATTTACACCGATCGAACATAAATTCCATCGTCAACTGCACACCGCTCGAACATAAATGCCATAGCCAACTTCACACCGCTCGCTAATAAATTCCATGGCCAACTTCACACCGCTAGCTCATAAATTCCATGGCCAACTTAGTACCACTCGCTCATGAAATCCATTGCCAGCATTACAACATTCGCTCATAAAATCCATGGCCAACTGCTCACAGATCGCTCATAAATTCCACAGCCAACTTCACAGCGCTCGCTCATAAATCCCATAGCTAATGTCGCACCGCTCGCTCATAAATTCAATAGCTAATTTCGCACCGCTCGCTCATTAATTCCATAGCTAATGTCGCACCGCTCGCTCATAAATTCCACGGCCAACATCACACCGCTCGCTCATAAATTCCACGGCCAACTTAGTACCGCTCGCTCATAAAATCCATAGCCATTTTCTCACCGCTCGCTCATAATTTCCATGACCAACTTAATACCGCTCGCTCATAAATTCAAGGGCTAATTTCATACCGCACGCTCATAAATTCCACGGCCAAATTCACACCGCTCTCTCATAAATTCCATGGCCATCTTCAAACCGCTCGCTCATAAAATCCATGGCTAACTTCGCACCGCTCGCTCATAAATTCTAAAGCAAACTTTACACCGCTCGCTCATAAATTCCATGGCCAACTTCACACCGCTAGCTCATAAATTCCATGGCCAACCTAGTACCAATCGCTCATGAAATCCATTGCCAGCATCACAACGCTCGCTCATAAAATCCATGGCCAACTGCTCACAGATCGTTCATAAATTCCACAGCCAACTTCACAGCGCTCGCTCATAAATTCCATAGCTAATGTCGCACCGCTCGCTCATAAATTCAATAGCTAATTTCGCACCGCTCGCTCATAAATTCCATAGCTAATGTCGCACCGCTCGCTCATAAATTCAATAGCTAATTTCGCACCGCTCGCTCATACATTCCATGGCCAACTTCACACCACTCGCTCATAAATTCCATGGCCAACTTAGTACCACTCGCTCATAAATTCCATGGCCAACTTAGTACCACTCGCTCATAAATTCCAGAGCCAACTTCACACCGATAGCTCATAAATTCCATAGCTAATTTCGCACCGCTCGCTCATAAATTCCACGGCCAACTGCACATAGCTCGCTAATAAATTCCACGGCCAACTTCACACATCTCGCCCATAAAATCCATGGCCCACTTCGCACCGGTAGCTCATAAATTCCAAAGCCAGCTTCACACCGCTCGCTCATAAAATCCATGGCCAAATTTACACCGATCGAACATGAATTTCATCGTCAACTTCACACCGCTCGAACATAAATTCCATAGCCAACTTCACACCAGTCGCTAATACATTCCATGGCCGACTTCACACCGCTCGCTCATAAATTCCATAGCCAACTTCACACCGCTAGCTCATAAATTTCAAGGCCAACTTCGCACCGCTCGCTCATAAATTCCATGGCCAAATTTACACCGATCGAACATAAATTCCATCGTCAACTTCACACCGCTCGAACATAAATTGCATAGCCAACTTCACACCAGTCGCTAATACATTCCATGGCCAACTTCACACCACTCGCTCATAAATTCCATGGCCAACTTAGTACCACTCGCTCATAAATTCCATGGCCAACTTAGTAACACTCGCTCATAAATTCCACGGCCAACTTCACACCGCTCGCTCATAAGTTCCATAGCCAACGTCGCACCGCTCGCTCATAAATTCCATGGCCATCTTCAAACCGCTCGCTCATAATTTCCACGGCCAACTTCACACCGCTAGCTCATAAATTCCATGGCCAACCTAGTACCAATCGCTCATGAAATCCATTGCCAGCATCACAACATTCGCTCATAAAATCCATGGCTAACTTCGCACCGCTCGCTCATCAATTCCACGGCCAAATTCACACCGCTCTCTCATCAATTCCATAGCTAATTTCGCACCGCTCGCTCACAAATTCAATGGCCAACTTTACACCGCTCGCTCATAAAATCCATGGCTAACTTCGCACCGCTCGCTCATAAATTCTAAAGCAAACTTTATACCGATAGATCATAAATTCCAAGGCCAACTTCGAACCGTTCGCTCATAAATTCCACGGCCAACTGCACACAGCTCGCTAATAAATTCCACGGCCAACTTCACACCTCTCGCTCATAAAATCCATGGCCCACTACGCACCGCTCGCTCATAAATTCCAGAGCCAACTTCACACCGATAGCTCATAAATTCCATAGCTAATTTCGCACCGCTCGCTCATAAATACCACGGCCAACTTCACACCGCACGCTCATAAGTTCCATAGCCAACGTCGCACCGCTCGCTCATAAATTCCATGGCCATCTTCAAACCGCTCGGTCATAATTTCCACGGCCAACTTCACACCGCTCGCTCATAAAATCCATGGCTAACTTCGCACCGCTCGCTCATAAATTCCATGGCCAACTTCACACCGCTAGCTCATAAATTCCATGGCCAACTTAGTACCACTCGCTCATGAAATCCATATCCAGCATCACACCGCTCGCTCATAAAATCCATGGCCAATTGCTCACAGATCGCTTTAAATTCCACAGACAACTTCACAGCGCTCGCTCATAAATTCCATAGCTAATGTCTCACCGCTCGCTCATAAATTCAATAGCTAATTTCGCACCGCTCGCTCATAAATTCCACGGCCAACTTCACACCGCTCGCTCATAAAATCCATGGCCGACTTCGCACCGCTCGCTCATAAAATCCATGGCCGACTTCACACCGCTCGCTCATAAATTCCATAGCCAACTTCACACCGCTAGCTCATAAATTTCAAGGACAACTTCGCACCGCTCGCTCATAAATTCCATGGCCAAATTTACACCGATCGAACATAAATTCCATCGTCAACTTCACACCGCTCGAACATAAATTCCATAGCCAACTTCACACCAGTCGCTAATACATTCCATGGCCAACTTCACACCACTCGCTCATAAATTCCATGGCCAACTTAGTACCACTCGCTCATAAATTCCATGGCCAACTTAGTAACACTCGCTCATAAATTCCACGGCCAACTTCACACCGCTCGTTCATAAGTTCCATAGCCAACGTCGCACCGCTCGCTCATAAATTCCATGGCCATCTTCAAACCGCTCGCTCATAATTTCCACGGCCAACTTCACACCGCTCGCTCATAAAATCCATGGCTAACTTCGCACCGCTCGCTCATAAATTCTAAAGCAAACTTTACACCGATAGATCATAAATTCCAAGGCCAACTTCGCACCGTTCGCTCATAAATTCCACGGCCAACTGCACACAGCTCGCTAATAAATTCCACGGCCAACTTCACACCTCTCGCTCATAAAATCCATGGCCCACTACGCACCGCTCGCTCATAAACTCCAAAGCCAGCTTCACACCGCTAGCTCATAAATTCCAAGGCCAACTATGCACTGCGAGCTCATAAAATCCATAGTCAACTTCACACCGCTCGATCATACATTCTATGGCTAAGTTAATACCGCTCGCTCATATATTCAATGGCTAATGTTATACCGCTCGCTCATAAATTCCATGGCCAAATTTACACCGATCGAACATAAATTCCATCGTCAACTTCACACCGCTCGAACATAAATTCCATAGCCAACTTCACACCGCTCGCTAATAAATTCCATGGCCAACTTCACACCGCTAGCTCATAAATTCCATGACCAACTTAGTACCACTCGCTCATGAAATCCATATCCAGCATCACACCGCTCGCTCATAAAATCCATGGCCAATTGCTCACAGATCGCATTAAATTCCACAGCCAACTTCACAGCGCTCGCTCATAAATTCCATAGCTAATGTCTCACCGCTCGCTCATAAATTCAATAGCTAATTTCGCACCGCTCGCTCATAAATTCCACGGCCAACTTCACACCGCTCGCTCATAAAATCCATGGCCGACTTCGCACCGCTCGCTCATAAAATCCATGGCCGACTTCACACCGCTCGCTAATAAATTCCATAGCCAACGTCGCACCGCTCGCTCATAAATTCCACGGCCAACTGCACACAGCTCGCTAGTAAATTCCATGGCCAACTTCACACCTCTCGCTCATAAAATCCATGGCCCACTTCACACCGCTAGCTCATAAATTCCATGGCCAACTTAGTACCAATCGCTCATGAAATCCATTGCCAGCATCACACCGCTCGCTCATAAAATCCATGGCCAACTGCTCACAGATCGCTCATAAATTCCACAGCCAACATCACAGCCCTCGCTCATAAATACCATAGCTAATGTCGCACCGCTCGCTCATAAATTCCATAGCTAATTTCGCACCGCTCGCTCATAAATTCCACGGCCAACATCACACCGCTCGCTCATAAAATCCATGGCCGACTTCGCACCGCTCGCTCATAAAATCCATGGCCGACTGCACACAGCTCGCGAATAAATTCCACGGCCAACTTCACACCTCTCGCTCATAAAATTCATGGCCCACTTCGCACCGCTCGCTCATAAATTCCAAAGCCAGCTTCACACCGCTAGCTCAGAAATTCCAAGGCCAACTATGCACTGCGCGCTCATAAAATCCATAGTCAACTTCACACCGCTCGATCATACATTCTATGGCTAAGTTAATACCCCTCGCTCATATATTCAATGGCTAATTTTATACCGCTCGCTCATAAATTCCATGGCCAAATTTACACCGATCGAACATAAATTCCATCGTCAACTGCACACCGCTCGAACATAAATTCCATAGCCAACTTCACACCGCTCGCTAATAAATTCCATGGCCAACTTCACACCGCTAGCTCATAAATTCCATGGCCAACTTAGTACCACTCGCTCATGAAATCCATTGCCAGCATTACAACATTCGCTCATAAAATCCATGGCCAACTGCTCACTGATCGCTCATAAATTCCACAGCCAACTTCACAGCGCTCGCTCATAAATCCCATAGCTAATGTCGCACCGCTCGCTCATAAATTCAATAGCTAATTTCGCACCGCTCGCTCATAAATTCAATAGCTAATTTCGCACCGCTCACTCATAAAATCCATGGCCAACTTCACACCGCTCGGTCATAAAATCCATGGCCAACTTCACACAACTCGCTCATAAATTCCTTAGGCAACTTCATACCGCTCGCTCGTAAATTCCAGAGCCAACTTCACACCGATAGCTCATAAATTCCATTGCTAATTTCGCACCGCTCGCTCATAAATTCCACGGCCAACTTCACACCGCTCGCTCATAAAATCCATGGCCAACTTCGCACCGCTCGCTCTAAAATTCCATAGCTAATTACGCACCGCTAGCTCATAAATTCCATGGCCAACTTAGTACCGCTCGCTCATAAAATCCATAGCCATTTTCTCACCGCTCGCTCATAATTTCCATGACCAACTTAATACCGCTCGCTCATAAATTCAAGGGCTAATTTCATACCGCACGCTCATAAATTCCATGGCCATCTTCACACCACTCGCTCATAAATTCCATGGGCAACTTCGCACATCTCGCTCATAAAATCCATAGCCAATTTCACACCGCTCGCTCATAAATTCCATAGCCAAATTCACACCGCTAGCTCATAAATTTCAAGGCCAACTTCGCACCGCTCGCTCATAAATTCCATGGCCAAATTTACACCGATCGAACATAAATTCCATCGTCAACTTCACACCGCTCGAACATAAATTGCATAGCCAACTTCACACCAGTCGCTAATACATTCCATGGCCAACTTCACACCACTCGCTCATAAATTCCATGGCCAACTTAGTACCACTCGCTCATAAATTCCATGGCCAACTTAGTAACACTCGCTCATAAATTCCACGGCCAACTTCACACCGCTCGCTCATAAGTTCCATAGCCAACGTCGCACCGCTCGCTCATAAATTCCATGGCCATCTTCAAACCGCTCGCTCATAATTTCCACGGCCAACTTCACACCGCTAGCTCATAAATTCCATGGCCAACCTAGTACCAATCGCTCATGAAATCCATTGCCAGCATCACAACATTCGCTCATAAAATCCATGGCTAACTTCGCACCGCTCGCTCATAAATTCCACGGCCAAATTCACACCGCTCTCTCATCAATTCCATAGCTAATTTCGCACCGCTCGCTCACAAATTCAATGGCCAACTTTACACCGCTCGCTCATAAAATCCATGGCTAACTTCGCACCGCTCGCTCATAAATTCTAAAGCAAACTTTACACCGATAGATCATAAATTCCAAGGCCAACTTCGAACCGTTCGCTCATAAATTCCACGGCCAACTGCACACAGCTCGCTAATAAATTCCACGGCCAACTTCACACCTCTCGCTCATAAAATCCATGGCCCACTACGCACCGCTCGCTCATAAATTCCAGAGCCAACTTCACACCGATAGCTCCTAAATTCCATAGCTAATTTCGCACCGCTCGCTCATAAATACC
Organism: Perithous albicinctus; assembly: GCA_964016905.1. NCBI lineage: Eukaryota > Metazoa > Arthropoda > Insecta > Hymenoptera > Ichneumonidae > Perithous > Perithous albicinctus. Next base: position 4,282,860 of record OZ024698.1, on the reverse strand, counting down.
ACGGCCAACTTCACACCGCACGCTCATAAGTTCCATAGCCAACGTCGCACCGCTCGCTCATAAATTCCATGGCCATCTTCAAACCGCTCGGTCATAATTTCCACGGCCAACTTCACACCGCTCGCTCATAAAATCCATGGCTAACTTCGCACCGCTCGCTCATAAATTCTAAAGCAAACTTTACACCGATAGATCATAAATTCCATGGGCAACTTCGCACATCTCGCTCATAAAATCCATAGCCAATTTCACACCGCTCGCTCATAAATTCCATAGCCAAATTCACACCGCTAGCTCATAAATTTCAAGGCCAACTTCGCACCGCTCGCTCATAAATTCCATGGCCAAATTTACACCGATCGAACATAAATTCCATCGTCAACTTCACACCGCTCGAACATAAATTGCATAGCCAACTTCACACCAGTCGCTAATACATTCCATGGCCAACTTAGTAACACTCGCTCATAAATTCCACGGCCAACTTCACACCGCTCGCTCATAAGTTCCATAGCCAACGTCGCACCGCTCGCTCATAAATTCCATGGCCATCTTCAAACCGCTCGCTCATAATTTCCACGGCCAACTTCACACCGCTAGCTCATAAATTCCATGGCCAACCTAGTACCAATCGCTCATGAAATCCATTGCCAGCATCACAACATTCGCTCATAAAATCCATGGCCAACTGCTCACAGATCGCTCATAAATTCCACAGCTAACTTCACAGCGCTCGCTCATAAATTCCATAGCTAATGTCGCACCGCTCGCTCATAAATTCAATAGTTAATTTCGCACCGCTCGCTCATAAATTCCATAGCTAATGTCGCACCGCTCGCTTATAAATTCAATAGCTAATTTCGCACCGCTCGCTCATAAAATCCACGGCCAACTTCACACAGCACGCTCATAAAATCCATGGCCGACTTCGCACCGCTCGCTCATAAAATCCATGGCCGACTTCACACCGCTCGCTCATAAAATCCATGGTTAACTTCGCATTGCTCGCTCATAAATTCCATAGCCAACTTCACACCGCTAGCTCATAAATTCCAAGGCCAACTTCGCACCGCTCGCTCATAAATTCCATGGCCAAATTTACACCGATCGAACATAAATTCCATCGTCAACTTCACACCGCTCGACCATAAATTCCATAGCCAACTTCACACCAGTCGCTAATACATTCCAATGCCAACTTCACACCAGTCGCTCATAAATTCCATGGCCAACTTAGTACCACTCGCTCATAAATTCCATGGCCAACTTAGTACCACTCGCTCATAAATTCCATGGCCAACTTAGTACCACTCGCTCATAAATTTCAGAGCCAACTTCACACCGATAGCTCATAAATTCCACAGCTAATTTCGCACCGCTCGCTCATAAATTCCACGGCCAAATTCACACCGCTCTCTCATAAATTCCATGGCCATCTTCAAACCGCTCGCTCATAAAATCCATGGCTAACTTCGCACCGCTCGCTCATAAATTCTAAAGCAAACTTTACACCGCTCGCTCATAAATTCCATGGCCAACTTCACACCGCTAGCTCATAAATTCCATGGCCAACCTAGTACCAATCGCTCATGAAATCCATTGCCAGCATCACAACGCTCGCTCATAAAATCCATGGCCAACTGCTCACAGATCGTTCATAAATTCCACAGCCAACTTCACAGCGCTCGCTCATAAATTCCATAGCTAATGTCGCACCGCTCGCTCATAAATTCAATAGCTAATTTCGCACCGCTCGCTCATAAATTCCATAGCTAATGTCGCACCGCTCGCTCATAAATTCAATAGCTAATTTCGCACCGCTCGCTCATACATTCCATGGCCAACTTCACACCACTCGCTCATAAATTCCATGGCCAACTTCATACCGCTCGCTCATAAATTCCATAGCTAATGTCGCACCGCTCGCTCATAAATTCAATAGCTAATTTTGCACCGCTCGCTCATAAATTCCACGGCCAACTTCGCACCGCTCGCTCATAAATTCCACGGCCAACTGCACACAGCTCGCTAATAAATTCCACGGCCAACTTCACACCTCTCGCTCATAAAATCCATGGCCCACTACGCACCGCTCGCTCATAAATTCCACGGCCAACTTCACACCGCTCGCTCATAAAATCCATGGCCAACTTCGCACCGCTCGCTCAAAAATTCCATAGCTAATTACGCACCGCTAGCTCATAAATTCCATGGCCAACTTAGTACCGCTCGCTCATAAAATCCATAGCCATTTTCTCACCGCTCGCTCATAATTTCCATGACCAACTTAATACCGCTCGCTCATAAATTCAAGGGCTAATTTCATACCGCACGCTCATAAATTCCATGGCCATCTTCACACCACTCGCTCATAAATTCCATGGGCAACTTCGCACATCTCGCTCATAAAATCCATAGCCAATTTCACACCGCTCGCTCAAAAATTCCATGGCCAACTTAGTACCACTCGCTCATAAATTCCAGGGCCAACTTAGTACCACTCGCTCATAAATTCCAGAGCCAACTTCACACCGATAGCTCATAAATTCCATAGCTAATTTCGCACCGCTCGCTCATAAATTCCACGGCCAACTTCACACCGCTCGCTCATAAAATCCATGGCCGACTTCGCACCGCTCGCTCATAAAATCCATGGCCGACTTCACACCGCTCGCTCATAAATTCCATAGCCAACTTCACACCGCTAGCTCATAAATTTCAAGGCCAACTTCGCACCGCTCGCTCATAAATTCCATGGCCAAATTTACACCGATCGAACATAAATTCCATCGTCAACTTCACACCGCTCGAACATAAATTGCATAGCCAACTTCACACCAGTCGCTAATACATTCCATGGCCAACTTCACACCACTCGCTCATAAATTCCATGGCCAACTTAGTACCACTCGCTCATAAATTCCATGGCCAACTTAGTAACACTCGCTCATAAATTCCACGGCCAACTTCACACCGCTCGCTCATAAGTTCCATAGCCAACGTCGCACCGCTCGCTCATAAATTCCATGGCCATCTTCAAACCGCTCGCTCATAATTTCCACGGCCAACTTCACACCGCTAGCTCATAAATTCCATGGCCAACCTCGTACCAATCGCTCATGAAATCCATTGCCAGCATCACAACATTCGCTCATAAAATCCATGGCCAACTGCTCACAGATCGCTCATAAATTCCACAGCTAACTTCACAGCGCTCGCTCATAAATTCCATAGCTAATGTCGCACCGCTCGCTCATAAATTCAATAGTTAATTTCGCACCGCTCGCTCATAAATTCCATAGCTAATGTCGCACCGCTCGCTTATAAATTCAATAGCTAATTTCGCACCGCTCGCTCATAAAATCCACGGCCAACTTCACAGATCACATGGCCAACTGCTCACAGATCGCTCATAAATTCCACAGCCAACTTCACAGCGCTCGCTCATAAATCCCATAGCTAATGTCGCACCGCTCGCTCATAAATTCAATAGCTAATTTCGCACCGCTCGCTCATAAATTCCATAGCTAATGTCGCACCGCTCGCTTATAAATTCAATAGCTAATTTCGCACCGCTCGCTCATAAAATCCACGGCCAACTTCACACAGCACGCTCATAAAATCCATGGCCGACTTCGCACCGCTCGCTCATAAAATCCATGGCCGACTTCACACCGCTCGCTCATAAAATCCATGGTTAACTTCGCATTGCTCGCTCATAAATTCCATAGCCAACTTCACACCGCTAGCTCATAAATTCCAAGGCCAACTTCGCACCGCTCGCTCATAAATTCCATGGCCAAATTTACACCGATCGAACATAAATTCCATCGTCAACTTCACACCGTTCGACCATAAATTCCATAGCCAACTTCACACCAGTCGCTAATACATTCCATGGCCAACTTCACACCAGTCGCTCATAAATTCCATGGCCAACTTAGTACCACTCGCTCATAAATTCCATGGCCAACTTAGTACCACTCGCTCATAAATTTCAGAGCCAACTTCACACCGATAGCTCATAAATTCCACAGCTAATTTCGCACCGCTCGCTCATAAATTCCACGGCCAAATTCACACCGCTCTCTCATAAATTCCATGGCCATCTTCAAACCGCTCGCTCATAAAATCCATGTCTAACTTCGCACCGCTCGGTCATAAATTCTAAAGCAAACTTTACACCGCTCGCTCATAAATTCCATGGCCAACTTCACACCGCTAGCTCATAAATTCCATGGCCAACCTAGTACCAATCGCTCATGAAATCCATTGCCAGCATCACAACGCTCGCTCATAAAATCCATGGCCAACTGCTCACAGATCGTTCATAAATTCCACAGCCAACTTCACAGCGCTCGCTCATAAATTCCATAGCTAATGTCGCACCGCTCGCTCATAAATTCAATAGCTAATTTCGCACCGCTCGCTCATAAATTCCATAGCTAATGTCGCACCGCTCGCTCATAAATTCAATAGCTAATTTCGCACCGCTCGCTCATACATTCCATAGCTAATGTCGCACCGCTCGCTCATAAATTCCACAGCTAATTTCGCACCGCTCGCTCATAAATTCCACGGCCAAATTCACACCGCTCTCTCATAAATTCCATGGCCATCTTCAAACCGCTCGCTCATAAAATCCATGTCTAACTTCGCACCGCTCGGTCATAAATTCTAAAGCAAACTTTACACCGCTCGCTCATAAATTCCATGGCCAACTTCACACCGCTAGCTCATAAATTCCATGGCCAACCTAGTACCAATCGCTCATGAAATCCATTGCCAGCATCACAACGCTCGCTCATAAAATCCATGGCCAACTGCTCACAGATCGTTCATAAATTCCACAGCCAACTTCACAGCGCTCGCTCATAAATTCCATAGCTAATGTCGCACCGCTCGCTCATAAATTCAATAGCCAACTTCACACCGATAGCTCATAAATTCCATAGCTAATTTCGCACCGCTCGCTCATAAATTCCACGGCCAACTGCACATAGCTCGCTAATAAATTCCACGGCCAACTTCACACATCTCGCTCATAAAATCCATGGCCCACTTCGCACCGGTAGCTCATAAATTCCAAAGCCAGCTTCACACCGCTCGCTCATAAAATCCATGGCCAAATTTACACCGATCGAACATAAATTTCATCGTCAACTTCACACCGCTCGAACATAAATTCCATAGCCAACTTCACACCAGTCGCTAATACATTCCATGGCCAACTTCACACCACTCGCTCATAAATTCCATGGCCAACTTAGTACCACTCGCTCATAAATTCCAGAGCCAACTTCACACCGATAGCTCATAAATTCCATAGCTAATTTCGCACCGCTCGCTCATAAATTCCACGGCCAACTTCACACCGCTCGCTCATAAAATCCATGGCCGACTTCGCACCGCTCGCTCATAAAATCCATGGCCGACTTCACACCGCTCGCTCATAAATTCCATAGCCAACTTCACACCGCTAGCTCATAAATTTCAAGGCCAACTTCGCACCGCTCGCTCATAAATTCCATGGCCAAATTTACACCGATCGAACATAAATTCCATCGTCAACTTCACACCGCTCGAACATAAATTGCATAGCCAACTTCACACCAGTCGCTAATACATTCCATGGCCAACTTCACACCACTCGCTCATAAATTCCATGGCCAACTTAGTACCACTCGCTCATAAATTCCATGGCCAACTTAGTAACACTCGCTCATAAATTCCACGGCCAACTTCACACCGCTCGCTCATAAGTTCCATAGCCAACGTCGCACCGCTCGCTCATAAATTCCATGGCCATCTTCAAACCGCTCGCTCATAATTTCCACGGCCAACTTCACACCGCTAGCTCATAAATTCCATGGCCAACCTAGTACCAATCGCTCATGAAATCCATTGCCAGCATCACAACATTCGCTCATAAAATCCATGGCCAACTGCTCACAGATCGCTCATAAATTCCACAGCTAACTTCACAGCGCCCGCTCATAAATTCCATAGCTAATGTCGCACCGCTCGCTCATAAATTCAATAGCTAATTTCGCACCGCTCGCTCATAAATTCCATAGCTAATGTCGCACCGCTCGCTTATAAATTCAATAGCTAATTTCGCACCGCTCGCTCAAAAAATCCACGGCCAACTTCACACCGCACGCTCATAAAATCCATGGCCGACTTCGCACCGCTCGCTCATAAAATCCATGGCCGACTTCACACCGCTCGCTCATAAAATCCATGGTTAACTTCGCACCGCTCGCTCATAAATTCCACGGCCAAATTCACACCGCTCGCTCATAAGTTCCAAAGGCAACGTCGCACCGCTCGCTCATAAAATCCATGGCTAACTTCGCACCGCTCGCTCATAAATTCCACGGCCAAATTCACACCGCTCTCTCATCAATTCCATAGCTAATTTCGCACCGCTCGCTCACAAATTGAATGGCCAACTTCACACCGCTCGCTCATAAAATCCATGGCTAACTTCGCACCGCTCGCTCATAAATTCTAAAGCAAACTTTACACCGATAGATCATAAATTCCAAGGCCAACTTCGAACCGTTCGCTCATAAATTCCACGGCCAACTGCACACAGCTCGCTAATAAATTCCACGGCCAACTTCACACCTCTCGCTCATAAAATCCATGGCCCACTACGCACCGCTCGCTCATAAGTTCCAGAGCCAACTTCACAGCGCTAGCTCATAAATTCCATAGCTAATTTCGCACCGCTCGGGCATAAATTCCATGGCCAACTTGACACCGCTTGCTCATGAAATCCATAGCCAGCATCACACCGCTCGCTCATAAGTTCCAAGGCCAACTTCGCACCCCTAGCTCATAAATTCCATGGCCGTCTTCAAACCACTCGCTCAAAAATTCCAAGGCCAACTTTACATCGATCAAACATAAATTCCATGGTCAACTTCACACTGCTCGCTCATAAATTCCATAGCTAATGTCGCACCGCTCGCTCATAAATTCCATAGCTAATTTCGCACCGCTCGCTCACAGATTCCATGTCGAACTTGACACCTCTCGGGCATAAATTCCATGGCCAACTTGACACAGCTCGCTCATAAATTCCATGACTAATTTCACACCGCTCGCTCATAAATTCCACGGCCAACTGCACACAGCTCGCTAATAAATTCCACGGCCAACTTCACACCTCTCGCTCATAAAATCCATGGCCCACTTCGCACCGCTCGCTCATAAATTCCAAAGGCAGCTTCACACAGCTAGCTCATAAACTCCGTGGCCAACTGTGCACTGCGCGCTCATAAAATCCATAGTCAACTTCACACCGCTCGATCATCAATTTCATGGCTAAGTTAATACCGCTCGCTCATATATTCAATGGCTAATTTTATACCGCTCGCTCATAAATTCCATGGCCAAATTTACACAGATCGAACATAAATTCCATCGTCAACTTCACACCGCTCGAACATAAATTCCATACGCAACTTCACCGCGCTCGCTCATAAAATCCACGGACAACTTCGCACCGCACGCTCATAAATTCCGTGGCCAACTGCACACAGCTCGCTCATAAAATCCATGGCCAACTTCAAACCGCTCGCTAATAAATTCCATGGCCAACTTCACACCGCTAGCTCATAAATTCCATGGCCAACTTAGTACCAATCGCTCATGAAATCCATTGCCAGCATCACACCGCTCGCTCATAAAATCCATGGCCAACTGCTCACAGATCGCTCATAAATTCCACAGCCAACTTCACAGCGCTCGCTCATAAATCCCATAGCTAATGTCGCACCGCTCGCTCATAAATTCAATAGCTAATTTCGCACCGCCTGCTCATAAATTCCATAGCTAATGTCGCACCGCTCGCTCATAAATTCAATAGCTAATTTCGCACCGCTCGCTCATAAAATCCACGGCCAACTTCACAGATCACATGGCCAACTGCTCACAGATCGCTCATAAATTCCACAGCCAACTTCACAGCGCTCGCTCATAAATCCCATAGCTAATGTCGCACCGCTCGCTCATAAATTCAATAGCTAATTTCGCACCGCTCGCTCATAAATTCCATAGCTAATGTCGCACCGCTCGCTTATAAATTCAATAGCTAATTTCGCACCGCTCGCTCATAAAATCCACGGCCAACTTCACACAGCACGCTCATAAAATCCATGGCCGACTTCGCACCGCTCGCTCATAAAATCCATGGCCGACTTCACACCGCTCGCTCATAAAATCCATGGTTAACTTCGCATTGCTCGCTCATAAATTCCATAGCCAACTTCACACCGCTAGCTCATAAATTCCAAGGCCAACTTCGCACCGCTCGCTCATAAATTCCATGGCCAAATTTACACCGATCGAACATAAATTCCATCGTCAACTTCACACCGTTCGACCATAAATTCCATAGCCAACTTCACACCAGTCGCTAATACATTCCATGGCCAACTTCACACCAGTCGCTCATAAATTCCATGGCCAACTTAGTACCACTCGCTCATAAATTCCATGGCCAACTTAGTACCACTCGCTCATAAATTTCAGAGACAACTTCACACCGATAGCTCATAAATTCCACAGCTAATTTCGCACCGCTCGCTCATAAATTCCACGGCCAAATTCACACCGCTCTCTCATAAATTCCATGGCCATCTTCAAACCGCTCGCTCATAAAATCCATGTCTAACTTCGCACCGCTCGGTCATAAATTCTAAAGCAAACTTTACACCGCTCGCTCATAAATTCCATGGCCAACTTCACACCGCTAGCTCATAAATTCCATGGCCAACCTAGTACCAATCGCTCATGAAATCCATTGCCAGCATCACAACGCTCGCTCATAAAATCCATGGCCAACTGCTCACAGATCGTTCATAAATTCCACAGCCAACTTCACAGCGCTCGCTCATAAATTCCATAGCTAATGTCGCACCGCTCGCTCATAAATTCAATAGCTAATTTCGCACCGCTCGCTCATAAATTCCATAGCTAATGTCGCACCGCTCGCTCATAAATTCAATAGCTAATTTCGCACCGCTCGCTCATACATTCCATGGCCAACTTCACACCACTCGCTCATAAATTCCATGGCCAACTTAGTACCACTCGCTCATAAATTCCATGGCCAACTTAGTACCACTCGCTCATAAATTCCAGAGCCAACTTCACACCGATAGCTCATAAATTCCATAGCTAATTTCGCACCGCTCGCTCATAAATTCCACGGCCAACTGCACATAGCTCGCTAATAAATTCCACGGCCAACTTCACACATCTCGCTCATAAAATCCATGGCCCACTTCGCACCGGTAGCTCATAAATTCCAAAGCCAGCTTCACACCGCTCGCTCATAAAATCCATGGCCAAATTTACACCGATCGAACATAAATTTCATCGTCAACTTCACACCGCTCGAACATAAATTCCATAGCCAACTTCACACCAGTCGCTAATACATTCCATGGCCAACTTCACACCACTCGCTCATAAATTCCATGGCCAACTTAGTACCACTCGCTCATAAATTCCAGAGCCAACTTCACACCGATAGCTCATAAATTCCATAGCTAATTTCGCACCGCTCGCTCATAAATTCCACGGCCAACTTCACACCGCTCGCTCATAAAATCCATGGCCGACTTCGCACCGCTCGCTCATAAAATCCATGGCCGACTTCACACCGCTCGCTCATAAATTCCATAGCCAACTTCACACCGCTAGCTCATAAATTTCAAGGCCAACTTCGCACCGCTCGCTCATAAATTCCATGGCCAAATTTACACCGATCGAACATAAATTCCATCGTCAACTTCACACCGCTCGAACATAAATTGCATAGCCAACTTCACACCAGTCGCTAATACATTCCATGGCCAACTTCACACCACTCGCTCATAAATTCCATGGCCAACTTAGTACCACTCGCTCATAAATTCCATGGCCAACTTAGTAACACTCGCTCATAAATTCCACGGCCAACTTCACACCGCTCGCTCATAAGTTCCATAGCCAACGTCGCACCGCTCGCTCATAAATTCCATGGCCATCTTCAAACCGCTCGCTCATAATTTCCACGGCCAACTTCACACCGCTAGCTCATAAATTCCATGGCCAACCTAGTACCAATCGCTCATGAAATCCATTGCCAGCATCACAACATTCGCTCATAAAATCCATGGCCAACTGCTCACAGATCGCTCATAAATTCCACAGCTAACTTCACAGCGCCCGCTCATAAATTCCATAGCTAATGTCGCACCGCTCGCTCATAAATTCAATAGCTAATTTCGCACCGCTCGCTCATAAATTCCATAGCTAATGTCGCACCGCTCGCTTATAAATTCAATAGCTAATTTCGCACCGCTCGCTCAAAAAATCCACGGCCAACTTCACACCGCACGCTCATAAAATCCATGGCCGACTTCGCACCGCTCGCTCATAAAATCCATGGCCGACTTCACACCGCTCGCTCATAAAATCCATGGTTAACTTCGCACCGCTCGCTCATAAATTCCACGGCCAAATTCACACCGCTCGCTCATAAGTTCCAAAGGCAACGTCGCACCGCTCGCTCATAAAATCCATGGCTAACTTCGCACCGCTCGCTCATAAATTCCACGGCCAAATTCACACCGCTCTCTCATCAATTCCATAGCTAATTTCGCACCGCTCGCTCACAAATTGAATGGCCAACTTCACACCGCTCGCTCATAAAATCCATGGCTAACTTCGCACCGCTCGCTCATAAATTCTAAAGCAAACTTTACACCGATAGATCATAAATTCCAAGGCCAACTTCGAACCGTTCGCTCATAAATTCCACGGCCAACTGCACACAGCTCGCTAATAAATTCCACGGCCAACTTCACACCTCTCGCTCATAAAATCCATGGCCCACTACGCACCGCTCGCTCATAAGTTCCAGAGCCAACTTCACAGCGCTAGCTCATAAATTCCATAGCTAATTTCGCACCGCTCGGGCATAAATTCCATGGCCAACTTGACACCGCTTGCTCATGAAATCCATAGCCAGCATCACACCGCTCGCTCATAAGTTCCAAGGCCAACTTCGCACCCCTAGCTCATAAATTCCATGGCCGTCTTCAAACCACTCGCTCAAAAATTCCAAGGCCAACTTTACATCGATCAAACATAAATTCCATGGTCAACTTCACACTGCTCGCTCATAAATTCCATAGCTAATGTCGCACCGCTCGCTCATAAATTCCATAGCTAATTTCGCACCGCTCGCTCACAGATTCCATGTCGAACTTGACACCTCTCGGGCATAAATTCCATGGCCAACTTGACACAGCTCGCTCATAAATTCCATGACTAATTTCACACCGCTCGCTCATAAATTCCACGGCCAACTGCACACAGCTCGCTAATAAATTCCACGGCCAACTTCACACCTCTCGCTCATAAAATCCATGGCCCACTTCGCACCGCTCGCTCATAAATTCCAAAGGCAGCTTCACACAGCTAGCTCATAAACTCCGAGGCCAACTGTGCACTGCGCGCTCATAAAATCCATAGTCAACTTCACACCGCTCGATCATCAATTTCATGGCTAAGTTAATACCGCTCGCTCATATATTCAATGGCTAATTTTATACCGCTCGCTCATAAATTCCATGGCCAAATTTACACAGATCGAACATAAATTCCATCGTCAACTTCACACCGCTCGAACATAAATTCCATACGCAACTTCACCGCGCTCGCTCATAAAATCCACGGACAACTTCGCACCGCACGCTCATAAATTCCGTGGCCAACTGCACACAGCTCGCTCATAAAATCCATGGCCAACTTCAAACCGCTCGCTAATAAATTCCATGGCCAACTTCACACCGCTAGCTCATAAATTCCATGGCCAACTTAGTACCAATCGCTCATGAAATCCATTGCCAGCATCACACCGCTCGCTCATAAAATCCATGGCCAACTGCTCACAGATCGCTCATAAATTCCACAGCCAACTTCACAGCGCTCGCTCATAAATCCCATAGCTAATGTCGCACCGCTCGCTCATAAATTCAATAGCTAATTTCGCACCGCCCGCTCATAAATTCCATAGCTAATGTCGCACCGCTCGCTCATAAATTCAATAGCTAATTTCGCACCGCTCACTCATAAAATCCATGGCCAACTTCACACCGCTCGCTCATAAAATCCATGGCCAACTTCACACAACTCGCTCATAAATTCCTTAGGCAACTTCATACCTCTCGCTAGTAAATTCCAGAGCCAACTTCACACCGATAGCTCATAAATTCCATTGCTAATTTCGCACCGCTCGCTCATAAATTCCACGGCCAACTTCACACCGCTCGCTCATAAAATCCATGGCCAACTTCAAACCGCTCGCTAATAAATTCCATGGCCAACTTCACACCGCTAGCTCATAAATTCCATGGCCAACCTAGTACCAATCGCTCATGAAATCCATTGCCAGCATCACAACGCTCGCTCATAAAATCCATGGCAAACTGCTCACAGATCGCTCATAAATTCCACAGCCAACTTCACAGCGCTCGCTCATAAATTCCATAGCTAATGTCGCACCGCTCGCTCATAAATTCAATAGCTAATTTCGCACCGCTCCCTCAGAATTTCCATGACCAACTTAATACCGCTCGGTCATATATTCTATGGCTAATTTCATACCGCTCGCTCATAAATTCCGTGACAAACTTTACACCACTCGGACATAAATTCCATGGCCTACTTCACACGGTTCGCTCATAAATTCTATGGCCAACTTGACACCGCTCGCTCATAAATACCATAGCTAATTTCGCACCGCTCGCTCATCGATTCCATGGCCAACTTGCTCGGGCATGAATTCCATGGCCAACTTGACAGCGCTCGCTCATAAATTCCATAGCTAATTTCGCACCGCTCGCTCATAAATTCAAGGGCACATTTCACACCGCTCGCTCATAAATTCCACGTTCAACTTCACACCGCTCGCTCATAAAATCCATGGCCGACTTCGCACCGCTCGCTCATAAAATCCATGGCCGATTTCTCACCGCTCGCTCATAAAATCCATGGTTAACTTCGCATTGCTCGCTCATAAATTCCATAGCCAACTTCACACCGCTAGCTCATAAATTCCAAGGCCAACTTCGCACCGCTCGCTCATAAATTCCATGGCCAAATTTACACCGATCGAACATAAATTCCATCGTCAACTTCACACCGCTCGACCATAAATTCCATAGCCAACTTCACACCAGTCGCTAATACATTCCATGGCCAACTTCACACCAGTCGCTCATAAATTCCATGGCCAACTTAGTACCACTCGCTCATAAATTCCATAGCCAACTTAGTACCACTCGCTCATAAATTTCAGAGCCAACTTCACACCGATAGCTCATAAATTCCACAGCTAATTTCGCACCGCTCGCTCATAAATTCCACGGCCAAATTCACACCGCTCGCTCATAAATTCCATAGCTAATGTCGCACCGCTCGCTCATAAATTCAATAGCTAATTTCGCACCGCTCGCTCATAAATTCAATAGCTAATTTCGCACCGCTCGCTCATACATTCCATGGCCAACTTCACACCACTCGCTCATAAATTCCATGGCCAACTTAGTACCACTCGCTCATAAATTCCATGGCCAACTTAGTACCACTCGCTCATAAATTCCATGGCCAACTTAGTACCACTCGCTCATAAATTTCAGAGCCAACTTCACACCGATAGCTCATAAATTCCACAGCTAATTTCGCACCGCTCGCTCATAAATTCCACGGCCAAATTCACACCGCTCTCTCATAAATTCCATGGCCATCTTCAAACCGCTCGCTCATAAAATCCATGGCTAACTTCGCACCGCTCGCTCATAAATTCTAAAGCAAACTTTACACCGCTCGCTCATAAATTCCATGGCCAACTTCACACCGCTAGCTCATAAATTCCATGGCCAACCTAGTACCAATCGCTCATGAAATCCATTGCCAGCATCACAACGCTCGCTCATAAAATCCATGGCCAACTGCTCACAGATCGTTCATAAATTCCACAGCCAACTTCACAGCGCTCGCTCATAAATTCCATAGCTAATGTCGCACCGCTCGCTCATAAATTCAATAGCTAATTTCGCACCGCTCGCTCATAAATTCCATAGATAATGTCGCACCGCTCGCTCATAAATTCAATAGCTAATTTCGCACCGCTCGCTCATACATTCCATGGCCAACTTCACACCACTCGCTCATAAATTCCATGGCCAACTTCACACCACTCGCTCATAAATTCCATGGCCAACTTAGTACCACTCGCTCATAAATTCCATGGCCAACTTAGTACCACTCGCTCATAAATTCCAGAGCCAACTTCACACCGATAGCTCATAAATTCCATAGCTAATTTCGCACCGCTCGCTCATAAATTCCATAGCTTATGTCGCACCGCTCGCTCATAAATTCCATAGCTAATTTCGCACCGCTCGCTCATAAATTCAATGGCTAATTTCACACCGCTTGCTCATAAATTCCATGGCCAACTTCACGCCACTCGCTCATAAATTCCTTGGGCAACTTCATACCGCTCGCTCATAAATTCCATAGCCAACGTCGCACCGTTCTCTCATAAATTCCATGGCCATCTTCAAACCGCTCGCTCATAAAATCCATGGCTAACTTCGCACCGCTCGCTCATAAATTCTAAAGCAAACTTTACACCGCTCGCTCATAAATTCCATGGCCAACTTCACACCGCTAGCTCATAAATTCCATAGCCAACTTCACACCGCTAGCTCATAAATTTCAAGGACAACTTCGCACCGCTCGCTCATAAATTCCATGGCCAAATTTACACCGATCGAACATAAATTCCATCGTCAACTTCACACCGCTCGAACATAAATTCCATAGCCAACTTCACACCAGTCGCTAATACATTCCATGGCCAACTTCACACCACTCGCTCATAAATTCCATGGCCAACTTCACACCGCTAGCTCATAAATTCCAAGGCCAACTTCGCACCGCTCGCTCATAAATTCCATGGCCAAATTTACACCGATCGAACATAAATTCCATCGTCAACTTCACACCGTTCGACCATAAATTCCATAGCCAACTTCACACCAGTCGCTAATACATTCCATGGCCAACTTCACACCACTCGCTCATAAATTCCATAGCTAATGTCGCACCGCTCGCTCATAAATTCAATAGCTAATTTCGCACCGCTCGCTCATAAATTCCATAGCTAATGTCGCACCGCTCGCTCATAAATTCAATAGCTAATTTCGCACCGCTCGCTCATACATTCCATAGCTAATGTCGCACCGCTCGCTCATAAATTCCACAGCTAATTTCGCACCGCTCGCTCATAAATTCCACGGCCAAATTCACACCGCTCTCTCATAAATTCCATGGCCATCTTCAAACCGCTCGCTCATAAAATCCATGTCTAACTTCGCACCGCTCGGTCATAAATTCTAAAGCAAACTTTACACCGCTCGCTCATAAATTCCATGGCCAACTTCACACCGCTAGCTCATAAATTCCATGGCCAACCTAGTACCAATCGCTCATGAAATCCATTGCCAGCATCAC
The DNA here is from genome assembly GCA_964016905.1 of Perithous albicinctus. NCBI lineage: Eukaryota > Metazoa > Arthropoda > Insecta > Hymenoptera > Ichneumonidae > Perithous > Perithous albicinctus. The sequence continues at coordinate 4,267,272 of OZ024698.1, read as the reverse complement.
AACGCTCGCTCATAAAATCCATGGCCAACTGCTCACAGATCGTTCATAAATTCCACAGCCAACTTCACAGCGCTCGCTCATAAATTCCATAGCTAATGTCGCACCGCTCGCTCATAAATTCAATAGCCAACTTCACACCGATAGCTCATAAATTCCATAGCTAATTTCGCACCGCTCGCTCATAAATTCCACGGCCAACTGCACATAGCTCGCTAATAAATTCCACGGCCAACTTCACACATCTCGCTCATAAAATCCATGGCCCACTTCGCACCGGTAGCTCATAAATTCCAAAGCCAGCTTCACACCGCTCGCTCATAAAATCCATGGCCAAATTTACACCGATCGAACATAAATTTCATCGTCAACTTCACACCGCTCGAACATAAATTCCATAGCCAACTTCACACCAGTCGCTAATACATTCCATGGCCAACTTCACACCACTCGCTCATAAATTCCATGGCCAACTTAGTACCACTCGCTCATAAATTCCAGAGCCAACTTCACACCGATAGCTCATAAATTCCATAGCTAATTTCGCACCGCTCGCTCATAAATTCCACGGCCAACTTCACACCGCTCGCTCATAAAATCCATGGCCGACTTCGCACCGCTCGCTCATAAAATCCATGGCCGACTTCACACCGCTCGCTCATAAATTCCATAGCCAACTTCACACCGCTAGCTCATAAATTTCAAGGCCAACTTCGCACCGCTCGCTCATAAATTCCATGGCCAAATTTACACCGATCGAACATAAATTCCATCGTCAACTTCACACCGCTCGAACATAAATTGCATAGCCAACTTCACACCAGTCGCTAATACATTCCATGGCCAACTTCACACCACTCGCTCATAAATTCCATGGCCAACTTAGTACCACTCGCTCATAAATTCCATGGCCAACTTAGTAACACTCGCTCATAAATTCCACGGCCAACTTCACACCGCTCGCTCATAAGTTCCATAGCCAACGTCGCACCGCTCGCTCATAAATTCCATGGCCATCTTCAAACCGCTCGCTCATAATTTCCACGGCCAACTTCACACCGCTAGCTCATAAATTCCATGGCCAACCTAGTACCAATCGCTCATGAAATCCATTGCCAGCATCACAACATTCGCTCATAAAATCCATGGCCAACTGCTCACAGATCGCTCATAAATTCCACAGCTAACTTCACAGCGCCCGCTCATAAATTCCATAGCTAATGTCGCACCGCTCGCTCATAAATTCAATAGCTAATTTCGCACCGCTCGCTCATAAATTCCATAGCTAATGTCGCACCGCTCGCTTATAAATTCAATAGCTAATTTCGCACCGCTCGCTCAAAAAATCCACGGCCAACTTCACACCGCACGCTCATAAAATCCATGGCCGACTTCGCACCGCTCGCTCATAAAATCCATGGCCGACTTCACACCGCTCGCTCATAAAATCCATGGTTAACTTCGCACCGCTCGCTCATAAATTCCACGGCCAAATTCACACCGCTCTCTCATCAATTCCATAGCTAATTTCGCACCGCTCGCTCACAAATTGAATGGCCAACTTCACACCGCTCGCTCATAAAATCCATGGCTAACTTCGCACCGCTCGCTCATAAATTCTAAAGCAAACTTTACACCGATAGATCATAAATTCCAAGGCCAACTTCGCACCGCTCGCTCATAAATTCCACGGCCAACTTCACACCGCTCGCTCATAAAATCCATGGCCAACTTCAAACCGCTCGCTAATAAATTCCATGGCCAACTTCACACCGCTAGCTCATAAATTCCATGGCCAACCTAGTACCAATCGCTCATGAAATCCATTGCCAGCATCACAACGCTCGCTCATAAAATCCATGGCAAACTGCTCACAGATCGCTCATAAATTCCACAGCCAACTTCACAGCGCTCGCTCATAAATTCCATAGCTAATGTCGCACCGCTCGCTCATAAATTCAATAGCTAATTTCGCACCGCTCCCTCAGAATTTCCATGACCAACTTAATACCGCTCGGTCATATATTCTATGGCTAATTTCATACCGCTCGCTCATAAATTCCGTGACAAACTTTACACCACTCGGACATAAATTCCATGGCCTACTTCACACGGTTCGCTCATAAATTCTATGGCCAACTTGACACCGCTCGCTCATAAATACCATAGCTAATTTCGCACCGCTCGCTCATCGATTCCATGGCCAACTTGCTCGGGCATGAATTCCATGGCCAACTTGACAGCGCTCGCTCATAAATTCCATAGCTAATTTCGCACCGCTCGCTCATAAATTCAAGGGCACATTTCACACCGCTCGCTCATAAATTCCACGTTCAACTTCACACCGCTCGCTCATAAAATCCATGGCCGACTTCGCACCGCTCGCTCATAAAATCCATGGCCGATTTCGCACCGCTCGCTCATAAATTCCACGGCCAACTTCACACCGCTCGCTCATAAAATCCATGGCCGACTTCGCACCGCTCGCTCATAAAATCCATGGCCGACTTCACACCGCTCGCTCATAAATTCCATAGCCAACTTCACACCGCTGGCTCATAAATTTCAAGGCCAACTTCGCACCGCTCGCTCATAAATTCCATGGCCAAATTTACACCGATCGAACATAAATTCCATCGTCAACTTCACACCGCTCGAACATAAATTGCATAGCCAACTTCACACCAGTCGCTAATACATTCCATGGCCAACTTCACACCACTCGCTCATAAATTCCATGGCCAACTTAGTACCACTCGCTCATAAATTCCATGGCCAACTTAGTAACACTCGCTCATAAATTCCACGGCCAACTTCACACCGCTCGCTCATAAGTTCCATAGCCAACGTCGCACCGCTCGCTCATAAATTCCATGGCCATCTTCAAACCGCTCGCTCATAATTTCCACGGCCAACTTCACACCGCTAGCTCATAAATTCCATGGCCAACCTCGTACCAATCGCTCATGAAATCCATTGCCAGCATCACAACATTCGCTCATAAAATCCATGGCCAACTGCTCACAGATCGCTCATAAATTCCACAGCTAACTTCACAGCGCTCGCTCATAAATTCCATAGCTAATGTCGCACCGCTCGCTCATAAATTCAATAGTTAATTTCGCACCGCTCGCTCATAAATTCCATAGCTAATGTCGCACCGCTCGCTTATAAATTCAATAGCTAATTTCGCACCGCTCGCTCATAAAATCCACGGCCAACTTCACACAGCACGCTCATAAAATCCATGGCCGACTTCGCACCGCTCGCTCATAAAATCCATGGCCGACTTCACACCGCTCGCTCATAAAATCCATGGTTAACTTCGCATTGCTCGCTCATAAATTCCATAGCCAACTTCACACCGCTAGCTCATAAATTCCAAGGCCAACTTCGCACCGCTCGCTCATAAATTCCATGGCCAAATTTACACCGATCGAACATAAATTCCATCGTCAACTTCACACCGTTCGACCATAAATTGCATAGCCAACTTCACACCAGTCGCTAATACATTCCATGGCCAACTTCACACCAGTCGCTCATAAATTCCATGGCCAACTTAGTACCACTCGCTCATAAATTCCATGGCCAACTTAGTACCACTCGCTCATAAATTTCAGAGCCAACTTCACACCGATAGCTCATAAATTCCACAGCTAATTTCGCACCGCTCGCTCATAAATTCCACGGCCAAATTCACACCGCTCTCTCATAAATTCCATGGCCATCTTCAAACCGCTCGCTCATAAAATCCATGTCTAACTTCGCACCGCTCGGTCATAAATTCTAAAGCAAACTTTACACCGCTCGCTCATAAATTCCATGGCCAACTTCACACCGCTAGCTCATAAATTCCATGGCCAACCTAGTACCAATCGCTCATGAAATCCATTGCCAGCATCACAACGCTCGCTCATAAAATCCATGGCCAACTGCTCACAGATCGTTCATAAATTCCACAGCCAACTTCACAGCGCTCGCTCATAAATTCCATAGCTAATGTCGCACCGCTCGCTCATAAATTCAATAGCTAATTTCGCACCGCTCGCTCATAAATTCCATAGCTAATGTCGCACCGCTCGCTCATAAATTCAATAGCTAATTTCGCACCGCTCGCTCATACATTCCATGGCCAACTTCACACCACTCGCTCATAAATTCCATGGCCAACTTAGTACCACTCGCTCATAAATTCCATGGCCAACTTAGTACCACTCGCTCATAAATTCCAGAGCCAACTTCACACCGATAGCTCATAAATTCCATAGCTAATTTCGCACCGCTCGCTCATAAATTCCACGGCCAACTGCACATAGCTCGCTAATAAATTCCACGGCCAACTTCACACATCTCGCTCATAAAATCCATGGCCCACTTCGCACCGGTAGCTCATAAATTCCAAAGCCAGCTTCACACCGCTCGCTCATAAAATCCATGGCCAAATTTACACCGATCGAACATAAATTTCATCGTCAACTTCACACCGCTCGAACATAAATTCCATAGCCAACTTCACACCAGTCGCTAATACATTCCATGGCCAACTTCACACCACTCGCTCATAAATTCCATGGCCAACTTAGTACCACTCGCTCATAAATTCCAGAGCCAACTTCACACCGATAGCTCATAAATTCCATAGCTAATTTCGCACCGCTCGCTCATAAATTCCACGGCCAACTTCACACCGCTCGCTCATAAAATCCATGGCCGACTTCGCACCGCTCGCTCATAAAATCCATGGCCGACTTCACACCGCTCGCTCATAAATTCCATAGCCAACTTCACACCGCTAGCTCATAAATTTCAAGGCCAACTTCGCACCGCTCGCTCATAAATTCCATGGCCAAATTTACACCGATCGAACATAAATTCCATCGTCAACTTCACACCGCTCGAACATAAATTGCATAGCCAACTTCACACCAGTCGCTAATACATTCCATGGCCAACTTCACACCACTCGCTCATAAATTCCATGGCCAACTTAGTACCACTCGCTCATAAATTCCATGGCCAACTTAGTAACACTCGCTCATAAATTCCACGGCCAACTTCACACCGCTCGCTCATAAGTTCCATAGCCAACGTCGCACCGCTCGCTCATAAATTCCATGGCCATCTTCAAACCGCTCGCTCATAATTTCCACGGCCAACTTCACACCGCTAGCTCATAAATTCCATGGCCAACCTAGTACCAATCGCTCATGAAATCCATTGCCAGCATCACAACATTCGCTCATAAAATCCATGGCCAACTGCTCACAGATCGCTCATAAATTCCACAGCTAACTTCACAGCGCCCGCTCATAAATTCCATAGCTAATGTCGCACCGCTCGCTCATAAATTCAATAGCTAATTTCGCACCGCTCGCTCATAAATTCCATAGCTAATGTCGCACCGCTCGCTTATAAATTCAATAGCTAATTTCGCACCGCTCGCTCAAAAAATCCACGGCCAACTTCACACCGCACGCTCATAAAATCCATGGCCGACTTCGCACCGCTCGCTCATAAAATCCATGGCCGACTTCACACCGCTCGCTCATAAAATCCATGGTTAACTTCGCACCGCTCGCTCATAAATTCCACGGCCAAATTCACACCGCTCGCTCATAAGTTCCAAAGGCAACGTCGCACCGCTCGCTCATAAAATCCATGGCTAACTTCGCACCGCTCGCTCATAAATTCCACGGCCAAATTCACACCGCTCTCTCATCAATTCCATAGCTAATTTCGCACCGCTCGCTCACAAATTGAATGGCCAACTTCACACCGCTCGCTCATAAAATCCATGGCTAACTTCGCACCGCTCGCTCATAAATTCTAAAGCAAACTTTACACCGATAGATCATAAATTCCAAGGCCAACTTCGAACCGTTCGCTCATAAATTCCACGGCCAACTGCACACAGCTCGCTAATAAATTCCACGGCCAACTTCACACCTCTCGCTCATAAAATCCATGGCCCACTACGCACCGCTCGCTCATAAGTTCCAGAGCCAACTTCACAGCGCTAGCTCATAAATTCCATAGCTAATTTCGCACCGCTCGGGCATAAATTCCATGGCCAACTTGACACCGCTTGCTCATGAAATCCATAGCCAGCATCACACCGCTCGCTCATAAGTTCCAAGGCCAACTTCGCACCCCTAGCTCATAAATTCCATGGCCGTCTTCAAACCACTCGCTCAAAAATTCCAAGGCCAACTTTACATCGATCAAACATAAATTCCATGGTCAACTTCACACTGCTCGCTCATAAATTCCATAGCTAATGTCGCACCGCTCGCTCATAAATTCCATAGCTAATTTCGCACCGCTCGCTCACAGATTCCATGTCGAACTTGACACCTCTCGGGCATAAATTCCATGGCCAACTTGACACAGCTCGCTCATAAATTCCATGACTAATTTCACACCGCTCGCTCATAAATTCCACGGCCAACTGCACACAGCTCGCTAATAAATTCCACGGCCAACTTCACACCTCTCGCTCATAAAATCCATGGCCCACTTCGCACCGCTCGCTCATAAATTCCAAAGGCAGCTTCACACAGCTAGCTCATAAACTCCGAGGCCAACTGTGCACTGCGCGCTCATAAAATCCATAGTCAACTTCACACCGCTCGATCATCAATTTCATGGCTAAGTTAATACCGCTCGCTCATATATTCAATGGCTAATTTTATACCGCTCGCTCATAAATTCCATGGCCAAATTTACACAGATCGAACATAAATTCCATCGTCAACTTCACACCGCTCGAACATAAATTCCATACGCAACTTCACCGCGCTCGCTCATAAAATCCACGGACAACTTCGCACCGCACGCTCATAAATTCCGTGGCCAACTGCACACAGCTCGCTCATAAAATCCATGGCCAACTTCAAACCGCTCGCTAATAAATTCCATGGCCAACTTCACACCGCTAGCTCATAAATTCCATGGCCAACTTAGTACCAATCGCTCATGAAATCCATTGCCAGCATCACACCGCTCGCTCATAAAATCCATGGCCAACTGCTCACAGATCGCTCATAAATTCCACAGCCAACTTCACAGCGCTCGCTCATAAATCCCATAGCTAATGTCGCACCGCTCGCTCATAAATTCAATAGCTAATTTCGCACCGCCCGCTCATAAATTCCATAGCTAATGTCGCACCGCTCGCTCATAAATTCAATAGCTAATTTCGCACCGCTCACTCATAAAATCCATGGCCAACTTCACACCGCTCGCTCATAAAATCCATGGCCAACTTCACACAACTCGCTCATAAATTCCTTAGGCAACTTCATACCTCTCGCTCGTAAATTCCAGAGCCAACTTCACACCGATAGCTCATAAATTCCATTGCTAATTTCGCACCGCTCGCTCATAAATTCCACGGCCAACTTCACACCGCTCGCTCATAAAATCCATGGCCAACTTCAAACCGCTCGCTAATAAATTCCATGGCCAACTTCACACCGCTAGCTCATAAATTCCATGGCCAACCTAGTACCAATCGCTCATGAAATCCATTGCCAGCATCACAACGCTCGCTCATAAAATCCATGGCAAACTGCTCACAGATCGCTCATAAATTCCACAGCCAACTTCACAGCGCTCGCTCATAAATTCCATAGCTAATGTCGCACCGCTCGCTCATAAATTCAATAGCTAATTTCGCACCGCTCCCTCAGAATTTCCATGACCAACTTAATACCGCTCGGTCATATATTCTATGGCTAATTTCATACCGCTCGCTCATAAATTCCGTGACAAACTTTACACCACTCGGACATAAATTCCATGGCCTACTTCACACGGTTCGCTCATAAATTCTATGGCCAACTTGACACCGCTCGCTCATAAATACCATAGCTAATTTCGCACCGCTCGCTCATCGATTCCATGGCCAACTTGCTCGGGCATGAATTCCATGGCCAACTTGACAGCGCTCGCTCATAAATTCCATAGCTAATTTCGCACCGCTCGCTCATAAATTCAAGGGCACATTTCACACCGCTCGCTCATAAATTCCACGTTCAACTTCACACCGCTCGCTCATAAAATCCATGGCCGACTTCGCACCGCTCGCTCATAAAATCCATGGCCGATTTCTCACCGCTCGCTCATAAAATCCATGGTTAACTTCGCATTGCTCGCTCATAAATTCCATAGCCAACTTCACACCGCTAGCTCATAAATTCCAAGGCCAACTTCGCACCGCTCGCTCATAAATTCCATGGCCAAATTTACACCGATCGAACATAAATTCCATCGTCAACTTCACACCGCTCGACCATAAATTCCATAGCCAACTTCACACCAGTCGCTAATACATTCCATGGCCAACTTCACACCAGTCGCTCATAAATTCCATGGCCAACTTAGTACCACTCGCTCATAAATTCCATAGCCAACTTAGTACCACTCGCTCATAAATTTCAGAGCCAACTTCACACCGATAGCTCATAAATTCCACAGCTAATTTCGCACCGCTCGCTCATAAATTCCACGGCCAAATTCACACCGCTCTCTCATAAATTCCATGGCCATCTTCAAACCGCTCGCTCATAAAATCCATGTCTAACTTCGCACCGCTCGGTCATAAATTCTAAAGCAAACTTTACACCGCTCGCTCATAAATTCCATGGCCAACTTCACACCGCTAGCTCATAAATTCCATGGCCAACCTAGTACCAATCGCTCATGAAATCCATTGCCAGCATCACAACGCTCGCTCATAAAATCCATGGCCAACTGCTCACAGATCGTTCATAAATTCCACAGCCAACTTCACAGCGCTCGCTCATAAATTCCATAGCTAATGTCGCACCGCTCGCTCATAAATTCAATAGCTAATTTCGCACCGCTCGCTCATAAATTCCATAGCTAATGTCGCACCGCTCGCTCATAAATTCAATAGCTAATTTCGCACCGCTCGCTCATACATTCCATGGCCAACTTCACACCACTCGCTCATAAATTCCATGGCCAACTTAGTACCACTCGCTCATAAATTCCATGGCCAACTTAGTACCACTCGCTCATAAATTCCAGAGCCAACTTCACACCGATAGCTCATAAATTCCATAGCTAATTTCGCACCGCTCGCTCATAAATTCCACGGCCAACTGCACATAGCTCGCTAATAAATTCCACGGCCAACTTCACACATCTCGCTCATAAAATCCATGGCCCACTTCGCACCGGTAGCTCATAAATTCCAAAGCCAGCTTCACACCGCTCGCTCATAAAATCCATGGCCAAATTTACACCGATCGAACATAAATTTCATCGTCAACTTCACACCGCTCGAACATAAATTCCATAGCCAACTTCACACCAGTCGCTAATACATTCCATGGCCAACTTCACACCACTCGCTCATAAATTCCATGGCCAACTTAGTACCACTCGCTCATAAATTCCAGAGCCAACTTCACACCGATAGCTCATAAATTCCATAGCTAATTTCGCACCGCTCGCTCATAAATTCCACGGCCAACTTCACACCGCTCGCTCATAAAATCCATGGCCGACTTCGCACCGCTCGCTCATAAAATCCATGGCCGACTTCACACCGCTCGCTCATAAATTCCATAGCCAACTTCACACCGCTAGCTCATAAATTTCAAGGCCAACTTCGCACCGCTCGCTCATAAATTCCATGGCCAAATTTACACCGATCGAACATAAATTCCATCGTCAACTTCACACCGCTCGAACATAAATTGCATAGCCAACTTCACACCAGTCGCTAATACATTCCATGGCCAACTTCACACCACTCGCTCATAAATTCCATGGCCAACTTAGTACCACTCGCTCATAAATTCCATGGCCAACTTAGTAACACTCGCTCATAAATTCCACGGCCAACTTCACACCGCTCGCTCATAAGTTCCATAGCCAACGTCGCACCGCTCGCTCATAAATTCCATGGCCATCTTCAAACCGCTCGCTCATAATTTCCACGGCCAACTTCACACCGCTAGCTCATAAATTCCATGGCCAACCTAGTACCAATCGCTCATGAAATCCATTGCCAGCATCACAACATTCGCTCATAAAATCCATGGCCAACTGCTCACAGATCGCTCATAAATTCCACAGCTAACTTCACAGCGCCCGCTCATAAATTCCATAGCTAATGTCGCACCGCTCGCTCATAAATTCAATAGCTAATTTCGCACCGCTCGCTCATAAATTCCATAGCTAATGTCGCACCGCTCGCTTATAAATTCAATAGCTAATTTCGCACCGCTCGCTCAAAAAATCCACGGCCAACTTCACACCGCACGCTCATAAAATCCATGGCCGACTTCGCACCGCTCGCTCATAAAATCCATGGCCGACTTCACACCGCTCGCTCATAAAATCCATGGTTAACTTCGCACCGCTCGCTCATAAATTCCACGGCCAAATTCACACCGCTCGCTCATAAGTTCCAAAGGCAACGTCGCACCGCTCGCTCATAAAATCCATGGCTAACTTCGCACCGCTCGCTCATAAATTCCACGGCCAAATTCACACCGCTCTCTCATCAATTCCATAGCTAATTTCGCACCGCTCGCTCACAAATTGAATGGCCAACTTCACACCGCTCGCTCATAAAATCCATGGCTAACTTCGCACCGCTCGCTCATAAATTCTAAAGCAAACTTTACACCGATAGATCATAAATTCCAAGGCCAACTTCGAACCGTTCGCTCATAAATTCCACGGCCAACTGCACACAGCTCGCTAATAAATTCCACGGCCAACTTCACACCTCTCGCTCATAAAATCCATGGCCCACTACGCACCGCTCGCTCATAAGTTCCAGAGCCAACTTCACAGCGCTAGCTCATAAATTCCATAGCTAATTTCGCACCGCTCGGGCATAAATTCCATGGCCAACTTGACACCGCTTGCTCATGAAATCCATAGCCAGCATCACACCGCTCGCTCATAAGTTCCAAGGCCAACTTCGCACCCCTAGCTCATAAATTCCATGGCCGTCTTCAAACCACTCGCTCAAAAATTCCAAGGCCAACTTTACATCGATCAAACATAAATTCCATGGTCAACTTCACACTGCTCGCTCATAAATTCCATAGCTAATGTCGCACCGCTCGCTCATAAATTCCATAGCTAATTTCGCACCGCTCGCTCACAGATTCCATGTCGAACTTGACACCTCTCGGGCATAAATTCCATGGCCAACTTGACACAGCTCGCTCATAAATTCCATGACTAATTTCACACCGCTCGCTCATAAATTCCACGGCCAACTGCACACAGCTCGCTAATAAATTCCACGGCCAACTTCACACCTCTCGCTCATAAAATCCATGGCCCACTTCGCACCGCTCGCTCATAAATTCCAAAGGCAGCTTCACACAGCTAGCTCATAAACTCCGAGGCCAACTGTGCACTGCGCGCTCATAAAATCCATAGTCAACTTCACACCGCTCGATCATCAATTTCATGGCTAAGTTAATACCGCTCGCTCATATATTCAATGGCTAATTTTATACCGCTCGCTCATAAATTCCATGGCCAAATTTACACAGATCGAACATAAATTCCATCGTCAACTTCACACCGCTCGAACATAAATTCCATACGCAACTTCACCGCGCTCGCTCATAAAATCCACGGACAACTTCGCACCGCACGCTCATAAATTCCGTGGCCAACTGCACACAGCTCGCTCATAAAATCCATGGCCAACTTCAAACCGCTCGCTAATAAATTCCATGGCCAACTTCACACCGCTAGCTCATAAATTCCATGGCCAACTTAGTACCAATCGCTCATGAAATCCATTGCCAGCATCACACCGCTCGCTCATAAAATCCATGGCCAACTGCTCACAGATCGCTCATAAATTCCACAGCCAACTTCACAGCGCTCGCTCATAAATCCCATAGCTAATGTCGCACCGCTCGCTCATAAATTCAATAGCTAATTTCGCACCGCCCGCTCATAAATTCCATAGCTAATGTCGCACCGCTCGCTCATAAATTCAATAGCTAATTTCGCACCGCTCACTCATAAAATCCATGGCCAACTTCACACCGCTCGCTCATAAAATCCATGGCCAACTTCACACAACTCGCTCATAAATTCCTTAGGCAACTTCATACCTCTCGCTAGTAAATTCCAGAGCCAACTTCACACCGATAGCTCATAAATTCCATTGCTAATTTCGCACCGCTCGCTCATAAATTCCACGGCCAACTTCACACCGCTCGCTCATAAAATCCATGGCCAACTTCAAACCGCTCGCTAATAAATTCCATGGCCAACTTCACACCGCTAGCTCATAAATTCCATGGCCAACCTAGTACCAATCGCTCATGAAATCCATTGCCAGCATCACAACGCTCGCTCATAAAATCCATGGCAAACTGCTCACAGATCGCTCATAAATTCCACAGCCAACTTCACAGCGCTCGCTCATAAATTCCATAGCTAATGTCGCACCGCTCGCTCATAAATTCAATAGCTAATTTCGCACCGCTCCCTCAGAATTTCCATGACCAACTTAATACCGCTCGGTCATATATTCTATGGCTAATTTCATACCGCTCGCTCATAAATTCCGTGACAAACTTTACACCACTCGGACATAAATTCCATGGCCTACTTCACACGGTTCGCTCATAAATTCTATGGCCAACTTGACACCGCTCGCTCATAAATACCATAGCTAATTTCGCACCGCTCGCTCATCGATTCCATGGCCAACTTGCTCGGGCATGAATTCCATGGCCAACTTGACAGCGCTCGCTCATAAATTCCATAGCTAATTTCGCACCGCTCGCTCATAAATTCAAGGGCACATTTCACACCGCTCGCTCATAAATTCCACGTTCAACTTCACACCGCTCGCTCATAAAATCCATGGCCGACTTCGCACCGCTCGCTCATAAAATCCATGGCCGATTTCTCACCGCTCGCTCATAAAATCCATGGTTAACTTCGCATTGCTCGCTCATAAATTCCATAGCCAACTTCACACCGCTAGCTCATAAATTCCAAGGCCAACTTCGCACCGCTCGCTCATAAATTCCATGGCCAAATTTACACCGATCGAACATAAATTCCATCGTCAACTTCACACCGCTCGACCATAAATTCCATAGCCAACTTCACACCAGTCGCTAATACATTCCATGGCCAACTTCACACCAGTCGCTCATAAATTCCATGGCCAACTTAGTACCACTCGCTCATAAATTCCATAGCCAACTTAGTACCACTCGCTCATAAATTTCAGAGCCAACTTCACACCGATAGCTCATAAATTCCACAGCTAATTTCGCACCGCTCGCTCATAAATTCCACGGCCAAATTCACACCGCTCGCTCATAAATTCCATAGCTAATGTCGCACCGCTCGCTCATAAATTCAATAGCTAATTTCGCACCGCTCGCTCATAAATTCAATAGCTAATTTCGCACCGCTCGCTCATACATTCCATGGCCAACTTCACACCACTCGCTCATAAATTCCATGGCCAACTTAGTACCACTCGCTCATAAATTCCATGGCCAACTTAGTACCACTCGCTCATAAATTCCATGGCCAACTTAGTACCACTCGCTCATAAATTTCAGAGCCAACTTCACACCGATAGCTCATAAATTCCACAGCTAATTTCGCACCGCTCGCTCATAAATTCCACGGCCAAATTCACACCGCTCTCTCATAAATTCCATGGCCATCTTCAAACCGCTCGCTCATAAAATCCATGGCTAACTTCGCACCGCTCGCTCATAAATTCTAAAGCAAACTTTACACCGCTCGCTCATAAATTCCATGGCCAACTTCACACCGCTAGCTCATAAATTCCATGGCCAACCTAGTACCAATCGCTCATGAAATCCATTGCCAGCATCACAACGCTCGCTCATAAAATCCATGGCCAACTGCTCACAGATCGTTCATAAATTCCACAGCCAACTTCACAGCGCTCGCTCATAAATTCCATAGCTAATGTCGCACCGCTCGCTCATAAATTCAATAGCTAATTTCGCACCGCTCGCTCATAAATTCCATAGATAATGTCGCACCGCTCGCTCATAAATTCAATAGCTAATTTCGCACCGCTCGCTCATACATTCCATGGCCAACTTCACACCACTCGCTCATAAATTCCATGGCCAACTTCACACCACTCGCTCATAAATTCCATGGCCAACTTAGTACCACTCGCTCATAAATTCCATGGCCAACTTAGTACCACTCGCTCATAAATTCCAGAGCCAACTTCACACCGATAGCTCATAAATTCCATAGCTAATTTCGCACCGCTCGCTCATAAATTCCATAGCTTATGTCGCACCGCTCGCTCATAAATTCCATAGCTAATTTCGCACCGCTCGCTCATAAATTCAATGGCTAATTTCACACCGCTTGCTCATAAATTCCATGGCCAACTTCACGCCACTCGCTCATAAATTCCTTGGGCAACTTCATACCGCTCGCTCATAAATTCCATAGCCAACGTCGCACCGTTCTCTCATAAATTCCATGGCCATCTTCAAACCGCTCGCTCATAAAATCCATGGCTAACTTCGCACCGCTCGCTCATAAATTCTAAAGCAAACTTTACACCGCTCGCTCATAAATTCCATGGCCAACTTCACACCGCTAGCTCATAAATTCCATAGCCAACTTCACACCGCTAGCTCATAAATTTCAAGGACAACTTCGCACCGCTCGCTCATAAATTCCATGGCCAAATTTACACCGATCGAACATAAATTCCATCGTCAACTTCACACCGCTCGAACATAAATTCCATAGCCAACTTCACACCAGTCGCTAATACATTCCATGGCCAACTTCACACCACTCGCTCATAAATTCCATGGCCAACTTCACACCGCTAGCTCATAAATTCCAAGGCCAACTTCGCACCGCTCGCTCATAAATTCCATGGCCAAATTTACACCGATCGAACATAAATTCCATCGTCAACTTCACACCGTTCGACCATAAATTCCATAGCCAACTTCACACCAGTCGCTAATACATTCCATGGCCAACTTCACACCACTCGCTCATAAATTCCATAGCTAATGTCGCACCGCTCGCTCATAAATTCAATAGCTAATTTCGCACCGCTCGCTCATAAATTCCATAGCTAATGTCGCACCGCTCGCTCATAAATTCAATAGCTAATTTCGCACCGCTCGCTCATACATTCCATAGCTAATGTCGCACCGCTCGCTCATAAATTCCACAGCTAATTTCGCACCGCTCGCTCATAAATTCCACGGCCAAATTCACACCGCTCTCTCATAAATTCCATGGCCATCTTCAAACCGCTCGCTCATAAAATCCATGTCTAACTTCGCACCGCTCGGTCATAAATTCTAAAGCAAACTTTACACCGCTCGCTCATAAATTCCATGGCCAACTTCACACCGCTAGCTCATAAATTCCATGGCCAACCTAGTACCAATCGCTCATGAAATCCATTGCCAGCATCACAACGCTCGCTCATAAAATCCATGGCCAACTGCTCACAGATCGTTCATAAATTCCACAGCCAACTTCACAGCGCTCGCTCATAAATTCCATAGCTAATGTCGCACCGCTCGCTCATAAATTCAATAGCCAACTTCACACCGATAGCTCATAAATTCCATAGCTAATTTCGCACCGCTCGCTCATAAATTCCACGGCCAACTGCACATAGCTCGCTAATAAATTCCACGGCCAACTTCACACATCTCGCTCATAAAATCCATGGCCCACTTCGCACCGGTAGCTCATAAATTCCAAAGCCAGCTTCACACCGCTCGCTCATAAAATCCATGGCCAAATTTACACCGATCGAACATAAATTTCATCGTCAACTTCACACCGCTCGAACATAAATTCCATAGCCAACTTCACACCAGTCGCTAATACATTCCATGGCCAACTTCACACCACTCGCTCATAAATTCCATGGCCAACTTAGTACCACTCGCTCATAAATTCCAGAGCCAACTTCACACCGATAGCTCATAAATTCCATAGCTAATTTCGCACCGCTCGCTCATAAATTCCACGGCCAACTTCACACCGCTCGCTCATAAAATCCATGGCCGACTTTGCACCGCTCGCTCATAAAATCCATGGCCGACTTCACACCGCTCGCTCATAAATTCCATAGCCAACTTCACACCGCTAGCTCATAAATTTCAAGGCCAACTTCGCACCGCTCGCTCATAAATTCCATGGCCAAATTTACACCGATCGAACATAAATTCCATCGTCAACTTCACACCGCTCGAACATAAATTGCATAGCCAACTTCACACCAGTCGCTAATACATTCCATGGCCAACTTCACACCACTCGCTCATAAATTCCATGGCCAACTTAGTACCACTCGCTCATAAATTCCATGGCCAACTTAGTAACACTCGCTCATAAATTCCACGGCCAACTTCACACCGCTCGCTCATAAGTTCCATAGCCAACGTCGCACCGCTCGCTCATAAATTCCATGGCCATCTTCAAACCGCTCGCTCATAATTTCCACGGCCAACTTCACACCGCTAGCTCATAAATTCCATGGCCAACCTAGTACCAATCGCTCATGAAATCCATTGCCAGCATCACAACATTCGCTCATAAAATCCATGGCCAACTGCTCACAGATCGCTCATAAATTCCACAGCTAACTTCACAGCGCCCGCTCATAAATTCCATAGCTAATGTCGCACCGCTCGCTCATAAATTCAATAGCTAATTTCGCACCGCTCGCTCATAAATTCCATAGCTAATGTCGCACCGCTCGCTTATAAATTCAATAGCTAATTTCGCACCGCTCGCTCAAAAAATCCACGGCCAACTTCACACCGCACGCTCATAAAATCCATGGCCGACTTCGCACCGCTCGCTCATAAAATCCATGGCCGACTTCACACCGCTCGCTCATAAAATCCATGGTTAACTTCGCACCGCTCGCTCATAAATTCCACGGCCAAATTCACACCGCTCTCTCATCAATTCCATAGCTAATTTCGCACCGCTCGCTCACAAATTGAATGGCCAACTTCACACCGCTCGCTCATAAAATCCATGGCTAACTTCGCACCGCTCGCTCATAAATTCTAAAGCAAACTTTACACCGATAGATCATAAATTCCAAGGCCAACTTCGCACCGCTCGCTCATAAATTCCACGGCCAACTTCACACCGCTCGCTCATAAAATCCATGGCCAACTTCAAACCGCTCGCTAATAAATTCCATGGCCAACTTCACACCGCTAGCTCATAAATTCCATGGCCAACCTAGTACCAATCGCTCATGAAATCCATTGCCAG
Organism: Perithous albicinctus; assembly: GCA_964016905.1. Taxonomy (NCBI): domain Eukaryota; kingdom Metazoa; phylum Arthropoda; class Insecta; order Hymenoptera; family Ichneumonidae; genus Perithous; species Perithous albicinctus. The sequence goes on along the minus strand of OZ024698.1, from coordinate 4,249,956 downwards.
CATCACAACGCTCGCTCATAAAATCCATGGCAAACTGCTCACAGATCGCTCATAAATTCCACAGCCAACTTCACAGCGCTCGCTCATAAATTCCATAGCTAATGTCGCACCGCTCGCTCATAAATTCAATAGCTAATTTCGCACCGCTCCCTCAGAATTTCCATGACCAACTTAATACCGCTCGGTCATATATTCTATGGCTAATTTCATACCGCTCGCTCATAAATTCCGTGACAAACTTTACACCACTCGGACATAAATTCCATGGCCTACTTCACACGGTTCGCTCATAAATTCTATGGCCAACTTGACACCGCTCGCTCATAAATACCATAGCTAATTTCGCACCGCTCGCTCATCGATTCCATGGCCAACTTGCTCGGGCATGAATTCCATGGCCAACTTGACAGCGCTCGCTCATAAATTCCATAGCTAATTTCGCACCGCTCGCTCATAAATTCAAGGGCACATTTCACACCGCTCGCTCATAAATTCCACGTTCAACTTCACACCGCTCGCTCATAAAATCCATGGCCGACTTCGCACCGCTCGCTCATAAAATCCATGGCCGATTTCGCACCGCTCGCTCATAAATTCCACGGCCAACTTCACACCGCTCGCTCATAAAATCCATGGCCGACTTCGCACCGCTCGCTCATAAAATCCATGGCCGACTTCACACCGCTCGCTCATAAATTCCATAGCCAACTTCACACCGCTGGCTCATAAATTTCAAGGCCAACTTCGCACCGCTCGCTCATAAATTCCATGGCCAAATTTACACCGATCGAACATAAATTCCATCGTCAACTTCACACCGCTCGAACATAAATTGCATAGCCAACTTCACACCAGTCGCTAATACATTCCATGGCCAACTTCACACCACTCGCTCATAAATTCCATGGCCAACTTAGTACCACTCGCTCATAAATTCCATGGCCAACTTAGTAACACTCGCTCATAAATTCCACGGCCAACTTCACACCGCTCGCTCATAAGTTCCATAGCCAACGTCGCACCGCTCGCTCATAAATTCCATGGCCATCTTCAAACCGCTCGCTCATAATTTCCACGGCCAACTTCACACCGCTAGCTCATAAATTCCATGGCCAACCTCGTACCAATCGCTCATGAAATCCATTGCCAGCATCACAACATTCGCTCATAAAATCCATGGCCAACTGCTCACAGATCGCTCATAAATTCCACAGCTAACTTCACAGCGCTCGCTCATAAATTCCATAGCTAATGTCGCACCGCTCGCTCATAAATTCAATAGTTAATTTCGCACCGCTCGCTCATAAATTCCATAGCTAATGTCGCACCGCTCGCTTATAAATTCAATAGCTAATTTCGCACCGCTCGCTCATAAAATCCACGGCCAACTTCACAGATCACATGGCCAACTGCTCACAGATCGCTCATAAATTCCACAGCCAACTTCACAGCGCTCGCTCATAAATCCCATAGCTAATGTCGCACCGCTCGCTCATAAATTCAATAGCTAATTTCGCACCGCTAGCTCATAAATTCCATAGCTAATGTCGCACCGCTCGCTTATAAATTCAATAGCTAATTTCGCACCGCTCGCTCATAAAATCCACGGCCAACTTCACACAGCACGCTCATAAAATCCATGGCCGACTTCGCACCGCTCGCTCATAAAATCCATGGCCGACTTCACACCGCTCGCTCATAAAATCCATGGTTAACTTCGCATTGCTCGCTCATAAATTCCATAGCCAACTTCACACCGCTAGCTCATAAATTCCAAGGCCAACTTCGCACCGCTCGCTCATAAATTCCATGGCCAAATTTACACCGATCGAACATAAATTCCATCGTCAACTTCACACCGTTCGACCATAAATTGCATAGCCAACTTCACACCAGTCGCTAATACATTCCATGGCCAACTTCACACCAGTCGCTCATAAATTCCATGGCCAACTTAGTACCACTCGCTCATAAATTCCATGGCCAACTTAGTACCACTCGCTCATAAATTTCAGAGCCAACTTCACACCGATAGCTCATAAATTCCACAGCTAATTTCGCACCGCTCGCTCATAAATTCCACGGCCAAATTCACACCGCTCTCTCATAAATTCCATGGCCATCTTCAAACCGCTCGCTCATAAAATCCATGTCTAACTTCGCACCGCTCGGTCATAAATTCTAAAGCAAACTTTACACCGCTCGCTCATAAATTCCATGGCCAACTTCACACCGCTAGCTCATAAATTCCATGGCCAACCTAGTACCAATCGCTCATGAAATCCATTGCCAGCATCACAACGCTCGCTCATAAAATCCATGGCCAACTGCTCACAGATCGTTCATAAATTCCACAGCCAACTTCACAGCGCTCGCTCATAAATTCCATAGCTAATGTCGCACCGCTCGCTCATAAATTCAATAGCTAATTTCGCACCGCTCGCTCATAAATTCCATAGCTAATGTCGCACCGCTCGCTCATAAATTCAATAGCTAATTTCGCACCGCTCGCTCATACATTCCATGGCCAACTTCACACCACTCGCTCATAAATTCCATGGCCAACTTAGTACCACTCGCTCATAAATTCCATGGCCAACTTAGTACCACTCGCTCATAAATTCCAGAGCCAACTTCACACCGATAGCTCATAAATTCCATAGCTAATTTCGCACCGCTCGCTCATAAATTCCACGGCCAACTGCACATAGCTCGCTAATAAATTCCACGGCCAACTTCACACATCTCGCTCATAAAATCCATGGCCCACTTCGCACCGGTAGCTCATAAATTCCAAAGCCAGCTTCACACCGCTCGCTCATAAAATCCATGGCCAAATTTACACCGATCGAACATAAATTTCATCGTCAACTTCACACCGCTCGAACATAAATTCCATAGCCAACTTCACACCAGTCGCTAATACATTCCATGGCCAACTTCACACCACTCGCTCATAAATTCCATGGCCAACTTAGTACCACTCGCTCATAAATTCCAGAGCCAACTTCACACCGATAGCTCATAAATTCCATAGCTAATTTCGCACCGCTCGCTCATAAATTCCACGGCCAACTTCACACCGCTCGCTCATAAAATCCATGGCCGACTTCGCACCGCTCGCTCATAAAATCCATGGCCGACTTCACACCGCTCGCTCATAAATTCCATAGCCAACTTCACACCGCTAGCTCATAAATTTCAAGGCCAACTTCGCACCGCTCGCTCATAAATTCCATGGCCAAATTTACACCGATCGAACATAAATTCCATCGTCAACTTCACACCGCTCGAACATAAATTGCATAGCCAACTTCACACCAGTCGCTAATACATTCCATGGCCAACTTCACACCACTCGCTCATAAATTCCATGGCCAACTTAGTACCACTCGCTCATAAATTCCATGGCCAACTTAGTAACACTCGCTCATAAATTCCACGGCCAACTTCACACCGCTCGCTCATAAGTTCCATAGCCAACGTCGCACCGCTCGCTCATAAATTCCATGGCCATCTTCAAACCGCTCGCTCATAATTTCCACGGCCAACTTCACACCGCTAGCTCATAAATTCCATGGCCAACCTAGTACCAATCGCTCATGAAATCCATTGCCAGCATCACAACATTCGCTCATAAAATCCATGGCCAACTGCTCACAGATCGCTCATAAATTCCACAGCTAACTTCACAGCGCCCGCTCATAAATTCCATAGCTAATGTCGCACCGCTCGCTCATAAATTCAATAGCTAATTTCGCACCGCTCGCTCATAAATTCCATAGCTAATGTCGCACCGCTCGCTTATAAATTCAATAGCTAATTTCGCACCGCTCGCTCAAAAAATCCACGGCCAACTTCACACCGCACGCTCATAAAATCCATGGCCGACTTCGCACCGCTCGCTCATAAAATCCATGGCCGACTTCACACCGCTCGCTCATAAAATCCATGGTTAACTTCGCACCGCTCGCTCATAAATTCCACGGCCAAATTCACACCGCTCGCTCATAAGTTCCAAAGGCAACGTCGCACCGCTCGCTCATAAAATCCATGGCTAACTTCGCACCGCTCGCTCATAAATTCCACGGCCAAATTCACACCGCTCTCTCATCAATTCCATAGCTAATTTCGCACCGCTCGCTCACAAATTGAATGGCCAACTTCACACCGCTCGCTCATAAAATCCATGGCTAACTTCGCACCGCTCGCTCATAAATTCTAAAGCAAACTTTACACCGATAGATCATAAATTCCAAGGCCAACTTCGAACCGTTCGCTCATAAATTCCACGGCCAACTGCACACAGCTCGCTAATAAATTCCACGGCCAACTTCACACCTCTCGCTCATAAAATCCATGGCCCACTACGCACCGCTCGCTCATAAGTTCCAGAGCCAACTTCACAGCGCTAGCTCATAAATTCCATAGCTAATTTCGCACCGCTCGGGCATAAATTCCATGGCCAACTTGACACCGCTTGCTCATGAAATCCATAGCCAGCATCACACCGCTCGCTCATAAGTTCCAAGGCCAACTTCGCACCCCTAGCTCATAAATTCCATGGCCGTCTTCAAACCACTCGCTCAAAAATTCCAAGGCCAACTTTACATCGATCAAACATAAATTCCATGGTCAACTTCACACTGCTCGCTCATAAATTCCATAGCTAATGTCGCACCGCTCGCTCATAAATTCCATAGCTAATTTCGCACCGCTCGCTCACAGATTCCATGTCGAACTTGACACCTCTCGGGCATAAATTCCATGGCCAACTTGACACAGCTCGCTCATAAATTCCATGACTAATTTCACACCGCTCGCTCATAAATTCCACGGCCAACTGCACACAGCTCGCTAATAAATTCCACGGCCAACTTCACACCTCTCGCTCATAAAATCCATGGCCCACTTCGCACCGCTCGCTCATAAATTCCAAAGGCAGCTTCACACAGCTAGCTCATAAACTCCGAGGCCAACTGTGCACTGCGCGCTCATAAAATCCATAGTCAACTTCACACCGCTCGATCATCAATTTCATGGCTAAGTTAATACCGCTCGCTCATATATTCAATGGCTAATTTTATACCGCTCGCTCATAAATTCCATGGCCAAATTTACACAGATCGAACATAAATTCCATCGTCAACTTCACACCGCTCGAACATAAATTCCATACGCAACTTCACCGCGCTCGCTCATAAAATCCACGGACAACTTCGCACCGCACGCTCATAAATTCCGTGGCCAACTGCACACAGCTCGCTCATAAAATCCATGGCCAACTTCAAACCGCTCGCTAATAAATTCCATGGCCAACTTCACACCGCTAGCTCATAAATTCCATGGCCAACTTAGTACCAATCGCTCATGAAATCCATTGCCAGCATCACACCGCTCGCTCATAAAATCCATGGCCAACTGCTCACAGATCGCTCATAAATTCCACAGCCAACTTCACAGCGCTCGCTCATAAATCCCATAGCTAATGTCGCACCGCTCGCTCATAAATTCAATAGCTAATTTCGCACCGCCCGCTCATAAATTCCATAGCTAATGTCGCACCGCTCGCTCATAAATTCAATAGCTAATTTCGCACCGCTCACTCATAAAATCCATGGCCAACTTCACACCGCTCGCTCATAAAATCCATGGCCAACTTCACACAACTCGCTCATAAATTCCTTAGGCAACTTCATACCTCTCGCTAGTAAATTCCAGAGCCAACTTCACACCGATAGCTCATAAATTCCATTGCTAATTTCGCACCGCTCGCTCATAAATTCCACGGCCAACTTCACACCGCTCGCTCATAAAATCCATGGCCAACTTCAAACCGCTCGCTAATAAATTCCATGGCCAACTTCACACCGCTAGCTCATAAATTCCATGGCCAACCTAGTACCAATCGCTCATGAAATCCATTGCCAGCATCACAACGCTCGCTCATAAAATCCATGGCAAACTGCTCACAGATCGCTCATAAATTCCACAGCCAACTTCACAGCGCTCGCTCATAAATTCCATAGCTAATGTCGCACCGCTCGCTCATAAATTCAATAGCTAATTTCGCACCGCTCCCTCAGAATTTCCATGACCAACTTAATACCGCTCGGTCATATATTCTATGGCTAATTTCATACCGCTCGCTCATAAATTCCGTGACAAACTTTACACCACTCGGACATAAATTCCATGGCCTACTTCACACGGTTCGCTCATAAATTCTATGGCCAACTTGACACCGCTCGCTCATAAATACCATAGCTAATTTCGCACCGCTCGCTCATCGATTCCATGGCCAACTTGCTCGGGCATGAATTCCATGGCCAACTTGACAGCGCTCGCTCATAAATTCCATAGCTAATTTCGCACCGCTCGCTCATAAATTCAAGGGCACATTTCACACCGCTCGCTCATAAATTCCACGTTCAACTTCACACCGCTCGCTCATAAAATCCATGGCCGACTTCGCACCGCTCGCTCATAAAATCCATGGCCGATTTCTCACCGCTCGCTCATAAAATCCATGGTTAACTTCGCATTGCTCGCTCATAAATTCCATAGCCAACTTCACACCGCTAGCTCATAAATTCCAAGGCCAACTTCGCACCGCTCGCTCATAAATTCCATGGCCAAATTTACACCGATCGAACATAAATTCCATCGTCAACTTCACACCGCTCGACCATAAATTCCATAGCCAACTTCACACCAGTCGCTAATACATTCCATGGCCAACTTCACACCAGTCGCTCATAAATTCCATGGCCAACTTAGTACCACTCGCTCATAAATTCCATAGCCAACTTAGTACCACTCGCTCATAAATTTCAGAGCCAACTTCACACCGATAGCTCATAAATTCCACAGCTAATTTCGCACCGCTCGCTCATAAATTCCACGGCCAAATTCACACCGCTCGCTCATAAATTCCATAGCTAATGTCGCACCGCTCGCTCATAAATTCAATAGCTAATTTCGCACCGCTCGCTCATAAATTCAATAGCTAATTTCGCACCGCTCGCTCATACATTCCATGGCCAACTTCACACCACTCGCTCATAAATTCCATGGCCAACTTAGTACCACTCGCTCATAAATTCCATGGCCAACTTAGTACCACTCGCTCATAAATTCCATGGCCAACTTAGTACCACTCGCTCATAAATTTCAGAGCCAACTTCACACCGATAGCTCATAAATTCCACAGCTAATTTCGCACCGCTCGCTCATAAATTCCACGGCCAAATTCACACCGCTCTCTCATAAATTCCATGGCCATCTTCAAACCGCTCGCTCATAAAATCCATGGCTAACTTCGCACCGCTCGCTCATAAATTCTAAAGCAAACTTTACACCGCTCGCTCATAAATTCCATGGCCAACTTCACACCGCTAGCTCATAAATTCCATGGCCAACCTAGTACCAATCGCTCATGAAATCCATTGCCAGCATCACAACGCTCGCTCATAAAATCCATGGCCAACTGCTCACAGATCGTTCATAAATTCCACAGCCAACTTCACAGCGCTCGCTCATAAATTCCATAGCTAATGTCGCACCGCTCGCTCATAAATTCAATAGCTAATTTCGCACCGCTCGCTCATAAATTCCATAGATAATGTCGCACCGCTCGCTCATAAATTCAATAGCTAATTTCGCACCGCTCGCTCATACATTCCATGGCCAACTTCACACCACTCGCTCATAAATTCCATGGCCAACTTCACACCACTCGCTCATAAATTCCATGGCCAACTTAGTACCACTCGCTCATAAATTCCATGGCCAACTTAGTACCACTCGCTCATAAATTCCAGAGCCAACTTCACACCGATAGCTCATAAATTCCATAGCTAATTTCGCACCGCTCGCTCATAAATTCCATAGCTTATGTCGCACCGCTCGCTCATAAATTCCATAGCTAATTTCGCACCGCTCGCTCATAAATTCAATGGCTAATTTCACACCGCTTGCTCATAAATTCCATGGCCAACTTCACGCCACTCGCTCATAAATTCCTTGGGCAACTTCATACCGCTCGCTCATAAATTCCATAGCCAACGTCGCACCGTTCTCTCATAAATTCCATGGCCATCTTCAAACCGCTCGCTCATAAAATCCATGGCTAACTTCGCACCGCTCGCTCATAAATTCTAAAGCAAACTTTACACCGCTCGCTCATAAATTCCATGGCCAACTTCACACCGCTAGCTCATAAATTCCATAGCCAACTTCACACCGCTAGCTCATAAATTTCAAGGACAACTTCGCACCGCTCGCTCATAAATTCCATGGCCAAATTTACACCGATCGAACATAAATTCCATCGTCAACTTCACACCGCTCGAACATAAATTCCATAGCCAACTTCACACCAGTCGCTAATACATTCCATGGCCAACTTCACACCACTCGCTCATAAATTCCATGGCCAACTTCACACCGCTAGCTCATAAATTCCAAGGCCAACTTCGCACCGCTCGCTCATAAATTCCATGGCCAAATTTACACCGATCGAACATAAATTCCATCGTCAACTTCACACCGTTCGACCATAAATTCCATAGCCAACTTCACACCAGTCGCTAATACATTCCATGGCCAACTTCACACCACTCGCTCATAAATTCCATAGCTAATGTCGCACCGCTCGCTCATAAATTCAATAGCTAATTTCGCACCGCTCGCTCATAAATTCCATAGCTAATGTCGCACCGCTCGCTCATAAATTCAATAGCTAATTTCGCACCGCTCGCTCATACATTCCATAGCTAATGTCGCACCGCTCGCTCATAAATTCCACAGCTAATTTCGCACCGCTCGCTCATAAATTCCACGGCCAAATTCACACCGCTCTCTCATAAATTCCATGGCCATCTTCAAACCGCTCGCTCATAAAATCCATGTCTAACTTCGCACCGCTCGGTCATAAATTCTAAAGCAAACTTTACACCGCTCGCTCATAAATTCCATGGCCAACTTCACACCGCTAGCTCATAAATTCCATGGCCAACCTAGTACCAATCGCTCATGAAATCCATTGCCAGCATCACAACGCTCGCTCATAAAATCCATGGCCAACTGCTCACAGATCGTTCATAAATTCCACAGCCAACTTCACAGCGCTCGCTCATAAATTCCATAGCTAATGTCGCACCGCTCGCTCATAAATTCAATAGCCAACTTCACACCGATAGCTCATAAATTCCATAGCTAATTTCGCACCGCTCGCTCATAAATTCCACGGCCAACTGCACATAGCTCGCTAATAAATTCCACGGCCAACTTCACACATCTCGCTCATAAAATCCATGGCCCACTTCGCACCGGTAGCTCATAAATTCCAAAGCCAGCTTCACACCGCTCGCTCATAAAATCCATGGCCAAATTTACACCGATCGAACATAAATTTCATCGTCAACTTCACACCGCTCGAACATAAATTCCATAGCCAACTTCACACCAGTCGCTAATACATTCCATGGCCAACTTCACACCACTCGCTCATAAATTCCATGGCCAACTTAGTACCACTCGCTCATAAATTCCAGAGCCAACTTCACACCGATAGCTCATAAATTCCATAGCTAATTTCGCACCGCTCGCTCATAAATTCCACGGCCAACTTCACACCGCTCGCTCATAAAATCCATGGCCGACTTCGCACCGCTCGCTCATAAAATCCATGGCCGACTTCACACCGCTCGCTCATAAATTCCATAGCCAACTTCACACCGCTAGCTCATAAATTTCAAGGCCAACTTCGCACCGCTCGCTCATAAATTCCATGGCCAAATTTACACCGATCGAACATAAATTCCATCGTCAACTTCACACCGCTCGAACATAAATTGCATAGCCAACTTCACACCAGTCGCTAATACATTCCATGGCCAACTTCACACCACTCGCTCATAAATTCCATGGCCAACTTAGTACCACTCGCTCATAAATTCCATGGCCAACTTAGTAACACTCGCTCATAAATTCCACGGCCAACTTCACACCGCTCGCTCATAAGTTCCATAGCCAACGTCGCACCGCTCGCTCATAAATTCCATGGCCATCTTCAAACCGCTCGCTCATAATTTCCACGGCCAACTTCACACCGCTAGCTCATAAATTCCATGGCCAACCTAGTACCAATCGCTCATGAAATCCATTGCCAGCATCACAACATTCGCTCATAAAATCCATGGCCAACTGCTCACAGATCGCTCATAAATTCCACAGCTAACTTCACAGCGCCCGCTCATAAATTCCATAGCTAATGTCGCACCGCTCGCTCATAAATTCAATAGCTAATTTCGCACCGCTCGCTCATAAATTCCATAGCTAATGTCGCACCGCTCGCTTATAAATTCAATAGCTAATTTCGCACCGCTCGCTCAAAAAATCCACGGCCAACTTCACACCGCACGCTCATAAAATCCATGGCCGACTTCGCACCGCTCGCTCATAAAATCCATGGCCGACTTCACACCGCTCGCTCATAAAATCCATGGTTAACTTCGCACCGCTCGCTCATAAATTCCACGGCCAAATTCACACCGCTCTCTCATCAATTCCATAGCTAATTTCGCACCGCTCGCTCACAAATTGAATGGCCAACTTCACACCGCTCGCTCATAAAATCCATGGCTAACTTCGCACCGCTCGCTCATAAATTCTAAAGCAAACTTTACACCGATAGATCATAAATTCCAAGGCCAACTTCGCACCGCTCGCTCATAAATTCCACGGCCAACTTCACACCGCTCGCTCATAAAATCCATGGCCAACTTCAAACCGCTCGCTAATAAATTCCATGGCCAACTTCACACCGCTAGCTCATAAATTCCATGGCCAACCTAGTACCAATCGCTCATGAAATCCATTGCCAGCATCACAACGCTCGCTCATAAAATCCATGGCAAACTGCTCACAGATCGCTCATAAATTCCACAGCCAACTTCACAGCGCTCGCTCATAAATTCCATAGCTAATGTCGCACCGCTCGCTCATAAATTCAATAGCTAATTTCGCACCGCTCCCTCAGAATTTCCATGACCAACTTAATACCGCTCGGTCATATATTCTATGGCTAATTTCATACCGCTCGCTCATAAATTCCGTGACAAACTTTACACCACTCGGACATAAATTCCATGGCCTACTTCACACGGTTCGCTCATAAATTCTATGGCCAACTTGACACCGCTCGCTCATAAATACCATAGCTAATTTCGCACCGCTCGCTCATCGATTCCATGGCCAACTTGCTCGGGCATGAATTCCATGGCCAACTTGACAGCGCTCGCTCATAAATTCCATAGCTAATTTCGCACCGCTCGCTCATAAATTCAAGGGCACATTTCACACCGCTCGCTCATAAATTCCACGTTCAACTTCACACCGCTCGCTCATAAAATCCATGGCCGACTTCGCACCGCTCGCTCATAAAATCCATGGCCGATTTCGCACCGCTCGCTCATAAATTCCACGGCCAACTTCACACCGCTCGCTCATAAAATCCATGGCCGACTTCGCACCGCTCGCTCATAAAATCCATGGCCGACTTCACACCGCTCGCTCATAAATTCCATAGCCAACTTCACACCGCTGGCTCATAAATTTCAAGGCCAACTTCGCACCGCTCGCTCATAAATTCCATGGCCAAATTTACACCGATCGAACATAAATTCCATCGTCAACTTCACACCGCTCGAACATAAATTGCATAGCCAACTTCACACCAGTCGCTAATACATTCCATGGCCAACTTCACACCACTCGCTCATAAATTCCATGGCCAACTTAGTACCACTCGCTCATAAATTCCATGGCCAACTTAGTAACACTCGCTCATAAATTCCACGGCCAACTTCACACCGCTCGCTCATAAGTTCCATAGCCAACGTCGCACCGCTCGCTCATAAATTCCATGGCCATCTTCAAACCGCTCGCTCATAATTTCCACGGCCAACTTCACACCGCTAGCTCATAAATTCCATGGCCAACCTCGTACCAATCGCTCATGAAATCCATTGCCAGCATCACAACATTCGCTCATAAAATCCATGGCCAACTGCTCACAGATCGCTCATAAATTCCACAGCTAACTTCACAGCGCTCGCTCATAAATTCCATAGCTAATGTCGCACCGCTCGCTCATAAATTCAATAGTTAATTTCGCACCGCTCGCTCATAAATTCCATAGCTAATGTCGCACCGCTCGCTTATAAATTCAATAGCTAATTTCGCACCGCTCGCTCATAAAATCCACGGCCAACTTCACACAGCACGCTCATAAAATCCATGGCCGACTTCGCACCGCTCGCTCATAAAATCCATGGCCGACTTCACACCGCTCGCTCATAAAATCCATGGTTAACTTCGCATTGCTCGCTCATAAATTCCATAGCCAACTTCACACCGCTAGCTCATAAATTCCAAGGCCAACTTCGCACCGCTCGCTCATAAATTCCATGGCCAAATTTACACCGATCGAACATAAATTCCATCGTCAACTTCACACCGTTCGACCATAAATTGCATAGCCAACTTCACACCAGTCGCTAATACATTCCATGGCCAACTTCACACCAGTCGCTCATAAATTCCATGGCCAACTTAGTACCACTCGCTCATAAATTCCATGGCCAACTTAGTACCACTCGCTCATAAATTTCAGAGCCAACTTCACACCGATAGCTCATAAATTCCACAGCTAATTTCGCACCGCTCGCTCATAAATTCCACGGCCAAATTCACACCGCTCTCTCATAAATTCCATGGCCATCTTCAAACCGCTCGCTCATAAAATCCATGTCTAACTTCGCACCGCTCGGTCATAAATTCTAAAGCAAACTTTACACCGCTCGCTCATAAATTCCATGGCCAACTTCACACCGCTAGCTCATAAATTCCATGGCCAACCTAGTACCAATCGCTCATGAAATCCATTGCCAGCATCACAACGCTCGCTCATAAAATCCATGGCCAACTGCTCACAGATCGTTCATAAATTCCACAGCCAACTTCACAGCGCTCGCTCATAAATTCCATAGCTAATGTCGCACCGCTCGCTCATAAATTCAATAGCTAATTTCGCACCGCTCGCTCATAAATTCCATAGCTAATGTCGCACCGCTCGCTCATAAATTCAATAGCTAATTTCGCACCGCTCGCTCATACATTCCATGGCCAACTTCACACCACTCGCTCATAAATTCCATGGCCAACTTAGTACCACTCGCTCATAAATTCCATGGCCAACTTAGTACCACTCGCTCATAAATTCCAGAGCCAACTTCACACCGATAGCTCATAAATTCCATAGCTAATTTCGCACCGCTCGCTCATAAATTCCACGGCCAACTGCACATAGCTCGCTAATAAATTCCACGGCCAACTTCACACATCTCGCTCATAAAATCCATGGCCCACTTCGCACCGGTAGCTCATAAATTCCAAAGCCAGCTTCACACCGCTCGCTCATAAAATCCATGGCCAAATTTACACCGATCGAACATAAATTTCATCGTCAACTTCACACCGCTCGAACATAAATTCCATAGCCAACTTCACACCAGTCGCTAATACATTCCATGGCCAACTTCACACCACTCGCTCATAAATTCCATGGCCAACTTAGTACCACTCGCTCATAAATTCCAGAGCCAACTTCACACCGATAGCTCATAAATTCCATAGCTAATTTCGCACCGCTCGCTCATAAATTCCACGGCCAACTTCACACCGCTCGCTCATAAAATCCATGGCCGACTTCGCACCGCTCGCTCATAAAATCCATGGCCGACTTCACACCGCTCGCTCATAAATTCCATAGCCAACTTCACACCGCTAGCTCATAAATTTCAAGGCCAACTTCGCACCGCTCGCTCATAAATTCCATGGCCAAATTTACACCGATCGAACATAAATTCCATCGTCAACTTCACACCGCTCGAACATAAATTGCATAGCCAACTTCACACCAGTCGCTAATACATTCCATGGCCAACTTCACACCACTCGCTCATAAATTCCATGGCCAACTTAGTACCACTCGCTCATAAATTCCATGGCCAACTTAGTAACACTCGCTCATAAATTCCACGGCCAACTTCACACCGCTCGCTCATAAGTTCCATAGCCAACGTCGCACCGCTCGCTCATAAATTCCATGGCCATCTTCAAACCGCTCGCTCATAATTTCCACGGCCAACTTCACACCGCTAGCTCATAAATTCCATGGCCAACCTAGTACCAATCGCTCATGAAATCCATTGCCAGCATCACAACATTCGCTCATAAAATCCATGGCCAACTGCTCACAGATCGCTCATAAATTCCACAGCTAACTTCACAGCGCCCGCTCATAAATTCCATAGCTAATGTCGCACCGCTCGCTCATAAATTCAATAGCTAATTTCGCACCGCTCGCTCATAAATTCCATAGCTAATGTCGCACCGCTCGCTTATAAATTCAATAGCTAATTTCGCACCGCTCGCTCAAAAAATCCACGGCCAACTTCACACCGCACGCTCATAAAATCCATGGCCGACTTCGCACCGCTCGCTCATAAAATCCATGGCCGACTTCACACCGCTCGCTCATAAAATCCATGGTTAACTTCGCACCGCTCGCTCATAAATTCCACGGCCAAATTCACACCGCTCGCTCATAAGTTCCAAAGGCAACGTCGCACCGCTCGCTCATAAAATCCATGGCTAACTTCGCACCGCTCGCTCATAAATTCCACGGCCAAATTCACACCGCTCTCTCATCAATTCCATAGCTAATTTCGCACCGCTCGCTCACAAATTGAATGGCCAACTTCACACCGCTCGCTCATAAAATCCATGGCTAACTTCGCACCGCTCGCTCATAAATTCTAAAGCAAACTTTACACCGATAGATCATAAATTCCAAGGCCAACTTCGAACCGTTCGCTCATAAATTCCACGGCCAACTGCACACAGCTCGCTAATAAATTCCACGGCCAACTTCACACCTCTCGCTCATAAAATCCATGGCCCACTACGCACCGCTCGCTCATAAGTTCCAGAGCCAACTTCACAGCGCTAGCTCATAAATTCCATAGCTAATTTCGCACCGCTCGGGCATAAATTCCATGGCCAACTTGACACCGCTTGCTCATGAAATCCATAGCCAGCATCACACCGCTCGCTCATAAGTTCCAAGGCCAACTTCGCACCCCTAGCTCATAAATTCCATGGCCGTCTTCAAACCACTCGCTCAAAAATTCCAAGGCCAACTTTACATCGATCAAACATAAATTCCATGGTCAACTTCACACTGCTCGCTCATAAATTCCATAGCTAATGTCGCACCGCTCGCTCATAAATTCCATAGCTAATTTCGCACCGCTCGCTCACAGATTCCATGTCGAACTTGACACCTCTCGGGCATAAATTCCATGGCCAACTTGACACAGCTCGCTCATAAATTCCATGACTAATTTCACACCGCTCGCTCATAAATTCCACGGCCAACTGCACACAGCTCGCTAATAAATTCCACGGCCAACTTCACACCTCTCGCTCATAAAATCCATGGCCCACTTCGCACCGCTCGCTCATAAATTCCAAAGGCAGCTTCACACAGCTAGCTCATAAACTCCGAGGCCAACTGTGCACTGCGCGCTCATAAAATCCATAGTCAACTTCACACCGCTCGATCATCAATTTCATGGCTAAGTTAATACCGCTCGCTCATATATTCAATGGCTAATTTTATACCGCTCGCTCATAAATTCCATGGCCAAATTTACACAGATCGAACATAAATTCCATCGTCAACTTCACACCGCTCGAACATAAATTCCATACGCAACTTCACCGCGCTCGCTCATAAAATCCACGGACAACTTCGCACCGCACGCTCATAAATTCCGTGGCCAACTGCACACAGCTCGCTCATAAAATCCATGGCCAACTTCAAACCGCTCGCTAATAAATTCCATGGCCAACTTCACACCGCTAGCTCATAAATTCCATGGCCAACTTAGTACCAATCGCTCATGAAATCCATTGCCAGCATCACACCGCTCGCTCATAAAATCCATGGCCAACTGCTCACAGATCGCTCATAAATTCCACAGCCAACTTCACAGCGCTCGCTCATAAATCCCATAGCTAATGTCGCACCGCTCGCTCATAAATTCAATAGCTAATTTCGCACCGCCCGCTCATAAATTCCATAGCTAATGTCGCACCGCTCGCTCATAAATTCAATAGCTAATTTCGCACCGCTCACTCATAAAATCCATGGCCAACTTCACACCGCTCGCTCATAAAATCCATGGCCAACTTCACACAACTCGCTCATAAATTCCTTAGGCAACTTCATACCTCTCGCTCGTAAATTCCAGAGCCAACTTCACACCGATAGCTCATAAATTCCATTGCTAATTTCGCACCGCTCGCTCATAAATTCCACGGCCAACTTCACACCGCTCGCTCATAAAATCCATGGCCAACTTCAAACCGCTCGCTAATAAATTCCATGGCCAACTTCACACCGCTAGCTCATAAATTCCATGGCCAACCTAGTACCAATCGCTCATGAAATCCATTGCCAGCATCACAACGCTCGCTCATAAAATCCATGGCAAACTGCTCACAGATCGCTCATAAATTCCACAGCCAACTTCACAGCGCTCGCTCATAAATTCCATAGCTAATGTCGCACCGCTCGCTCATAAATTCAATAGCTAATTTCGCACCGCTCCCTCAGAATTTCCATGACCAACTTAATACCGCTCGGTCATATATTCTATGGCTAATTTCATACCGCTCGCTCATAAATTCCGTGACAAACTTTACACCACTCGGACATAAATTCCATGGCCTACTTCACACGGTTCGCTCATAAATTCTATGGCCAACTTGACACCGCTCGCTCATAAATACCATAGCTAATTTCGCACCGCTCGCTCATCGATTCCATGGCCAACTTGCTCGGGCATGAATTCCATGGCCAACTTGACAGCGCTCGCTCATAAATTCCATAGCTAATTTCGCACCGCTCGCTCATAAATTCAAGGGCACATTTCACACCGCTCGCTCATAAATTCCACGTTCAACTTCACACCGCTCGCTCATAAAATCCATGGCCGACTTCGCACCGCTCGCTCATAAAATCCATGGCCGATTTCTCACCGCTCGCTCATAAAATCCATGGTTAACTTCGCATTGCTCGCTCATAAATTCCATAGCCAACTTCACACCGCTAGCTCATAAATTCCAAGGCCAACTTCGCACCGCTCGCTCATAAATTCCATGGCCAAATTTACACCGATCGAACATAAATTCCATCGTCAACTTCACACCGCTCGACCATAAATTCCATAGCCAACTTCACACCAGTCGCTAATACATTCCATGGCCAACTTCACACCAGTCGCTCATAAATTCCATGGCCAACTTAGTACCACTCGCTCATAAATTCCATAGCCAACTTAGTACCACTCGCTCATAAATTTCAGAGCCAACTTCACACCGATAGCTCATAAATTCCACAGCTAATTTCGCACCGCTCGCTCATAAATTCCACGGCCAAATTCACACCGCTCTCTCATAAATTCCATGGCCATCTTCAAACCGCTCGCTCATAAAATCCATGTCTAACTTCGCACCGCTCGGTCATAAATTCTAAAGCAAACTTTACACCGCTCGCTCATAAATTCCATGGCCAACTTCACACCGCTAGCTCATAAATTCCATGGCCAACCTAGTACCAATCGCTCATGAAATCCATTGCCAGCATCACAACGCTCGCTCATAAAATCCATGGCCAACTGCTCACAGATCGTTCATAAATTCCACAGCCAACTTCACAGCGCTCGCTCATAAATTCCATAGCTAATGTCGCACCGCTCGCTCATAAATTCAATAGCTAATTTCGCACCGCTCGCTCATAAATTCCATAGCTAATGTCGCACCGCTCGCTCATAAATTCAATAGCTAATTTCGCACCGCTCGCTCATACATTCCATGGCCAACTTCACACCACTCGCTCATAAATTCCATGGCCAACTTAGTACCACTCGCTCATAAATTCCATGGCCAACTTAGTACCACTCGCTCATAAATTCCAGAGCCAACTTCACACCGATAGCTCATAAATTCCATAGCTAATTTCGCACCGCTCGCTCATAAATTCCACGGCCAACTGCACATAGCTCGCTAATAAATTCCACGGCCAACTTCACACATCTCGCTCATAAAATCCATGGCCCACTTCGCACCGGTAGCTCATAAATTCCAAAGCCAGCTTCACACCGCTCGCTCATAAAATCCATGGCCAAATTTACACCGATCGAACATAAATTTCATCGTCAACTTCACACCGCTCGAACATAAATTCCATAGCCAACTTCACACCAGTCGCTAATACATTCCATGGCCAACTTCACACCACTCGCTCATAAATTCCATGGCCAACTTAGTACCACTCGCTCATAAATTCCAGAGCCAACTTCACACCGATAGCTCATAAATTCCATAGCTAATTTCGCACCGCTCGCTCATAAATTCCACGGCCAACTTCACACCGCTCGCTCATAAAATCCATGGCCGACTTCGCACCGCTCGCTCATAAAATCCATGGCCGACTTCACACCGCTCGCTCATAAATTCCATAGCCAACTTCACACCGCTAGCTCATAAATTTCAAGGCCAACTTCGCACCGCTCGCTCATAAATTCCATGGCCAAATTTACACCGATCGAACATAAATTCCATCGTCAACTTCACACCGCTCGAACATAAATTGCATAGCCAACTTCACACCAGTCGCTAATACATTCCATGGCCAACTTCACACCACTCGCTCATAAATTCCATGGCCAACTTAGTACCACTCGCTCATAAATTCCATGGCCAACTTAGTAACACTCGCTCATAAATTCCACGGCCAACTTCACACCGCTCGCTCATAAGTTCCATAGCCAACGTCGCACCGCTCGCTCATAAATTCCATGGCCATCTTCAAACCGCTCGCTCATAATTTCCACGGCCAACTTCACACCGCTAGCTCATAAATTCCATGGCCAACCTAGTACCAATCGCTCATGAAATCCATTGCCAGCATCACAACATTCGCTCATAAAATCCATGGCCAACTGCTCACAGATCGCTCATAAATTCCACAGCTAACTTCACAGCGCCCGCTCATAAATTCCATAGCTAATGTCGCACCGCTCGCTCATAAATTCAATAGCTAATTTCGCACCGCTCGCTCATAAATTCCATAGCTAATGTCGCACCGCTCGCTTATAAATTCAATAGCTAATTTCGCACCGCTCGCTCAAAAAATCCACGGCCAACTTCACACCGCACGCTCATAAAATCCATGGCCGACTTCGCACCGCTCGCTCATAAAATCCATGGCCGACTTCACACCGCTCGCTCATAAAATCCATGGTTAACTTCGCACCGCTCGCTCATAAATTCCACGGCCAAATTCACACCGCTCGCTCATAAGTTCCAAAGGCAACGTCGCACCGCTCGCTCATAAAATCCATGGCTAACTTCGCACCGCTCGCTCATAAATTCCACGGCCAAATTCACACCGCTCTCTCATCAATTCCATAGCTAATTTCGCACCGCTCGCTCACAAATTGAATGGCCAACTTCACACCGCTCGCTCATAAAATCCATGGCTAACTTCGCACCGCTCGCTCATAAATTCTAAAGCAAACTTTACACCGATAGATCATAAATTCCAAGGCCAACTTCGAACCGTTCGCTCATAAATTCCACGGCCAACTGCACACAGCTCGCTAATAAATTCCACGGCCAACTTCACACCTCTCGCTCATAAAATCCATGGCCCACTACGCACCGCTCGCTCATAAGTTCCAGAGCCAACTTCACAGCGCTAGCTCATAAATTCCATAGCTAATTTCGCACCGCTCGGGCATAAATTCCATGGCCAACTTGACACCGCTTGCTCATGAAATCCATAGCCAGCATCACACCGCTCGCTCATAAGTTCCAAGGCCAACTTCGCACCCCTAGCTCATAAATTCCATGGCCGTCTTCAAACCACTCGCTCAAAAATTCCAAGGCCAACTTTACATCGATCAAACATAAATTCCATGGTCAACTTCACACTGCTCGCTCATAAATTCCATAGCTAATGTCGCACCGCTCGCTCATAAATTCCATAGCTAATTTCGCACCGCTCGCTCACAGATTCCATGTCGAACTTGACACCTCTCGGGCATAAATTCCATGGCCAACTTGACACAGCTCGCTCATAAATTCCATGACTAATTTCACACCGCTCGCTCATAAATTCCACGGCCAACTGCACACAGCTCGCTAATAAATTCCACGGCCAACTTCACACCTCTCGCTCATAAAATCCATGGCCCACTTCGCACCGCTCGCTCATAAATTCCAAAGGCAGCTTCACACAGCTAGCTCATAAACTCCGAGGCCAACTGTGCACTGCGCGCTCATAAAATCCATAGTCAACTTCACACCGCTCGATCATCAATTTCATGGCTAAGTTAATACCGCTCGCTCATATATTCAATGGCTAATTTTATACCGCTCGCTCATAAATTCCATGGCCAAATTTACACAGATCGAACATAAATTCCATCGTCAACTTCACACCGCTCGAACATAAATTCCATACGCAACTTCACCGCGCTCGCTCATAAAATCCACGGACAACTTCGCACCGCACGCTCATAAATTCCGTGGCCAACTGCACACAGCTCGCTCATAAAATCCATGGCCAACTTCAAACCGCTCGCTAATAAATTCCATGGCCAACTTCACACCGCTAGCTCATAAATTCCATGGCCAACTTAGTACCAATCGCTCATGAAATCCATTGCCAGCATCACACCGCTCGCTCATAAAATCCATGGCCAACTGCTCACAGATCGCTCATAAATTCCACAGCCAACTTCACAGCGCTCGCTCATAAATCCCATAGCTAATGTCGCACCGCTCGCTCATAAATTCAATAGCTAATTTCGCACCGCCCGCTCATAAATTCCATAGCTAATGTCGCACCGCTCGCTCATAAATTCAATAGCTAATTTCGCACCGCTCACTCATAAAATCCATGGCCAACTTCACACCGCTCGCTCATAAAATCCATGGCCAACTTCACACAACTCGCTCATAAATTCCTTAGGCAACTTCATACCTCTCGCTAGTAAATTCCAGAGCCAACTTCACACCGATAGCTCATAAATTCCATTGCTAATTTCGCACCGCTCGCTCATAAATTCCACGGCCAACTTCACACCGCTCGCTCATAAAATCCATGGCCAACTTCAAACCGCTCGCTAATAAATTCCATGGCCAACTTCACACCGCTAGCTCATAAATTCCATGGCCAACCTAGTACCAATCGCTCATGAAATCCATTGCCAGCATCACAACGCTCGCTCATAAAATCCATGGCAAACTGCTCACAGATCGCTCATAAATTCCACAGCCAACTTCACAGCGCTCGCTCATAAATTCCATAGCTAATGTCGCACCGCTCGCTCATAAATTCAATAGCTAATTTCGCACCGCTCCCTCAGAATTTCCATGACCAACTTAATACCGCTCGGTCATATA
Source organism: Perithous albicinctus (assembly GCA_964016905.1). Taxonomy (NCBI): domain Eukaryota; kingdom Metazoa; phylum Arthropoda; class Insecta; order Hymenoptera; family Ichneumonidae; genus Perithous; species Perithous albicinctus. The sequence continues at coordinate 4,228,347 of OZ024698.1, read as the reverse complement.
TTCTATGGCTAATTTCATACCGCTCGCTCATAAATTCCGTGACAAACTTTACACCACTCGGACATAAATTCCATGGCCTACTTCACACGGTTCGCTCATAAATTCTATGGCCAACTTGACACCGCTCGCTCATAAATACCATAGCTAATTTCGCACCGCTCGCTCATCGATTCCATGGCCAACTTGCTCGGGCATGAATTCCATGGCCAACTTGACAGCGCTCGCTCATAAATTCCATAGCTAATTTCGCACCGCTCGCTCATAAATTCAAGGGCACATTTCACACCGCTCGCTCATAAATTCCACGTTCAACTTCACACCGCTCGCTCATAAAATCCATGGCCGACTTCGCACCGCTCGCTCATAAAATCCATGGCCGATTTCTCACCGCTCGCTCATAAAATCCATGGTTAACTTCGCATTGCTCGCTCATAAATTCCATAGCCAACTTCACACCGCTAGCTCATAAATTCCAAGGCCAACTTCGCACCGCTCGCTCATAAATTCCATGGCCAAATTTACACCGATCGAACATAAATTCCATCGTCAACTTCACACCGCTCGACCATAAATTCCATAGCCAACTTCACACCAGTCGCTAATACATTCCATGGCCAACTTCACACCAGTCGCTCATAAATTCCATGGCCAACTTAGTACCACTCGCTCATAAATTCCATAGCCAACTTAGTACCACTCGCTCATAAATTTCAGAGCCAACTTCACACCGATAGCTCATAAATTCCACAGCTAATTTCGCACCGCTCGCTCATAAATTCCACGGCCAAATTCACACCGCTCGCTCATAAATTCCATAGCTAATGTCGCACCGCTCGCTCATAAATTCAATAGCTAATTTCGCACCGCTCGCTCATAAATTCAATAGCTAATTTCGCACCGCTCGCTCATACATTCCATGGCCAACTTCACACCACTCGCTCATAAATTCCATGGCCAACTTAGTACCACTCGCTCATAAATTCCATGGCCAACTTAGTACCACTCGCTCATAAATTCCATGGCCAACTTAGTACCACTCGCTCATAAATTTCAGAGCCAACTTCACACCGATAGCTCATAAATTCCACAGCTAATTTCGCACCGCTCGCTCATAAATTCCACGGCCAAATTCACACCGCTCTCTCATAAATTCCATGGCCATCTTCAAACCGCTCGCTCATAAAATCCATGGCTAACTTCGCACCGCTCGCTCATAAATTCTAAAGCAAACTTTACACCGCTCGCTCATAAATTCCATGGCCAACTTCACACCGCTAGCTCATAAATTCCATGGCCAACCTAGTACCAATCGCTCATGAAATCCATTGCCAGCATCACAACGCTCGCTCATAAAATCCATGGCCAACTGCTCACAGATCGTTCATAAATTCCACAGCCAACTTCACAGCGCTCGCTCATAAATTCCATAGCTAATGTCGCACCGCTCGCTCATAAATTCAATAGCTAATTTCGCACCGCTCGCTCATAAATTCCATAGATAATGTCGCACCGCTCGCTCATAAATTCAATAGCTAATTTCGCACCGCTCGCTCATACATTCCATGGCCAACTTCACACCACTCGCTCATAAATTCCATGGCCAACTTCACACCACTCGCTCATAAATTCCATGGCCAACTTAGTACCACTCGCTCATAAATTCCATGGCCAACTTAGTACCACTCGCTCATAAATTCCAGAGCCAACTTCACACCGATAGCTCATAAATTCCATAGCTAATTTCGCACCGCTCGCTCATAAATTCCATAGCTTATGTCGCACCGCTCGCTCATAAATTCCATAGCTAATTTCGCACCGCTCGCTCATAAATTCAATGGCTAATTTCACACCGCTTGCTCATAAATTCCATGGCCAACTTCACGCCACTCGCTCATAAATTCCTTGGGCAACTTCATACCGCTCGCTCATAAATTCCATAGCCAACGTCGCACCGTTCTCTCATAAATTCCATGGCCATCTTCAAACCGCTCGCTCATAAAATCCATGGCTAACTTCGCACCGCTCGCTCATAAATTCTAAAGCAAACTTTACACCGCTCGCTCATAAATTCCATGGCCAACTTCACACCGCTAGCTCATAAATTCCATAGCCAACTTCACACCGCTAGCTCATAAATTTCAAGGACAACTTCGCACCGCTCGCTCATAAATTCCATGGCCAAATTTACACCGATCGAACATAAATTCCATCGTCAACTTCACACCGCTCGAACATAAATTCCATAGCCAACTTCACACCAGTCGCTAATACATTCCATGGCCAACTTCACACCACTCGCTCATAAATTCCATGGCCAACTTCACACCGCTAGCTCATAAATTCCAAGGCCAACTTCGCACCGCTCGCTCATAAATTCCATGGCCAAATTTACACCGATCGAACATAAATTCCATCGTCAACTTCACACCGTTCGACCATAAATTCCATAGCCAACTTCACACCAGTCGCTAATACATTCCATGGCCAACTTCACACCACTCGCTCATAAATTCCATAGCTAATGTCGCACCGCTCGCTCATAAATTCAATAGCTAATTTCGCACCGCTCGCTCATAAATTCCATAGCTAATGTCGCACCGCTCGCTCATAAATTCAATAGCTAATTTCGCACCGCTCGCTCATACATTCCATAGCTAATGTCGCACCGCTCGCTCATAAATTCCACAGCTAATTTCGCACCGCTCGCTCATAAATTCCACGGCCAAATTCACACCGCTCTCTCATAAATTCCATGGCCATCTTCAAACCGCTCGCTCATAAAATCCATGTCTAACTTCGCACCGCTCGGTCATAAATTCTAAAGCAAACTTTACACCGCTCGCTCATAAATTCCATGGCCAACTTCACACCGCTAGCTCATAAATTCCATGGCCAACCTAGTACCAATCGCTCATGAAATCCATTGCCAGCATCACAACGCTCGCTCATAAAATCCATGGCCAACTGCTCACAGATCGTTCATAAATTCCACAGCCAACTTCACAGCGCTCGCTCATAAATTCCATAGCTAATGTCGCACCGCTCGCTCATAAATTCAATAGCCAACTTCACACCGATAGCTCATAAATTCCATAGCTAATTTCGCACCGCTCGCTCATAAATTCCACGGCCAACTGCACATAGCTCGCTAATAAATTCCACGGCCAACTTCACACATCTCGCTCATAAAATCCATGGCCCACTTCGCACCGGTAGCTCATAAATTCCAAAGCCAGCTTCACACCGCTCGCTCATAAAATCCATGGCCAAATTTACACCGATCGAACATAAATTTCATCGTCAACTTCACACCGCTCGAACATAAATTCCATAGCCAACTTCACACCAGTCGCTAATACATTCCATGGCCAACTTCACACCACTCGCTCATAAATTCCATGGCCAACTTAGTACCACTCGCTCATAAATTCCAGAGCCAACTTCACACCGATAGCTCATAAATTCCATAGCTAATTTCGCACCGCTCGCTCATAAATTCCACGGCCAACTTCACACCGCTCGCTCATAAAATCCATGGCCGACTTTGCACCGCTCGCTCATAAAATCCATGGCCGACTTCACACCGCTCGCTCATAAATTCCATAGCCAACTTCACACCGCTAGCTCATAAATTTCAAGGCCAACTTCGCACCGCTCGCTCATAAATTCCATGGCCAAATTTACACCGATCGAACATAAATTCCATCGTCAACTTCACACCGCTCGAACATAAATTGCATAGCCAACTTCACACCAGTCGCTAATACATTCCATGGCCAACTTCACACCACTCGCTCATAAATTCCATGGCCAACTTAGTACCACTCGCTCATAAATTCCATGGCCAACTTAGTAACACTCGCTCATAAATTCCACGGCCAACTTCACACCGCTCGCTCATAAGTTCCATAGCCAACGTCGCACCGCTCGCTCATAAATTCCATGGCCATCTTCAAACCGCTCGCTCATAATTTCCACGGCCAACTTCACACCGCTAGCTCATAAATTCCATGGCCAACCTAGTACCAATCGCTCATGAAATCCATTGCCAGCATCACAACATTCGCTCATAAAATCCATGGCCAACTGCTCACAGATCGCTCATAAATTCCACAGCTAACTTCACAGCGCCCGCTCATAAATTCCATAGCTAATGTCGCACCGCTCGCTCATAAATTCAATAGCTAATTTCGCACCGCTCGCTCATAAATTCCATAGCTAATGTCGCACCGCTCGCTTATAAATTCAATAGCTAATTTCGCACCGCTCGCTCAAAAAATCCACGGCCAACTTCACACCGCACGCTCATAAAATCCATGGCCGACTTCGCACCGCTCGCTCATAAAATCCATGGCCGACTTCACACCGCTCGCTCATAAAATCCATGGTTAACTTCGCACCGCTCGCTCATAAATTCCACGGCCAAATTCACACCGCTCTCTCATCAATTCCATAGCTAATTTCGCACCGCTCGCTCACAAATTGAATGGCCAACTTCACACCGCTCGCTCATAAAATCCATGGCTAACTTCGCACCGCTCGCTCATAAATTCTAAAGCAAACTTTACACCGATAGATCATAAATTCCAAGGCCAACTTCGCACCGCTCGCTCATAAATTCCACGGCCAACTTCACACCGCTCGCTCATAAAATCCATGGCCAACTTCAAACCGCTCGCTAATAAATTCCATGGCCAACTTCACACCGCTAGCTCATAAATTCCATGGCCAACCTAGTACCAATCGCTCATGAAATCCATTGCCAGCATCACAACGCTCGCTCATAAAATCCATGGCAAACTGCTCACAGATCGCTCATAAATTCCACAGCCAACTTCACAGCGCTCGCTCATAAATTCCATAGCTAATGTCGCACCGCTCGCTCATAAATTCAATAGCTAATTTCGCACCGCTCCCTCAGAATTTCCATGACCAACTTAATACCGCTCGGTCATATATTCTATGGCTAATTTCATACCGCTCGCTCATAAATTCCGTGACAAACTTTACACCACTCGGACATAAATTCCATGGCCTACTTCACACGGTTCGCTCATAAATTCTATGGCCAACTTGACACCGCTCGCTCATAAATACCATAGCTAATTTCGCACCGCTCGCTCATCGATTCCATGGCCAACTTGCTCGGGCATGAATTCCATGGCCAACTTGACAGCGCTCGCTCATAAATTCCATAGCTAATTTCGCACCGCTCGCTCATAAATTCAAGGGCACATTTCACACCGCTCGCTCATAAATTCCACGTTCAACTTCACACCGCTCGCTCATAAAATCCATGGCCGACTTCGCACCGCTCGCTCATAAAATCCATGGCCGATTTCGCACCGCTCGCTCATAAATTCCACGGCCAACTTCACACCGCTCGCTCATAAAATCCATGGCCGACTTCGCACCGCTCGCTCATAAAATCCATGGCCGACTTCACACCGCTCGCTCATAAATTCCATAGCCAACTTCACACCGCTGGCTCATAAATTTCAAGGCCAACTTCGCACCGCTCGCTCATAAATTCCATGGCCAAATTTACACCGATCGAACATAAATTCCATCGTCAACTTCACACCGCTCGAACATAAATTGCATAGCCAACTTCACACCAGTCGCTAATACATTCCATGGCCAACTTCACACCACTCGCTCATAAATTCCATGGCCAACTTAGTACCACTCGCTCATAAATTCCATGGCCAACTTAGTAACACTCGCTCATAAATTCCACGGCCAACTTCACACCGCTCGCTCATAAGTTCCATAGCCAACGTCGCACCGCTCGCTCATAAATTCCATGGCCATCTTCAAACCGCTCGCTCATAATTTCCACGGCCAACTTCACACCGCTAGCTCATAAATTCCATGGCCAACCTCGTACCAATCGCTCATGAAATCCATTGCCAGCATCACAACATTCGCTCATAAAATCCATGGCCAACTGCTCACAGATCGCTCATAAATTCCACAGCTAACTTCACAGCGCTCGCTCATAAATTCCATAGCTAATGTCGCACCGCTCGCTCATAAATTCAATAGTTAATTTCGCACCGCTCGCTCATAAATTCCATAGCTAATGTCGCACCGCTCGCTTATAAATTCAATAGCTAATTTCGCACCGCTCGCTCATAAAATCCACGGCCAACTTCACAGATCACATGGCCAACTGCTCACAGATCGCTCATAAATTCCACAGCCAACTTCACAGCGCTCGCTCATAAATCCCATAGCTAATGTCGCACCGCTCGCTCATAAATTCAATAGCTAATTTCGCACCGCTAGCTCATAAATTCCATAGCTAATGTCGCACCGCTCGCTTATAAATTCAATAGCTAATTTCGCACCGCTCGCTCATAAAATCCACGGCCAACTTCACACAGCACGCTCATAAAATCCATGGCCGACTTCGCACCGCTCGCTCATAAAATCCATGGCCGACTTCACACCGCTCGCTCATAAAATCCATGGTTAACTTCGCATTGCTCGCTCATAAATTCCATAGCCAACTTCACACCGCTAGCTCATAAATTCCAAGGCCAACTTCGCACCGCTCGCTCATAAATTCCATGGCCAAATTTACACCGATCGAACATAAATTCCATCGTCAACTTCACACCGTTCGACCATAAATTGCATAGCCAACTTCACACCAGTCGCTAATACATTCCATGGCCAACTTCACACCAGTCGCTCATAAATTCCATGGCCAACTTAGTACCACTCGCTCATAAATTCCATGGCCAACTTAGTACCACTCGCTCATAAATTTCAGAGCCAACTTCACACCGATAGCTCATAAATTCCACAGCTAATTTCGCACCGCTCGCTCATAAATTCCACGGCCAAATTCACACCGCTCTCTCATAAATTCCATGGCCATCTTCAAACCGCTCGCTCATAAAATCCATGTCTAACTTCGCACCGCTCGGTCATAAATTCTAAAGCAAACTTTACACCGCTCGCTCATAAATTCCATGGCCAACTTCACACCGCTAGCTCATAAATTCCATGGCCAACCTAGTACCAATCGCTCATGAAATCCATTGCCAGCATCACAACGCTCGCTCATAAAATCCATGGCCAACTGCTCACAGATCGTTCATAAATTCCACAGCCAACTTCACAGCGCTCGCTCATAAATTCCATAGCTAATGTCGCACCGCTCGCTCATAAATTCAATAGCTAATTTCGCACCGCTCGCTCATAAATTCCATAGCTAATGTCGCACCGCTCGCTCATAAATTCAATAGCTAATTTCGCACCGCTCGCTCATACATTCCATGGCCAACTTCACACCACTCGCTCATAAATTCCATGGCCAACTTAGTACCACTCGCTCATAAATTCCATGGCCAACTTAGTACCACTCGCTCATAAATTCCAGAGCCAACTTCACACCGATAGCTCATAAATTCCATAGCTAATTTCGCACCGCTCGCTCATAAATTCCACGGCCAACTGCACATAGCTCGCTAATAAATTCCACGGCCAACTTCACACATCTCGCTCATAAAATCCATGGCCCACTTCGCACCGGTAGCTCATAAATTCCAAAGCCAGCTTCACACCGCTCGCTCATAAAATCCATGGCCAAATTTACACCGATCGAACATAAATTTCATCGTCAACTTCACACCGCTCGAACATAAATTCCATAGCCAACTTCACACCAGTCGCTAATACATTCCATGGCCAACTTCACACCACTCGCTCATAAATTCCATGGCCAACTTAGTACCACTCGCTCATAAATTCCAGAGCCAACTTCACACCGATAGCTCATAAATTCCATAGCTAATTTCGCACCGCTCGCTCATAAATTCCACGGCCAACTTCACACCGCTCGCTCATAAAATCCATGGCCGACTTCGCACCGCTCGCTCATAAAATCCATGGCCGACTTCACACCGCTCGCTCATAAATTCCATAGCCAACTTCACACCGCTAGCTCATAAATTTCAAGGCCAACTTCGCACCGCTCGCTCATAAATTCCATGGCCAAATTTACACCGATCGAACATAAATTCCATCGTCAACTTCACACCGCTCGAACATAAATTGCATAGCCAACTTCACACCAGTCGCTAATACATTCCATGGCCAACTTCACACCACTCGCTCATAAATTCCATGGCCAACTTAGTACCACTCGCTCATAAATTCCATGGCCAACTTAGTAACACTCGCTCATAAATTCCACGGCCAACTTCACACCGCTCGCTCATAAGTTCCATAGCCAACGTCGCACCGCTCGCTCATAAATTCCATGGCCATCTTCAAACCGCTCGCTCATAATTTCCACGGCCAACTTCACACCGCTAGCTCATAAATTCCATGGCCAACCTAGTACCAATCGCTCATGAAATCCATTGCCAGCATCACAACATTCGCTCATAAAATCCATGGCCAACTGCTCACAGATCGCTCATAAATTCCACAGCTAACTTCACAGCGCCCGCTCATAAATTCCATAGCTAATGTCGCACCGCTCGCTCATAAATTCAATAGCTAATTTCGCACCGCTCGCTCATAAATTCCATAGCTAATGTCGCACCGCTCGCTTATAAATTCAATAGCTAATTTCGCACCGCTCGCTCAAAAAATCCACGGCCAACTTCACACCGCACGCTCATAAAATCCATGGCCGACTTCGCACCGCTCGCTCATAAAATCCATGGCCGACTTCACACCGCTCGCTCATAAAATCCATGGTTAACTTCGCACCGCTCGCTCATAAATTCCACGGCCAAATTCACACCGCTCGCTCATAAGTTCCAAAGGCAACGTCGCACCGCTCGCTCATAAAATCCATGGCTAACTTCGCACCGCTCGCTCATAAATTCCACGGCCAAATTCACACCGCTCTCTCATCAATTCCATAGCTAATTTCGCACCGCTCGCTCACAAATTGAATGGCCAACTTCACACCGCTCGCTCATAAAATCCATGGCTAACTTCGCACCGCTCGCTCATAAATTCTAAAGCAAACTTTACACCGATAGATCATAAATTCCAAGGCCAACTTCGAACCGTTCGCTCATAAATTCCACGGCCAACTGCACACAGCTCGCTAATAAATTCCACGGCCAACTTCACACCTCTCGCTCATAAAATCCATGGCCCACTACGCACCGCTCGCTCATAAGTTCCAGAGCCAACTTCACAGCGCTAGCTCATAAATTCCATAGCTAATTTCGCACCGCTCGGGCATAAATTCCATGGCCAACTTGACACCGCTTGCTCATGAAATCCATAGCCAGCATCACACCGCTCGCTCATAAGTTCCAAGGCCAACTTCGCACCCCTAGCTCATAAATTCCATGGCCGTCTTCAAACCACTCGCTCAAAAATTCCAAGGCCAACTTTACATCGATCAAACATAAATTCCATGGTCAACTTCACACTGCTCGCTCATAAATTCCATAGCTAATGTCGCACCGCTCGCTCATAAATTCCATAGCTAATTTCGCACCGCTCGCTCACAGATTCCATGTCGAACTTGACACCTCTCGGGCATAAATTCCATGGCCAACTTGACACAGCTCGCTCATAAATTCCATGACTAATTTCACACCGCTCGCTCATAAATTCCACGGCCAACTGCACACAGCTCGCTAATAAATTCCACGGCCAACTTCACACCTCTCGCTCATAAAATCCATGGCCCACTTCGCACCGCTCGCTCATAAATTCCAAAGGCAGCTTCACACAGCTAGCTCATAAACTCCGAGGCCAACTGTGCACTGCGCGCTCATAAAATCCATAGTCAACTTCACACCGCTCGATCATCAATTTCATGGCTAAGTTAATACCGCTCGCTCATATATTCAATGGCTAATTTTATACCGCTCGCTCATAAATTCCATGGCCAAATTTACACAGATCGAACATAAATTCCATCGTCAACTTCACACCGCTCGAACATAAATTCCATACGCAACTTCACCGCGCTCGCTCATAAAATCCACGGACAACTTCGCACCGCACGCTCATAAATTCCGTGGCCAACTGCACACAGCTCGCTCATAAAATCCATGGCCAACTTCAAACCGCTCGCTAATAAATTCCATGGCCAACTTCACACCGCTAGCTCATAAATTCCATGGCCAACTTAGTACCAATCGCTCATGAAATCCATTGCCAGCATCACACCGCTCGCTCATAAAATCCATGGCCAACTGCTCACAGATCGCTCATAAATTCCACAGCCAACTTCACAGCGCTCGCTCATAAATCCCATAGCTAATGTCGCACCGCTCGCTCATAAATTCAATAGCTAATTTCGCACCGCTAGCTCATAAATTCCATAGCTAATGTCGCACCGCTCGCTTATAAATTCAATAGCTAATTTCGCACCGCTCGCTCATAAAATCCACGGCCAACTTCACACAGCACGCTCATAAAATCCATGGCCGACTTCGCACCGCTCGCTCATAAAATCCATGGCCGACTTCACACCGCTCGCTCATAAAATCCATGGTTAACTTCGCATTGCTCGCTCATAAATTCCATAGCCAACTTCACACCGCTAGCTCATAAATTCCAAGGCCAACTTCGCACCGCTCGCTCATAAATTCCATGGCCAAATTTACACCGATCGAACATAAATTCCATCGTCAACTTCACACCGTTCGACCATAAATTGCATAGCCAACTTCACACCAGTCGCTAATACATTCCATGGCCAACTTCACACCAGTCGCTCATAAATTCCATGGCCAACTTAGTACCACTCGCTCATAAATTCCATGGCCAACTTAGTACCACTCGCTCATAAATTTCAGAGCCAACTTCACACCGATAGCTCATAAATTCCACAGCTAATTTCGCACCGCTCGCTCATAAATTCCACGGCCAAATTCACACCGCTCTCTCATAAATTCCATGGCCATCTTCAAACCGCTCGCTCATAAAATCCATGTCTAACTTCGCACCGCTCGGTCATAAATTCTAAAGCAAACTTTACACCGCTCGCTCATAAATTCCATGGCCAACTTCACACCGCTAGCTCATAAATTCCATGGCCAACCTAGTACCAATCGCTCATGAAATCCATTGCCAGCATCACAACGCTCGCTCATAAAATCCATGGCCAACTGCTCACAGATCGTTCATAAATTCCACAGCCAACTTCACAGCGCTCGCTCATAAATTCCATAGCTAATGTCGCACCGCTCGCTCATAAATTCAATAGCTAATTTCGCACCGCTCGCTCATAAATTCCATAGCTAATGTCGCACCGCTCGCTCATAAATTCAATAGCTAATTTCGCACCGCTCGCTCATACATTCCATGGCCAACTTCACACCACTCGCTCATAAATTCCATGGCCAACTTAGTACCACTCGCTCATAAATTCCATGGCCAACTTAGTACCACTCGCTCATAAATTCCAGAGCCAACTTCACACCGATAGCTCATAAATTCCATAGCTAATTTCGCACCGCTCGCTCATAAATTCCACGGCCAACTGCACATAGCTCGCTAATAAATTCCACGGCCAACTTCACACATCTCGCTCATAAAATCCATGGCCCACTTCGCACCGGTAGCTCATAAATTCCAAAGCCAGCTTCACACCGCTCGCTCATAAAATCCATGGCCAAATTTACACCGATCGAACATAAATTTCATCGTCAACTTCACACCGCTCGAACATAAATTCCATAGCCAACTTCACACCAGTCGCTAATACATTCCATGGCCAACTTCACACCACTCGCTCATAAATTCCATGGCCAACTTAGTACCACTCGCTCATAAATTCCAGAGCCAACTTCACACCGATAGCTCATAAATTCCATAGCTAATTTCGCACCGCTCGCTCATAAATTCCACGGCCAACTTCACACCGCTCGCTCATAAAATCCATGGCCGACTTCGCACCGCTCGCTCATAAAATCCATGGCCGACTTCACACCGCTCGCTCATAAATTCCATAGCCAACTTCACACCGCTAGCTCATAAATTTCAAGGCCAACTTCGCACCGCTCGCTCATAAATTCCATGGCCAAATTTACACCGATCGAACATAAATTCCATCGTCAACTTCACACCGCTCGAACATAAATTGCATAGCCAACTTCACACCAGTCGCTAATACATTCCATGGCCAACTTCACACCACTCGCTCATAAATTCCATGGCCAACTTAGTACCACTCGCTCATAAATTCCATGGCCAACTTAGTAACACTCGCTCATAAATTCCACGGCCAACTTCACACCGCTCGCTCATAAATTCCATGGCCAACTTAGTACCAATCGCTCATGAAATCCATTGCCAGCATCACACCGCTCGCTCATAAAATCCGTGGCCAACTGCTCACAGATCGCTCATAAATTCCACAGCCAACATCACAGCCCTCGTTCATAAATACCATAGCTAATGTCGCACCGCTCGCTCATAAATTCCATAGCTAATTTCGCACCGCTCGCTCATAAATTCCACGGCCAACATCACACCGCTCGCTCATAAAATCCATGGCCGACTTCGCACCGCTCGCTCATAAAATCCATGGCCGACTGCACACAGCTCGCGAATAAATTCCACGGCCAACTTCACACCTCTCGCTCATAAAATTCATGGCCCACTTCGCACCGCTCGCTCATAAATTCCAAAGCCAGCTTCACACCGCTAGCTCATAAATTCCAAGGCCAACTATGCACTGCGCGCTCATAAAATCCATAGTCAACTTCACACCGCTCGATCATACATTCTATGGCTAAGTTAATACCCCTCGCTCATATATTCAATGGCTAATTTTATACCGCTCGCTCATAAATTCCATGGCCAAATTTACACCGATCGAACATAAATTCCATCGTCAACTGCACACCGCTCGAACATAAATTCCATAGCCAACTTCACACCGCTCGCTAATAAATTCCATGGCCAACTTCACACCGCTAGCTCATAAATTCCATGGCCAACTTAGTACCACTCGCTCATGAAATCCATTGCCAGCATTACAACATTCGCTCATAAAATCCATGGCCAACTGCTCACAGATCGCTCATAAATTCCACAGCCAACTTCACAGCGCTCGCTCATAAATCCCATAGCTAATGTCGCACCGCTCGCTCATAAATTCAATAGCTAATTTCGCACCGCTCGCTCATAAATTCCATAGCTAATGTCGCACCGCTCGCTCATAAATTCAATAGCTAATTTCGCACCGCTCACTCATAAAATCCATGGCCAACTTCACACCGCTCGGTCATAAAATCCATGGCCAACTTCACACAACTCGCTCATAAATTCCTTAGGCAACTTCATACCGCTCGCTCGTAAATTCCAGAGCCAACTTCACACCGATAGCTCATAAATTCCATTGCTAATTTCGCACCGCTCGCTCATAAATTCCACGGCCAACTTCACACCGCTCGCTCATAAAATCCATGGCCAACTTCGCACCGCTCGCTCTAAAATTCCATAGCTAATTACGCACCGCTAGCTCATAAATTCCATGGCCAACTTAGTACCGCTCGCTCATAAAATCCATAGCCATTTTCTCACCGCTCGCTCATAATTTCCATGACCAACTTAATACCGCTCGCTCATAAATTCAAGGGCTAATTTCATACCGCACGCTCATAAATTCCATGGCCATCTTCACACCACTCGCTCATAAATTCCATGGGCAACTTCGCACATCTCGCTCATAAAATCCATAGCCAATTTCACACCGCTCGCTCATAAATTCCATAGCCAAATTCACACCGCTAGCTCATAAATTTCAAGGCCAACTTCGCACCGCTCGCTCATAAATTCCATGGCCAAATTTACACCGATCGAACATAAATTCCATCGTCAACTTCACACCGCTCGAACATAAATTGCATAGCCAACTTCACACCAGTCGCTAATACATTCCATGGCCAACTTAGTAACACTCGCTCATAAATTCCACGGCCAACTTCACACCGCTCGCTCATAAGTTCCATAGCCAACGTCGCACCGCTCGCTCATAAATTCCATGGCCATCTTCAAACCGCTCGCTCATAATTTCCACGGCCAACTTCACACCGCTAGCTCATAAATTCCATGGCCAACCTAGTACCAATCGCTCATGAAATCCATTGCCAGCATCACAACATTCGCTCATAAAATCCATGGCCAACTGCTCACAGATCGCTCATAAATTCCACAGCTAACTTCACAGCGCTCGCTCATAAATTCCATAGCTAATGTCGCACCGCTCGCTCATAAATTCAATAGTTAATTTCGCACCGCTCGCTCATAAATTCCATAGCTAATGTCGCACCGCTCGCTTATAAATTCAATAGCTAATTTCGCACCGCTCGCTCATAAAATCCACGGCCAACTTCACACAGCACGCTCATAAAATCCATGGCCGACTTCGCACCGCTCGCTCATAAAATCCATGGCCGACTTCACACCGCTCGCTCATAAAATCCATGGTTAACTTCGCATTGCTCGCTCATAAATTCCATAGCCAACTTCACACCGCTAGCTCATAAATTCCAAGGCCAACTTCGCACCGCTCGCTCATAAATTCCATGGCCAAATTTACACCGATCGAACATAAATTCCATCGTCAACTTCACACCGCTCGACCATAAATTCCATAGCCAACTTCACACCAGTCGCTAATACATTCCAATGCCAACTTCACACCAGTCGCTCATAAATTCCATGGCCAACTTAGTACCACTCGCTCATAAATTCCATGGCCAACTTAGTACCACTCGCTCATAAATTCCATGGCCAACTTAGTACCACTCGCTCATAAATTTCAGAGCCAACTTCACACCGATAGCTCATAAATTCCACAGCTAATTTCGCACCGCTCGCTCATAAATTCCACGGCCAAATTCACACCGCTCTCTCATAAATTCCATGGCCATCTTCAAACCGCTCGCTCATAAAATCCATGGCTAACTTCGCACCGCTCGCTCATAAATTCTAAAGCAAACTTTACACCGCTCGCTCATAAATTCCATGGCCAACTTCACACCGCTAGCTCATAAATTCCATGGCCAACCTAGTACCAATCGCTCATGAAATCCATTGCCAGCATCACAACGCTCGCTCATAAAATCCATGGCCAACTGCTCACAGATCGTTCATAAAATCCATAGCCAATTTCACACCGCTCGCTCATAAATTCCATAGCCAAATTCACACCGCTAGCTCATAAATTCCAAGGCCAACTTCGCACCGCTCGCTCATAAATTCCATGGCCAAATTTACACCGATCGAACATAAATTCCATCGTCAACTTCACACCGCTCGACCATAAATTCCATAGCCAACTTCACACCAGTCGCTAATACATTCCAATGCCAACTTCACACCAGTCGCTCATAAATTCCATGGCCAACTTAGTACCACTCGCTCATAAATTCCATGGCCAACTTATTACCACTCGCTCATAAATTCCATGGCCAACTTAGTACCACTCGCTCATAAATTTCAGAGCCAACTTCACACCGATAGCTCATAAATTCCACAGCTAATTTCGCACCGCTCGCTCATAAATTCCACGGCCAAATTCACACCGCTCTCTCATAAATTCCATGGCCATCTTCAAACCGCTCGCTCATAAAATCCATGGCTAACTTCGCACCGCTCGCTCATAAATTCTAAAGCAAACTTTACACCGCTCGCTCATAAATTCCATGGCCAACTTCACACCGCTAGCTCATAAATTCCATGGCCAACCTAGTACCAATCGCTCATGAAATCCATTGCCAGCATCACAACGCTCGCTCATAAAATCCATGGCCAACTGCTCACAGATCGTTCATAAATTCCACAGCCAACTTCACAGCGCTCGCTCATAAATTCCATAGCTAATGTCGCACCGCTCGCTCATAAATTCAATAGCTAATTTCGCACCGCTCGCTCATAAATTCCATAGCTAATGTCGCACCGCTCGCTCATAAATTCAATAGCTAATTTCGCACCGCTCGCTCATACATTCCATGGCCAACTTCACACCACTCGCTCATAAATTCCATGGCCAACTTCATACCGCTCGCTCATAAATTCCATAGCTAATGTCGCACCGCTCGCTCATAAATTCAATAGCTAATTTTGCACCGCTCGCTCATAAATTCCACGGCCAACTTCGCACCGCTCGCTCATAAATTCCACGGCCAACTGCACACAGCTCGCTAATAAATTCCACGGCCAACTTCACACCTCTCGCTCATAAAATCCATGGCCCACTACGCACCGCTCGCTCATAAATTCCACGGCCAACTTCACACCGCTCGCTCATAAAATCCATGGCCAACTTCGCACCGCTCGCTCAAAAATTCCATAGCTAATTACGCACCGCTAGCTCATAAATTCCATGGCCAACTTAGTACCGCTCGCTCATAAAATCCATAGCCATTTTCTCACCGCTCGCTCATAATTTCCATGACCAACTTAATACCGCTCGCTCATAAATTCAAGGGCTAATTTCATACCGCACGCTCATAAATTCCATGGCCATCTTCACACCACTCGCTCATAAATTCCATGGGCAACTTCGCACATCTCGCTCATAAAATCCATAGCCAATTTCACACCGCTCGCTCAAAAATTCCATGGCCAACTTAGTACCACTCGCTCATAAATTCCAGGGCCAACTTAGTACCACTCGCTCATAAATTCCAGAGCCAACTTCACATCGATAGCTCATAAATTCCATAGCTAATTTCGCACCGCTCGCTCATAAATTCCACGGCCAACTTCACACCGCTCGCTCATAAAATCCATGGCCGACTTCGCACCGCTCGCTCATAAAATCCATGGCCGACTTCACACCGCTCGCTCATAAATTCCATAGCCAACTTCACACCGCTAGCTCATAAATTTCAAGGCCAACTTCGCACCGCTCGCTCATAAATTCCATGGCCAAATTTACACCGATCGAACATAAATTCCATCGTCAACTTCACACCGCTCGAACATAAATTGCATAGCCAACTTCACACCAGTCGCTAATACATTCCATGGCCAACTTCACACCACTCGCTCATGAATTCCATGGCCAACTTAGTACCACTCGCTCATAAATTCCATGGCCAACTTAGTAACACTCGCTCATAAATTCCACGGCCAACTTCACACCGCTCGCTCATAAGTTCCATAGCCAACGTCGCACCGCTCGCTCATAAATTCCATGGCCATCTTCAAACCGCTCGCTCATAATTTCCACGGCCAACTTCACACCGCTAGCTCATAAATTCCATGGCCAACCTCGTACCAATCGCTCATGAAATCCATTGCCAGCATCACAACATTCGCTCATAAAATCCATGGCCAACTGCTCACAGATCGCTCATAAATTCCACAGCTAACTTCACAGCGCTCGCTCATAAATTCCATAGCTAATGTCGCACCGCTCGCTCATAAATTCAATAGTTAATTTCGCACCGCTCGCTCATAAATTCCATAGCTAATGTCGCACCGCTCGCTTATAAATTCAATAGCTAATTTCGCACCGCTCGCTCATAAAATCCACGGCCAACTTCACAGATCACATGGCCAACTGCTCACAGATCGCTCATAAATTCCACAGCCAACTTCACAGCGCTCGCTCATAAATCCCATAGCTAATGTCGCACCGCTCGCTCATAAATTCAATAGCTAATTTCGCACCGCTCGCTCATAAATTCCATAGCTAATGTCGCACCGCTCGCTTATAAATTCAATAGCTAATTTCGCACCGCTCGCTCATAAAATCCACGGCCAACTTCACACAGCACGCTCATAAAATCCATGGCCGACTTCGCACCGCTCGCTCATAAAATCCATGGCCGACTTCACACCGCTCGCTCATAAAATCCATGGTTAACTTCGCATTGCTCGCTCATAAATTCCATAGCCAACTTCACACCGCTAGCTCATAAATTCCAAGGCCAACTTCGCACCGCTCGCTCATAAATTCCATGGCCAAATTTACACCGATCGAACATAAATTCCATCGTCAACTTCACACCGTTCGACCATAAATTCCATAGCCAACTTCACACCAGTCGCTAATACATTCCATGGCCAACTTCACACCAGTCGCTCATAAATTCCATGGCCAACTTAGTACCACTCGCTCATAAATTCCATGGCCAACTTAGTACCACTCGCTCATAAATTTCTGAGCCAACTTCACACCGATAGCTCATAAATTCCACAGCTAATTTCGCACCGCTCGCTCATAAATTCCACGGCCAAATTCACACCGCTCTCTCATAAATTCCATGGCCATCTTCAAACCGCTCGCTCATAAAATCCATGTCTAACTTCGCACCGCTCGGTCATAAATTCTAAAGCAAACTTTACACCGCTCGCTCATAAATTCCATGGCCAACTTCACACCGCTAGCTCATAAATTCCATGGCCAACCTAGTACCAATCGCTCATGAAATCCATTGCCAGCATCACAACGCTCGCTCATAAAATCCATGGCCAACTGCTCACAGATCGCTCATAAATTCCACAGCCAACTTCACAGCGCTCGCTCATAAATCCCATAGCTAATGTCGCACCGCTCGCTCATAAATTCAATAGCTAATTTCGCACCGCTCGCTCATAAATTCCATAGCTAATGTCGCACCGCTCGCTCATAAATTCAATAGCTAATTTCGCACCGCTCACTCATAAAATCCATGGCCAACTTCACACCGCTCGGTCATAAAATCCATGGCCAACTTCACACAACTCGCTCATAAATTCCTTAGGCAACTTCATACCGCTCGCTCGTAAATTCCAGAGCCAACTTCACACCGATAGCTCATAAATTCCATTGCTAATTTCGCACCGCTCGCTCATAAATTCCACGGCCAACTTCACACCGCTCGCTCATAAAATCCATGGCCAACTTCGCACCGCTCGCTCTAAAATTCCATAGCTAATTACGCACCGCTAGCTCATAAATTCCATGGCCAACTTAGTACCGCTCGCTCATAAAATCCATAGCCATTTTCTCACCGCTCGCTCATAATTTCCATGACCAACTTAATACCGCTCGCTCATAAATTCAAGGGCTAATTTCATACCGCACGCTCATAAATTCCATGGCCATCTTCACACCACTCGCTCATAAATTCCATGGGCAACTTCGCACATCTCGCTCATAAAATCCATAGCCAATTTCACACCGCTCGCTCATAAATTCCATAGCCAAATTCACACCGCTAGCTCATAAATTTCAAGGCCAACTTCGCACCGCTCGCTCATAAATTCCATGGCCAAATTTACACCGATCGAACATAAATTCCATCGTCAACTTCACACCGCTCGAACATAAATTGCATAGCCAACTTCACACCAGTCGCTAATACATTCCATGGCCAACTTAGTAACACTCGCTCATAAATTCCACGGCCAACTTCACACCGCTCGCTCATAAGTTCCATAGCCAACGTCGCACCGCTCGCTCATAAATTCCATGGCCATCTTCAAACCGCTCGCTCATAATTTCCACGGCCAACTTCACACCGCTAGCTCATAAATTCCATGGCCAACCTAGTACCAATCGCTCATGAAATCCATTGCCAGCATCACAACATTCGCTCATAAAATCCATGGCCAACTGCTCACAGATCGCTCATAAATTCCACAGCTAACTTCACAGCGCTCGCTCATAAATTCCATAGCTAATGTCGCACCGCTCGCTCATAAATTCAATAGTTAATTTCGCACCGCTCGCTCATAAATTCCATAGCTAATGTCGCACCGCTCGCTTATAAATTCAATAGCTAATTTCGCACCGCTCGCTCATAAAATCCACGGCCAACTTCACACAGCACGCTCATAAAATCCATGGCCGACTTCGCACCGCTCGCTCATAAAATCCATGGCCGACTTCACACCGCTCGCTCATAAAATCCATGGTTAACTTCGCATTGCTCGCTCATAAATTCCATAGCCAACTTCACACCGCTAGCTCATAAATTCCAAGGCCAACTTCGCACCGCTCGCTCATAAATTCCATGGCCAAATTTACACCGATCGAACATAAATTCCATCGTCAACTTCACACCGCTCGACCATAAATTCCATAGCCAACTTCACACCAGTCGCTAATACATTCCAATGCCAACTTCACACCAGTCGCTCATAAATTCCATGGCCAACTTAGTACCACTCGCTCATAAATTCCATGGCCAACTTAGTACCACTCGCTCATAAATTCCATGGCCAACTTAGTACCACTCGCTCATAAATTTCAGAGCCAACTTCACACCGATAGCTCATAAATTCCACAGCTAATTTCGCACCGCTCGCTCATAAATTCCACGGCCAAATTCACACCGCTCTCTCATAAATTCCATGGCCATCTTCAAACCGCTCGCTCATAAAATCCATGGCTAACTTCGCACCGCTCGCTCATAAATTCTAAAGCAAACTTTACACCGCTCGCTCATAAATTCCATGGCCAACTTCACACCGCTAGCTCATAAATTCCATGGCCAACCTAGTACCAATCGCTCATGAAATCCATTGCCAGCATCACAACGCTCGCTCATAAAATCCATGGCCAACTGCTCACAGATCGTTCATAAAATCCATAGCCAATTTCACACCGCTCGCTCATAAATTCCATAGCCAAATTCACACCGCTAGCTCATAAATTCCAAGGCCAACTTCGCACCGCTCGCTCATAAATTCCATGGCCAAATTTACACCGATCGAACATAAATTCCATCGTCAACTTCACACCGCTCGACCATAAATTCCATAGCCAACTTCACACCAGTCGCTAATACATTCCAATGCCAACTTCACACCAGTCGCTCATAAATTCCATGGCCAACTTAGTACCACTCGCTCATAAATTCCATGGCCAACTTATTACCACTCGCTCATAAATTCCATGGCCAACTTAGTACCACTCGCTCATAAATTTCAGAGCCAACTTCACACCGATAGCTCATAAATTCCACAGCTAATTTCGCACCGCTCGCTCATAAATTCCACGGCCAAATTCACACCGCTCTCTCATAAATTCCATGGCCATCTTCAAACCGCTCGCTCATAAAATCCATGGCTAACTTCGCACCGCTCGCTCATAAATTCTAAAGCAAACTTTACACCTCTCGCTCATAAATTCCATGGCCAACTTCACACCGCTAGCTCATAAATTCCATGGCCAACCTAGTACCAATCGCTCATGAAATCCATTGCCAGCATCACAACGCTCGCTCATAAAATCCATGGCCAACTGCTCACAGATCGTTCATAAATTCCACAGCCAACTTCACAGCGCTCGCTCATAAATTCCATAGCTAATGTCGCACCGCTCGCTCATAAATTCAATAGCTAATTTCGCACCGCTCGCTCATAAATTCCATAGCTAATGTCGCACCGCTCGCTCATAAATTCAATAGCTAATTTCGCACCGCTCGCTCATACATTCCATGGCCAACTTCACACCACTCGCTCATAAATTCCATGGCCAACTTCATACCGCTCGCTCATAAATTCCATAGCTAATGTCGCACCGCTCGCTCATAAATTCAATAGCTAATTTTGCACCGCTCGCTCATAAATTCCACGGCCAACTTCGCACCGCTCGCTCATAAATTCCACGGCCAACTGCACACAGCTCGCTAATAAATTCCACGGCCAACTTCACACCTCTCGCTCATAAAATCCATGGCCCACTACGCACCGCTCGCTCATAAATTCCACGGCCAACTTCACACCGCTCGCTCATAAAATCCATGGCCAACTTCGCACCGCTCGCTCAAAAATTCCATAGCTAATTACGCACCGCTAGCTCATAAATTCCATGGCCAACTTAGTACCGCTCGCTCATAAAATCCATAGCCATTTTCTCACCGCTCGCTCATAATTTCCATGACCAACTTAATACCGCTCGCTCATAAATTCAAGGGCTAATTTCATACCGCACGCTCATAAATTCCATGGCCATCTTCACACCACTCGCTCATAAATTCCATGGGCAACTTCGCACATCTCGCTCATAAAATCCATAGCCAATTTCACACCGCTCGCTCAAAAATTCCATGGCCAACTTAGTACCACTCGCTCATAAATTCCAGGGCCAACTTAGTACCACTCGCTCATAAATTCCAGAGCCAACTTCACATCGATAGCTCATAAATTCCATAGCTAATTTCGCACCGCTCGCTCATAAATTCCACGGCCAACTTCACACCGCTCGCTCATAAAATCCATGGCCGACTTCGCACCGCTCGCTCATAAAATCCATGGCCGACTTCACACCGCTCGCTCATAAATTCCATAGCCAACTTCACACCGCTAGCTCATAAATTTCAAGGCCAACTTCGCACCGCTCGCTCATAAATTCCATGGCCAAATTTACACCGATCGAACATAAATTCCATCGTCAACTTCACACCGCTCGAACATAAATTGCATAGCCAACTTCACACCAGTCGCTAATACATTCCATGGCCAACTTCACACCACTCGCTCATGAATTCCATGGCCAACTTAGTACCACTCGCTCATAAATTCCATGGCCAACTTAGTAACACTCGCTCATAAATTCCACGGCCAACTTCACACCGCTCGCTCATAAGTTCCATAGCCAACGTCGCACCGCTCGCTCATAAATTCCATGGCCATCTTCAAACCGCTCGCTCATAATTTCCACGGCCAACTTCACACCGCTAGCTCATAAATTCCATGGCCAACCTCGTACCAATCGCTCATGAAATCCATTGCCAGCATCACAACATTCGCTCATAAAATCCATGGCCAACTGCTCACAGATCGCTCATAAATTCCACAGCTAACTTCACAGCGCTCGCTCATAAATTCCATAGCTAATGTCGCACCGCTCGCTCATAAATTCAATAGTTAATTTCGCACCGCTCGCTCATAAATTCCATAGCTAATGTCGCACCGCTCGCTTATAAATTCAATAGCTAATTTCGCACCGCTCGCTCATAAAATCCACGGCCAACTTCACAGATCACATGGCCAACTGCTCACAGATCGCTCATAAATTCCACAGCCAACTTCACAGCGCTCGCTCATAAATTCCATAGCTAATTTCGCACCGCTCGCTCATAAATTCAAGGGCACATTTCACACCGCTCGCTCATAAATTCCACGTTCAACTTCACACCGCTCGCTCATAAAATCCATGGCCGACTTCGCACCGCTCGCTCATATAATCCATGGCCGATTTCTCACCGCTCGCTCATAAAATCCATGGTTAACTTCGCATTGCTCGCTCATAAATTCCATAGCCAACTTCACACCGCTAGCTCATAAATTCCAAGGCCAACTTCGCACCGCTCGCTCATAAATTCCATGGCCAAATTTACACCGATCGAACATAAATTCCATCGTCAACTTCACACCGTTCGACCATAAATTCCATAGCCAACTTCACACCAGTCGCTAATACATTCCATGGCCAACTTCACACCACTCGCTCATAAATTCCATAGCTAATGTCGCACCGCTCGCTCATAAATTCAATAGCTAATTTCGCACCGCTCGCTCATAAATTCCATAGCTAATGTCGCACCGCTCGCTCATAAATTCAATAGCTAATTTCGCACCGCTCGCTCATACATTCCATAGCTAATGTCGCACCGCTCGCTCATAAATTCCACAGCTAATTTCGCACCGCTCGCTCATAAATTCCACGGCCAAATTCACACCGCTCTCTCATAAATTCCATGGCCATCTTCAAACCGCTCGCTCATAAAATCCATGTCTAACTTCGCACCGCTCGGTCATAAATTCTAAAGCAAACTTTACACCGCTCGCTCATAAATTCCATGGCCAACTTCACACCGCTAGCTCATAAATTCCATGGCCAACCTAGTACCAATCGCTCATGAAATCCATTGCCAGCATCACAACGCTCGCTCATAAAATCCATGGCCAACTGCTCACAGATCGTTCATAAATTCCACAGCCAACTTCACAGCGCTCGCTCATAAATTCCATAGCTAATGTCGCACCGCTCGCTCATAAATTCAATAGCCAACTTCACACCGATAGCTCATAAATTCCATAGCTAATTTCGCACCGCTCGCTCATAAATTCCACGGCCAACTGCACATAGCTCGCTAATAAATTCCACGGCCAACTTCACACATCTCGCTCATAAAATCCATGGCCCACTTCGCACCGGTAGCTCATAAATTCCAAAGCCAGCTTCACACCGCTCGCTCATAAAATCCATGGCCAAATTTACACCGATCGAACATAAATTTCATCGTCAACTTCACACCGCTCGAACATAAATTCCATAGCCAACTTCACACCAGTCGCTAATACATTCCATGGCCAACTTCACACCACTCGCTCATAAATTCCATGGCCAACTTAGTACCACTCGCTCATAAATTCCAGAGCCAACTTCACACCGATAGCTCATAAATTCCATAGCTAATTTCGCACCGCTCGCTCATAAATTCCACGGCCAACTTCACACCGCTCGCTCATAAAATCCATGGCCGACTTTGCACCGCTCGCTCATAAAATCCATGGCCGACTTCACACCGCTCGCTCATAAATTCCATAGCCAACTTCACACCGCTAGCTCATAAATTTCAAGGCCAACTTCGCACCGCTCGCTCATAAATTCCATGGCCAAATTTACACCGATCGAACATAAATTCCATCGTCAACTTCACACCGCTCGAACATAAATTGCATAGCCAACTTCACACCAGTCGCTAATACATTCCATGGCCAACTTCACACCACTCGCTCATAAATTCCATGGCCAACTTAGTACCACTCGCTCATAAATTCCATGGCCAACTTAGTAACACTCGCTCATAAATTCCACGGCCAACTTCACACCGCTCGCTCATAAGTTCCATAGCCAACGTCGCACCGCTCGCTCATAAATTCCATGGCCATCTTCAAACCGCTCGCTCATAATTTCCACGGCCAACTTCACACCGCTAGCTCATAAATTCCATGGCCAACCTAGTACCAATCGCTCATGAAATCCATTGCCAGCATCACAACATTCGCTCATAAAATCCATGGCCAACTGCTCACAGATCGCTCATAAATTCCACAGCTAACTTCACAGCGCCCGCTCATAAATTCCATAGCTAATGTCGCACCGCTCGCTCATAAATTCAATAGCTAATTTCGCACCGCTCGCTCATAAATTCCATAGCTAATGTCGCACCGCTCGCTTATAAATTCAATAGCTAATTTCGCACCGCTCGCTCAAAAAATCCACGGCCAACTTCACACCGCACGCTCATAAAATCCATGGCCGACTTCGCACCGCTCGCTCATAAAATCCATGGCCGACTTCACACCGCTCGCTCATAAAATCCATGGTTAACTTCGCACCGCTCGCTCATAAATTCCACGGCCAAATTCACACCGCTCTCTCATCAATTCCATAGCTAATTTCGCACCGCTCGCTCACAAATTGAATGGCCAACTTCACACCGCTCGCTCATAAAATCCATGGCTAACTTCGCACCGCTCGCTCATAAATTCTAAAGCAAACTTTACACCGATAGATCATAAATTCCAAGGCCAACTTCGCACCGCTCGCTCATAAATTCCACGGCCAACTTCACACCGCTCGCTCATAAAATCCATGGCCAACTTCAAACCGCTCGCTAATAAATTCCATGGCCAACTTCACACCGCTAGCTCATAAATTCCATGGCCAACCTAGTACCAATCGCTCATGAAATCCATTGCCAGCATCACAACGCTCGCTCATAAAATCCATGGCAAACTGCTCACAGATCGCTCATAAATTCCACAGCCAACTTCACAGCGCTCGCTCATAAATTCCATAGCTAATGTCGCACCGCTCGCTCATAAATTCAATAGCTAATTTCGCACCGCTCCCTCAGAATTTCCATGACCAACTTAATACCGCTCGGTCATATATTCTATGGCTAATTTCATACCGCTCGCTCATAAATTCCGTGACAAACTTTACACCACTCGGACATAAATTCCATGGCCTACTTCACACGGTTCGCTCATAAATTCTATGGCCAACTTGACACCGCTCGCTCATAAATACCATAGCTAATTTCGCACCGCTCGCTCATCGATTCCATGGCCAACTTGCTCGGGCATGAATTCCATGGCCAACTTGACAGCGCTCGCTCATAAATTCCATAGCTAATTTCGCACCGCTCGCTCATAAATTCAAGGGCACATTTCACACCGCTCGCTCATAAATTCCACGTTCAACTTCACACCGCTCGCTCATAAAATCCATGGCCGACTTCGCACCGCTCGCTCATAAAATCCATGGCCGATTTCGCACCGCTCGCTCATAAATTCCACGGCCAACTTCACACCGCTCGCTCATAAAATCCATGGCCGACTTCGCACCGCTCGCTCATAAAATCCATGGCCGACTTCACACCGCTCGCTCATAAATTCCATAGCCAACTTCACACCGCTGGCTCATAAATTTCAAGGCCAACTTCGCACCGCTCGCTCATAAATTCCATGGCCAAATTTACACCGATCGAACATAAATTCCATCGTCAACTTCACACCGCTCGAACATAAATTGCATAGCCAACTTCACACCAGTCGCTAATACATTCCATGGCCAACTTCACACCACTCGCTCATAAATTCCATGGCCAACTTAGTACCACTCGCTCATAAATTCCATGGCCAACTTAGTAACACTCGCTCATAAATTCCACGGCCAACTTCACACCGCTCGCTCATAAGTTCCATAGCCAACGTCGCACCGCTCGCTCATAAATTCCATGGCCATCTTCAAACCGCTCGCTCATAATTTCCACGGCCAACTTCACACCGCTAGCTCATAAATTCCATGGCCAACCTCGTACCAATCGCTCATGAAATCCATTGCCAGCATCACAACATTCGCTCATAAAATCCATGGCCAACTGCTCACAGATCGCTCATAAATTCCACAGCTAACTTCACAGCGCTCGCTCATAAATTCCATAGCTAATGTCGCACCGCTCGCTCATAAATTCAATAGTTAATTTCGCACCGCTCGCTCATAAATTCCATAGCTAATGTCGCACCGCTCGCTTATAAATTCAATAGCTAATTTCGCACCGCTCGCTCATAAAATCCACGGCCAACTTCACAGATCACATGGCCAACTGCTCACAGATCGCTCATAAATTCCACAGCCAACTTCACAGCGCTCGCTCATAAATCCCATAGCTAATGTCGCACCGCTCGCTCATAAATTCAATAGCTAATTTCGCACCGCTAGCTCATAAATTCCATAGCTAATGTCGCACCGCTCGCTTATAAATTCAATAGCTAATTTCGCACCGCTCGCTCATAAAATCCACGGCCAACTTCACACAGCACGCTCATAAAATCCATGGCCGACTTCGCACCGCTCGCTCATAAAATCCATGGCCGACTTCACACCGCTCGCTCATAAAATCCATGGTTAACTTCGCATTGCTCGCTCATAAATTCCATAGCCAACTTCACACCGCTAGCTCATAAATTCCAAGGCCAACTTCGCACCGCTCGCTCATAAATTCCATGGCCAAATTTACACCGATCGAACATAAATTCCATCGTCAACTTCACACCGTTCGACCATAAATTGCATAGCCAACTTCACACCAGTCGCTAATACATTCCATGGCCAACTTCACACCAGTCGCTCATAAATTCCATGGCCAACTTAGTACCACTCGCTCATAAATTCCATGGCCAACTTAGTACCACTCGCTCATAAATTTCAGAGCCAACTTCACACCGATAGCTCATAAATTCCACAGCTAATTTCGCACCGCTCGCTCATAAATTCCACGGCCAAATTCACACCGCTCTCTCATAAATTCCATGGCCATCTTCAAACCGCTCGCTCATAAAATCCATGTCTAACTTCGCACCGCTCGGTCATAAATTCTAAAGCAAACTTTACACCGCTCGCTCATAAATTCCATGGCCAACTTCACACCGCTAGCTCATAAATTCCATGGCCAACCTAGTACCAATCGCTCATGAAATCCATTGCCAGCATCACAACGCTCGCTCATAAAATCCATGGCCAACTGCTCACAGATCGTTCATAAATTCCACAGCCAACTTCACAGCGCTCGCTCATAAATTCCATAGCTAATGTCGCACCGCTCGCTCATAAATTCAATAGCTAATTTCGCACCGCTCGCTCATAAATTCCATAGCTAATGTCGCACCGCTCGCTCATAAATTCAATAGCTAATTTCGCACCGCTCGCTCATACATTCCATGGCCAACTTCACACCACTCGCTCATAAATTCCATGGCCAACTTAGTACCACTCGCTCATAAATTCCATGGCCAACTTAGTACCACTCGCTCATAAATTCCAGAGCCAACTTCACACCGATAGCTCATAAATTCCATAGCTAATTTCGCACCGCTCGCTCATAAATTCCACGGCCAACTGCACATAGCTCGCTAATAAATTCCACGGCCAACTTCACACATCTCGCTCATAAAATCCATGGCCCACTTCGCACCGGTAGCTCATAAATTCCAAAGCCAGCTTCACACCGCTCGCTCATAAAATCCATGGCCAAATTTACACCGATCGAACATAAATTTCATCGTCAACTTCACACCGCTCGAACATAAATTCCATAGCCAACTTCACACCAGTCGCTAATACATTCCATGGCCAACTTCACACCACTCGCTCATAAATTCCATGGCCAACTTAGTACCACTCGCTCATAAATTCCAGAGCCAACTTCACACCGATAGCTCATAAATTCCATAGCTAATTTCGCACCGCTCGCTCATAAATTCCACGGCCAACTTCACACCGCTCGCTCATAAAATCCATGGCCGACTTCGCACCGCTCGCTCATAAAATCCATGGCCGACTTCACACCGCTCGCTCATAAATTCCATAGCCAACTTCACACCGCTAGCTCATAAATTTCAAGGCCAACTTCGCACCGCTCGCTCATAAATTCCATGGCCAAATTTACACCGATCGAACATAAATTCCATCGTCAACTTCACACCGCTCGAACATAAATTGCATAGCCAACTTCACACCAGTCGCTAATACATTCCATGGCCAACTTCACACCACTCGCTCATAAATTCCATGGCCAACTTAGTACCACTCGCTCATAAATTCCATGGCCAACTTAGTAACACTCGCTCATAAATTCCACGGCCAACTTCACACCGCTCGCTCATAAGTTCCATAGCCAACGTCGCACCGCTCGCTCATAAATTCCATGGCCATCTTCAAACCGCTCGCTCATAATTTCCACGGCCAACTTCACACCGCTAGCTCATAAATTCCATGGCCAACCTAGTACCAATCGCTCATGAAATCCATTGCCAGCATCACAACATTCGCTCATAAAATCCATGGCCAACTGCTCACAGATCGCTCATAAATTCCACAGCTAACTTCACAGCGCCCGCTCATAAATTCCATAGCTAATGTCGCACCGCTCGCTCATAAATTCAATAGCTAATTTCGCACCGCTCGCTCATAAATTCCATAGCTAATGTCGCACCGCTCGCTTATAAATTCAATAGCTAATTTCGCACCGCTCGCTCAAAAAATCCACGGCCAACTTCACACCGCACGCTCATAAAATCCATGGCCGACTTCGCACCGCTCGCTCATAAAATCCATGGCCGACTTCACACCGCTCGCTCATAAAATCCATGGTTAACTTCGCACCGCTCGCTCATAAATTCCACGGCCAAATTCACACCGCTCGCTCATAAGTTCCAAAGGCAACGTCGCACCGCTCGCTCATAAAATCCATGGCTAACTTCGCACCGCTCGCTCATAAATTCCACGGCCAAATTCACACCGCTCTCTCATCAATTCCATAGCTAATTTCGCACCGCTCGCTCACAAATTGAATGGCCAACTTCACACCGCTCGCTCATAAAATCCATGGCTAACTTCGCACCGCTCGCTCATAAATTCTAAAGCAAACTTTACACCGATAGATCATAAATTCCAAGGCCAACTTCGAACCGTTCGCTCATAAATTCCACGGCCAACTGCACACAGCTCGCTAATAAATTCCACGGCCAACTTCACACCTCTCGCTCATAAAATCCATGGCCCACTACGCACCGCTCGCTCATAAGTTCCAGAGCCAACTTCACAGCGCTAGCTCATAAATTCCATAGCTAATTTCGCACCGCTCGGGCATAAATTCCATGGCCAACTTGACACCGCTTGCTCATGAAATCCATAGCCAGCATCACACCGCTCGCTCATAAGTTCCAAGGCCAACTTCGCACCCCTAGCTCATAAATTCCATGGCCGTCTTCAAACCACTCGCTCAAAAATTCCAAGGCCAACTTTACATCGATCAAACATAAATTCCATGGTCAACTTCACACTGCTCGCTCATAAATTCCATAGCTAATGTCGCACCGCTCGCTCATAAATTCCATAGCTAATTTCGCACCGCTCGCTCACAGATTCCATGTCGAACTTGACACCTCTCGGGCATAAATTCCATGGCCAACTTGACACAGCTCGCTCATAAATTCCATGACTAATTTCACACCGCTCGCTCATAAATTCCACGGCCAACTGCACACAGCTCGCTAATAAATTCCACGGCCAACTTCACACCTCTCGCTCATAAAATCCATGGCCCACTTCGCACCGCTCGCTCATAAATTCCAAAGGCAGCTTCACACAGCTAGCTCATAAACTCCGAGGCCAACTGTGCACTGCGCGCTCATAAAATCCATAGTCAACTTCACACCGCTCGATCATCAATTTCATGGCTAAGTTAATACCGCTCGCTCATATATTCAATGGCTAATTTTATACCGCTCGCTCATAAATTCCATGGCCAAATTTACACAGATCGAACATAAATTCCATCGTCAACTTCACACCGCTCGAACATAAATTCCATACGCAACTTCACCGCGCTCGCTCATAAAATCCACGGACAACTTCGCACCGCACGCTCATAAATTCCGTGGCCAACTGCACACAGCTCGCTCATAAAATCCATGGCCAACTTCAAACCGCTCGCTAATAAATTCCATGGCCAACTTCACACCGCTAGCTCATAAATTCCATGGCCAACTTAGTACCAATCGCTCATGAAATCCATTGCCAGCATCACACCGCTCGCTCATAAAATCCATGGCCAACTGCTCACAGATCGCTCATAAATTCCACAGCCAACTTCACAGCGCTCGCTCATAAATCCCATAGCTAATGTCGCACCGCTCGCTCATAAATTCAATAGCTAATTTCGCACCGCTAGCTCATAAATTCCATAGCTAATGTCGCACCGCTCGCTTATAAATTCAATAGCTAATTTCGCACCGCTCGCTCATAAAATCCACGGCCAACTTCACACAGCACGCTCATAAAATCCATGGCCGACTTCGCACCGCTCGCTCATAAAATCCATGGCCGACTTCACACCGCTCGCTCATAAAATCCATGGTTAACTTCGCATTGCTCGCTCATAAATTCCATAGCCAACTTCACACCGCTAGCTCATAAATTCCAAGGCCAACTTCGCACCGCTCGCTCATAAATTCCATGGCCAAATTTACACCGATCGAACATAAATTCCATCGTCAACTTCACACCGTTCGACCATAAATTGCATAGCCAACTTCACACCAGTCGCTAATACATTCCATGGCCAACTTCACACCAGTCGCTCATAAATTCCATGGCCAACTTAGTACCACTCGCTCATAAATTCCATGGCCAACTTAGTACCACTCGCTCATAAATTTCAGAGCCAACTTCACACCGATAGCTCATAAATTCCACAGCTAATTTCGCACCGCTCGCTCATAAATTCCACGGCCAAATTCACACCGCTCTCTCATAAATTCCATGGCCATCTTCAAACCGCTCGCTCATAAAATCCATGTCTAACTTCGCACCGCTCGGTCATAAATTCTAAAGCAAACTTTACACCGCTCGCTCATAAATTCCATGGCCAACTTCACACCGCTAGCTCATAAATTCCATGGCCAACCTAGTACCAATCGCTCATGAAATCCATTGCCAGCATCACAACGCTCGCTCATAAAATCCATGGCCAACTGCTCACAGATCGTTCATAAATTCCACAGCCAACTTCACAGCGCTCGCTCATAAATTCCATAGCTAATGTCGCACCGCTCGCTCATAAATTCAATAGCTAATTTCGCACCGCTCGCTCATAAATTCCATAGCTAATGTCGCACCGCTCGCTCATAAATTCAATAGCTAATTTCGCACCGCTCGCTCATACATTCCATGGCCAACTTCACACCACTCGCTCATAAATTCCATGGCCAACTTAGTACCACTCGCTCATAAATTCCATGGCCAACTTAGTACCACTCGCTCATAAATTCCAGAGCCAACTTCACACCGATAGCTCATAAATTCCATAGCTAATTTCGCACCGCTCGCTCATAAATTCCACGGCCAACTGCACATAGCTCGCTAATAAATTCCACGGCCAACTTCACACATCTCGCTCATAAAATCCATGGCCCACTTCGCACCGGTAGCTCATAAATTCCAAAGCCAGCTTCACACCGCTCGCTCATAAAATCCATGGCCAAATTTACACCGATCGAACATAAATTTCATCGTCAACTTCACACCGCTCGAACATAAATTCCATAGCCAACTTCACACCAGTCGCTAATACATTCCATGGCCAACTTCACACCACTCGCTCATAAATTCCATGGCCAACTTAGTACCACTCGCTCATAAATTCCAGAGCCAACTTCACACCGATAGCTCATAAATTCCATAGCTAATTTCGCACCGCTCGCTCATAAATTCCACGGCCAACTTCACACCGCTCGCTCATAAAATCCATGGCCGACTTCGCACCGCTCGCTCATAAAATCCATGGCCGACTTCACACCGCTCGCTCATAAATTCCATAGCCAACTTCACACCGCTAGCTCATAAATTTCAAGGCCAACTTCGCACCGCTCGCTCATAAATTCCATGGCCAAATTTACACCGATCGAACATAAATTCCATCGTCAACTTCACACCGCTCGAACATAAATTGCATAGCCAACTTCACACCAGTCGCTAATACATTCCATGGCCAACTTCACACCACTCGCTCATAAATTCCATGGCCAACTTAGTACCACTCGCTCATAAATTCCATGGCCAACTTAGTAACACTCGCTCATAAATTCCACGGCCAACTTCACACCGCTCGCTCATAAATTCCATGGCCAACTTAGTACCAATCGCTCATGAAATCCATTGCCAGCATCACACCGCTCGCTCATAAAATCCGTGGCCAACTGCTCACAGATCGCTCATAAATTCCACAGCCAACATCACAGCCCTCGTTCATAAATACCATAGCTAATGTCGCACCGCTCGCTCATAAATTCCATAGCTAATTTCGCACCGCTCGCTCATAAATTCCACGGCCAACATCACACCGCTCGCTCATAAAATCCATGGCCGACTTCGCACCGCTCGCTCATAAAATCCATGGCCGACTGCACACAGCTCGCGAATAAATTCCACGGCCAACTTCACACCTCTCGCTCATAAAATTCATGGCCCACTTCGCACCGCTCGCTCATAAATTCCAAAGCCAGCTTCACACCGCTAGCTCATAAATTCCAAGGCCAACTATGCACTGCGCGCTCATAAAATCCATAGTCAACTTCACACCGCTCGATCATACATTCTATGGCTAAGTTAATACCCCTCGCTCATATATTCAATGGCTAATTTTATACCGCTCGCTCATAAATTCCATGGCCAAATTTACACCGATCGAACATAAATTCCATCGTCAACTGCACACCGCTCGAACATAAATTCCATAGCCAACTTCACACCGCTCGCTAATAAATTCCATGGCCAACTTCACACCGCTAGCTCATAAATTCCATGGCCAACTTAGTACCACTCGCTCATGAAATCCATTGCCAGCATTACAACATTCGCTCATAAAATCCATGGCCAACTGCTCACAGATCGCTCATAAATTCCACAGCCAACTTCACAGCGCTCGCTCATAAATCCCATAGCTAATGTCGCACCGCTCGCTCATAAATTCAATAGCTAATTTCGCACCGCTCGCTCATAAATTCCATAGCTAATGTCGCACCGCTCGCTCATAAATTCAATAGCTAATTTCGCACCGCTCACTCATAAAATCCATGGCCAACTTCACACCGCTCGGTCATAAAATCCATGGCCAACTTCACACAACTCGCTCATAAATTCCTTAGGCAACTTCATACCGCTCGCTCGTAAATTCCAGAGCCAACTTCACACCGATAGCTCATAAATTCCATTGCTAATTTCGCACCGCTCGCTCATAAATTCCACGGCCAACTTCACACCGCTCGCTCATAAAATCCATGGCCAACTTCGCACCGCTCGCTCTAAAATTCCATAGCTAATTACGCACCGCTAGCTCATAAATTCCATGGCCAACTTAGTACCGCTCGCTCATAAAATCCATAGCCATTTTCTCACCGCTCGCTCATAATTTCCATGACCAACTTAATACCGCTCGCTCATAAATTCAAGGGCTAATTTCATACCGCACGCTCATAAATTCCATGGCCATCTTCACACCACTCGCTCATAAATTCCATGGGCAACTTCGCACATCTCGCTCATAAAATCCATAGCCAATTTCACACCGCTCGCTCATAAATTCCATAGCCAAATTCACACCGCTAGCTCATAAATTTCAAGGCCAACTTCGCACCGCTCGCTCATAAATTCCATGGCCAAATTTACACCGATCGAACATAAATTCCATCGTCAACTTCACACCGCTCGAACATAAATTGCATAGCCAACTTCACACCAGTCGCTAATACATTCCATGGCCAACTTAGTAACACTCGCTCATAAATTCCACGGCCAACTTCACACCGCTCGCTCATAAGTTCCATAGCCAACGTCGCACCGCTCGCTCATAAATTCCATGGCCATCTTCAAACCGCTCGCTCATAATTTCCACGGCCAACTTCACACCGCTAGCTCATAAATTCCATGGCCAACCTAGTACCAATCGCTCATGAAATCCATTGCCAGCATCACAACATTCGCTCATAAAATCCATGGCCAACTGCTCACAGATCGCTCATAAATTCCACAGCTAACTTCACAGCGCTCGCTCATAAATTCCATAGCTAATGTCGCACCGCTCGCTCATAAATTCAATAGTTAATTTCGCACCGCTCGCTCATAAATTCCATAGCTAATGTCGCACCGCTCGCTTATAAATTCAATAGCTAATTTCGCACCGCTCGCTCATAAAATCCACGGCCAACTTCACACAGCACGCTCATAAAATCCATGGCCGACTTCGCACCGCTCGCTCATAAAATCCATGGCCGACTTCACACCGCTCGCTCATAAAATCCATGGTTAACTTCGCATTGCTCGCTCATAAATTCCATAGCCAACTTCACACCGCTAGCTCATAAATTCCAAGGCCAACTTCGCACCGCTCGCTCATAAATTCCATGGCCAAATTTACACCGATCGAACATAAATTCCATCGTCAACTTCACACCGCTCGACCATAAATTCCATAGCCAACTTCACACCAGTCGCTAATACATTCCAATGCCAACTTCACACCAGTCGCTCATAAATTCCATGGCCAACTTAGTACCACTCGCTCATAAATTCCATGGCCAACTTAGTACCACTCGCTCATAAATTCCATGGCCAACTTAGTACCACTCGCTCATAAATTTCAGAGCCAACTTCACACCGATAGCTCATAAATTCCACAGCTAATTTCGCACCGCTCGCTCATAAATTCCACGGCCAAATTCACACCGCTCTCTCATAAATTCCATGGCCATCTTCAAACCGCTCGCTCATAAAATCCATGGCTAACTTCGCACCGCTCGCTCATAAATTCTAAAGCAAACTTTACACCGCTCGCTCATAAATTCCATGGCCAACTTCACACCGCTAGCTCATAAATTCCATGGCCAACCTAGTACCAATCGCTCATGAAATCCATTGCCAGCATCACAACGCTCGCTCATAAAATCCATGGCCAACTGCTCACAGATCGTTCATAAAATCCATAGCCAATTTCACACCGCTCGCTCATAAATTCCATAGCCAAATTCACACCGCTAGCTCATAAATTCCAAGGCCAACTTCGCACCGCTCGCTCATAAATTCCATGGCCAAATTTACACCGATCGAACATAAATTCCATCGTCAACTTCACACCGCTCGACCATAAATTCCATAGCCAACTTCACACCAGTCGCTAATACATTCCAATGCCAACTTCACACCAGTCGCTCATAAATTCCATGGCCAACTTAGTACCACTCGCTCATAAATTCCATGGCCAACTTATTACCACTCGCTCATAAATTCCATGGCCAACTTAGTACCACTCGCTCATAAATTTCAGAGCCAACTTCACACCGATAGCTCATAAATTCCACAGCTAATTTCGCACCGCTCGCTCATAAATTCCACGGCCAAATTCACACCGCTCTCTCATAAATTCCATGGCCATCTTCAAACCGCTCGCTCATAAAATCCATGGCTAACTTCGCACCGCTCGCTCATAAATTCTAAAGCAAACTTTACACCGCTCGCTCATAAATTCCATGGCCAACTTCACACCGCTAGCTCATAAATTCCATGGCCAACCTAGTACCAATCGCTCATGAAATCCATTGCCAGCATCACAACGCTCGCTCATAAAATCCATGGCCAACTGCTCACAGATCGTTCATAAATTCCACAGCCAACTTCACAGCGCTCGCTCATAAATTCCATAGCTAATGTCGCACCGCTCGCTCATAAATTCAATAGCTAATTTCGCACCGCTCGCTCATAAATTCCATAGCTAATGTCGCACCGCTCGCTCATAAATTCAATAGCTAATTTCGCACCGCTCGCTCATACATTCCATGGCCAACTTCACACCACTCGCTCATAAATTCCATGGCCAACTTCATACCGCTCGCTCATAAATTCCATAGCTAATGTCGCACCGCTCGCTCATAAATTCAATAGCTAATTTTGCACCGCTCGCTCATAAATTCCACGGCCAACTTCGCACCGCTCGCTCATAAATTCCACGGCCAACTGCACACAGCTCGCTAATAAATTCCACGGCCAACTTCACACCTCTCGCTCATAAAATCCATGGCCCACTACGCACCGCTCGCTCATAAATTCCACGGCCAACTTCACACCGCTCGCTCATAAAATCCATGGCCAACTTCGCACCGCTCGCTCAAAAATTCCATAGCTAATTACGCACCGCTAGCTCATAAATTCCATGGCCAACTTAGTACCGCTCGCTCATAAAATCCATAGCCATTTTCTCACCGCTCGCTCATAATTTCCATGACCAACTTAATACCGCTCGCTCATAAATTCAAGGGCTAATTTCATACCGCACGCTCATAAATTCCATGGCCATCTTCACACCACTCGCTCATAAATTCCATGGGCAACTTCGCACATCTCGCTCATAAAATCCATAGCCAATTTCACACCGCTCGCTCAAAAATTCCATGGCCAACTTAGTACCACTCGCTCATAAATTCCAGGGCCAACTTAGTACCACTCGCTCATAAATTCCAGAGCCAACTTCACATCGATAGCTCATAAATTCCATAGCTAATTTCGCACCGCTCGCTCATAAATTCCACGGCCAACTTCACACCGCTCGCTCATAAAATCCATGGCCGACTTCGCACCGCTCGCTCATAAAATCCATGGCCGACTTCACACCGCTCGCTCATAAATTCCATAGCCAACTTCACACCGCTAGCTCATAAATTTCAAGGCCAACTTCGCACCGCTCGCTCATAAATTCCATGGCCAAATTTACACCGATCGAACATAAATTCCATCGTCAACTTCACACCGCTCGAACATAAATTGCATAGCCAACTTCACACCAGTCGCTAATACATTCCATGGCCAACTTCACACCACTCGCTCATGAATTCCATGGCCAACTTAGTACCACTCGCTCATAAATTCCATGGCCAACTTAGTAACACTCGCTCATAAATTCCACGGCCAACTTCACACCGCTCGCTCATAAGTTCCATAGCCAACGTCGCACCGCTCGCTCATAAATTCCATGGCCATCTTCAAACCGCTCGCTCATAATTTCCACGGCCAACTTCACACCGCTAGCTCATAAATTCCATGGCCAACCTCGTACCAATCGCTCATGAAATCCATTGCCAGCATCACAACATTCGCTCATAAAATCCATGGCCAACTGCTCACAGATCGCTCATAAATTCCACAGCTAACTTCACAGCGCTCGCTCATAAATTCCATAGCTAATGTCGCACCGCTCGCTCATAAATTCAATAGTTAATTTCGCACCGCTCGCTCATAAATTCCATAGCTAATGTCGCACCGCTCGCTTATAAATTCAATAGCTAATTTCGCACCGCTCGCTCATAAAATCCACGGCCAACTTCACAGATCACATGGCCAACTGCTCACAGATCGCTCATAAATTCCACAGCCAACTTCACAGCGCTCGCTCATAAATCCCATAGCTAATGTCGCACCGCTCGCTCATAAATTCAATAGCTAATTTCGCACCGCTCGCTCATAAATTCCATAGCTAATGTCGCACCGCTCGCTTATAAATTCAATAGCTAATTTCGCACCGCTCGCTCATAAAATCCACGGCCAACTTCACACAGCACGCTCATAAAATCCATGGCCGACTTCGCACCGCTCGCTCATAAAATCCATGGCCGACTTCACACCGCTCGCTCATAAAATCCATGGTTAACTTCGCATTGCTCGCTCATAAATTCCATAGCCAACTTCACACCGCTAGCTCATAAATTCCAAGGCCAACTTCGCACCGCTCGCTCATAAATTCCATGGCCAAATTTACACCGATCGAACATAAATTCCATCGTCAACTTCACACCGTTCGACCATAAATTCCATAGCCAACTTCACACCAGTCGCTAATACATTCCATGGCCAACTTCACACCAGTCGCTCATAAATTCCATGGCCAACTTAGTACCACTCGCTCATAAATTCCATGGCCAACTTAGTACCACTCGCTCATAAATTTCTGAGCCAACTTCACACCGATAGCTCATAAATTCCACAGCTAATTTCGCACCGCTCGCTCATAAATTCCACGGCCAAATTCACACCGCTCTCTCATAAATTCCATGGCCATCTTCAAACCGCTCGCTCATAAAATCCATGTCTAACTTCGCACCGCTCGGTCATAAATTCTAAAGCAAACTTTACACCGCTCGCTCATAAATTCCATGGCCAACTTCACACCGCTAGCTCATAAATTCCATGGCCAACCTAGTACCAATCGCTCATGAAATCCATTGCCAGCATCACAACGCTCGCTCATAAAATCCATGGCCAACTGCTCACAGATCGTTCATAAATTCCACAGCCAACTTCACAGCGCTCGCTCATAAATTCCATAGCTAATGTCGCACCGCTCGCTCATAAATTCAATAGCTAATTTCGCACCGCTCGCTCATAAATTCCATAGCTAATGTCGCACCGCTCGCTCATAAATTCAATAGCTAATTTCGCACCGCTCGCTCATACATTCCATGGCCAACTTCACACCACTCGCTCATAAATTCCATGGCCAACTTAGTACCACTCGCTCATAAATTCCATGGCCAACTTAGTACCACTCGCTCATAAATTCCAGAGCCAACTTCACACCGATAGCTCATAAATTCCATAGCTAATTTCGCACCGCTCGCTCATAAATTCCACGGCCAACTGCACATAGCTCGCTAATAAATTCCACGGCCAACTTCACACATCTCGCTCATAAAATCCATGGCCCACTTCGCACCGGTAGCTCATAAATTCCAAAGCCAGCTTCACACCGCTCGCTCATAAAATCCATGGCCAAATTTACACCGATCGAACATAAATTTCATCGTCAACTTCACACCGCTCGAACATAAATTCCATAGCCAACTTCACACCAGTCGCTAATACATTCCATGGCCAACTTCACACCACTCGCTCATAAATTCCATGGCCAACTTAGTACCACTCGCTCATAAATTCCAGAGCCAACTTCACACCGATAGCTCATAAATTCCATAGCTAATTTCGCACCGCTCGCTCATAAATTCCACGGCCAACTTCACACCGCTCGCTCATAAAATCCATGGCCGACTTCGCACCGCTCGCTCATAAAATCCATGGCCGACTTCACACCGCTCGCTCATAAATTCCATAGCCAACTTCACACCGCTAGCTCATAAATTTCAAGGCCAACTTCGCACCGCTCGCTCATAAATTCCATGGCCAAATTTACACCGATCGAACATAAATTCCATCGTCAACTTCACACCGCTCGAACATAAATTGCATAGCCAACTTCACACCAGTCGCTAATACATTCCATGGCCAACTTCACACCACTCGCTCATAAATTCCATGGCCAACTTAGTACCACTCGCTCATAAATTCCATGGCCAACTTAGTAACACTCGCTCATAAATTCCACGGCCAACTTCACACCGCTCGCTCATAAGTTCCATAGCCAACGTCGCACCGCTCGCTCATAAATTCCATGGCCATCTTCAAACCGCTCGCTCATAATTTCCACGGCCAACTTCACACCGCTAGGTCATAAATTCCATGGCCAACCTAGTACCAATCGCTCATGAAATCCATTGCCAGCATCACAACATTCGCTCATAAAATCCATGGCCAACTGCTCACAGATCGCTCATAAATTCCACAGCTAACTTCACAGCGCCCGCTCATAAATTCCATAGCTAATGTCGCACCGCTCGCTCATAAATTCAATAGCTAATTTCGCACCGCTCGCTCATAAATTCCATAGCTAATGTCGCACCGCTCGCTTATAAATTCAATAGCTAATTTCGCACCGCTCGCTCAAAAAATCCACGGCCAACTTCACACCGCACGCTCATAAAATCCATGGCCGACTTCGCACCGCTCGCTCATAAAATCCATGGCCGACTTCACACCGCTCGCTCATAAAATCCATGGTTAACTTCGCACCGCTCGCTCATAAATTCCACGGCCAAATTCACACCGCTCGCTCATAAGTTCCAAAGGCAACGTCGCACCGCTCGCTCATAAAATCCATGGCTAACTTCGCACAGCTCGCTCATAAATTCCACGGCCAAATTCACACCGCTCTCTCATCAATTCCATAGCTAATTTCGCACCGCTCGCTCACAAATTGAATGGCCAACTTCACACCGCTCGCTCATAAAATCCATGGCTAACTTCGCACCGCTCGCTCATAAATTCTAAAGCAAACTTTACACCGATAGATCATAAATTCCAAGGCCAACTTCGAACCGTTCGCTCATAAATTCCACGGCCAACTGCACACAGCTCGCTAATAAATTCCACGGCCAACTTCACACCTCTCGCTCTTAAAATCCATGGCCCACTACGCACCGCTCGCTCATAAGTTCCAGAGCCAACTTCACAGCGCTAGCTCATAAATTCCATAGCTAATTTCGCACCGCTCGGGCATAAATTCCATGGCCAACTTGACACCGCTTGCTCATGAAATCCATAGCCAGCATCACACCGCTCGCTCATAAGTTCCAAGGCCAACTTCGCACCCCTAGCTCATAAATTCCATGGCCGTCTTCAAACCACTCGCTCAAAAATTCCAAGGCCAACTTTACATCGATCAAACATAAATTCCATGGTCAACTTCACACTGCTCGCTCATAAATTCCATAGCTAATGTCGCACCGCTCGCTCATAAATTCCATAGCTAATTTCGCACCGCTCGCTCACAGATTCCATGTCGAACTTGACACCTCTCGGGCATAAATTCCATGGCCAACTTGACACAGCTCGCTCATAAATTCCATGACTAATTTCACACCGCTCGCTCATAAATTCCACGGCCAACTGCACACAGCTCGCTAATAAATTCCACGGCCAACTTCACACCTCTCGCTCATAAAATCCATGGCCCACTTCGCACCGCTCGCTCATAAATTCCAAAGGCAGCTTCACACAGCTAGCTCATAAACTCCGAGGCCAACTGTGCACTGCGCGCTCATAAAATCCATAGTCAACTTCACACCGCTCGATCATCAATTTCATGGCTAAGTTAATACCGCTCGCTCATATATTCAATGGCTAATTTTATACCGCTCGCTCATAAATTCCATGGCCAAATTTACACAGATCGAACATAAATTCCATCGTCAACTTCACACCGCTCGAACATAAATTCCATACGCAACTTCACCGCGCTCGCTCATAAAATCCACGGACAACTTCGCACCGCACGCTCATAAATTCCGTGGCCAACTGCACACAGCTCGCTCATAAAATCCATGGCCAACTTCAAACCGCTCGCTAATAAATTCCATGGCCAACTTCACACCGCTAGCTCATAAATTCCATGGCCAACTTAGTACCAATCGCTCATGAAATCCATTGCCAGCATCACACCGCTCGCTCATAAAATCCATGGCCAACTGCTCACAGATCGCTCATAAATTCCACAGCCAACTTCACAGCGCTCGCTCATAAATCCCATAGCTAATGTCGCACCGCTCGCTCATAAATTCAATAGCTAATTTCGCACCGCCCGCTCATAAATTCCATAGCTAATGTCGCACCGCTCGCTCATAAATTCAATAGCTAATTTCGCACCGCTCACTCATAAAATCCATGGCCAACTTCACACCGCTCGCTCATAAAATCCATGGCCAACTTCACACAACTCGCTCATAAATTCCTTAGGCAACTTCATACCTCTCGCTCGTAAATTCCAGAGCCAACTTCACACCGATAGCTCATAAATTCCATTGCTAATTTCGCACCGCTCGCTCATAAATTCCACGGCCAACTTCACACCGCTCGCTCATAAAATCCATGGCCAACTTCAAACCGCTCGCTAATAAATTCCATGGCCAACTTCACACCGCTAGCTCATAAATTCCATGGCCAACCTAGTACCAATCGCTCATGAAATCCATTGCCAGCATCACAACGCTCGCTCATAAAATCCATGGCAGACTGCTCACAGATCGCTCATAAATTCCACAGCCAACTTCACAGCGCTCGCTCATAAATTCCATAGCTAATGTCGCACCGCTCGCTCATAAATTCAATAGCTAATTTCGCACCGCTCCCTCAGAATTTCCATGACCAACTTAATACCGCTCGGTCATATATTCTATGGCTAATTTCATACCGCTCGCTCATAAATTCCGTGACAAACTTTACACCACTCGGACATAAATTCCATGGCCTACTTCACACGGTTCGCTCATAAATTCTATGGCCAACTTGACACCGCTCGCTCATAAATACCATAGCTAATTTCGCACCGCTCGCTCATCGATTCCATGGCCAACTTGCTCGGGCATGAATTCCATGGCCAACTTGACAGCGCTCGCTCATAAATTCCATAGCTAATTTCGCACCGCTCGCTCATAAATTCAAGGGCACATTTCACACCGCTCGCTCATAAATTCCACGTTCAACTTCACACCGCTCGCTCATAAAATCCATGGCCGACTTCGCACCGCTCGCTCATATAATCCATGGCCGATTTCTCACCGCTCGCTCATAAAATCCATGGTTAACTTCGCATTGCTC
Organism: Perithous albicinctus; assembly: GCA_964016905.1. NCBI lineage: Eukaryota > Metazoa > Arthropoda > Insecta > Hymenoptera > Ichneumonidae > Perithous > Perithous albicinctus. Next base: position 4,184,789 of record OZ024698.1, on the reverse strand, counting down.
GCTCATAAATTCCATAGCCAACTTCACACCGCTAGCTCATAAATTCCAAGGCCAACTTCGCACCGCTCGCTCATAAATTCCATGGCCAAATTTACACCGATCGAACATAAATTCCATCGTCAACTTCACACCGCTCGACCATAAATTCCATAGCCAACTTCACACCAGTCGCTAATACATTCCATGGCCAACTTCACACCAGTCGCTCATAAATTCCATGGCCAACTTAGTACCACTCGCTCATAAATTCCATGGCCAACTTAGTACCACTCGCTCATAAATTCCAGAGCCAACTTCACACCGATAGCTCATAAATTCCATAGCTAATTTCGCACCGCTCGCTCATAAGTTCCACGGCCAACTGCACATAGCTCGCTAATAAATTCCACGGCCAACTTCACACATCTCGCTCATAAAATCCATGGCCCACTTCGCACCGGTAGCTCATAAATTCCAAAGCCAGCTTCACACCGCTCGCTCATAAAATCCATGGCCAAATTTACACCGATCGAACATAAATTTCATCGTCAACTTCACACCGCTCGAACATAAATTCCATAGCCAACTTCACACCAGTCGCTAATACATTCCATGGCCAACTTCACACCACTCGCTCATAAATTCCATGGCCAACTTAGTACCACTCGCTCATAAATTCCATGGCCAACTTAGTACCACTCGCTCATAAATTCCAGAGCCAACTTCACACCGATAGCTCATAAATTCCATAGCTAATTTCGCACCGCTCGCTCATAAATTCCACGGCCAACTTCACACCGCTCGCTCATAAAATCCATGGCCGACTTCGCACCGCTCGCTCATAAAATCCATGGCCGACTTCACACCGCTCGCTCATAAATTCCATAGCCAACTTCACACCGCTAGCTCATAAATTTCAAGGCCAACTTCGCACCGCTCGCTCATAAATTCCATGGCCAAATTTACACCGATCGAACATAAATTCCATCGTCAACTTCACACCGCTCGAACATAAATTGCATAGCCAACTTCACACCAGTCGCTAATACATTCCATGGCCAACTTCACACCACTCGCTCATAAATTCCATGGCCAACTTAGTACCACTCGCTCATAAATTCCATGGCCAACTTAGTAACACTCGCTCATAAATTCCACGGCCAACTTCACACCGCTCGCTCATAAGTTCCATAGCCAACGTCGCACCGCTCGCTCATAAATTCCATGGCCATCTTCAAACCGCTCGCTCATAATTTCCACGGCCAACTTCACACCGCTAGCTCATAAATTCCATGGCCAACCTAGTACCAATCGCTCATGAAATCCATTGCCAGCATCACAACATTCGCTCATAAAATCCATGGCCAACTGCTCACAGATCGCTCATAAATTCCACAGCTAACTTCACAGCGCCCGCTCATAAATTCCATAGCTAATGTCGCACCGCTCGCTCATAAATTCAATAGCTAATTTCGCACCGCTCGCTCATAAATTCCATAGCTAATGTCGCACCGCTCGCTTATAAATTCAATAGCTAATTTCGCACCGCTCGCTCAAAAAATCCACGGCCAACTTCACACCGCACGCTCATAAAATCCATGGCCGACTTCGCACCGCTCGCTCATAAAATCCATGGCCGACTTCACACCGCTCGCTCATAAAATCCATGGTTAACTTCGCACCGCTCGCTCATAAATTCCACGGCCAAATTCACACCGCTCGCTCATAAGTTCCAAAGGCAACGTCGCACCGCTCGCTCATAAAATCCATGGCTAACTTCGCACCGCTCGCTCATAAATTCCACGGCCAAATTCACACCGCTCTCTCATCAATTCCATAGCTAATTTCGCACCGCTCGCTCACAAATTCAATGGCCAACTTCACACCGCTCGCTCATAAAATCCATGGCTAACTTCGCACCGCTCGCTCATAAATTCTAAAGCAAACTTTACACCGATAGATCATAAATTCCAAGGCCAACTTCGAACCGTTCGCTCATAAATTCCACGGCCAACTGCACACAGCTCGCTAATAAATTCCACGGCCAACTTCACACCTCTCGCTCATAAAATCCATGGCCCACTACGCACCGCTCGCTCATAAGTTCCAGAGCCAACTTCACAGCGCTAGCTCATAAATTCCATAGCTAATTTCGCACCGCTCGGGCATAAATTCCATGGCCAACTTGACACCGCTTGCTCATGAAATCCATAGCCAGCATCACACCGCTCGCTCATAAGTTCCAAGGCCAACTTCGCACCCCTAGCTCATAAATTCCATGGCCGTCTTCAAACCACTCGCTCAAAAATTCCAAGGCCAACTTTACATCGATCAAACATAAATTCCATGGTCAACTTCACACTGCTCGCTCATAAATTCCATAGCTAATGTCGCACCGCTCGCTCATAAATTCCATAGCTAATTTCGCACCGCTCGCTCACAGATTCCATGTCGAACTTGACACCTCTCGGGCATAAATTCCATGGCCAACTTGACACAGCTCGCTCATAAATTCCATGACTAATTTCACACCGCTCGCTCATAAATTCCACGGCCAACTGCACACAGCTCGCTAATAAATTCCACGGCCAACTTCACACCTCTCGCTCATAAAATCCATGGCCCACTTCGCACCGCTCGCTCATAAATTCCAAAGGCAGCTTCACACAGCTAGCTCATAAACTCCGAGGCCAACTGTGCACTGCGCGCTCATAAAATCCATAGTCAACTTCACACCGCTCGATCATCAATTTCATGGCTAAGTTAATACCGCTCGCTCATATATTCAATGGCTAATTTTATACCGCTCGCTCATAAATTCCATGGCCAAATTTACACAGATCGAACATAAATTCCATCGTCAACTTCACACCGCTCGAACATAAATTCCATACGCAACTTCACCGCGCTCGCTCATAAAATCCACGGACAACTTCGCACCGCACGCTCATAAATTCCGTGGCCAACTGCACACAGCTCGCTCATAAAATCCATGGCCAACTTCAAACCGCTCGCTAATAAATTCCATGGCCAACTTCACACCGCTAGCTCATAAATTCCATGGCCAACTTAGTACCAATCGCTCATGAAATCCATTGCCAGCATCACACCGCTCGCTCATAAAATCCATGGCCAACTGCTCACAGATCGCTCATAAATTCCACAGCCAACTTCACAGCGCTCGCTCATAAATCCCATAGCTAATGTCGCACCGCTCGCTCATAAATTCAATAGCTAATTTCGCACCGCCCGCTCATAAATTCCATAGCTAATGTCGCACCGCTCGCTCATAAATTCAATAGCTAATTTCGCACCGCTCACTCATAAAATCCATGGCCAACTTCACACCGCTCGCTCATAAAATCCATGGCCAACTTCACACAACTCGCTCATAAATTCCTTAGGCAACTTCATACCTCTCGCTCGTAAATTCCAGAGCCAACTTCACACCGATAGCTCATAAATTCCATTGCTAATTTCGCACCGCTCGCTCATAAATTCCACGGCCAACTTCACACCGCTCGCTCATAAAATCCATGGCCAACTTCAAACCGCTCGCTAATAAATTCCATGGCCAACTTCACACCGCTAGCTCATAAATTCCATGGCCAACCTAGTACCAATCGCTCATGAAATCCATTGCCAGCATCACAACGCTCGCTCATAAAATCCATGGCAGACTGCTCACAGATCGCTCATAAATTCCACAGCCAACTTCACAGCGCTCGCTCATAAATTCCATAGCTAATGTCGCACCGCTCGCTCATAAATTCAATAGCTAATTTCGCACCGCTCCCTCAGAATTTCCATGACCAACTTAATACCGCTCGGTCATATATTCTATGGCTAATTTCATACCGCTCGCTCATAAATTCCGTGACAAACTTTACACCACTCGGACATAAATTCCATGGCCTACTTCACACGGTTCGCTCATAAATTCTATGGCCAACTTGACACCGCTCGCTCATAAATACCATAGCTAATTTCGCACCGCTCGCTCATCGATTCCATGGCCAACTTGCTCGGGCATGAATTCCATGGCCAACTTGACAGCGCTCGCTCATAAATTCCATAGCTAATTTCGCACCGCTCGCTCATAAATTCAAGGGCACATTTCACACCGCTCGCTCATAAATTCCACGTTCAACTTCACACCGCTCGCTCATAAAATCCATGGCCGACTTCGCACCGCTCGCTCATATAATCCATGGCCGATTTCTCACCGCTCGCTCATAAAATCCATGGTTAACTTCGCATTGCTCGCTCATAAATTCCATAGCCAACTTCACACCGCTAGCTCATAAATTCCAAGGCCAACTTCGCACCGCTCGCTCATAAATTCCATGGCCAAATTTACACCGATCGAACATAAATTCCATCGTCAACTTCACACCGCTCGACCATAAATTCCATAGCCAACTTCACACCAGTCGCTAATACATTCCATGGCCAACTTCACACCAGTCGCTCATAAATTCCATGGCCAACTTAGTACCACTCGCTCATAAATTCCATGGCCAACTTAGTACCACTCGCTCATAAATTCCAGAGCCAACTTCACACCGATAGCTCATAAATTCCATAGCTAATTTCGCACCGCTCGCTCATAAGTTCCACGGCCAACTGCACATAGCTCGCTAATAAATTCCACGGCCAACTTCACACATCTCGCTCATAAAATCCATGGCCCACTTCGCACCGGTAGCTCATAAATTCCAAAGCCAGCTTCACACCGCTCGCTCATAAAATCCATGGCCAAATTTACACCGATCGAACATAAATTTCATCGTCAACTTCACACCGCTCGAACATAAATTCCATAGCCAACTTCACACCAGTCGCTAATACATTCCATGGCCAACTTCACACCACTCGCTCATAAATTCCATGGCCAACTTAGTACCACTCGCTCATAAATTCCAGAGCCAACTTCACACCGATAGCTCATAAATTCCATAGCTAATTTCGCACCGCTCGCTCATAAATTCCACGGCCAACTTCACACCGCTCGCTCATAAAATCCATGGCCGACTTCGCACCGCTCGCTCATAAAATCCATGGCCGACTTCACACCGCTCGCTCATAAATTCCATAGCCAACTTCACACCGCTAGCTCATAAATTTCAAGGCCAACTTCGCACCGCTCGCTCATAAATTCCATGGCCAAATTTACACCGATCGAACATAAATTCCATCGTCAACTTCACACCGCTCGAACATAAATTGCATAGCCAACTTCACACCAGTCGCTAATACATTCCATGGCCAACTTCACACCACTCGCTCATAAATTCCATGGCCAACTTAGTACCACTCGCTCATAAATTCCATGGCCAACTTAGTAACACTCGCTCATAAATTCCACGGCCAACTTCACACCGCTCGCTCATAAGTTCCATAGCCAACGTCGCACCGCTCGCTCATAAATTCCATGGCCATCTTCAAACCGCTCGCTCATAATTTCCACGGCCAACTTCACACCGCTAGCTCATAAATTCCATGGCCAACCTAGTACCAATCGCTCATGAAATCCATTGCCAGCATCACAACATTCGCTCATAAAATCCATGGCCAACTGCTCACAGATCGCTCATAAATTCCACAGCTAACTTCACAGCGCCCGCTCATAAATTCCATAGCTAATTTCGCACCGCTCGCTCAAAAAATCCACGGCCAACTTCACACCGCACGCTCATAAAATCCATGGCTAACTTCGCACCGCTCGCTCATAAATTCCACGGCCAAATTCACACCGCTCTCTCATCAATTCCATAGCTAATTTCGCACCGCTCGCTCACAAATTGAATGGCCAACTTCACACCGCTCGCTCATAAAATCCATGGCTAACTTCGCACCGCTCGCTCATAAATTCTAAAGCAAACTTTACACCGATAGATCATAAATTCCAAGGCCAACTTCGAACCGTTCGCTCATAAATTCCACGGCCAACTGCACACAGCTCGCTAATAAATTCCACGGCCAACTTCACACCTCTCGCTCATAAAATCCATGGCCCACTACGCACCGCTCGCTCATAAGTTCCAGAGCCAACTTCACAGCGCTAGCTCATAAATTCCATAGCTAATTTCGCACCGCTCGGGCATAAATTCCATGGCCAACTTGACACCGCTTGCTCATGAAATCCATAGCCAGCATCACACCGCTCGCTCATAAGTTCCAAGGCCAACTTCGCACCCCTAGCTCATAAATTCCATGGCCGTCTTCAAACCACTCGCTCAAAAATTCCAAGGCCAACTTTACATCGATCAAACATAAATTCCATGGTCACCTTCACACTGCTCGCTCATAAATTCCATAGCTAATGTCGCACCGCTCGCTCATAAATTCCATAGCTAATTTCGCACCGCTCGCTCACAGATTCCATGTCGAACTTGACACCTCTCGGGCATAAATTCCATGGCCAACTTGACACAGCTCGCTCATAAATTCCATGACTAATTTCACACCGCTCGCTCATAAATTCCACGGCCAACTGCACACAGCTCGCTAATAAATTCCACGGCCAACTTCACACCTCTCGCTCATAAAATCCATGGCCCACTTCGCACCGCTCGCTCATAAATTCCAAAGGCAGCTTCACACAGCTAGCTCATAAACTCCGAGGCCAACTGTGCACTGCGCGCTCATAAAATCCATAGTCAACTTCACACCGCTCGATCATCAATTTCATGGCTAAGTTAATACCGCTCGCTCATATATTCAATGGCTAATTTTATACCGCTCGCTCATAAATTCCATGGCCAAATTTACACAGATCGAACATAAATTCCATCGTCAACTTCACACCGCTCGAACATAAATTCCATACGCAACTTCACCGCGCTCGCTCATAAAATCCACGGACAACCTCGCACCGCACGCTCATAAATTCCGTGGCCAACTGCACACAGCTCGCTCATAAAATCCATGGCCAACTTCAAACCGCTCGCTAATAAATTCCATGGCCAACTTCACACCGCTAGCTCATAAATTCCATGGCCAACTTAGTACCAATCGCTCATGAAATCCATTGCCAGCATCACACCGCTCGCTCATAAAATCCATGGCCAACTGCTCACAGATCGCTCATAAATTCCACAGCCAACTTCACAGCGCTCGCTCATAAATCCCATAGCTAATGTCGCACCGCTCGCTCATAAATTCAATAGCTAATTTCGCACCGCCCGCTCATAAATTCCATAGCTAATGTCGCACCGCTCGCTCATAAATTCAATAGCTAATTTCGCACCGCTCACTCATAAAATCCATGGCCAACTTCACACCGCTCGCTCATAAAATCCATGGCCAACTTCACACAACTCGCTCATAAATTCCTTAGGCAACTTCATACCGCTCGCTCGTAAATTCCAGAGCCAACTTCACACCGATAGCTCATAAATTCCATTGCTAATTTCGCACCGCTCGCTCATAAATTCCACGGCCAACTTCACACCGCTCGCTCATAAAATCCATGGCCAACTTCGCACCGCTCGCTCAAAAATTCCATAGCTAATTACGCACCGCTAGCTCATAAATTCCATGGCCAACTTAGTACCGCTCGCTCATAAATTCCATGGGCAACTTCGCACAACTCGCTCATAAAATCCATAGCCAATTTCACACCGCTCGCTCAAAAATTCCATAGCTAATGTCGCACCGCTCGCTCATAAATTCCATAGCTAATTTCGCACCGCTCGCTCACAGATTCCATGTCGAACTTGACACCTCTTGGGCATCAATTCCATGGGCAACTTGACACCGCTCGTTCATAAATTCCATAGCTACTTTCGCCCCGCTCGCTCAGAAATTCAATGGCTATTTTCACACCACTCGCTCATAAATTCCATGGGCAACTTCATGCCGCTCGCTCGTAAATTCCATAGCTAATTTCGCACCGCTCGCTCATAAATTCAAGGGCTCATTTCACACCGCTCGCACATAAATTCCACGTTCAACTTCACACCGCTCGCTCATAAAATCCATGGCCGACTTCGCACCGCTCGCTCATAAAATCCACGGTTAACTTCGCATTGCTCGCTCATAAATTCCATAGCCAACATCACACCGCTAGCTCATAAATTCCAAGGACAACTTCGCACCGCTCGCTCATAAATTTCACGGCCAACTTCACACCGCTCGCTCATAAGTTCCATGGCCAACTTCACAACGCTCGCTCATGAAATCCATGGACAACTTCGCACCGCTCGCTCATAAGTTCCAGAGCTAACTTCACAGCGCTAGCTCATAAATTCCATAGCTAATTTCGCACCGCTCGGGCATAAATTCCATGGCCAACTTGACACCGCTTGCTCATGAAATCCATAGCCAGCATCACACCGCTCGCTCATAAGTTCCAAGGCCAACTTCGCACCCCTAGCTCATAAATTCCATGGCCGTCTTCAAACCACTCGCTCATATTTTCCACGGCCAACTTCACACCGCTCGCTCATAAAATCCATGGCAAACTTCGCACCGCTCGCTCATAAATTCTAAAGCAAACTTTACACCGCTCGCTCATAAATTCCATGGCCAACTTCACACCGCTAGCTCATAAATTCCATGGCCAACCTAGTACCAATCGCTCATGAAATCCATTGCCAGCATCACAACGCTCGCTCATAAAATCCATGGCCAACTGCTCACAGATCGTTCATAAATTCCACAGCCAACTTCACAGCGCTCGCTCATAAATTCCATAGCTAATGTCGCACCGCTCGCTCATAAATTCAATAGCTAATTTCGCACCGCTCGCTCATAAATTCCATAGCTAATGTCGCACCGCTCGCTCATAAATTCAATAGCTAATTTCGCACTGCTCGTTCATAAATTCCACGGCCAACTTCGCACCGCTCGCTCATAAATTCCACGGCCAACTGCACACAGCTCGCTAATAAATTCCACGGCCAACTTCACACCTCTCGCTCATAATATCCATGGCCCACTACGCACCGCTCGCTCATAAATACCAAAGCCAGCTTCACACCGCTAGCTGATAAATTCCAAGGCCAACTATGCACTGCGCGCTCATAAAATCCATAGTCAACTTCACACCGCTCGATCATACATTCTATGGCTAAGTTAATACCCCTCGCTCATATATTCAATGGCTAATTTTATACCGCTCGCTCATAAATTCCATGGCCAAATTTACACCGATCGAACATAAATTCCATCGTCAACTTCACACCGCTCGAACATAAATTCCATAGCCAACTTCACACCGCTCGCTAATAAATTCCACGGCCAACTTCACACCGCTCGCTCATAAAATCCATGGCAAACTTCGCACCGCTCGCTCATAAATTCTAAAGCAAACTTTACACCGCTCGCTCATAAATTCCATGGCCAACTTCACACCGCTAGCTCATAAATTCCATGGCCAACCTAGTACCAATCGCTCATGAAATCCATTGCCAGCATCACAACGCTCGCTCATAAAATCCATGGCAAACTGCTCACAGATCGCTCATAAATTCCACAGCCAACTTCACAGCGCTCGCTCATAAATTCCATAGCTAATGTCGCACCGCTCGCTCATAAATTCAATAGCTAATTTCGCACCGCTCCCTCAGAATTTCCATGACCAACTTAATACCGCTCGGTCATATATTCTATGGCTAATTTCATACCGCTCGCTCATAAATTCCGTGACAAACTTTACACCACTCGGACATAAATTCCATGGCCTACTTCACACGGTTCGCTCATAAATTCTATGGCCAACTTGACACCGCTCGCTCATAAATACCATAGCTAATTTCGCACCGCTCGCTCATCGATTCCATGGCCAACTTGCTCGGGCATGAATTCCATGGCCAACTTGACAGCGCTCGCTCATAAATTCCATAGCTAATTTCGCACCGCTCGCTCATAAATTCAAGGGCACATTTCACACCGCTCGCTCATAAATTCCACGTTCAACTTCACACCGCTCGCTCATAAAATCCATGGCCGACTTCGCACCGCTCGCTCATAAAATCCATGGCCGATTTCTCACCGCTCGCTCATAAAATCCATGGTTAACTTCGCATTGCTCGCTCATAAATTCCATAGCCAACTTCACACCGCTAGCTCATAAATTCCAAGGCCAACTTCGCACCGCTCGCTCATAAATTCCATGGCCAAATTTACACCGATCGAACATAAATTCCATCGTCAACTTCACACCGCTCGACCATAAATTCCATAGCCAACTTCACACCAGTCGCTAATACATTCCATGGCCAACTTCACACCAGTCGCTCATAAATTCCATGGCCAACTTAGTACCACTCGCTCATAAATTCCATGGCCAACTTAGTACCACTCGCTCATAAATTTCAGAGCCAACTTCACACCGATAGCTCATAAATTCCACAGCTAATTTCGCACCGCTCGCTCATAAATTCCACGGCCAAATTCACACCGCTCGCTCATAAATTCCATAGCTAATGTCGCACCGCTCGCTCATAAATTCAATAGCTAATTTCGCACCGCTCGCTCATAAATTCCACGGCCAACTTCACACCGCTCGCTCATAAAATCCATGGCCAACTTCAAACCGCTCGCTAATAAATTCCATGGCCAACTTCACACCGCTAGCTCATAAATTCCATGGCCAACCTAGTACCAATCGCTCATGAAATCCATTGCCAGCATCACAACGCTCGCTCATAAAATCCATGGCAGACTGCTCACAGATCGCTCATAAATTCCACAGCCAACTTCACAGCGCTCGCTCATAAATTCCATAGCTAATGTCGCACCGCTCGCTCATAAATTCAATAGCTAATTTCGCACCGCTCCCTCAGAATTTCCATGACCAACTTAATACCGCTCGGTCATATATTCTATGGCTAATTTCATACCGCTCGCTCATAAATTCCGTGACAAACTTTACACCACTCGGACATAAATTCCATGGCCTACTTCACACGGTTCGCTCATAAATTCTATGGCCAACTTGACACCGCTCGCTCATAAATACCATAGCTAATTTCGCACCGCTCGCTCATCGATTCCATGGCCAACTTGCTCGGGCATGAATTCCATGGCCAACTTGACAGCGCTCGCTCATAAATTCCATAGCTAATTTCGCACCGCTCGCTCATAAATTCAAGGGCACATTTCACACCGCTCGCTCATAAATTCCACGTTCAACTTCACACCGCTCGCTCATAAAATCCATGGCCGACTTCGCACCGCTCGCTCATATAATCCATGGCCGATTTCTCACCGCTCGCTCATAAAATCCATGGTTAACTTCGCATTGCTCGCTCATAAATTCCATAGCCAACTTCACACCGCTAGCTCATAAATTCCAAGGCCAACTTCGCACCGCTCGCTCATAAATTCCATGGCCAAATTTACACCGATCGAACATAAATTCCATCGTCAACTTCACACCGCTCGACCATAAATTCCATAGCCAACTTCACACCAGTCGCTAATACATTCCATGGCCAACTTCACACCAGTCGCTCATAAATTCCATGGCCAACTTAGTACCACTCGCTCATAAATTCCATGGCCAACTTAGTACCACTCGCTCATAAATTCCAGAGCCAACTTCACACCGATAGCTCATAAATTCCATAGCTAATTTCGCACCGCTCGCTCATAAGTTCCACGGCCAACTGCACATAGCTCGCTAATAAATTCCACGGCCAACTTCACACATCTCGCTCATAAAATCCATGGCCCACTTCGCACCGGTAGCTCATAAATTCCAAAGCCAGCTTCACACCGCTCGCTCATAAAATCCATGGCCAAATTTACACCGATCGAACATAAATTTCATCGTCAACTTCACACCGCTCGAACATAAATTCCATAGCCAACTTCACACCAGTCGCTAATACATTCCATGGCCAACTTCACACCACTCGCTCATAAATTCCATGGCCAACTTAGTACCACTCGCTCATAAATTCCATGGCCAACTTAGTACCACTCGCTCATAAATTCCAGAGCCAACTTCACACCGATAGCTCATAAATTCCATAGCTAATTTCGCACCGCTCGCTCATAAATTCCACGGCCAACTTCACACCGCTCGCTCATAAAATCCATGGCCGACTTCGCACCGCTCGCTCATAAAATCCATGGCCGACTTCACACCGCTCGCTCATAAATTCCATAGCCAACTTCACACCGCTAGCTCATAAATTTCAAGGCCAACTTCGCACCGCTCGCTCATAAATTCCATGGCCAAATTTACACCGATCGAACATAAATTCCATCGTCAACTTCACACCGCTCGAACATAAATTGCATAGCCAACTTCACACCAGTCGCTAATACATTCCATGGCCAACTTCACACCACTCGCTCATAAATTCCATGGCCAACTTAGTACCACTCGCTCATAAATTCCATGGCCAACTTAGTAACACTCGCTCATAAATTCCACGGCCAACTTCACACCGCTCGCTCATAAGTTCCATAGCCAACGTCGCACCGCTCGCTCATAAATTCCATGGCCATCTTCAAACCGCTCGCTCATAATTTCCACGGCCAACTTCACACCGCTAGCTCATAAATTCCATGGCCAACCTAGTACCAATCGCTCATGAAATCCATTGCCAGCATCACAACATTCGCTCATAAAATCCATGGCCAACTGCTCACAGATCGCTCATAAATTCCACAGCTAACTTCACAGCGCCCGCTCATAAATTCCATAGCTAATGTCGCACCGCTCGCTCATAAATTCAATAGCTAATTTCGCACCGCTCGCTCATAAATTCCATAGCTAATGTCGCACCGCTCGCTTATAAATTCAATAGCTAATTTCGCACCGCTCGCTCAAAAAATCCACGGCCAACTTCACACCGCACGCTCATAAAATCCATGGCCGACTTCGCACCGCTCGCTCATAAAATCCATGGCCGACTTCACACCGCTCGCTCATAAAATCCATGGTTAACTTCGCACCGCTCGCTCATAAATTCCACGGCCAAATTCACACCGCTCGCTCATAAGTTCCAAAGGCAACGTCGCACCGCTCGCTCATAAAATCCATGGCTAACTTCGCACCGCTCGCTCATAAATTCCACGGCCAAATTCACACCGCTCTCTCATCAATTCCATAGCTAATTTCGCACCGCTCGCTCACAAATTCAATGGCCAACTTCACACCGCTCGCTCATAAAATCCATGGCTAACTTCGCACCGCTCGCTCATAAATTCTAAAGCAAACTTTACACCGATAGATCATAAATTCCAAGGCCAACTTCGAACCGTTCGCTCATAAATTCCACGGCCAACTGCACACAGCTCGCTAATAAATTCCACGGCCAACTTCACACCTCTCGCTCATAAAATCCATGGCCCACTACGCACCGCTCGCTCATAAGTTCCAGAGCCAACTTCACAGCGCTAGCTCATAAATTCCATAGCTAATTTCGCACCGCTCGGGCATAAATTCCATGGCCAACTTGACACCGCTTGCTCATGAAATCCATAGCCAGCATCACACCGCTCGCTCATAAGTTCCAAGGCCAACTTCGCACCCCTAGCTCATAAATTCCATGGCCGTCTTCAAACCACTCGCTCAAAAATTCCAAGGCCAACTTTACATCGATCAAACATAAATTCCATGGTCAACTTCACACTGCTCGCTCATAAATTCCATAGCTAATGTCGCACCGCTCGCTCATAAATTCCATAGCTAATTTCGCACCGCTCGCTCACAGATTCCATGTCGAACTTGACACCTCTCGGGCATAAATTCCATGGCCAACTTGACACAGCTCGCTCATAAATTCCATGACTAATTTCACACCGCTCGCTCATAAATTCCACGGCCAACTGCACACAGCTCGCTAATAAATTCCACGGCCAACTTCACACCTCTCGCTCATAAAATCCATGGCCCACTTCGCACCGCTCGCTCATAAATTCCAAAGGCAGCTTCACACAGCTAGCTCATAAACTCCGAGGCCAACTGTGCACTGCGCGCTCATAAAATCCATAGTCAACTTCACACCGCTCGATCATCAATTTCATGGCTAAGTTAATACCGCTCGCTCATATATTCAATGGCTAATTTTATACCGCTCGCTCATAAATTCCATGGCCAAATTTACACAGATCGAACATAAATTCCATCGTCAACTTCACACCGCTCGAACATAAATTCCATACGCAACTTCACCGCGCTCGCTCATAAAATCCACGGACAACTTCGCACCGCACGCTCATAAATTCCGTGGCCAACTGCACACAGCTCGCTCATAAAATCCATGGCCAACTTCAAACCGCTCGCTAATAAATTCCATGGCCAACTTCACACCGCTAGCTCATAAATTCCATGGCCAACTTAGTACCAATCGCTCATGAAATCCATTGCCAGCATCACACCGCTCGCTCATAAAATCCATGGCCAACTGCTCACAGATCGCTCATAAATTCCACAGCCAACTTCACAGCGCTCGCTCATAAATCCCATAGCTAATGTCGCACCGCTCGCTCATAAATTCAATAGCTAATTTCGCACCGCCCGCTCATAAATTCCATAGCTAATGTCGCACCACTCGCTCATAAATTCAATAGCTAATTTCGCACCGCTCACTCATAAAATCCATGGCCAACTTCACACCGCTCGCTCATAAAATCCATGGCCAACTTCACACAACTCGCTCATAAATTCCTTAGGCAACTTCATACCTCTCGCTCGTAAATTCCAGAGCCAACTTCACACCGATAGCTCATAAATTCCATTGCTAATTTCGCACCGCTCGCTCATAAATTCCACGGCCAACTTCACACCGCTCGCTCATAAAATCCATGGCCAACTTCAAACCGCTCGCTAATAAATTCCATGGCCAACTTCACACCGCTAGCTCATAAATTCCATGGCCAACCTAGTACCAATCGCTCATGAAATCCATTGCCAGCATCACAACGCTCGCTCATAAAATCCATGGCAGACTGCTCACAGATCGCTCATAAATTCCACAGCCAACTTCACAGCGCTCGCTCATAAATTCCATAGCTAATGTCGCACCGCTCGCTCATAAATTCAATAGCTAATTTCGCACCGCTCCCTCAGAATTTCCATGACCAACTTAATACCGCTCGGTCATATATTCTATGGCTAATTTCATACCGCTCGCTCATAAATTCCGTGACAAACTTTACACCACTCGGACATAAATTCCATGGCCTACTTCACACGGTTCGCTCATAAATTCTATGGCCAACTTGACACCGCTCGCTCATAAATACCATAGCTAATTTCGCACCGCTCGCTCATCGATTCCATGGCCAACTTGCTCGGGCATGAATTCCATGGCCAACTTGACAGCGCTCGCTCATAAATTCCATAGCTAATTTCGCACCGCTCGCTCATAAATTCAAGGGCACATTTCACACCGCTCGCTCATAAATTCCACGTTCAACTTCACACCGCTCGCTCATAAAATCCATGGCCGACTTCGCACCGCTCGCTCATATAATCCATGGCCGATTTCTCACCGCTCGCTCATAAAATCCATGGTTAACTTCGCATTGCTCGCTCATAAATTCCATAGCCAACTTCACACCGCTAGCTCATAAATTCCAAGGCCAACTTCGCACCGCTCGCTCATAAATTCCATGGCCAAATTTACACCGATCGAACATAAATTCCATCGTCAACTTCACACCGCTCGACCATAAATTCCATAGCCAACTTCACACCAGTCGCTAATACATTCCATGGCCAACTTCACACCAGTCGCTCATAAATTCCATGGCCAACTTAGTACCACTCGCTCATAAATTCCATGGCCAACTTAGTACCACTCGCTCATAAATTCCAGAGCCAACTTCACACCGATAGCTCATAAATTCCATAGCTAATTTCGCACCGCTCGCTCATAAGTTCCACGGCCAACTGCACATAGCTCGCTAATAAATTCCACGGCCAACTTCACACATCTCGCTCATAAAATCCATGGCCCACTTCGCACCGGTAGCTCATAAATTCCAAAGCCAGCTTCACACCGCTCGCTCATAAAATCCATGGCCAAATTTACACCGATCGAACATAAATTTCATCGTCAACTTCACACCGCTCGAACATAAATTCCATAGCCAACTTCACACCAGTCGCTAATACATTCCATGGCCAACTTCACACCACTCGCTCATAAATTCCATGGCCAACTTAGTACCACTCGCTCATAAATTCCATGGCCAACTTAGTACCACTCGCTCATAAATTCCAGAGCCAACTTCACACCGATAGCTCATAAATTCCATAGCTAATTTCGCACCGCTCGCTCATAAATTCCACGGCCAACTTCACACCGCTCGCTCATAAAATCCATGGCCGACTTCGCACCGCTCGCTCATAAAATCCATGGCCGACTTCACACCGCTCGCTCATAAATTCCATAGCCAACTTCACACCGCTAGCTCATAAATTTCAAGGCCAACTTCGCACCGCTCGCTCATAAATTCCATGGCCAAATTTACACCGATCGAACATAAATTCCATCGTCAACTTCACACCGCTCGAACATAAATTGCATAGCCAACTTCACACCAGTCGCTAATACATTCCATGGCCAACTTCACACCACTCGCTCATAAATTCCATGGCCAACTTAGTACCACTCGCTCATAAATTCCATGGCCAACTTAGTAACACTCGCTCATAAATTCCACGGCCAACTTCACACCGCTCGCTCATAAGTTCCATAGCCAACGTCGCACCGCTCGCTCATAAATTCCATGGCCATCTTCAAACCGCTCGCTCATAATTTCCACGGCCAACTTCACACCGCTAGCTCATAAATTCCATGGCCAACCTAGTACCAATCGCTCATGAAATCCATTGCCAGCATCACAACATTCGCTCATAAAATCCATGGCCAACTGCTCACAGATCGCTCATAAATTCCACAGCTAACTTCACAGCGCCCGCTCATAAATTCCATAGCTAATGTCGCACCGCTCGCTCATAAATTCAATAGCTAATTTCGCACCGCTCGCTCATAAATTCCATAGCTAATGTCGCACCGCTCGCTTATAAATTCAATAGCTAATTTCGCACCGCTCGCTCAAAAAATCCACGGCCAACTTCACACCGCACGCTCATAAAATCCATGGCCGACTTCGCACCGCTCGCTCATAAAATCCATGGCCGACTTCACACCGCTCGCTCATAAAATCCATGGTTAACTTCGCACCGCTCGCTCATAAATTCCACGGCCAAATTCACACCGCTCGCTCATAAGTTCCAAAGGCAACGTCGCACCGCTCGCTCAAAAAATCCATGGCTAACTTCGCACCGCTCGCTCATAAATTCCACGGCCAAATTCACACCGCTCTCTCATCAATTCCATAGCTAATTTCGCACCGCTCGCTCACAAATTCAATGGCCAACTTCACACCGCTCGCTCATAAAATCCATGGCTAACTTCGCACCGCTCGCTCATAAATTCTAAAGCAAACTTTACACCGATAGATCATAAATTCCAAGGCCAACTTCGAACCGTTCGCTCATAAATTCCACGGCCAACTGCACACAGCTCGCTAATAAATTCCACGGCCAACTTCACACCTCTCGCTCATAAAATCCATGGCCCACTACGCACCGCTCGCTCATAAGTTCCAGAGCCAACTTCACAGCGCTAGCTCATAAATTCCATAGCTAATTTCGCACCGCTCGGGCATAAATTCCATGGCCAACTTGACACCGCTTGCTCATGAAATCCATAGCCAGCATCACACCGCTCGCTCATAAGTTCCAAGGCCAACTTCGCACCCCTAGCTCATAAATTCCATGGCCGTCTTCAAACCACTCGCTCAAAAATTCCAAGGCCAACTTTACATCGATCAAACATAAATTCCATGGTCAACTTCACACTGCTCGCTCATAAATTCCATAGCTAATGTCGCACCGCTCGCTCATAAATTCCATAGCTAATTTCGCACCGCTCGCTCACAGATTCCATGTCGAACTTGACACCTCTCGGGCATAAATTCCATGGCCAACTTGACACAGCTCGCTCATAAATTCCATGACTAATTTCACACCGCTCGCTCATAAATTCCACGGCCAACTGCACACAGCTCGCTAATAAATTCCACGGCCAACTTCACACCTCTCGCTCATAAAATCCATGGCCCACTTCGCACCGCTCGCTCATAAATTCCAAAGGCAGCTTCACACAGCTAGCTCATAAACTCCGAGGCCAACTGTGCACTGCGCGCTCATAAAATCCATAGTCAACTTCACACCGCTCGATCATCAATTTCATGGCTAAGTTAATACCGCTCGCTTATATATTCAATGGCTAATTTTATACCGCTCGCTCATAAATTCCATGGCCAAATTTACACAGATCGAACATAAATTCCATCGTCAACTTCACACCACTCGAACATAAATTC
Source organism: Perithous albicinctus (assembly GCA_964016905.1). Classification (NCBI taxonomy): domain Eukaryota; kingdom Metazoa; phylum Arthropoda; class Insecta; order Hymenoptera; family Ichneumonidae; genus Perithous; species Perithous albicinctus. The sequence continues at coordinate 4,166,441 of OZ024698.1, read as the reverse complement.
CATACGCAACTTCACCGCGCTCGCTCATAAAATCCACGGACAACTTCGCACCGCACGCTCATAAATTCCGTGGCCAACTGCACACAGCTCGCTCATAAAATCCATGGCCAACTTCAAACCGCTCGCTAATAAATTCCATGGCCAACTTCACACCGCTAGCTCATAAATTCCATGGCCAACTTAGTACCAATCGCTCATGAAATCCATTGCCAGCATCACACCGCTCGCTCATAAAATCCATGGCCAACTGCTCACAGATCGCTCATAAATTCCACAGCCAACTTCACAGCGCTCGCTAATAAATCCCATAGCTAATGTCGCACCGCTCGCTCATAAATTCAATAGCTAATTTCGCACCGCTCGCTCATAAATTCCATAGCTAATGTCGCACCGCTCGCTCATAAATTCAATAGCTAATTTCGCACCGCTCACTCATAAAATCCATGGCCAACTTCACACCGCTCGCTCATAAAATCCATGGCCAACTTCACACAACTCGCTCATAAATTCTTTAGGCAACTTCATACCGCTCGCTCGTAAATTCCAGAGCCAACTTCACACCGATAGCTCATAAATTCCATTGCTAATTTCGCACCGCTCGCTCATAAATTCCACGGCCAACTTCACACCGCTCGCTCATAAAATCCATGGCCAACTTCGCACCGCTCGCTCAAAAATTCCATAGCTAATTACGCACCGCTAGCTCATAAATTCCATGGCCAACTTAGTACCGCTCGCTCATAAATTCCATGGGCAACTTCGCACAACTCGCTCATAAAATCCATAGCCAATTTCACACCGCTCGCTCAAAAATTCCATAGCTAATGTCGCACCGCTCGCTCATAAATTCCATAGCTAATTTCGCACCGCTCGCTCACAGATTCCATGTCGAACTTGACACCTCTTGGGCATCAATTCCATGGCCAACTTGACACCGCTCGTTCATAAATTCCATAGCTAGTTTCGCACCGCTCGCTCAGAAATTCAATGGCTATTTTCACACCACTCGCTCATAAATTCCATGGGCAACTTCATGCCGCTCGCTCGTAAATTCCATAGCTAATTTCGCACCGCTCGCTCATAAATTCAAGGGCTCATTTCACACCGCTCGCACATAAATTCCACGTTCAACTTCACACCGCTCGCTCATAAAATCCATGGCCGACTTCGCACCGCTCGCTCATAAAATCCACGGTTAACTTCGCATTGCTCGCTCATAAATTCCATAGCCAACATCACACCGCTAGCTCATAAATTCCAAGGACAACTTCGCACCGCTCGCTCATAAATTTCACGGCCAACTTCACACCGCTCGCTCATAAGTTCCATGGCCAACTTCACAACGCTCGCTCATGAAATCCATGGACAACTTCGCACCGCTCGCTCATAAGTTCCAGAGCTAACTTCACAGCGCTAGCTCATAAATTCCATAGCTAATTTCGCACCGCTCGGGCATAAATTCCATGGCCAACTTGACACCGCTTGCTCATGAAATCCATAGCCAGCATCACACCGCTCGCTCATAAGTTCCAAGGCCAACTTCGCACCCCTAGCTCATAAATTCCATGGCCGTCTTCAAACCACTCGCTCATATTTTCCACGGCCAACTTCACACCGCTCGCTCATAAAATCCATGGCAAACTTCGCACCGCTCGCTCATAAATTCTAAAGCAAACTTTACACCGCTCGCTCATAAATTCCATGGCCAACTTCACACCGCTAGCTCATAAATTCCATGGCCAACCTAGTACCAATCGCTCATGAAATCCATTGCCAGCATCACAACGCTCGCTCATAAAATCCATGGCCAACTGCTCACAGATCGCTCATAAATTTCACAGCCAACTTCACAGCGCTCGCTCATAAATCCCATAGCTAATGTCGCACCGCTCGCTCATAAATTCAATAGCTAATTTCGCACCGCTCGCTCATAAATTCCATAGCTAATGTCGCACCGCTCGCTTATAAATTCAATAGCTAATTTCGCACCGCTCGCTCATAAAATCCACGGCCAACTTCACACAGCACGCTCATAAAATCCATGGCCGACTTCGCACCGCTCGCTCATAAAATCCATGGCCGACTTCACACCGCTCGGTCATAAAATCCATGGTTAACTTCGCATTGCTCGCTCATAAATTCCATAGCCAACTTCACACCGCTAGCTCATAAATTCCAAGGCCAACTTCGCACCGCTCGCTCATAAATTCCATGGCCAAATTTACACCGATCGAACATAAATTCCATCGTCAACTTCACACCGTTCGACCATAAATTCCATAGCCAACTTCACACCAGTCGCTAATACATTCCATGGCCAACTTCACACCAGTCGCTCATAAATTCCATGGCCAACTTAGTACCACTCGCTCATAAATTCCATGGCCAACTTAGTACCACTCGCTCATAAATTTCAGAGCCAACTTCACACCGATAGCTCATAAATTCCACAGCTAATTTCGCACCGCTCGCTCATAAATTCCACGGCCAAATTCACACCGCTCTCTCATAAATTCCATGGCCATCTTCAAACCGCTCGCTCATAAAATCCATGTCTAACTTCGCACCGCTCGCTCATAAATTCTAAAGCAAACTTTACACCGCTCGCTCATTAATTCCATGGCCAACTTCACACCGCTAGCTCATAAATTCCATGGCCAACCTAGTACCAATCGCTCATGAAATCCATTGCCAGCATCACAACGCTCGCTCATAAAATCCATGGCCAACTGCTCACAGATCGTTCATAAATTCCACAGCCAACTTCACAGCGCTCGCTCATAAATTCCATAGCTAATGTCGCACCGCTCGCTCATAAATTCAATAGCTAATTTCGCACCGCTCGCTCATAAATTCCATAGCTAATGTCGCACCGCTCGCTCATAAATTCAATAGCTAATTTCGCACCGCTCGCTCATACATTCCATGGCCAACTTCACACCACTCGCTCATAAATTCCATGGCCAACTTAGTACCACTCGCTCATAAATTCCATGGCCAACTTAGTACCACTCGCTCATAAATTCCAGAGCCAACTTCACACCGATAGCTCATAAATTCCATAGCTAATTTCGCACCGCTCGCTCATAAATTCCACGGCCAACTGCACATAGCTCGCTAATAAATTCCACGGCCAACTTCACACATCTCGCTCATAAAATCCATGGCCCACTTCGCACCGGTAGCTCATAAATTCCAAAGCCAACTTCACACCGCTCGCTCATAAAATCCATGGCCAAATTTACACCGATCGAACATAAATTTCATCGTCAACTTCACACCGCTCGAACATAAATTCCATAGCCAACTTCACACCAGTCGCTAATACATTCCATGGCCAACTTCACACCACTCGCTCATAAATTCCATGGCCAACTTAGTACCACTCGCTCATAAATTCCAGAGCCAACTTCACACCGATAGCTCATAAATTCCATAGCTAATTTCGCACCGCTCGCTCATAAATTCCACGGCCAACTTCACACCGCTCGCTCATAAAATCCATGGCCGACTTCGCACCGCTCGCTCATAAAATCCATGGCCGACTTCACACCGCTCGCTCATAAATTCCATAGCCAACTTCACACCGCTAGCTCATAAATTTCAAGGCCAACTTCGCACCGCTCGCTCATAAATTCCATGGCCAAATTTACACCGATCGAACATAAATTCCATCGTCAACTTCACACCGCTCGAACATAAATTGCATAGCCAACTTCACACCAGTCGCTAATACATTCCATGGCCAACTTCACACCACTCGCTCATAAATTCCATGGCCAACTTAGTACCACTCGCTCATAAATTCCATGGCCAACTTAGTAACACTCGCTCATAAATTCCACGGCCAACTTCACACCGCTCGCTCATAAGTTCCATAGCCAACGTCGCACCGCTCGCTCATAAATTCCATGGCCATCTTCAAACCGCTCGCTCATAATTTCCACGGCCAACTTCACACCGCTAGCTCATAAATTCCATGGCCAACCTAGTACCAATCGCTCATGAAATCCATTGCCAGCATCACAACATTCGCTCATAAAATCCATGGCCAACTGCTCACAGATCGCTCATAAATTCCACAGCTAACTTCACAGCGCCCGCTCATAAATTCCATAGCTAATTTCGCACCGCTCGCTCAAAAAATCCACGGCCAACTTCACACCGCACGCTCATAAAATCCATGGCTAACTTCGCACCGCTCGCTCATAAATTCCACGGCCAAATTCACACCGCTCTCTCATCAATTCCATAGCTAATTTCGCACCGCTCGCTCACAAATTGAATGGCCAACTTCACACCGCTCGCTCATAAAATCCATGGCTAACTTCGCACCGCTCGCTCATAAATTCTAAAGCAAACTTTACACCGATAGATCATAAATTCCAAGGCCAACTTCGAACCGTTCGCTCATAAATTCCACGGCCAACTGCACACAGCTCGCTAATAAATTCCACGGCCAACTTCACACCTCTCGCTCATAAAATCCATGGCCCACTACGCACCGCTCGCTCATAAGTTCCAGAGCCAACTTCACAGCGCTAGCTCATAAATTCCATAGCTAATTTCGCACCGCTCGGGCATAAATTCCATGGCCAACTTGACACCGCTTGCTCATGAAATCCATAGCCAGCATCACACCGCTCGCTCATAAGTTCCAAGGCCAACTTCGCACCCCTAGCTCATAAATTCCATGGCCGTCTTCAAACCACTCGCTCAAAAATTCCAAGGCCAACTTTACATCGATCAAACATAAATTCCATGGTCACCTTCACACTGCTCGCTCATAAATTCCATAGCTAATGTCGCACCGCTCGCTCATAAATTCCATAGCTAATTTCGCACCGCTCGCTCACAGATTCCATGTCGAACTTGACACCTCTCGGGCATAAATTCCATGGCCAACTTGACACAGCTCGCTCATAAATTCCATGACTAATTTCACACCGCTCGCTCATAAATTCCACGGCCAACTGCACACAGCTCGCTAATAAATTCCACGGCCAACTTCACACCTCTCGCTCATAAAATCCATGGCCCACTTCGCACCGCTCGCTCATAAATTCCAAAGGCAGCTTCACACAGCTAGCTCATAAACTCCGAGGCCAACTGTGCACTGCGCGCTCATAAAATCCATAGTCAACTTCACACCGCTCGATCATCAATTTCATGGCTAAGTTAATACCGCTCGCTCATATATTCAATGGCTAATTTTATACCGCTCGCTCATAAATTCCATGGCCAAATTTACACAGATCGAACATAAATTCCATCGTCAACTTCACACCGCTCGAACATAAATTCCATACGCAACTTCACCGCGCTCGCTCATAAAATCCACGGACAACCTCGCACCGCACGCTCATAAATTCCGTGGCCAACTGCACACAGCTCGCTCATAAAATCCATGGCCAACTTCAAACCGCTCGCTAATAAATTCCATGGCCAACTTCACACCGCTAGCTCATAAATTCCATGGCCAACTTAGTACCAATCGCTCATGAAATCCATTGCCAGCATCACACCGCTCGCTCATAAAATCCATGGCCAACTGCTCACAGATCGCTCATAAATTCCACAGCCAACTTCACAGCGCTCGCTCATAAATCCCATAGCTAATGTCGCACCGCTCGCTCATAAATTCAATAGCTAATTTCGCACCGCCCGCTCATAAATTCCATAGCTAATGTCGCACCGCTCGCTCATAAATTCAATAGCTAATTTCGCACCGCTCACTCATAAAATCCATGGCCAACTTCACACCGCTCGCTCATAAAATCCATGGCCAACTTCACACAACTCGCTCATAAATTCCTTAGGCAACTTCATACCGCTCGCTCGTAAATTCCAGAGCCAACTTCACACCGATAGCTCATAAATTCCATTGCTAATTTCGCACCGCTCGCTCATAAATTCCACGGCCAACTTCACACCGCTCGCTCATAAAATCCATGGCCAACTTCGCACCGCTCGCTCAAAAATTCCATAGCTAATTACGCACCGCTAGCTCATAAATTCCATGGCCAACTTAGTACCGCTCGCTCATAAATTCCATGGGCAACTTCGCACAACTCGCTCATAAAATCCATAGCCAATTTCACACCGCTCGCTCAAAAATTCCATAGCTAATGTCGCACCGCTCGCTCATAAATTCCATAGCTAATTTCGCACCGCTCGCTCACAGATTCCATGTCGAACTTGACACCTCTTGGGCATCAATTCCATGGGCAACTTGACACCGCTCGTTCATAAATTCCATAGCTACTTTCGCCCCGCTCGCTCAGAAATTCAATGGCTATTTTCACACCACTCGCTCATAAATTCCATGGGCAACTTCATGCCGCTCGCTCGTAAATTCCATAGCTAATTTCGCACCGCTCGCTCATAAATTCAAGGGCTCATTTCACACCGCTCGCACATAAATTCCACGTTCAACTTCACACCGCTCGCTCATAAAATCCATGGCCGACTTCGCACCGCTCGCTCATAAAATCCACGGTTAACTTCGCATTGCTCGCTCATAAATTCCATAGCCAACATCACACCGCTAGCTCATAAATTCCAAGGACAACTTCGCACCGCTCGCTCATAAATTTCACGGCCAACTTCACACCGCTCGCTCATAAGTTCCATGGCCAACTTCACAACGCTCGCTCATGAAATCCATGGACAACTTCGCACCGCTCGCTCATAAGTTCCAGAGCTAACTTCACAGCGCTAGCTCATAAATTCCATAGCTAATTTCGCACCGCTCGGGCATAAATTCCATGGCCAACTTGACACCGCTTGCTCATGAAATCCATAGCCAGCATCACACCGCTCGCTCATAAGTTCCAAGGCCAACTTCGCACCCCTAGCTCATAAATTCCATGGCCGTCTTCAAACCACTCGCTCATATTTTCCACGGCCAACTTCACACCGCTCGCTCATAAAATCCATGGCAAACTTCGCACCGCTCGCTCATAAATTCTAAAGCAAACTTTACACCGCTCGCTCATAAATTCCATGGCCAACTTCACACCGCTAGCTCATAAATTCCATGGCCAACCTAGTACCAATCGCTCATGAAATCCATTGCCAGCATCACAACGCTCGCTCATAAAATCCATGGCCAACTGCTCACAGATCGTTCATAAATTCCACAGCCAACTTCACAGCGCTCGCTCATAAATTCCATAGCTAATGTCGCACCGCTCGCTCATAAATTCAATAGCTAATTTCGCACCGCTCGCTCATAAATTCCATAGCTAATGTCGCACCGCTCGCTCATAAATTCAATAGCTAATTTCGCACCGCTCGTTCATAAATTCCACGGCCAACTTCGCACCGCTCGCTCATAAATTCCACGGCCAACTGCACACAGCTCGCTAATAAATTCCACGGCCAACTTCACACCTCTCGCTCATAATATCCATGGCCCACTACGCACCGCTCGCTCATAAATACCAAAGCCAGCTTCACACCGCTAGCTGATAAATTCCAAGGCCAACTATGCACTGCGCGCTCATAAAATCCATAGTCAACTTCACACCGCTCGATCATACATTCTATGGCTAAGTTAATACCCCTCGCTCATATATTCAATGGCTAATTTTATACCGCTCGCTCATAAATTCCATGGCCAAATTTACACCGATCGAACATAAATTCCATCGTCAACTTCACACCGCTCGAACATAAATTCCATAGCCAACTTCACACCGCTCGCTAATAAATTCCACGGCCAACTTCACACCGCTCGCTCATAAAATCCATGGCAAACTTCGCACCGCTCGCTCATAAATTCTAAAGCAAACTTTACACCGCTCGCTCATAAATTCCATGGCCAACTTCACACCGCTAGCTCATAAATTCCATGGCCAACCTAGTACCAATCGCTCATGAAATCCATTGCCAGCATCACAACGCTCGCTCATAAAATCCATGGCAAACTGCTCACAGATCGCTCATAAATTCCACAGCCAACTTCACAGCGCTCGCTCATAAATTCCATAGCTAATGTCGCACCGCTCGCTCATAAATTCAATAGCTAATTTCGCACCGCTCCCTCAGAATTTCCATGACCAACTTAATACCGCTCGGTCATATATTCTATGGCTAATTTCATACCGCTCGCTCATAAATTCCGTGACAAACTTTACACCACTCGGACATAAATTCCATGGCCTACTTCACACGGTTCGCTCATAAATTCTATGGCCAACTTGACACCGCTCGCTCATAAATACCATAGCTAATTTCGCACCGCTCGCTCATCGATTCCATGGCCAACTTGCTCGGGCATGAATTCCATGGCCAACTTGACAGCGCTCGCTCATAAATTCCATAGCTAATTTCGCACCGCTCGCTCATAAATTCAAGGGCACATTTCACACCGCTCGCTCATAAATTCCACGTTCAACTTCACACCGCTCGCTCATAAAATCCATGGCCGACTTCGCACCGCTCGCTCATAAAATCCATGGCCGATTTCTCACCGCTCGCTCATAAAATCCATGGTTAACTTCGCATTGCTCGCTCATAAATTCCATAGCCAACTTCACACCGCTAGCTCATAAATTCCAAGGCCAACTTCGCACCGCTCGCTCATAAATTCCATGGCCAAATTTACACCGATCGAACATAAATTCCATCGTCAACTTCACACCGCTCGACCATAAATTCCATAGCCAACTTCACACCAGTCGCTAATACATTCCATGGCCAACTTCACACCAGTCGCTCATAAATTCCATGGCCAACTTAGTACCACTCGCTCATAAATTCCATGGCCAACTTAGTACCACTCGCTCATAAATTTCAGAGCCAACTTCACACCGATAGCTCATAAATTCCACAGCTAATTTCGCACCGCTCGCTCATAAATTCCACGGCCAAATTCACACCGCTCGCTCATAAATTCCATAGCTAATGTCGCACCGCTCGCTCATAAATTCAATAGCTAATTTCGCACCGCTCGCTCATAAATTCCATAGCTAATGTCGCACCGCTCGCTCATAAATTCAATAGCTAATTTCGCACCGCTCGCTCATACATTCCATGCATCACAACGCTCGCTCATAAAATCCATGGCAAACTGCTCACAGATCGCTCATAAATTCCACAGCCAACTTCACAGCGCTCGCTCATAAATTCCATAGCTAATGTCGCACCGCTCGCTCATAAATTCAATAGCTAATTTCGCACCGCTCCCTCAGAATTTCCATGACCAACTTAATACCGCTCGGTCATATATTCTATGGCTAATTTCATACCGCTCGCTCATAAATTCCGTGACAAACTTTACACCACTCGGACATAAATTCCATGGCCTACTTCACACGGTTCGCTCATAAATTCTATGGCCAACTTGACACCGCTCGCTCATAAATACCATAGCTAATTTCGCACCGCTCGCTCATCGATTCCATGGCCAACTTGCTCGGGCATGAATTCCATGGCCAACTTGACAGCGCTCGCTCATAAATTCCATAGCTAATTTCGCACCGCTCGCTCATAAATTCAAGGGCACATTTCACACCGCTCGCTCATAAATTCCACGTTCAACTTCACACCGCTCGCTCATAAAATCCATGGCCGACTTCGCACCGCTCGCTCATAAAATCCATGGCCGATTTCTCACCGCTCGCTCATAAAATCCATGGTTAACTTCGCATTGCTCGCTCATAAATTCCATAGCCAACTTCACACCGCTAGCTCATAAATTCCAAGGCCAACTTCGCACCGCTCGCTCATAAATTCCATGGCCAAATTTACACCGATCGAACATAAATTCCATCGTCAACTTCACACCGCTCGACCATAAATTCCATAGCCAACTTCACACCAGTCGCTAATACATTCCATGGCCAACTTCACACCAGTCGCTCATAAATTCCATGGCCAACTTAGTACCACTCGCTCATAAATTCCATGGCCAACTTAGTACCACTCGCTCATAAATTTCAGAGCCAACTTCACACCGATAGCTCATAAATTCCACAGCTAATTTCGCACCGCTCGCTCATAAATTCCACGGCCAAATTCACACCGCTCGCTCATAAATTCCATAGCTAATGTCGCACCGCTCGCTCATAAATTCAATAGCTAATTTCGCACCGCTCGCTCATAAATTCCATAGCTAATGTCGCACCGCTCGCTCATAAATTCAATAGCTAATTTCGCACCGCTCGCTCATACATTCCATGGCCAACTTCACACCACTCGCTCATAAATTCCATGGCCAACTTAGTACCACTCGCTCATAAATTCCATGGCCAACTTAGTACCACTCGCTCATAAATTCCAGAGCCAACTTCACACCGATAGCTCATAAATTCCATAGCTAATTTCGCACCGCTCGCTCATAAGTTCCACGGCCAACTGCACATAGCTCGCTAATAAATTCCACGGCCAACTTCACACATCTCGCTCATAAAATCCATGGCCCACTTCGCACCGGTAGCTCATAAATTCCAAAGCCAGCTTCGCACCGCTCGCTCATAAAATCCATAGCCGACTTCACACCGCTCGCTCATAAATTCCATAGCCAACTTCACACCGCTAGCTCATAAATTTCAAGGCCAACTTCGCACCGCTCGCTCATAAATTCCATGGCCAAATTTACACCGATCGAACATAAATTCCATCGTCAACTTCACACCGCTCGAACATAAATTGCATAGCCAACTTCACACCAGTCGCTAATACATTCCATGGCCAACTTCACACCACTCGCTCATAAATTCCATGGCCAACTTAGTACCACTCGCTCATAAATTCCATGGCCAACTTAGTAACACTCGCTCATAAATTCCACGGCCAACTTCACACCGCTCGCTCATAAGTACCATAGCCAACGTCGCACCGCTCGCTCATAAATTCCATGGCCATCTTCAAACCGCTCGCTCATAATTTCCACGGCCAACTTCACACCGCTAGCTCATAAATTCCATGGCCAACCTAGTACCAATCGCTCATGAAATCCATTGCCAGCATCACAACATTCGCTCATAAAATCCATGGCCAACTGCTCACAGATCGCTCATAAATTCCACAGCTAACTTCACAGCGCCCGCTCATAAATTCCATAGCTAATGTCGCACCGCTCGCTCATAAATTCAATAGCTAATTTCGCACCGCTCGCTCATAAATTCCATAGCTAATGTCGCACCGCTCGCTTATAAATTCAATAGCTAATTTCGCACCGCTCGCTCAAAAAATCCACGGCCAACTTCACACCGCACGCTCATAAAATCCATGGCCGACTTCGCACCGCTCGCTCATAAAATCCATGGCCGACTTCACACCGCTCGCTCATAAAATCCATGGTTAACTTCGCACCGCTCGCTCATAAATTCCACGGCCAAATTCACACCGCTCGCTCATAAGTTCCAAAGGCAACGTCGCACCGCTCGCTCATAAAATCCATGGCTAACTTCGCACCGCTCGCTCATAAATTCCACGGCCAAATTCACACCGCTCTCTCATCAATTCCATAGCTAATTTCGCACCGCTCGCTCACAAATTCAATGGCCAACTTCACACCGCTCGCTCATAAAATCCATGGCTAACTTCGCACCGCTCGCTCATAAATTCTAAAGCAAACTTTACACCGATAGATCATAAATTCCAAGGCCAACTTCGAACCGTTCGCTCATAAATTCCACGGCCAACTGCACACAGCTCGCTAATAAATTCCACGGCCAACTTCACACCTCTCGCTCATAAAATCCATGGCCCACTACGCACCGCTCGCTCATAAGTTCCAGAGCCAACTTCACAGCGCTAGCTCATAAATTCCATAGCTAATTTCGCACCGCTCGGGCATAAATTCCATGGCCAACTTGACACCGCTTGCTCATGAAATCCATAGCCAGCATCACACCGCTCGCTCATAAGTTCCAAGGCCAACTTCGCACCCCTAGCTCATAAATTCCATGGCCGTCTTCAAACCACTCGCTCAAAAATTCCAAGGCCAACTTTACATCGATCAAACATAAATTCCATGGTCAACTTCACACTGCTCGCTCATAAATTCCATAGCTAATGTCGCACCGCTCGCTCATAAATTCCATAGCTAATTTCGCACCGCTCGCTCACAGATTCCATGTCGAACTTGACACCTCTCGGGCATAAATTCCATGGCCAACTTGACACAGCTCGCTCATAAATTCCATGACTAATTTCACACCGCTCGCTCATAAATTCCACGGCCAACTGCACACAGCTCGCTAATAAATTCCACGGCCAACTTCACACCTCTCGCTCATAAAATCCATGGCCCACTTCGCACCGCTCGCTCATAAATTCCAAAGGCAGCTTCACACAGCTAGCTCATAAACTCCGAGGCCAACTGTGCACTGCGCGCTCATAAAATCCATAGTCAACTTCACACCGCTCGATCATCAATTTCATGGCTAAGTTAATACCGCTCGCTTATATATTCAATGGCTAATTTTATACCGCTCGCTCATAAATTCCATGGCCAAATTTACACAGATCGAACATAAATTCCATCGTCAACTTCACACCACTCGAACATAAATTCCATACGCAACTTCACCGCGCTCGCTCATAAAATCCACGGACAACTTCGCACCGCACGCTCATAAATTCCGTGGCCAACTGCACACAGCTCGCTCATAAAATCCATGGCCAACTTCAAACCGCTCGCTAATAAATTCCATGGCCAACTTCACACCGCTAGCTCATAAATTCCATGGCCAACTTAGTACCAATCGCTCATGAAATCCATTGCCAGCATCACACCGCTCGCTCATAAAATCCATGGCCAACTGCTCACAGATCGCTCATAAATTCCACAGCCAACTTCACAGCGCTCGCTAATAAATCCCATAGCTAATGTCGCACCGCTCGCTCATAAATTCAATAGCTAATTTCGCACCGCTCGCTCATAAATTCCATAGCTAATGTCGCACCGCTCGCTCATATATTCAATAGCTAATTTCGCACCGCTCACTCATAAAATCCATGGCCAACTTCACACCGCTCGCTCATAAAATCCATGGCCAACTTCACACAACTCGCTCATAAATTCTTTAGGCAACTTCATACCGCTCGCTCGTAAATTCCAGAGCCAACTTCACACCGATAGCTCATAAATTCCATTGCTAATTTCGCACCGCTCGCTCATAAATTCCACGGCCAACTTCACACCGCTCGCTCATAAAATCCATGGCCAACTTCGCACCGCTCGCTCAAAAATTCCATAGCTAATTACGCACCGCTAGCTCATAAATTCCATGGCCAACTTAGTACCGCTCGCTCATAAATTCCATGGGCAACTTCGCACAACTCGCTCATAAAATCCATAGCCAATTTCACACCGCTCGCTCAAAAATTCCATAGCTAATGTCGCACCGCTCGCTCATAAATTCCATAGCTAATTTCGCACCGCTCGCTCACAGATTCCATGTCGAACTTGACACCTCTTGGGCATCAATTCCATGGCCAACTTGACACCGCTCGTTCATAAATTCCATAGCTACTTTCGCACCGCTCGCTCAGAAATTCAATGGCTATTTTCACACCACTCGCTCATAAATTCCACGGCCAACTTCGCACCGCTCGCTCATAAATTCCACGGCCAACTGCACACAGCTCGCTAATAAATTCCACGGCCAACTTCACACCTCTCGCTCATAATATCCATGGCCCACTACGCACCGCTCGCTCATAAATTCCAAAGCCAGCTTCACACCGCTAGCTGATAAATTCCAAGGCCAACTATGCACTGCGCGCTCATAAAATCCATAGTCAACTTCACACCGCTCGATCATACATTCTATGGCTAAGTTAATACCCCTCGCTCATATATTCAATGGCTAATTTTATACCGCTCGCTCATAAATTCCATGGCCAAATTTACACCGATCGAACATAAATTCCATCGTCAACTTCACACCGCTCGAACATAAATTCCATAGCCAACTTCACACCGCTCGCTAATAAATTCCACGGCCAACTTCACACCGCTCGCTCATAAAATCCATGGCAAACTTCGCACCGCTCGCTCATAAATTCTAAAGCAAACTTTACACCGCTCGCTCATAAATTCCATGGCCAACTTCACACCGCTAGCTCATAAATTCCATGGCCAACCTAGTACCAATCGCTCATGAAATCCATTGCCAGCATCACAACGCTCGCTCATAAAATCCATGGCAAACTGCTCACAGATCGCTCATAAATTCCACAGCCAACTTCACAGCGCTCGCTCATAAATTCCATAGCTAATGTCGCACCGCTCGCTCATAAATTCAATAGCTAATTTCGCACCGCTCCCTCAGAATTTCCATGACCAACTTAATACCGCTCGGTCATATATTCTATGGCTAATTTCATACCGCTCGCTCATAAATTCCGTGACAAACTTTACACCACTCGGACATAAATTCCATGGCCTACTTCACACGGTTCGCTCATAAATTCTATGGCCAACTTGACACCGCTCGCTCATAAATACCATAGCTAATTTCGCACCGCTCGCTCATCGATTCCATGGCCAACTTGCTCGGGCATGAATTCCATGGCCAACTTGACAGCGCTCGCTCATAAATTCCATAGCTAATTTCGCACCGCTCGCTCATAAATTCAAGGGCACATTTCACACCGCTCGCTCATAAATTCCACGTTCAACTTCACACCGCTCGCTCATAAAATCCATGGCCGACTTCGCACCGCTCGCTCATAAAATCCATGGCCGATTTCTCACCGCTCGCTCATAAAATCCATGGTTAACTTCGCATTGCTCGCTCATAAATTCCATAGCCAACTTCACACCGCTAGCTCATAAATTCCAAGGCCAACTTCGCACCGCTCGCTCATAAATTCCATAGCCAAATTTACACCGATCGAACATAAATTCCATCATCAACTTCACACCGCTCGAACATAAATTCCATAGCCAACTTCACACCGCTCGCTAATACATTCCATGGCCAACTTCACACCAATCGCTCATAAATTCCATGGCCAACTTAGTACCACTCGCTCATAAATTCCAGAGCCAACTTCACACCGATAGCTCATAAATTCCATAGCTAATTTCGCACCGCTCGCTCATAAATACCACGGCCAACTTCACACCGCACGCTCATAAGTTCCATAGCCAACGTCGCACCGCTCGCTCATAAATTCCATGGCCATCTTCAAACCGCTCGGTCATAATTTCCACGGCCAACTTCACACCGCTCGCTCATAAAATCCATGGCTAACTTCGCACCGCTCGCTCATAAATTCTAAAGCAAACTTTACACCGATAGATCATAAATTCCAAAGTCAACTTCGCACCGCTCGCTCATAAATTCCACGGCCAACTGCACACAGCTCGCTAATAAATTCCACGGCCAACTATGCACTGCGCGCTCATAAAATCCATAGTCAACTTCACACCGCTTCATAAACTTCATAAACCGCACACCGATCATAAATTCTATGGCTAAGTTAATACCGCTCGCTCATATATTCAATGGCTAACTTTATACCGCTCGCTCATAAATTCCATGGCCAAATTTAGGCCGATAGAACATAAATTCCATCGTCAACTTCACACCGCTCGAACATAAATTCCATAGCCAACTTCACACCGCTCGCTAATAAATTCCATGAGCAACTTCACACCGCTCGCTCATAAATTCAATGGCTAATTTCACACCGATTGCTCATAAATTCCATAGCCAACGTCGCAACGCTGGCTCATAAATTCCACGACCAACTGCACACAGCTCGCTAATAAATTCCACGGCCGACTTCGCACCGCTCGCTCATAAAATCCATGGCCGACTTCACACCGCTCGCTCATAAATTCCATAGCCAACTTCACACCGCTAGCTCATAAATTTCAAGGCCAACTTCGCACCGCTCGCTCATAAATTCATTGGCCAAATTTACACCGATCGAACATAAATTCCATCGTCAACTTCACACCGCTCGAACATGAATTGCATAGCCAACTTCACACCAGTCGCTAATACATTCCATGGCCAACTTCACACCACTCGCTCATAAATTCCATGGCCAACTTAGTACCACTCGCTCATAAATTCCATGGCCAACTTAGTAACACTCGCTCATAAATTCCACGGCCAACTTCACACCGCTCGCTCATAAGTTCCATAGCCAACGTCGCACCGCTCGCTCATAAATTCCATGGCCATCTTCAAACCGCTCGCTCATAATTTCCACGGCCAACTTCACACCGCTAGCTCATAAATTCCATGGCCAACCTCGTACCAATCGCTCATGAAATCCATTGCCAGCATCACAACATTCGCTCATAAAATCCATGGCCAACTGCTCACAGATCGCTCATAAATTCCACAGCTAACTTCACAGCGCTCGCTCATAAATTCCATAGCTAATGTCGCACCGCTCGCTCATAAATTCAATAGTTAATTTCGCACCGCTCGCTCATAAATTCCATAGCTAATGTCGCACCGCTCGCTTATAAATTCAATAGCTAATTTCGCACCGCTCGCTCATAAAATCCACGGCCAACTTCACAGATCACATGGCCAACTGCTCACAGATCGCTCATAAATTCCACAGCCAACTTCACAGCGCTCGCTCATAAATCCCATAGCTAATGTCGCACCGCTCGCTCATAAATTCAATAGCTAATTTCGCACCGCTCGCTCATAAATTCCATAGCTAATGTCGCACCGCTCGCTTATAAATTCAATAGCTAATTTCGCACCGCTCGCTCATAAAATCCACGGCCAACTTCACACAGCACGCTCATAAAATCCATGGCCGACTTCGCACCGCTCGCTCATAAAATCCATGGCCGACTTCACACCGCTCGCTCATAAAATCCATGGTTAACTTCGCATTGCTCGCTCATAAATTCCATAGCCAACTTCACACCGCTATCTCATAAATTCCAAGGCCAACTTCGCACCGCTCGCTCATAAATTCCATGGCCAAATTTACACCGATCGAACATAAATTCCATCGTCAACTTCACACCGTTCGACCATAAATTCCATAGCCAACTTCACACCAGTCGCTAATACATTCCATGGCCAACTTCACACCAGTCGCTCATAAATTCCATGGCCAACTTAGTACCACTCGCTCATAAATTCCATGGCCAACTTAGTACCACTCGCTCATAAATTTCAGAGCCAACTTCACACCGATAGCTCATAAATTCCACAGCTAATTTCGCACCGCTCGCTCATAAATTCCACGGCCAAATTCACACCGCTCTCTCATAAATTCCATGGCCATCTTCAAACCGCTCGCTCATAAAATCCATGTCTAACTTCGCACCGCTCGCTCATAAATTCTAAAGCAAACTTTACACCGCTCGCTCATAAATTCCATGGCCAACTTCACACCGCTAGCTCATAAATTCCATGGCCAACCTAGTACCAATCGCTCATGAAATCCATTGCCAGCATCACAACGCTCGCTCATAAAATCCATGGCCAACTGCTCACAGATCGTTCATAAATTCCACAGCCAACTTCACAGCGCTCGCTCATAAATTCCATAGCTAATGTCGCACCGCTCGCTCATAAATTCAATAGTTAATTTCGCACCGCTCGCTCATAAATTCCATAGCTAATGTCGCACCGCTCGCTCATAAATTCAATAGCTAATTTCGCACCGCTCGCTCATACATTCCATGGCCAACCTAGTACCAATCGCCCATGAAATCCATTGCCAGCATCACAACGCTCGCTCATAAAATCCATGGCAAACTGCTCACAGATCGCTCATAAATTCCACAGCCAACTTCACAGCGCTCGCTCATAAATTCCATAGCTAATGTCGCACCGCTCGCTCATAAATTCAATAGCTAATTTCGCACCGCTCCCTCAGAATTTCCATGACCAACTTAATACCGCTCGGTCATATATTCTATGGCTAATTTCATACCGCTCGCTCATAAATTCCGTGACAAACTTTACACCACTCGGACATAAATTCCATGGCCTACTTCACACGGTTCGCTCATAAATTCTATGGCCAACTTGACACCGCTCGCTCATAAATACCATAGCTAATTTCGCACCGCTCGCTCATCGATTCCATGGCCAACTTGCTCGGGCATGAATTCCATGGCCAACTTGACAGCGCTCGCTCATAAATTCCATAGCTAATTTCGCACCGCTCGCTCATAAATTCAAGGGCACATTTCACACCGCTCGCTCATAAATTCCACGTTCAACTTCACACCGCTCGCTCATAAAATCCATGGCCGACTTCGCACCGCTCGCTCATAAAATCCATGGCCGATTTCTCACCGCTCGCTCATAAAATCCATGGTTAACTTCGCATTGCTCGCTCATAAATTCCATAGCCAACTTCACACCGCTAGCTCATAAATTCCAAGGCCAACTTCGCACCGCTCGCTCATAAATTCCATGGCCAAATTTACACCGATCGAACATAAATTCCATCGTCAACTTCACACCGCTCGACCATAAATTCCATAGCCAACTTCACACCAGTCGCTAATACATTCCATGGCCAACTTCACACCAGTCGCTCATAAATTCCATGGCCAACTTAGTACCACTCGCTCATAAATTCCATGGCCAACTTAGTACCACTCGCTCATAAATTCCAGAGCCAACTTCACACCGATAGCTCATAAATTCCATAGCTAATTTCGCACCGCTCGCTCATAAATTCCACGGCCAACTTCACACCGCTCGCTCATAAAATCCATGGCCGACTTCGCACCGCTCGCTCATAAAATCCATGGCCGACTTCACACCGCTCGCTCATAAATTCCATAGCCAACTTCACACCGCTAGCTCATAAATTTCAAGGCCAACTTCGCACCGCTCGCTCATAAATTCCATGGCCAAATTTACACCGATCGAACATAAATTCCATCGTCAACTTCACACCGCTCGAACATAAATTGCATAGCCAACTTCACACCAGTCGCTAATACATTCCATGGCCAACTTCACACCACTCGCTCATAAATTCCATGGCCAACTTAGTACCACTCGCTCATAAATTCCATGGCCAACTTAGTAACACTCGCTCATAAATTCCACGGCCAACTTCACACCGCTCGCTCATAAGTTCCATAGCCAACGTCGCACCGCTCGCTCATAAATTCCTTGGCCATCTTCAAACCGCTCGCTCATAATTTCCACGGCCAACTTCACACCGCTAGCTCATAAATTCCATGGCCAACCTAGTACCAATCGCTCATGAAATCCATTGCCAGCATCACAACATTCGCTCATAAAATCCATGGCCAACTGCTCACAGATCGCTCATAAATTCCACAGCTAACTTCACAGCGCCCGCTCATAAATTCCATAGCTAATGTCGCACCGCTCGCTCATAAATTCAATAGCTAATTTCGCACCGCTCGCTCATAAATTCCATAGCTAATGTCGCACCGCTCGCTTATAAATTCAATAGCTAATTTCGCACCGCTCGCTCAAAAAATCCACGGCCAACTTCACACCGCACGCTCATAAAATCCATGGCCGACTTCGCACCGCTCGCTCATAAAATCCATGGCCGACTTCACACCGCTCGCTCATAAAATCCATGGTTAACTTCGCACCGCTCGCTCATAAATTCCACGGCCAAATTCACACAGCTCGCTCATAAGTTCCAAAGGCAACGTCGCACCGCTCGCTCATAAAATCCATGGCTAACTTCGCACCGCTCGCTCATAAATTCCACGGCCAAATTCACACCGCTCTCTCATCAATTCCATAGCTAATTTCGCACCGCTCGCTCACAAATTCAATGGCCAACTTCACACCGCTCGCTCATAAAATCCATGGCTAACTTCGCACCGCTCGCTCATAAATTCTAAAGCAAACTTTACACCGATAGATCATAAATTCCAAGGCCAACTTCGAACCGTTCGCTCATAAATTCCACGGCCAACTGCACACAGCTCGCTAATAAATTCCACGGTCAACTTCACACCTCTCGCTCATAAAATCCATGGCCCACTACGCACCGCTCGCTCATAAGTTCCAGAGCCAACTTCACAGCGCTAGCTCATAAATTCCATAGCTAATTTCGCACCGCTCGGGCATAAATTCCATGGCCAACTTGACACCGCTTGCTCATGAAATCCATAGCCAGCATCACACCGCTCGCTCATAAGTTCCAAGGCCAACTTCGCACCCCTAGCTCATAAATTCCATGGCCGTCTTCAAACCACTCGCTCAAAAATTCCAAGGCCAACTTTACATCGATCAAACATAAATTCCATGGTCAACTTCACACTGCTCGCTCATAAATTCCATAGCTAATGTCGCACCGCTCGCTCATAAATTCCATAGCTAATTTCGCACCGCTCGCTCACAGATTCCATGTCGAACTTGACACCTCTCGGGCATAAATTCCATGGCCAACTTGACACAGCTCGCTCATAAATTCCATGACTAATTTCACACCGCTCGCTCATAAATTCCACGGCCAACTGCACACAGCTCGCTAATAAATTCCACGGCCAACTTCACACCTCTCGCTCATAAAATCCATGGCCCACTTCGCACCGCTCGCTCATAAATTCCAAAGGCAGCTTCACACAGCTAGCTCATAAATTCCGAGGCCAACGGTGCACTGCGCGCTCATAAAATCCATAGTCAACTTCACACCGCTCGATCATCAATTTCATGGCTAAGTTAATACCGCTCGCTTATATATTCAATGGCTAATTTTATACCGCTCGCTCATAAATTCCATGGCCAAATTTACACAGATCGAACATAAATTCCATCGTCAACTTCACACCACTCGAACATAAATTCCATACGCAACTTCACCGCGCTCGCTCATAAAATCCACGGACAACTTCGCACCGCACGCTCATAAATTCCGTGGCCAACTGCACACAGCTCGCTCATAAAATCCATGGCCAACTTCAAACCGCTCGCTAATAAATTCCATGGCCAACTTCACACCGCTAGCTCATAAATTCCATGGCCAACTTAGTACCAATCGCTCATGAAATCCATTGCCAGCATCACACCGCTCGCTCATAAAATCCATGGCCAACTGCTCACAGATCGCTCATAAATTCCACAGCCAACTTCACAGCGCTCGCTAATAAATCCCATAGCTAATGTCGCACCGCTCGCTCATAAATTCAATAGCTAATTTCGCACCGCTCGCTCATAAAATCCATGGCCAACTTCACACCGCTCGCTCATAAAATCCATGGCCAACTTCGCACCGCTCGCTCAAAAATTCCATAGCTAATTACGCACCGCTAGCTCATAAATTCCATGGCCAACTTAGTACCGCTCGCTCATAAATTCCATGGGCAACTTCGCACAACTCGCTCATAAAATCCATAGCCAATTTCACACCGCTCGCTCAAAAATTCCATAGCTAATGTCGCACCGCTCGCTCATAAATTCCATAGCTAATTTCGCACCGCTCGCTCACAGATTCCATGTCGAACTTGACACCTCTTGGGCATCAATTCCATGGGCAACTTGACACCGCTCGTTCATAAATTCCATAGCTACTTTCGCCCCGCTCGCTCAGAAATTCAATGGCTATTTTCACACCACTCGCTCATAAATTCCATGGGCAACTTCATGCCGCTCGCTCGTAAATTCCATAGCTAATTTCGCACCGCTCGCTCATAAATTCAAGGGCTCATTTCACACCGCTCGCACATAAATTCCACGTTCAACTTCACACCGCTCGCTCATAAAATCCATGGCCGACTTCGCACCGCTCGCTCATAAAATCCACGGTTAACTTCGCATTGCTCGCTCATAAATTCCATAGCCAACATCACACCGCTAGCTCATAAATTCCAAGGACAACTTCGCACCGCTCGCTCATAAATTTCACGGCCAACTTCACACCGCTCGCTCATAAGTTCCATGGCCAACTTCACAACGCTCGCTCATGAAATCCATGGACAACTTCGCACCGCTCGCTCATAAGTTCCAGAGCTAACTTCACAGCGCTAGCTCATAAATTCCATAGCTAATTTCGCACCGCTCGGGCATAAATTCCATGGCCAACTTGACACCGCTTGCTCATGAAATCCATAGCCAGCATCACACCGCTCGCTCATAAGTTCCAAGGCCAACTTCGCACCCCTAGCTCATAAATTCCATGGCCGTCTTCAAACCACTCGCTCATATTTTCCACGGCCAACTTCACACCGCTCGCTCATAAAATCCATGGCAAACTTCGCACCGCTCGCTCATAAATTCTAAAGCAAACTTTACACCGCTCGCTCATAAATTCCATGGCCAACTTCACACCGCTAGCTCATAAATTCCATGGCCAACCTAGTACCAATCGCTCATGAAATCCATTGCCAGCATCACAACGCTCGCTCATAAAATCCATGGCCAACTGCTCACAGATCGTTCATAAATTCCACAGCCAACTTCACAGCGCTCGCTCATAAATTCCATAGCTAATGTCGCACCGCTCGCTCATAAATTCAATAGCTAATTTCGCACCGCTCGCTCATAAATTCCATAGCTAATGTCGCACCGCTCGCTCATAAATTCAATAGCTAATTTCGCACCGCTCGTTCATAAATTCCACGGCCAACTTCGCACCGCTCGCTCATAAATTCCACGGCCAACTGCACACAGCTCGCTAATAAATTCCACGGCCAACTTCACACCTCTCGCTCATAATATCCATGGCCCACTACGCACCGCTCGCTCATAAATACCAAAGCCAGCTTCACACCGCTAGCTGATAAATTCCAAGGCCAACTATGCACTGCGCGCTCATAAAATCCATAGTCAACTTCACACCGCTCGATCATACATTCTATGGCTAAGTTAATACCCCTCGCTCATATATTCAATGGCTAATTTTATACCGCTCGCTCATAAATTCCATGGCCAAATTTACACCGATCGAACATAAATTCCATCGTCAACTTCACACCGCTCGAACATAAATTCCATAGCCAACTTCACACCGCTCGCTAATAAATTCCACGGCCAACTTCACACCGCTCGCTCATAAAATCCATGGCAAACTTCGCACCGCTCGCTCATAAATTCTAAAGCAAACTTTACACCGCTCGCTCATAAATTCCATGGCCAACTTCACACCGCTAGCTCATAAATTCCATGGCCAACCTAGTACCAATCGCTCATGAAATCCATTGCCAGCATCACAACGCTCGCTCATAAAATCCATGGCAAACTGCTCACAGATCGCTCATAAATTCCACAGCCAACTTCACAGCGCTCGCTCATAAATTCCATAGCTAATGTCGCACCGCTCGCTCATAAATTCAATAGCTAATTTCGCACCGCTCCCTCAGAATTTCCATGACCAACTTAATACCGCTCGGTCATATATTCTATGGCTAATTTCATACCGCTCGCTCATAAATTCCGTGACAAACTTTACACCACTCGGACATAAATTCCATGGCCTACTTCACACGGTTCGCTCATAAATTCTATGGCCAACTTGACACCGCTCGCTCATAAATACCATAGCTAATTTCGCACCGCTCGCTCATCGATTCCATGGCCAACTTGCTCGGGCATGAATTCCATGGCCAACTTGACAGCGCTCGCTCATAAATTCCATAGCTAATTTCGCACCGCTCGCTCATAAATTCAAGGGCACATTTCACACCGCTCGCTCATAAATTCCACGTTCAACTTCACACCGCTCGCTCATAAAATCCATGGCCGACTTCGCACCGCTCGCTCATAAAATCCATGGCCGATTTCTCACCGCTCGCTCATAAAATCCATGGTTAACTTCGCATTGCTCGCTCATAAATTCCATAGCCAACTTCACACCGCTAGCTCATAAATTCCAAGGCCAACTTCGCACCGCTCGCTCATAAATTCCATGGCCAAATTTACACCGATCGAACATAAATTCCATCGTCAACTTCACACCGCTCGACCATAAATTCCATAGCCAACTTCACACCAGTCGCTAATACATTCCATGGCCAACTTCACACCAGTCGCTCATAAATTCCATGGCCAACTTAGTACCACTCGCTCATAAATTCCATGGCCAACTTAGTACCACTCGCTCATAAATTTCAGAGCCAACTTCACACCGATAGCTCATAAATTCCACAGCTAATTTCGCACCGCTCGCTCATAAATTCCACGGCCAAATTCACACCGCTCGCTCATAAATTCCATAGCTAATGTCGCACCGCTCGCTCATAAATTCAATAGCTAATTTCGCACCGCTCGCTCATAAATTCCATAGCTAATGTCGCACCGCTCGCTCATAAATTCAATAGCTAATTTCGCACCGCTCGCTCATACATTCCATGCATCACAACGCTCGCTCATAAAATCCATGGCAAACTGCTCACAGATCGCTCATAAATTCCACAGCCAACTTCACAGCGCTCGCTCATAAATTCCATAGCTAATGTCGCACCGCTCGCTCATAAATTCAATAGCTAATTTCGCACCGCTCCCTCAGAATTTCCATGACCAACTTAATACCGCTCGGTCATATATTCTATGGCTAATTTCATACCGCTCGCTCATAAATTCCGTGACAAACTTTACACCACTCGGACATAAATTCCATGGCCTACTTCACACGGTTCGCTCATAAATTCTATGGCCAACTTGACACCGCTCGCTCATAAATACCATAGCTAATTTCGCACCGCTCGCTCATCGATTCCATGGCCAACTTGCTCGGGCATGAATTCCATGGCCAACTTGACAGCGCTCGCTCATAAATTCCATAGCTAATTTCGCACCGCTCGCTCATAAATTCAAGGGCACATTTCACACCGCTCGCTCATAAATTCCACGTTCAACTTCACACCGCTCGCTCATAAAATCCATGGCCGACTTCGCACCGCTCGCTCATAAAATCCATGGCCGATTTCTCACCGCTCGCTCATAAAATCCATGGTTAACTTCGCATTGCTCGCTCATAAATTCCATAGCCAACTTCACACCGCTAGCTCATAAATTCCAAGGCCAACTTCGCACCGCTCGCTCATAAATTCCATGGCCAAATTTACACCGATCGAACATAAATTCCATCGTCAACTTCACACCGCTCGACCATAAATTCCATAGCCAACTTCACACCAGTCGCTAATACATTCCATGGCCAACTTCACACCAGTCGCTCATAAATTCCATGGCCAACTTAGTACCACTCGCTCATAAATTCCATGGCCAACTTAGTACCACTCGCTCATAAATTTCAGAGCCAACTTCACACCGATAGCTCATAAATTCCACAGCTAATTTCGCACCGCTCGCTCATAAATTCCACGGCCAAATTCACACCGCTCGCTCATAAATTCCATAGCTAATGTCGCACCGCTCGCTCATAAATTCAATAGCTAATTTCGCACCGCTCGCTCATAAATTCCATAGCTAATGTCGCACCGCTCGCTCATAAATTCAATAGCTAATTTCGCACCGCTCGCTCATACATTCCATGGCCAACTTCACACCACTCGCTCATAAATTCCATGGCCAACTTAGTACCACTCGCTCATAAATTCCATGGCCAACTTAGTACCACTCGCTCATAAATTCCAGAGCCAACTTCACACCGATAGCTCATAAATTCCATAGCTAATTTCGCACCGCTCGCTCATAAGTTCCACGGCCAACTGCACATAGCTCGCTAATAAATTCCACGGCCAACTTCACACATCTCGCTCATAAAATCCATGGCCCACTTCGCACCGGTAGCTCATAAATTCCAAAGCCAGCTTCGCACCGCTCGCTCATAAAATCCATAGCCGACTTCACACCGCTCGCTCATAAATTCCATAGCCAACTTCACACCGCTAGCTCATAAATTTCAAGGCCAACTTCGCACCGCTCGCTCATAAATTCCATGGCCAAATTTACACCGATCGAACATAAATTCCATCGTCAACTTCACACCGCTCGAACATAAATTGCATAGCCAACTTCACACCAGTCGCTAATACATTCCATGGCCAACTTCACACCACTCGCTCATAAATTCCATGGCCAACTTAGTACCACTCGCTCATAAATTCCATGGCCAACTTAGTAACACTCGCTCATAAATTCCACGGCCAACTTCACACCGCTCGCTCATAAGTACCATAGCCAACGTCGCACCGCTCGCTCATAAATTCCATGGCCATCTTCAAACCGCTCGCTCATAATTTCCACGGCCAACTTCACACCGCTAGCTCATAAATTCCATGGCCAACCTAGTACCAATCGCTCATGAAATCCATTGCCAGCATCACAACATTCGCTCATAAAATCCATGGCCAACTGCTCACAGATCGCTCATAAATTCCACAGCTAACTTCACAGCGCCCGCTCATAAATTCCATAGCTAATGTCGCACCGCTCGCTCATAAATTCAATAGCTAATTTCGCACCGCTCGCTCATAAATTCCATAGCTAATGTCGCACCGCTCGCTTATAAATTCAATAGCTAATTTCGCACCGCTCGCTCAAAAAATCCACGGCCAACTTCACACCGCACGCTCATAAAATCCATGGCCGACTTCGCACCGCTCGCTCATAAAATCCATGGCCGACTTCACACCGCTCGCTCATAAAATCCATGGTTAACTTCGCACCGCTCGCTCATAAATTCCACGGCCAAATTCACACCGCTCGCTCATAAGTTCCAAAGGCAACGTCGCACCGCTCGCTCATAAAATCCATGGCTAACTTCGCACCGCTCGCTCATAAATTCCACGGCCAAATTCACACCGCTCTCTCATCAATTCCATAGCTAATTTCGCACCGCTCGCTCACAAATTCAATGGCCAACTTCACACCGCTCGCTCATAAAATCCATGGCTAAATTCGCACCGCTCGCTCATAAATTCTAAAGCAAACTTTACACCGATAGATCATAAATTCCAAGGCCAACTTCGAACCGTTCGCTCATAAATTCCACGGCCAACTGCACACAGCTCGCTAATAAATTCCACGGCCAACTTCACACCTCTCGCTCATAAAATCCATGGCCCACTACGCACCGCTCGCTCATAAGTTCCAGAGCCAACTTCACAGCGCTAGCTCATAAATTCCATAGCTAATTTCGCACCGCTCGGGCATAAATTCCATGGCCAACTTGACACCGCTTGCTCATGAAATCCATAGCCAGCATCACACCGCTCGCTCATAAGTTCCAAGGCCAACTTCGCACCCCTAGCTCATAAATTCCATGGCCGTCTTCAAACCACTCGCTCAAAAATTCCAAGGCCAACTTTACATCGATCAAACATAAATTCCATGGTCAACTTCACACTGCTCGCTCATAAATTCCATAGCTAATGTCGCACCGCTCGCTCATAAATTCCATAGCTAATTTCGCACCGCTCGCTCACAGATTCCATGTCGAACTTGACACCTCTCGGGCATAAATTCCATGGCCAACTTGACACAGCTCGCTCATAAATTCCATGACTAATTTCACACCGCTCGCTCATAAATTCCACGGCCAACTTCACACCGCTCGCTCATAAAATCCATGGCCAACTTCACACAACTCGCTCATAAATTCTTTAGGCAACTTCATACCGCTCGCTCGTAAATTCCAGAGCCAACTTCACACCGATAGCTCATAAATTCCATTGCTAATTTCGCACCGCTCGCTCATAAATTCCACGGCCAACTTCACACCGCTCGCTCATAAAATCCATGGCCAACTTCGCACCGCTCGCTCAAAAATTCCATAGCTAATTACGCACCGCTAGCTCATAAATTCCATGGCCAACTTAGTACCGCTCGCTCATAAATTCCATGGGCAACTTCGCACAACTCGCTCATAAAATCCATAGCCAATTTCACACCGCTCGCTCAAAAATTCCATAGCTAATGTCGCACCGCTCGCTCATAAATTCCATAGCTAATTTCGCACCGCTCGCTCACAGATTCCATGTCGAACTTGACACCTCTTGGGCATCAATTCCATGGCCAACTTGACACCGCTCGTTCATAAATTCCATAGCTACTTTCGCACCGCTCGCTCAGAAATTCAATGGCTATTTTCACACCACTCGCTCATAAATTCCATGGGCAACTTCATGCCGCTCGCTCGTAAATTCCATAGCTAATTTCGCACCGCTCGCTCATAAATTCAAGGGCTCATTTCACACCGCTCGCACATAAATTCCACGTTCAACTTCACACCGCTCGCTCATAAAATCCATGGCCGACTTCGCACCGCTCGCTCATAAAATCCACGGTTAACTTCGCATTGCTCGCTCATAAATTCCATAGCCAACATCACACCGCTAGCTCATAAATTCCAAGGACAACTTCGCACCGCTCGCTCATAAATTTCACGGCCAACTTCACACCGCTCGCTCATAAGTTCCATGGCCAACTTCACAACGCTCGCTCATGAAATCCATGGACAACTTCGCACCGCTCTCTCATAAGTTCCAGAGCCAACTTCACAGCGCTAGCTCATAAATTCCATAGCTAATTTCGCACCGCTCGGGCATAAATTCCATGGCCAACTTGACACCGCTTGCTCATGAAATCCATAGCCAGCATTACACCGCTCGCTCATAAGTTCCAAGGCCAACTTCGCACCCCTAGCTCATAAATTCCATGGCCGTCTTCAAACCACTCGCTCATATTTTCCACGGCCAACTTCACACCGCTCGCTCATAAAATCCATGGCAAACTTCGCACCGCTCGCTCATAAATTCTAAAGCAAACTTTACACCGCTCGCTCATAAATTCCATGGCCAACTTCACACCGCTAGCTCATAAATTCCATGGCCAACCTAGTACCAATCGCTCATGAAATCCATTGCCAGCATCACAACGCTCGCTCATAAAATCCATGGCCAACTGCTCACAGATCGTTCATAAATTCCACAGCCAACTTCACAGCGCTCGCTCATAAATTCCATAGCTAATGTCGCACCGCTCGCTCATAAATTCAATAGCTAATTTCGCACCGCTCGCTCATAAATTCCATAGCTAATGTCGCACCGCTCGCTCATAAATTCAATAGCTAATTTCGCACCGCTCGTTCATAAATTCCACGGCCAACTTCGCACCGCTCGCTCATAAATTCCACGGCCAACTGCACACAGCTCGCTAATAAATTCCACGGCCAACTTCACACCTCTCGCTCATAATATCCATGGCCCACTACGCACCGCTCGCTCATAAATTCCAAAGCCAGCTTCACACCGCTAGCTGATAAATTCCAAGGCCAACTATGCACTGCGCGCTCATAAAATCCATAGTCAACTTCACACCGCTCGATCATACATTCTATGGCTAAGTTAATACCCCTCGCTCATATATTCAATGGCTAATTTTATACCGCTCGCTCATAAATTCCATGGCCAAATTTACACCGATCGAACATAAATTCCATCGTCAACTTCACACCGCTCGAACATAAATTCCATAGCCAACTTCACACCGCTCGCTAATAAATTCCACGGCCAACTTCACACCGCTCGCTCATAAAATCCATGGCAAACTTCGCACCGCTCGCTCATAAATTCTAAAGCAAACTTTACACCGCTCGCTCATAAATTCCATGGCCAACTTCACACCGCTAGCTCATAAATTCCATGGCCAACCTAGTACCAATCGCTCATGAAATCCATTGCCAGCATCACAACGCTCGCTCATAAAATCCATGGCAAACTGCTCACAGATCGCTCATAAATTCCACAGCCAACTTCACAGCGCTCGCTCATAAATTCCATAGCTAATGTCGCACCGCTCGCTCATAAATTCAATAGCTAATTTCGCACCGCTCCCTCAGAATTTCCATGACCAACTTAATACCGCTCGGTCATATATTCTATGGCTAATTTCATACCGCTCGCTCATAAATTCCGTGACAAACTTTACACCACTCGGACATAAATTCCATGGCCTACTTCACACGGTTCGCTCATAAATTCTATGGCCAACTTGACACCGCTCGCTCATAAATACCATAGCTAATTTCGCACCGCTCGCTCATCGATTCCATGGCCAACTTGCTCGGGCATGAATTCCATGGCCAACTTGACAGCGCTCGCTCATAAATTCCATAGCTAATTTCGCACCGCTCGCTCATAAATTCAAGGGCACATTTCACACCGCTCGCTCATAAATTCCACGTTCAACTTCACACCGCTCGCTCATAAAATCCATGGCCGACTTCGCACCGCTCGCTCATAAAATCCATGGCCGATTTCTCACCGCTCGCTCATAAAATCCATGGTTAACTTCGCATTGCTCGCTCATAAATTCCATAGCCAACTTCACACCGCTAGCTCATAAATTCCAAGGCCAACTTCGCACCGCTCGCTCATAAATTCCATAGCCAAATTTACAACGATCGAACATAAATTCCATCATCAACTTCACACCGCTCGAACATAAATTCCATAGCCAACTTCACACCGCTCGCTAATACATTCCATGGCCAACTTCACACCAATCGCTCATAAATTCCATGGCCAACTTAGTACCACTCGCTCATAAATTCCAGAGCCAACTTCACACCGATAGCTCATAAATTCCATAGCTAATTTCGCACCGCTCGCTCATAAATACCACGGCCAACTTCACACCGCACGCTCATAAGTTCCATAGCCAACGTCGCACCGCTCGCTCATAAATTCCATGGCCATCTTCAAACCGCTCGGTCATAATTTCCACGGCCAACTTCACACCGCTCGCTCATAAAATCCATGGCTAACTTCGCACCGCTCGCTCATAAATTCTAAAGCAAACTTTACACCGATAGATCATAAATTCCAAAGTCAACTTCGCACCGCTCGCTCATAAATTCCACGGCCAACTGCACACAGCTCGCTAATAAATTCCACGGCCAACTATGCACTGCGCGCTCATAAAATCCATAGTCAACTTCACACCGCTTCATAAACTTCATAAACCGCACACCGATCATAAATTCTATGGCTAAGTTAATACCGCTCGCTCATATATTCAATGGCTAATTTTATACCGCTCGCTCATAAATTCCATGGCCAAATTTAGGCCGATAGAACATAAATTCCATCGTCAACTTCACACCGCTCGAACATAAATTCCATAGCCAACTTCACACCGCTCGCTAATAAATTCCATGAGCAACTTCACACCGCTCGCTCATAAATTCAATGGCTAATTTCACACCGATTGCTCATAAATTCCATAGCCAACGTCGCAACGCTGGCTCATAAATTCCACGACCAACTGCACACAGCTCGCTAATAAATTCCACGGCCGACTTCGCACCGCTCGCTCATAAAATCCATGGCCGACTTCACACCGCTCGCTCATAAATTCCATAGCCAACTTCACACCGCTAGCTCATAAATTTCAAGGCCAACTTCGCACCGCTCGCTCATAAATTCATTGGCCAAATTTACACCGATCGAACATAAATTCCATCGTCAACTTCACACCGCTCGAACATGAATTGCATAGCCAACTTCACACCAGTCGCTAATACATTCCATGGCCAACTTCACACCACTCGCTCATAAATTCCATGGCCAACTTAGTACCACTCGCTCATAAATTCCATGGCCAACTTAGTAACACTCGCTCATAAATTCCACGGCCAACTTCACACCGCTCGCTCATAAGTTCCATAGCCAACGTCGCACCGCTCGCTCATAAATTCCATGGCCATCTTCAAACCGCTCGCTCATAATTTCCACGGCCAACTTCACACCGCTAGCTCATAAATTCCATGGCCAACCTCGTACCAATCGCTCATGAAATCCATTGCCAGCATCACAACATTCGCTCATAAAATCCATGGCCAACTGCTCACAGATCGCTCATAAATTCCACAGCTAACTTCACAGCGCTCGCTCATAAATTCCATAGCTAATGTCGCACCGCTCGCTCATAAATTCAATAGTTAATTTCGCACCGCTCGCTCATAAATTCCATAGCTAATGTCGCACCGCTCGCTTATAAATTCAATAGCTAATTTCGCACCGCTCGCTCATAAAATCCACGGCCAACTTCACAGATCACATGGCCAACTGCTCACAGATCGCTCATAAATTCCACAGCCAACTTCACAGCGCTCGCTCATAAATCCCATAGCTAATGTCGCACCGCTCGCTCATAAATTCAATAGCTAATTTCGCACCGCTCGCTCATAAATTCCATAGCTAATGTCGCACCGCTCGCTTATAAATTCAATAGCTAATTTCGCACCGCTCGCTCATAAAATCCACGGCCAACTTCACACAGCACGCTCATAAAATCCATGGCCGACTTCGCACCGCTCGCTCATAAAATCCATGGCCGACTTCACACCGCTCGCTCATAAAATCCATGGTTAACTTCGCATTGCTCGCTCATAAATTCCATAGCCAACTTCACACCGCTATCTCATAAATTCCAAGGCCAACTTCGCACCGCTCGCTCATAAATTCCATGGCCAAATTTACACCGATCGAACATAAATTCCATCGTCAACTTCACACCGTTCGACCATAAATTCCATAGCCAACTTCACACCAGTCGCTAATACATTCCATGGCCAACTTCACACCAGTCGCTCATAAATTCCATGGCCAACTTAGTACCACTCGCTCATAAATTCCATGGCCAACTTAGTACCACTCGCTCATAAATTTCAGAGCCAACTTCACACCGATAGCTCATAAATTCCACAGCTAATTTCGCACCGCTCGCTCATAAATTCCACGGCCAAATTCACACCGCTCTCTCATAAATTCCATGGCCATCTTCAAACCGCTCGCTCATAAAATCCATGTCTAACTTCGCACCGCTCGCTCATAAATTCTAAAGCAAACTTTACACCGCTCGCTCATAAATTCCATGGCCAACTTCACACCGCTAGCTCATAAATTCCATGGCCAACCTAGTACCAATCGCTCATGAAATCCATTGCCAGCATCACAACGCTCGCTCATAAAATCCATGGCCAACTGCTCACAGATCGTTCATAAATTCCACAGCCAACTTCACAGCGCTCGCTCATAAATTCCATAGCTAATGTCGCACCGCTCGCTCATAAATTCAATAGTTAATTTCGCACCGCTCGCTCATAAATTCCATAGCTAATGTCGCACCGCTCGCTCATAAATTCAATAGCTAATTTCGCACCGCTCGCTCATACATTCCATGGCCAACCTAGTACCAATCGCCCATGAAATCCATTGCCAGCATCACAACGCTCGCTCATAAAATCCATGGCAAACTGCTCACAGATCGCTCATAAATTCCACAGCCAACTTCACAGCGCTCGCTCATAAATTCCATAGCTAATGTCGCACCGCTCGCTCATAAATTCAATAGCTAATTTCGCACCGCTCCCTCAGAATTTCCATGACCAACTTAATACCGCTCGGTCATATATTCTATGGCTAATTTCATACCGCTCGCTCATAAATTCCGTGACAAACTTTACACCACTCGGACATAAATTCCATGGCCTACTTCACACGGTTCGCTCATAAATTCTATGGCCAACTTGACACCGCTCGCTCATAAATACCATAGCTAATTTCGCACCGCTCGCTCATCGATTCCATGGCCAACTTGCTCGGGCATGAATTCCATGGCCAACTTGACAGCGCTCGCTCATAAATTCCATAGCTAATTTCGCACCGCTCGCTCATAAATTCAAGGGCACATTTCACACCGCTCGCTCATAAATTCCACGTTCAACTTCACACCGCTCGCTCATAAAATCCATGGCCGACTTCGCACCGCTCGCTCATAAAATCCATGGCCGATTTCTCACCGCTCGCTCATAAAATCCATGGTTAACTTCGCATTGCTCGCTCATAAATTCCATAGCCAACTTCACACCGCTAGCTCATAAATTCCAAGGCCAACTTCGCACCGCTCGCTCATAAATTCCATGGCCAAATTTACACCGATCGAACATAAATTCCATCGTCAACTTCACACCGCTCGACCATAAATTCCATAGCCAACTTCACACCAGTCGCTAATACATTCCATGGCCAACTTCACACCAGTCGCTCATAAATTCCATGGCCAACTTAGTACCACTCGCTCATAAATTCCATGGCCAACTTAGTACCACTCGCTCATAAATTCCAGAGCCAACTTCACACCGATAGCTCATAAATTCCATAGCTAATTTCGCACCGCTCGCTCATAAATTCCACGGCCAACTTCACACCGCTCGCTCATAAAATCCATGGCCGACTTCGCACCGCTCGCTCATAAAATCCATGGCCGACTTCACACCGCTCGCTCATAAATTCCATAGCCAACTTCACACCGCTAGCTCATAAATTTCAAGGCCAACTTCGCACCGCTCGCTCATAAATTCCATGGCCAAATTTACACCGATCGAACATAAATTCCATCGTCAACTTCACACCGCTCGAACATAAATTGCATAGCCAACTTCACACCAGTCGCTAATACATTCCATGGCCAACTTCACACCACTCGCTCATAAATTCCATGGCCAACTTAGTACCACTCGCTCATAAATTCCATGGCCAACTTAGTAACACTCGCTCATAAATTCCACGGCCAACTTCACACCGCTCGCTCATAAGTTCCATAGCCAACGTCGCACCGCTCGCTCATAAATTCCTTGGCCATCTTCAAACCGCTCGCTCATAATTTCCACGGCCAACTTCACACCGCTAGCTCATAAATTCCATGGCCAACCTAGTACCAATCGCTCATGAAATCCATTGCCAGCATCACAACATTCGCTCATAAAATCCATGGCCAACTGCTCACAGATCGCTCATAAATTCCACAGCTAACTTCACAGCGCCCGCTCATAAATTCCATAGCTAATGTCGCACCGCTCGCTCATAAATTCAATAGCTAATTTCGCACCGCTCGCTCATAAATTCCATAGCTAATGTCGCACCGCTCGCTTATAAATTCAATAGCTAATTTCGCACCGCTCGCTCAAAAAATCCACGGCCAACTTCACACCGCACGCTCATAAAATCCATGGCCGACTTCGCACCGCTCGCTCATAAAATCCATGGCCGACTTCACACCGCTCGCTCATAAAATCCATGGTTAACTTCGCACCGCTCGCTCATAAATTCCACGGCCAAATTCACACAGCTCGCTCATAAGTTCCAAAGGCAACGTCGCACCGCTCGCTCATAAAATCCATGGCTAACTTCGCACCGCTCGCTCATAAATTCCACGGCCAAATTCACACCGCTCTCTCATCAATTCCATAGCTAATTTCGCACCGCTCGCTCACAAATTCAATGGCCAACTTCACACCGCTCGCTCATAAAATCCATGGCTAACTTCGCACCGCTCGCTCATAAATTCTAAAGCAAACTTTACACCGATAGATCATAAATTCCAAGGCCAACTTCGAACCGTTCGCTCATAAATTCCACGGCCAACTGCACACAGCTCGCTAATAAATTCCACGGTCAACTTCACACCTCTCGCTCATAAAATCCATGGCCCACTACGCACCGCTCGCTCATAAGTTCCAGAGCCAACTTCACAGCGCTAGCTCATAAATTCCATAGCTAATTTCGCACCGCTCGGGCATAAATTCCATGGCCAACTTGACACCGCTTGCTCATGAAATCCATAGCCAGCATCACACCGCTCGCTCATAAGTTCCAAGGCCAACTTCGCACCCCTAGCTCATAAATTCCATGGCCGTCTTCAAACCACTCGCTCAAAAATTCCAAGGCCAACTTTACATCGATCAAACATAAATTCCATGGTCAACTTCACACTGCTCGCTCATAAATTCCATAGCTAATGTCGCACCGCTCGCTCATAAATTCCATAGCTAATTTCGCACCGCTCGCTCACAGATTCCATGTCGAACTTGACACCTCTCGGGCATAAATTCCATGGCCAACTTGACACAGCTCGCTCATAAATTCCATGACTAATTTCACACCGCTCGCTCATAAATTCCACGGCCAACTGCACACAGCTCGCTAATAAATTCCACGGCCAACTTCACACCTCTCGCTCATAAAATCCATGGCCCACTTCGCACCGCTCGCTCATAAATTCCAAAGGCAGCTTCACACAGCTAGCTCATAAATTCCGAGGCCAACGGTGCACTGCGCGCTCATAAAATCCATAGTCAACTTCACACCGCTCGATCATCAATTTCATGGCTAAGTTAATACCGCTCGCTTATATATTCAATGGCTAATTTTATACCGCTCGCTCATAAATTCCATGGCCAAATTTACACAGATCGAACATAAATTCCATCGTCAACTTCACACCACTCGAACATAAATTCCATACGCAACTTCACCGCGCTCGCTCATAAAATCCACGGACAACTTCGCACCGCACGCTCATAAATTCCGTGGCCAACTGCACACAGCTCGCTCATAAAATCCATGGCCAACTTCAAACCGCTCGCTAATAAATTCCATGGCCAACTTCACACCGCTAGCTCATAAATTCCATGGCCAACTTAGTACCAATCGCTCATGAAATCCATTGCCAGCATCACACCGCTCGCTCATAAAATCCATGGCCAACTGCTCACAGATCGCTCATAAATTCCACAGCCAACTTCACAGCGCTCGCTAATAAATCCCATAGCTAATGTCGCACCGCTCGCTCATAAATTCAATAGCTAATTTCGCACCGCTCGCTCATAAATTCCATAGCTAATGTCGCACCGCTCGCTCATAAATTCAATAGCTAATTTCGCACCGCTCACTCATAAAATCCATGGCCAACTTCACACCGCTCGCTCATAAAATCCATGGCCAACTTCACACAACTCGCTCATAAATTCTTTAGGCAACTTCATACCGCTCGCTCGTAAATTCCAGAGCCAACTTCACACCGATAGCTCATAAATTCCATTGCTAATTTCGCACCGCTCGCTCATAAATTCCACGGCCAACTTCACACCGCTCGCTCATAAAATCCATGGCCAACTTCGCACCGCTCGCTCATAAATTCCAAAGGCAGCTTCACACAGCTAGCTCATAAACTCCGAGGCCAACTGTGCACTGCGCGCTCATAAAATCCATAGTCAACTTCACACCGCTCGATCATCAATTTCATGGCTAAGTTAATACCGCTCGCTCATATATTCAATGGCTAATTTTATACCGCTCGCTCATAAATTCCATGGCCAAATTTACACAGATCGAACATAAATTCCATCGTCAACTTCACACCGCTCGAACATAAATTCCATACGCAACTTCACCGCGCTCGCTCATAAAATCCACGGACAACTTCGCACCGCACGCTCATAAATTCCGTGGCCAACTGCACACAGCTCGCTCATAAAATCCATGGCCAACTTCAAACCGCTCGCTAATAAATTCCATGGCCAACTTCACACCGCTAGCTCATAAATTCCATGGCCAACTTAGTACCAATCGCTCATGAAATCCATTGCCAGCATCACACCGCTCGCTCATAAAATCCATGGCCAACTGCTCACAGATCGCTCATAAATTCCACAGCCAACTTCACAGCGCTCGCTCATAAATCCCATAGCTAATGTCGCACCGCTCGCTCATAAATTCAATAGCTAAATTCGCACCGCCCGCTCATAAATTCCATAGCTAATGTCGCACCGCTCGCTCATAAATTCAATAGCTAATTTCGCACCGCTCACTCATAAAATCCATGGCCAACTTCACACCGCTCGCTCATAAAATCCATGGCCAACTTCACACAACTCGCTCATAAATTCCTTAGGCAACTTCATACCGCTCGCTCGTAAATTCCAGAGCCAACTTCACACCGATAGCTCATAAATTCCATTGCTAATTTCGCACCGCTCGCTCATAAATTCCACGGCCAACTTCACACCGCTCGCTCATAAAATCCATGGCCAACTTCGCACCGCTCGCTCAAAAATTCCATAGCTAATTACGCACCGCTAGCTCATAAATTCCATGGCCAACTTAGTACCGCTCGCTCATAAATTCCATGGGCAACTTCGCACAACTCGCTCATAAAATCCATAGCCAATTTCACACCGCTCGCTCAAAAATTCCATAGCTAATGTCGCACCGCTCGCTCATAAATTCCATAGCTAATTTCGCACCGCTCGCTCACAGATTCCATGTCGAACTTGACACCTCTTGGGCATCAATTCCATGGCCAACTTGACACCGCTCGTTCATAAATTCCATAGCTACTTTCGCCCCGCTCGCTCAGAAATTCAATGGCTATTTTCACACCACTCGCTCATAAATTCCATGGGCAACTTCATGCCGCTCGCTCGTAAATTCCATAGCTAATTTCGCACCGCTCGCTCATAAATTCAAGGGCTCATTTCACACCGCTCGCACATAAATTCCACGTTCAACTTCACACCGCTCGCTCATAAAATCCATGGCCGACTTCGCACCGCTCGCTCATAAAATCCACGGTTAACTTCGCATTGCTCGCTCATAAATTCCATAGCCAACATCACACCGCTAGCTCATAAATTCCAAGGACAACTTCGCACCGCTCGCTCATAAATTTCACGGCCAACTTCACACCGCTCGCTCATAAGTTCCATGGCCAACTTCACAACGCTCGCTCATGAAATCCATGGACAACTTCGCACCGCTCGCTCATAAGTTCCAGAGCTAACTTCACAGCGCTAGCTCATAAATTCCATAGCTAATTTCGCACCGCTCGGGCATAAATTCCATGGCCAACTTGACACCGCTTGCTCATGAAATCCATAGCCAGCATCACACCGCTCGCTCATAAGTTCCAAGGCCAACTTCGCACCCCTAGCTCATAAATTCCATGGCCGTCTTCAAACCACTCGCTCATATTTTCCACGGCCAACTTCACACCGCTCGCTCATAAAATCCATGGCAAACTTCGCACCGCTCGCTCATAAATTCTAAAGCAAACTTTACACCGCTCGCTCATAAATTCCATGGCCAACTTCACACCGCTAGCTCATAAATTCCATGGCCAACCTAGTACCAATCGCTCATGAAATCCATTGCCAGCATCACAACGCTCGCTCATAAAATCCATGGCCAACTGCTCACAGATCGTTCATAAATTCCACAGCCAACTTCACAGCGCTCGCTCATAAATTCCATAGCTAATGTCGCACCGCTCGCTCATAAATTCAATAGCTAATTTCGCACCGCTCGCTCATAAATTCCATAGCTAATGTCGCACCGCTCGCTCATAAATTCAATAGCTAATTTCGCACCGCTCGTTCATAAATTCCACGGCCAACTTCGCACCGCTCGCTCATAAATTCCACGGCCAACTGCACACAGCTCGCTAATAAATTCCACGGCCAACTTCACACCTCTCGCTCATAATATCCATGGCCCACTACGCACCGCTCGCTCATAAATACCAAAGCCAGCTTCACACCGCTAGCTGATAAATTCCAAGGCCAACTATGCACTGCGCGCTCATAAAATCCATAGTCAACTTCACACCGCTCGATCATACATTCTATGGCTAAGTTAATACCCCTCGCTCATATATTCAATGGCTAATTTTATACCGCTCGCTCATAAATTCCATGGCCAAATTTACACCGATCGAACATAAATTCCATCGTCAACTTCACACCGCTCGAACATAAATTCCATAGCCATCTTCACACCGCTCGCTAATAAATTCCACGGCCAACTTCACACCGCTCGCTCATAAAATCCATGGCAAACTTCGCACCGCTCGCTCATAAATTCTAAAGCAAACTTTACACCGCTCGCTCATAAATTCCATGGCCAACTTCACACCGCTAGCTCATAAATTCCATGGCCAACCTAGTACCAATCGCTCATGAAATCCATTGCCAGCATCACAACGCTCGCTCATAAAATCCATGGCAAACTGCTCACAGATCGCTCATAAATTCCACAGCCAACTTCACAGCGCTCGCTCATAAATTCCATAGCTAATGTCGCACCGCTCGCTCATAAATTCAATAGCTAATTTCGCACCGCTCCCTCAGAATTTCCATGACCAACTTAATACCGCTCGGTCATATATTCTATGGCTAATTTCATACCGCTCGCTCATAAATTCCGTGACAAACTTTACACCACTCGGACATAAATTCCATGGCCTACTTCACACGGTTCGCTCATAAATTCTATGGCCAACTTGACACCGCTCGCTCATAAATACCATAGCTAATTTCGCACCGCTCGCTCATCGATTCCATGGCCAACTTGCTCGGGCATGAATTCCATGGCCAACTTGACAGCGCTCGCTCATAAATTCCATAGCTAATTTCGCACCGCTCGCTCATAAATTCAAGGGCACATTTCACACCGCTCGCTCATAAATTCCACGTTCAACTTCACACCGCTCGCTCATAAAATCCATGGCCGACTTCGCACCGCTCGCTCATAAAATCCATGGCCGATTTCTCACCGCTCGCTCATAAAATCCATGGTTAACTTCGCATTGCTCGCTCATAAATTCCATAGCCAACTTCACAC
Organism: Perithous albicinctus; assembly: GCA_964016905.1. Lineage (NCBI taxonomy): Eukaryota > Metazoa > Arthropoda > Insecta > Hymenoptera > Ichneumonidae > Perithous > Perithous albicinctus. Next base: position 4,126,108 of record OZ024698.1, on the reverse strand, counting down.
CGCTAGCTCATAAATTCCAAGGCCAACTTCGCACCGCTCGCTCATAAATTCCATGGCCAAATTTACACCGATCGAACATAAATTCCATCGTCAACTTCACACCGCTCGACCATAAATTCCATAGCCAACTTCACACCAGTCGCTAATACATTCCATGGCCAACTTCACACCAGTCGCTCATAAATTCCATGGCCAACTTAGTACCACTCGCTCATAAATTCCATGGCCAACTTAGTACCACTCGCTCATAAATTCCAGAGCCAACTTCACACCGATAGCTCATAAATTCCATAGCTAATTTCGCACCGCTCGCTCATAAATTCCACGGCCAACTTCACACCGCTCGCTCATAAAATCCATGGCCGACTTCGCACCGCTCGCTCATAAAATCCATGGCCGACTTCACACCGCTCGCTCATAAATTCCATAGCCAACTTCACACCGCTAGCTCATAAATTTCAAGGCCAACTTCGCACCGCTCGCTCATAAATTCCATGGCCAAATTTACACCGATCGAACATAAATTCCATCGTCAACTTCACACCGCTCGAACATAAATTGCATAGCCAACTTCACACCAGTCGCTAATACATTCCATGGCCAACTTCACACCACTCGCTCATAAATTCCATGGCCAACTTAGTACCACTCGCTCATAAATTCCATGGCCAACTTAGTAACACTCGCTCATAAATTCCACGGCCAACTTCACACCGCTCGCTCATAAGTTCCATAGCCAACGTCGCACCGCTCGCTCATAAATTCCATGGCCATCTTCAAACCGCTCGCTCATAATTTCCACGGCCAACTTCACACCGCTAGCTCATAAATTCCATGGCCAACCTAGTACCAATCGCTCATGAAATCCATTGCCAGCATCACAACATTCGCTCATAAAATCCATGGCCAACTGCTCACAGATCGCTCATAAATTCCACAGCTAACTTCACAGCGCCCGCTCATAAATTCCATAGCTAATGTCGCACCGCTCGCTCATAAATTCAATAGCTAATTTCGCACCGCTCGCTCATAAATTCCATAGCTAATGTCGCACCGCTCGCTTATAAATTCAAGAGCTAATTTCGCACCGCTCGCTCAAAAAATCCACGGCCAACTTCACACCGCACGCTCATAAAATCCATGGCCGACTTCGCACCGCTCGCTCATAAAATCCATGGCCGACTTCACACCGCTCGCTCATAAAATCCATGGTTAACTTCGCACCGCTCGCTCATAAATTCCACGGCCAAATTCACACAGCTCGCTCATAAGTTCCAAAGGCAACGTCGCACCGCTCGCTCATAAAATCCATGGCTAACTTCGCACCGCTCGCTCATAAATTCCACGGCCAAATTCACACCGCTCTCTCATCAATTCCATAGCTAATTTCGCACCGCTCGCTCACAAATTCAATGGCCAACTTCACACCGCTCGCTCATAAAATCCATGGCTAACTTCGCACCGCTCGCTCATAAATTCTAAAGCAAACTTTACACCGATAGATCATAAATTCCAAGGCCAACTTCGAACCGTTCGCTCATAAATTCCACGGCCAACTGCACACAGCTCGCTAATAAATTCCACGGTCAACTTCACACCTCTCGCTCATAAAATCCATGGCCCACTACGCACCGCTCGCTCATAAGTTCCAGAGCCAACTTCACAGCGCTAGCTCATAAATTCCATAGCTAATTTCGCACCGCTCGGGCATAAATTCCATGGCCAACTTGACACCGCTTGCTCATGAAATCCATAGCCAGCATCACACCGCTCGCTCATAAGTTCCAAGGCCAACTTCGCACCCCTAGCTCATAAATTCCATGGCCGTCTTCAAACCACTCGCTCAAAAATTCCAAGGCCAACTTTACATCGATCAAACATAAATTCCATGGTCAACTTCACACTGCTCGCTCATAAATTCCATAGCTAATGTCGCACCGCTCGCTCATAAATTCCATAGCTAATTTCGCACCGCTCGCTCACAGATTCCATGTCGAACTTGACACCTCTCGGGCATAAATTCCATGGCCAACTTGACACAGCTCGCTCATAAATTCCATGACTAATTTCACACCGCTCGCTCATAAATTCCACGGCCAACTGCACACAGCTCGCTAATAAATTCCACGGCCAACTTCACACCTCTCGCTCATAAAATCCATGGCCCACTTCGCACCGCTCGCTCATAAATTCCAAAGGCAGCTTCACACAGCTAGCTCATAAACTCCGAGGCCAACTGTGCACTGCGCGCTCATAAAATCCATAGTCAACTTCACACCGCTCGATCATCAATTTCATGGCTAAGTTAATACCGCTCGCTTATATATTCAATGGCTAATTTTATACCGCTCGCTCATAAATTCCATGGCCAAATTTACACAGATCGAACATAAATTCCATCGTCAACTTCACACCACTCGAACATAAATTCCATACGCAACTTCACCGCGCTCGCTCATAAAATCCACGGACAACTTCGCACCGCACGCTCATAAATTCCGTGGCCAACTGCACACAGCTCGCTCATAAAATCCATGGCCAACTTCAAACCGCTCGCTAATAAATTCCATGGCCAACTTCACACCGCTAGCTCATAAATTCCATGGCCAACTTAGTACCAATCGCTCATGAAATCCATTGCCAGCATCACACCGCTCGCTCATAAAATCCATGGCCAACTGCTCACAGATCGCTCATAAATTCCACAGCCAACTTCACAGCGCTCGCTAATAAATCCCATAGCTAATGTCGCACCGCTCGCTCATAAATTCAATAGCTAATTTCGCACCGCTCGCTCATAAATTCCATAGCTAATGTCGCACCGCTCGCTCATAAATTCAATAGCTAATTTCGCACCGCTCACTCATAAAATCCATGGCCAACTTCACACCGCTCGCTCATAAAATCCATGGCCAACTTCACACAACTCGCTCATAAATTCTTTAGGCAACTTCATACCGCTCGCTCGTAAATTCCAGAGCCAATTTCACACCGATAGCTCATAAATTCCATTGCTAATTTCGCACCGCTCGCTCATAAATTCCACGGCCAACTTCACACCGCTCGCTCATAAAATCCATGGCCAACTTCGCACCGCTCGCTCAAAAATTCCATAGCTAATTACGCACCGCTAGCTCATAAATTCCATGGCCAACTTAGTACCGCTCGCTCATAAATTCCATGGGCAACTTCGCACAACTCGCTCATAAAATCCATAGCCAATTTCACACCGCTCGCTCAAAAATTCCATAGCTAATGTCGCACCGCTCGCTCATAAATTCCATAGCTAATTTCGCACCGCTCGCTCACAGATTCCATGTCGAACTTGACACCTCTTGGGCATCAATTCCATGGCCAACTTGACACCGCTCGTTCATAAATTCCATAGCTACTTTCGCACCGCTCGCTCAGAAATTCAATGGCTATTTTCAAACCACTCGCTCATAAATTCCATGGGCAACTTCATGCCGCTCGCTCGTAAATTCCATAGCTAATTTCGCACCGCTCGCTCATAAATTCAAGGGCTCATTTCACACCGCTCGCACATAAATTCCACGTTCAACTTCACACCGCTCGCTCATAAAATCCATGGCCGACTTCGCACCGCTCGCTCATAAATTCCATGGCCGTCTTCAAACCACTCGCTCATATTTTCCACGGCCAACTTCACACCGCTCGCTCATAAAATCCATGGCAAACTTCGCACCGCTCGCTCATAAATTCTAAAGCAAACTTTACACCGCTCGCTCATAAATTCCATGGCCAACTTCACACCGCTAGCTCATAAATTCCATGGCCAACCTAGTACCAATCGCTCATGAAATCCATTGCCAGCATCACAACGCTCGCTCATAAAATCCATGGCCAACTGCTCACAGATCGTTCATAAATTCCACAGCCAACTTCACAGCGCTCGCTCATAAATTCCATAGCTAATGTCGCACCGCTCGCTCATAAATTCAATAGCTAATTTCGCACCGCTCGCTCATAAATTCCATAGCTAATGTCGCACCGCTCGCTCATAAATTCAATAGCTAATTTCGCACCGCTCGTTCATAAATTCCACGGCCAACTTCGCACCGCTCGCTCATAAATTCCACGGCCAACTGCACACAGCTCGCTAATAAATTCCACGGCCAACTTCACACCTCTCGCTCATAATATCCATGGCCCACTACGCACCGCTCGCTCATAAATTCCAAAGCCAGCTTCACACCGCTAGCTGATAAATTCCAAGGCCAACTATGCACTGCGCGCTCATAAAATCCATAGTCAACTTCACACCGCTCGATCATACATTCTATGGCTAAGTTAATACCCCTCGCTCATATATTCAATGGCTAATTTTATACCGCTCGCTCATAAATTCCATGGCCAAATTTACACCGATCGAACATAAATTGCATCGTCAACTTCACACCGCTCGAACATAAATTCCATAGCCAACTTCACACCGCTCGCTAATAAATTCCACGGCCAACTTCACACCGCTCGCTCATAAAATCCATGGCAAACTTCGCACCGCTCGCTCATAAATTCTAAAGCAAACTTTACACCGCTCGCTCATAAATTCCATGGCCAACTTCACACCGCTAGCTCATAAATTCCATGGCCAACCTAGTACCAATCGCTCATGAAATCCATTGCCAGCATCACAACGCTCGCTCATAAAATCCATGGCAAACTGCTCACAGATCGCTCATAAATTCCACAGCCAACTTCACAGCGCTCGCTCATAAATTCCATAGCTAATGTCGCACCGCTCGCTCATAAATTCAATAGCTAATTTCGCACCGCTCCCTCAGAATTTCCATGACCAACTTAATACCGCTCGGTCATATATTCTATGGCTAATTTCATACCGCTCGCTCATAAATTCCGTGACAAACTTTACACCACTCGGACATAAATTCCATGGCCTACTTCACACGGTTCGCTCATAAATTCTATGGCCAACTTGACACCGCTCGCTCATAAATACCATAGCTAATTTCGCACCGCTCGCTCATCGATTCCATGGCCAACTTGCTCGGGCATGAATTCCATGGCCAACTTGACAGCGCTCGCTCATAAATTCCATAGCTAATTTCGCACCGCTCGCTCATAAATTCAAGGGCACATTTCACACCGCTCGCTCATAAATTCCACGTTCAACTTCACACCGCTCGCTCATAAAATCCATGGCCGACTTCGCACCGCTCGCTCATAAAATCCATGGCCGATTTCTCACCGCTCGCTCATAAAATCCATGGTTAACTTCGCATTGCTCGCTCATAAATTCCATAGCCAACTTCACACCGCTAGCTCATAAATTCCAAGGCCAACTTCGCACCGCTCGCTCATAAATTCCATAGCCAAATTTACACCGATCGAACATAAATTCCGTCATCAACTTCACACCGCTCGAACATAAATTCCATAGCCAACTTCACACCGCTCGCTAATACATTCCATGGCCAACTTCACACCAATCGCTCATAAATTCCATGGCCAACTTAGTACCACTCGCTCATAAATTCCAGAGCCAACTTCACACCGATAGCTCATAAATTCCATAGCTAATTTCGCACCGCTCGCTCATAAATACCACGGCCAACTTCACACCGCACGCTCATAAGTTCCATAGCCAACGTCGCACCGCTCGCTCATAAATTCCATGGCCATCTTCAAACCGCTCGGTCATAATTTCCACGGCCAACTTCACACCGCTCGCTCATAAAATCCATGGCTAACTTCGCACCGCTCGCTCATAAATTCTAAAGCAAACTTTACACCGATAGATCATAAATTCCAAAGTCAACTTCGCACCGCTCGCTCATAAATTCCACGGCCAACTGCACACAGCTCGCTAATAAATTCCACGGCCAACTATGCACTGCGCGCTCATAAAATCCATAGTCAACTTCACACCGCTTCATAAACTTCATAAACCGCACACCGATCATAAATTCTATGGCTAAGTTAATACCGCTCGCTCATATATTCAATGGCTAATTTTATACCGCTCGCTCATAAATTCCATGGCCAAATTTACGCCGATAGAACATAAATTCCATCGTCAACTTCACACCGCTCGAACATAAATTCCATAGCCAACTTCACACCGCTCGCTAATAAATTCCATGAGCAACTTCACACCGCTCGCTCATAAATTCAATGGCTAATTTCACACCGATTGCTCATAAATTCCATAGCCAACGTCGCACCGCTGGCTCATAAATTCCACGACCAACTGCACACAGCTCGCTAATAAATTCCACGGCCGACTTCGCACCGCTCGCTCATAAAATCCATGGCCGACTTCACACCGCTCGCTCATAAATTCCATAGCCAACTTCACACCGCTAGCTCATAAATTTCAAGGCCAACTTCGCACCGCTCGCTCATAAATTCCATGGCCAAATTTACACCGATCGAACATAAATTCCATCGTCAACTTCACACCGCTCGAACATAAATTGCATAGCCAACTTCACACCAGTCGCTAATACATTCCATGGCCAACTTCACACCACTCGCTCATAAATTCCATGGCCAACTTAGTACCACTCGCTCATAAATTCCATGGCCAACTTAGTAACACTCGCTCATAAATTCCACGGCCAACTTCACACCGCTCGCTCATAAGTTCCATAGCCAACGTCGCACCGCTCGCTCATAAATTCCATGGCCATCTTCAAACCGCTCGCTCATAATTTCCACGGCCAACTTCACACCGCTAGCTCATAAATTCCATGGCCAACCTCGTACCAATCGCTCATGAAATCCATTGCCAGCATCACAACATTCGCTCATAAAATCCATGGCCAACTGCTCACAGATCGCTCATAAATTCCACAGCTAACTTCACAGCGCTCGCTCATAAATTCCATAGCTAATGTCGCACCGCTCGCTTATAAATTCAATAGCTAATTTCGCACCGCTCGCTCATAAAATCCACGGCCAACTTCACACAGCACGCTCATAAAATCCATGGCCGACTTCGCACCGCTCGCTCATAAAATCCATGGCCGACTTCACACCGCTCGCTCATAAAATCCATGGTTAACTTCGCATTGCTCGCTCATAAATTCCATAGCCAACTTCACACCGCTATCTCATAAATTCCAAGGCCAACTTCGCACCGCTCGCTCATAAATTCCATAGCCAAATTTACACCGATCGAACATAAATTCCGTCATCAACTTCACACCGCTCGAACATAAATTCCATAGCCAACTTCACACCGCTCGCTAATACATTCCATGGCCAACTTCACACCAATCGCTCATAAATTCCATGGCCAACTTAGTACCACTCGCTCATAAATTCCAGAGCCAACTTCACACCGATAGCTCATAAATTCCATAGCTAATTTCGCACCGCTCGCTCATAAATACCACGGCCAACTTCACACCGCACGCTCATAAGTTCCATAGCCAACGTCGCACCGCTCGCTCATAAATTCCATGGCCATCTTCAAACCGCTCGGTCATAATTTCCACGGCCAACTTCACACCGCTCGCTCATAAAATCCATGGCTAACTTCGCACCGCTCGCTCATAAATTCTAAAGCAAACTTTACACCGATAGATCATAAATTCCAAAGTCAACTTCGCACCGCTCGCTCATAAATTCCACGGCCAACTGCACACAGCTCGCTAATAAATTCCACGGCCAACTATGCACTGCGCGCTCATAAAATCCATAGTCAACTTCACACCGCTTCATAAACTTCATAAACCGCACACCGATCATAAATTCTATGGCTAAGTTAATACCGCTCGCTCATATATTCAATGGCTAATTTTAGACCGCTCGCTCATAAATTCCATGGCCAAATTTACGCCGATAGAACATAAATTCCATCGTCAACTTCACACCGCTCGAACATAAATTCCATAGCCAACTTCACACCGCTCGCTAATAAATTCCATGAGCAACTTCACACCGCTCGCTCATAAATTCAATGGCTAATTTCACACCGATTGCTCATAAATTCCATAGCCAACGTCGCACCGCTGGCTCATAAATTCCACGACCAACTGCACACAGCTCGCTAATAAATTCCACGGCCGACTTCGCACCGCTCGCTCATAAAATCCATGGCCGACTTCACACCGCTCGCTCATAAATTCCATAGCCAACTTCACACCGCTAGCTCATAAATTTCAAGGCCAACTTCGCACCGCTCGCTCATCAATTCCATGGCCAAATTTACACCGATCGAACATAAATTCCATCGTCAACTTCACACCGCTCGAACATAAATTGCATAGCCAACTTCACACCAGTCGCTAATACATTCCATGGCCAACTTCACACCACTCGCTCATAAATTCCATGGCCAACTTAGTACCACTCGCTCATAAATTCCATGGCCAACTTAGTAACACTCGCTCATAAATTCCACGGCCAACTTCACACCGCTCGCTCATAAGTTCCATAGCCAACGTCGCACCGCTCGCTCATAAATTCCATGGCCATCTTCAAACCGCTCGCTCATAATTTCCACGGCCAACTTCACACCGCTAGCTCATAAATTCCATGGCCAACCTCGTACCAATCGCTCATGAAATCCATTGCCAGCATCACAACATTCGCTCATAAAATCCATGGCCAACTGCTCACAGATCGCTCATAAATTCCACAGCTAACTTCACAGCGCTCGCTCATAAATTCCATAGCTAATGTCGCACCGCTCGCTCATAAATTCAATAGCTAATTTCGCACCGCTCGCTCATAAATTCCATAGCTAATGTCGCACCGCTCGCTTATAAATTCAATAGCTAATTTCGCACCGCTCGCTCAAAAAATCCACGGCCAACTTCACACCGCACGCTCATAAAATCCATGGCCGACTTCGCACCGCTCGCTCATAAAATCCATGGCCGACTTCACACCGCTCGCTCATAAAATCCATGGTTAACTTCGCACCGCTCGCTCATAAATTCCACGGCCAAATTCACACAGCTCGCTCATAAGTTCCAAAGGCAACGTCGCACCGCTCGCTCATAAAATCCATGGCTAACTTCGCACCGCTCGCTCATAAATTCCACGGCCAAATTCACACCGCTCTCTCATCAATTCCATAGCTAATTTCGCACCGCTCGCTCACAAATTCAATGGCCAACTTCACACCGCTCGCTCATAAAATCCATGGCTAACTTCGCACCGCTCGCTCATAAATTCTAAAGCAAACTTTACACCGATAGATCATAAATTCCAAGGCCAACTTCGAACCGTTCGCTCATAAATTCCACGGCCAACTGCACACAGCTCGCTAATAAATTCCACGGTCAACTTCACACCTCTCGCTCATAAAATCCATGGCCCACTACGCACCGCTCGCTCATAAGTTCCAGAGCCAACTTCACAGCGCTAGCTCATAAATTCCATAGCTAATTTCGCACCGCTCGGGCATAAATTCCATGGCCAACTTGACACCGCTTGCTCATGAAATCCATAGCCAGCATCACACCGCTCGCTCATAAGTTCCAAGGCCAACTTCGCACCCCTAGCTCATAAATTCCATGGCCGTCTTCAAACCACTCGCTCAAAAATTCCAAGGCCAACTTTACATCGATCAAACATAAATTCCATGGTCAACTTCACACTGCTCGCTCATAAATTCCATAGCTAATGTCGCACCGCTCGCTCATAAATTCCATAGCTAATTTCGCACCGCTCGCTCACAGATTCCATGTCGAACTTGACACCTCTCGGGCATAAATTCCATGGCCAACTTGACACAGCTCGCTCATAAATTCCATGACTAATTTCACACCGCTCGCTCATAAATTCCACGGCCAACTGCACACAGCTCGCTAATAAATTCCACGGCCAACTTCACACCTCTCGCTCATAAAATCCATGACCCACTTCGCACCGCTCGCTCATAAATTCCAAAGGCAGCTTCACACAGCTAGCTCATAAATTCCGAGGCCAACTGTGCACTGCGCGCTCATAAAATCCATAGTCAACTTCACACCGCTCGATCATCAATTTCATGGCTAAGTTAATACCGCTCGCTTATATATTCAATGGCTAATTTTATACCGCTCGCTCATAAATTCCATGGCCAAATTTACACAGATCGAACATAAATTCCATCGTCAACTTCACACCACTCGAACATAAATTCCATACGCAACTTCACCGCGCTCGCTCATAAAATCCACGGACAACTTCGCACCGCACGCTCATAAATTCCGTGGCCAACTGCACACAGCTCGCTCATAAAATCCATGGCCAACTTCAAACCGCTCGCTAATAAATTCCATGGCCAACTTCACACCGCTAGCTCATAAATTCCATGGCCAACTTAGTACCAATCGCTCATGAAATCCATTGCCAGCATCACACCGCTCGCTCATAAAATCCATGGCCAACTGCTCACAGATCGCTCATAAATTCCACACCCAACTTCACAGCGCTCGCTAATAAATCCCATAGCTAATGTCGCACCGCTCGCTCATAAATTCAATAGCTAATTTCGCACCGCTCGCTCATAAATTCCATAGCTAATGTCGCACCGCTCGCTCATAAATTCAATAGCTAATTTCGCACCGCTCACTCATAAAATCCATGGCCAACTTCACACCGCTCGCTCATAAAATCCATGGCCAACTTCACACAACTCGCTCATAAATTCTTTAGGCAACTTCATACCGCTCGCTCGTAAATTCCAGAGCCAACTTCACACCGATAGCTCATAAATTCCATTGCTAATTTCGCACCGCTCGCTCATAAATTCCACGGCCAACTTCACACCGCTCGCTCATAAAATCCATGGCCAACTTCGCACCGCTCGCTCATAAATTCCAAAGGCAGCTTCACAGAGCTAGCTCATAAACTCCGAGGCCAACTGTGCACTGCGCGCTCATAAAATCCATAGTCAACTTCACACCGCTCGATCATCAATTTCATGGCTAAGTTAATACCGCTCGCTCATATATTCAATGGCTAATTTTATACCGCTCGCTCATAAATTCCATGGCCAAATTTACACAGATCGAACATAAATTCCATCGTCAACTTCACACCGCTCGAACATAAATTCCATACGCAACTTCACCGCGCTCGCTCATAAAATCCACGGACAACTTCGCACCGCACGCTCATAAATTCCGTGGCCAACTGCACACAGCTCGCTCATAAAATCCATGGCCAACTTCAAACCGCTCGCTAATAAATTCCATGGCCAACTTCACACCGCTAGCTCATAAATTCCATGGCCAACTTAGTACCAATCGCTCATGAAATCCATTGCCAGCATCACACCGCTCGCTCATAAAATCCATGGCCAACTGCTCACAGATCGCTCATAAATTCCACAGCCAACTTCACAGCGCTCGCTCATAAATCCCATAGCTAATGTCGCACCGCTCGCTCATAAATTCAATAGCTAAATTCGCACCGCCCGCTCATAAATTCCATAGCTAATGTCGCACCGCTCGCTCATAAATTCAATAGCTAATTTCGCACCGCTCACTCATAAAATCCATGGCCAACTTCACACCGCTCGCTCATAAAATCCATGGCCAACTTCACACAACTCGCTCATAAATTCCTTAGGCAACTTCATACCGCTCGCTCGTAAATTCCAGAGCCAACTTCACACCGATAGCTCATAAATTCCATTGCTAATTTCGCACCGCTCGCTCATAAATTCCACGGCCAACTTCACACCGCTCGCTCATAAAATCCATGGCCAACTTCGCACCGCTCGCTCAAAAATTCCATAGCTAATTACGCACCGCTAGCTCATAAATTCCATGGCCAACTTAGTACCGCTCGCTCATAAATTCCATGGGCAACTTCGCACAACTCGCTCATAAAATCCATAGCCAATTTCACACCGCTCGCTCAAAAATTCCATAGCTAATGTCGCACCGCTCGCTCATAAATTCCATAGCTAATTTCGCACCGCTCGCTCACAGATTCCATGTCGAACTTGACACCTCTTGGGCATCAATTCCATGGCCAACTTGACACCGCTCGTTCATAAATTCCATAGCTACTTTCGCCCCGCTCGCTCAGAAATTCAATGCCTATTTTCACACCACTCGCTCATAAATTCCATGGGCAACTTCATGCCGCTCGCTCGTAAATTCCATAGCTAATTTCGCACCGCTCGCTCATAAATTCAAGGGCTCATTTCACACCGCTCGCACATAAATTCCACGTTCAACTTCACACCGCTCGCTCATAAAATCCATGGCCGACTTCGCACCGCTCGCTCATAAAATCCACGGTTAACTTCGCATTGCTCGCTCATAAATTCCATAGCCAACATCACACCGCTAGCTCATAAATTCCAAGGACAACTTCGCACCGCTCGCTCATAAAATCCATGGTTAACTTCGCACCGCTCGCTCATAAATTCCACGGCCAAATTCACACAGCTCGCTCATAAGTTCCAAAGGCAACGTCGCACCGCTCGCTCATAAAATCCATGGCTAACTTCGCACCGCTCGCTCATAAATTCCACGGCCAAATTCACACCGCTCTCTCATCAATTCCATAGCTAATTTCGCACCGCTCGCTCACAAATTCAATGGCCAACTTCACACCGCTCGCTCATAAAATCCATGGCTAACTTCGCACCGCTCGCTCATAAATTCTAAAGCAAACTTTACACCGATAGATCATAAATTCCAAGGCCAACTTCGAACCGTTCGCTCATAAATTCCACGGCCAACTGCACACAGCTCGCTAATAAATTCCACGGTCAACTTCACACCTCTCGCTCATAAAATCCATGGCCCACTACGCACCGCTCGCTCATAAGTTCCAGAGCCAACTTCACAGCGCTAGCTCATAAATTCCATAGCTAATTTCGCACCGCTCGGGCATAAATTCCATGGCCAACTTGACACCGCTTGCTCATGAAATCCATAGCCAGCATCACACCGCTCGCTCATAAGTTCCAAGGCCAACTTCGCACCCCTAGCTCATAAATTCCATGGCCGTCTTCAAACCACTCGCTCAAAAATTCCAAGGCCAACTTTACATCGATCAAACATAAATTCCATGGTCAACTTCACACTGCTCGCTCATAAATTCCATAGCTAATGTCGCACCGCTCGCTCATAAATTCCATAGCTAATTTCGCACCGCTCGCTCACAGATTCCATGTCGAACTTGACACCTCTCGGGCATAAATTCCATGGCCAACTTGACACAGCTCGCTCATAAATTCCATGACTAATTTCACACCGCTCGCTCATAAATTCCACGGCCAACTGCACACAGCTCGCTAATAAATTCCACGGCCAACTTCACACCTCTCGCTCATAAAATCCATGGCCCACTTCGCACCGCTCGCTCATAAATTCCAAAGGCAGCTTCACACAGCTAGCTCATAAACTCCGAGGCCAACTGTGCACTGCGCGCTCATAAAATCCATAGTCAACTTCACACCGCTAGATCATCAATTTCATGGCTAAGTTAATACCGCTCGCTTATATATTCAATGGCTAATTTTATACCGCTCGCTCATAAATTCCATGGCCAAATTTACACAGATCGAACATAAATTCCATCGTCAACTTCACACCACTCGAACATAAATTCCATACGCAACTTCACCGCGCTCGCTCATAAAATCCACGGACAACTTCGCACCGCACGCTCATAAATTCCGTGGCCAACTGCACACAGCTCGCTCATAAAATCCATGGCCAACTTCAAACCGCTCGCTAATAAATTCCATGGCCAACTTCACACCGCTAGCTCATAAATTCCATGGCCAACTTAGTACCAATCGCTCATGAAATCCATTGCCAGCATCACACCGCTCGCTCATAAAATCCATGGCCAACTGCTCACAGATCGCTCATAAATTCCACAGCCAACTTCACAGCGCTCGCTAATAAATCCCATAGCTAATGTCGCACCGCTCGCTCATAAATTCAATAGCTAATTTCGCACCGCTCGCTCATAAATTCCATAGCTAATGTCGCACCGCTCGCTCATAAATTCAATAGCTAATTTCGCACCGCTCACTCATAAAATCCATGGCCAACTTCACACCGCTCGCTCATAAAATCCATGGCCAACTTCACACAACTCGCTCATAAATTCTTTAGGCAACTTCATACCGCTCGCTCGTAAATTCCAGAGCCAATTTCACACCGATAGCTCATAAATTCCATTGCTAATTTCGCACCGCTCGCTCATAAATTCCACGGCCAACTTCACACCGCTCGCTCATAAAATCCATGGCCAACTTCGCACCGCTCGCTCAAAAATTCCATAGCTAATTACGCACCGCTAGCTCATAAATTCCATGGCCAACTTAGTACCGCTCGCTCATAAATTCCATGGGCAACTTCGCACAACTCGCTCATAAAATCCATAGCCAATTTCACACCGCTCGCTCAAAAATTCCATAGCTAATGTCGCACCGCTCGCTCATAAATTCCATAGCTAATTTCGCACCGCTCGCTCACAGATTCCATGTCGAACTTGACACCTCTTGGGCATCAATTCCATGGCCAACTTGACACCGCTCGTTCATAAATTCCATAGCTACTTTCGCACCGCTCGCTCAGAAATTCAATGGCTATTTTCAAACCACTCGCTCATAAATTCCATGGGCAACTTCATGCCGCTCGCTCGTAAATTCCATAGCTAATTTCGCACCGCTCGCTCATAAATTCAAGGGCTCATTTCACACCGCTCGCACATAAATTCCACGTTCAACTTCACACCGCTCGCTCATAAAATCCATGGCCGACTTCGCACCGCTCGCTCATAAATTGCATGGCCGTCTTCAAACCACTCGCTCATATTTTCCACGGCCAACTTCACACCGCTCGCTCATAAAATCCATGGCAAACTTCGCACCGCTCGCTCATAAATTCTAAAGCAAACTTTACACCGCTCGCTCATAAATTCCATGGCCAACTTCACACCGCTAGCTCATAAATTCCATGGCCAACCTAGTACCAATCGCTCATGAAATCCATTGCCAGCATCACAACGCTCGCTCATAAAATCCATGGCCAACTGCTCACAGATCGTTCATAAATTCCACAGCCAACTTCACAGCGCTCGCTCATAAATTCCATAGCTAATGTCGCACCGCTCGCTCATAAATTCAATAGCTAATTTCGCACCGCTCGCTCATAAATTCCATAGCTAATGTCGCACCGCTCGCTCATAAATTCAATAGCTAATTTCGCACCGCTCGTTCATAAATTCCACGGCCAACTTCGCACCGCTCGCTCATAAATTCCACGGCCAACTGCACACAGCTCGCTAATAAATTCCACGGCCAACTTCACACCTCTCGCTCATAATATCCATGGCCCACTACGCACCGCTCGCTCATAAATTCCAAAGCCAGCTTCACACCGCTAGCTGATAAATTCCAAGGCCAACTATGCACTGCGCGCTCATAAAATCCATAGTCAACTTCACACCGCTCGATCATACATTCTATGGCTAAGTTAATACCCCTCGCTCATATATTCAATGGCTAATTTTATACCGCTCGCTCATAAATTCCATGGCCAAATTTACACCGATCGAACATAAATTCCATCGTCAACTTCACACCGCTCGAACATAAATTCCATAGCCAACTTCACACCGCTCGCTAATAAATTCCACGGCCAACTTCACACCGCTCGCTCATAAAATCCATGGCAAACTTCGCACCGCTCGCTCATAAATTCTAAAGCAAACTTTACACCGCTCGCTCATAAATTCCATGGCCAACTTCACACCGCTAGCTCATAAATTCCATGGCCAACCTAGTACCAATCGCTCATGAAATCCATTGCCAGCATCACAACGCTCGCTCATAAAATCCATGGCAAACTGCTCACAGATCGCTCATAAATTCCACAGCCAACTTCACAGCGCTCGCTCA
Organism: Perithous albicinctus; assembly: GCA_964016905.1. NCBI lineage: Eukaryota > Metazoa > Arthropoda > Insecta > Hymenoptera > Ichneumonidae > Perithous > Perithous albicinctus. Next base: position 4,110,246 of record OZ024698.1, on the reverse strand, counting down.
TAAATTCCATAGCTAATGTCGCACCGCTCGCTCATAAATTCAATAGCTAATTTCGCACCGCTCCCTCAGAATTTCCATGACCAACTTAATACCGCTCGGTCATATATTCTATGGCTAATTTCATACCGCTCGCTCATAAATTCCGTGACAAACTTTACACCACTCGGACATAAATTCCATGGCCTACTTCACACGGTTCGCTCATAAATTCTATGGCCAACTTGACACCGCTCGCTCATAAATACCATAGCTAATTTCGCACCGCTCGCTCATCGATTCCATGGCCAACTTGCTCGGGCATGAATTCCATGGCCAACTTGACAGCGCTCGCTCATAAATTCCATAGCTAATTTCGCACCGCTCGCTCATAAATTCAAGGGCACATTTCACACCGCTCGCTCATAAATTCCACGTTCAACTTCACACCGCTCGCTCATAAAATCCATGGCCGACTTCGCACCGCTCGCTCATAAAATCCATGGCCGATTTCTCACCGCTCGCTCATAAAATCCATGGTTAACTTCGCATTGCTCGCTCATAAATTCCATAGCCAACTTCACACCGCTCGCTCATAAATTCCATAGCCAACTTCACACCGCTAGCTCATAAATTTCAAGGCCAACTTCGCACCGCTCGCTCATAAATACCACGGCCAACTTCACACCGCACGCTCATAAGTTCCATAGCCAACGTCGCACCGCTCGCTCATAAATTCCATGGCCATCTTCAAACCGCTCGGTCATAATTTCCACGGCCAACTTCACACCGCTCGCTCATAAAATCCATGGCTAACTTCGCACCGCTCGCTCATAAATTCTAAAGCAAACTTTACACCGATAGATCATAAATTCCAAAGTCAACTTCGCACCGCTCGCTCATAAATTCCACGGCCAACTGCACACAGCTCGCTAATAAATTCCACGGCCAACTATGCACTGCGCGCTGATAAAATCCATAGTCAACTTCACACCGCTTCATAAACTTCATAAACCGCACACCGATCATAAATTCTATGGCTAAGTTAATACCGCTCGCTCATATATTCAATGGCTAATTTTATACCGCTCGCTCATAAATTCCATGGCCAAATTTACGCCGATAGAACATAAATTCCATCGTCAACTTCACACCGCTCGAACATAAATTCCATAGCCAACTTCACACCGCTCGCTAATAAATTCCATGAGCAACTTCACACCGCTCGCTCATAAATTCAATGGCTAATTTCACACCGATTGCTCATAAATTCCATAGCCAACGTCGCACCGCTGGCTCATAAATTCCACGACCAACTGCACACAGCTCGCTAATAAATTCCACGGCCGACTTCGCACCGCTCGCTCATAAAATCCATGGCCGACTTCACACCGCTCGCTCATAAATTCCATAGCCAACTTCACACCGCTAGCTCATAAATTTCAAGGCCAACTTCGCACCGCTCGCTCATAAATTCCATGGCCAAATTTACACCGATCGAACATAAATTCCATCGTCAACTTCACACCGCTCGAACATAAATTGCATAGCCAACTTCACACCAGTCGCTAATACATTCCATGGCCAACTTCACACCACTCGCTCATAAATTCCATGGCCAACTTAGTACCACTCGCTCATAAATTCCATGGCCAACTTAGTAACACTCGCTCATAAATTCCACGGCCAACTTCACACCGCTCGCTCATAAGTTCCATAGCCAACGTCGCACCGCTCGCTCATAAATTCCATGGCCATCTTCAAACCGCTCGCTCATAATTTCCACGGCCAACTTCACACCGCTAGCTCATAAATTCCATGGCCAACCTCGTACCAATCGCTCATGAAATCCATTGCCAGCATCACAACATTCGCTCATAAAATCCATGGCCAACTGCTCACAGATCGCTCATAAATTCCACAGCTAACTTCACAGCGCTCGCTCATAAATTCCATAGCTAATGTCGCACCGCTCGCTCATAAATTCAATAGTTAATTTCGCACCGCTCGCTCATAAATTCCATAGCTAATGTCGCACCGCTCGCTTATAAATTCAATAGCTAATTTCGCACCGCTCGCTCATAAAATCCACGGCCAACTTCACAGATCACATGGCCAACTGCTCACAGATCGCTCATAAATTCCACAGCCAACTTCACAGCGCTCGCTCATAAATCCCATAGCTAATGTCGCACCGCTCGCTCATAAATTCAATAGCTAATTTCGCACCGCTCGCTCATAAATTCCATAGCTAATGTCGCACCGCTCGCTTATAAATTCAATAGCTAATTTCGCACCGCTCGCTCATAAAATCCACGGCCAACTTCACACAGCACGCTCATAAAATCCATGGCCGACTTCGCACCGCTCGCTCATAAAATCCATGGCCGACTTCACACCGCTCGCTCATAAAATCCATGGTTAACTTCGCATTGCTCGCTCATAAATTCCATAGCCAACTTCACACCGCTATCTCATAAATTCCAAGGCCAACTTCGCACCGCTCGCTCATAAATTCCATAGCCAAATTTACACCGATCGAACATAAATTCCGTCATCAACTTCACACCGCTCGAACATAAATTCCATAGCCAACTTCACACCGCTCGCTAATACATTCCATGGCCAACTTCACACCAATCGCTCATAAATTCCATGGCCAACTTAGTACCACTCGCTCATAAATTCCAGAGCCAACTTCACACCGATAGCTCATAAATTCCATAGCTAATTTCGCACCGCTCGCTCATAAATACCACGGCCAACTTCACACCGCACGCTCATAAGTTCCATAGCCAACGTCGCACCGCTCGCTCATAAATTCCATGGCCATCTTCAAACCGCTCGGTCATAATTTCCACGGCCAACTTCAGACCGCTCGCTCATAAAATCCATGGCTAACTTCGCACCGCTCGCTCATAAATTCTAAAGCAAACTTTACACCGATAGATCATAAATTCCAAAGTCAACTTCGCACCGCTCGCTCATAAATTCCACGGCCAACTGCACACAGCTCGCTAATAAATTCCACGGCCAACTATGCACTGCGCGCTCATAAAATCCATAGTCAACTTCACACCGCTTCATAAACTTCATAAACCGCACACCGATCATAAATTCTATGGCTAAGTTAATACCGCTCGCTCATATATTCAATGGCTAATTTTAGACCGCTCGCTCATAAATTCCATGGCCAAATTTACGCCGATAGAACATAAATTCCATCGTCAACTTCACACCGCTCGAACATAAATTCCATAGCCAACTTCACACCGCTCGCTAATAAATTCCATGAGCAACTTCACACCGCTCGCTCATAAATTCAATGGCTAATTTCACACCGATTGCTCATAAATTCCATAGCCAACGTCGCACCGCTGGCTCATAAATTCCACGACCAACTGCACACAGCTCGCTAATAAATTCCACGGCCGACTTCGCACCGCTCGCTCATAAAATCCATGGCCGACTTCACACCGCTCGCTCATAAATTCCATAGCCAACTTCACACCGCTAGCTCATAAATTTCAAGGCCAACTTCGCACCGCTCGCTCATAAATTCCATGGCCAAATTTACACCGATCGAACATAAATTCCATCGTCAACTTCACACCGCTCGAACATAAATTGCATAGCCAACTTCACACCAGTCGCTAATACATTCCATGGCCAACTTCACACCACTCGCTCATAAATTCCATGGCCAACTTAGTACCACTCGCTCATAAATTCCATGGCCAACTTAGTAACACTCGCTCATAAATTCCACGGCCAACTTCACACCGCTCGCTCATAAGTTCCATAGCCAACGTCGCACCGCTCGCTCATAAATTCCATGGCCATCTTCAAACCGCTCGCTCATAATTTCCACGGCCAACTTCACACCGCTAGCTCATAAATTCCATGGCCAACCTCGTACCAATCGCTCATGAAATCCATTGCCAGCATCACAACATTCGCTCATAAAATCCATGGCCAACTGCTCACAGATCGTTCATAAATTCCACAGCCAACTTCACAGCGCTCGCTCATAAATTCCATAGCTAATGTCGCACCGCTCGCTCATAAATTCAATAGCTAATTTCGCACCGCTCGCTCATAAATTCCATAGCTAATGTCGCACCGCTCGCTCATAAATTCAATAGCTAATTTCGCACCGCTCGCTCATACATTCCATGGCCAACTTCACACCACTCGCTCATAAATTCCATGGCCAACTTAGTACCACTCGCTCATAAATTCCATGGCCAACTTAGTACCACTCGCTCATAAATTCCACAGCCAACTTCACAGCGCTCGCTCATAAATTCCATAGCTAATGTCGCACCGCTCGCTCATAAATTCAATAGCTAATTTCGCACCGCTCGCTCATAAATTCCATAGCTAATGTCGCACCGCTCGCTCATAAATTCAATAGCTAATTTCGCACCGCTCGCTCATACATTCCATGGCCAACTTCACACCACTCGCTCATAAATTCCATGGCCAACTTAGTACCACTCGCTCATAAATTCCATGGCCAACTTAGTACCACTCGCTCATAAATTCCAGAGCCAACTTCACACCGATAGCTCATAAATTCCATAGCTAATTTCGCACCGCTCGCTCATAAATTCCACGGCCAACTGCACATAGCTCGCTAATAAATTCCACGGCCAACTTCACACATCTCGCTCATAAAATCCATGGCCCACTTCGCACCGGTAGCTCATAAATTCCAAAGCCAGCTTCACACCGCTCGCTCATAAAATCCATGGCCAAATTTACACCGATCGAACATAAATTTCATCGTCAACTTCACACCGCTCGAACATAAATTCCATAGCCAACTTCACACCAGTCGCTAATACATTCCATGGCCAACTTCACACCACTCGCTCATAAATTCCATGGCCAACTTAGTACCACTCGCTCATAAATTCCATGGCCAACTTAGTACCACTCGCTCATAAATTCCAGAGCCAACTTCACACCGATAGCTCATAAATTCCATAGCTAATTTCGCACCGCTCGCTCATAAATTCCACGGCCAACTTCACACCGCTCGCTCATAAAATCCATGGCCGACTTCGCACCGCTCGCTCATAAAATCCACGGTTAACTTCGCATTGCTCGCTCATAAATTCCATAGCCAACATCACACCGCTAGCTCATAAATTCCAAGGACAACTTCGCACCGCTCGCTCATAAATTTCACGGCCAACTTCACACCGCTCGCTCATAAGTTCCATGGCCAACTTCACAACGCTCGCTCATGAAATCCATGGACAACTTCGCACCGCTCGCTCATAAGTTCCAGAGCTAACTTCACAGCGCTAGCTCATAAATTCCATAGCTAATTTCGCACCGCTCGGGCATAAATTCCATGGCCTACTTGACACCGCTTGCTCATGAAATCCATAGCCAGCATCACACCGCTCGCTCATAAGTTCCAAGGCCAACTTCGCACCCCTAGCTCATAAATTCCATGGCCGTCTTCAAACCACTCGCTCATATTTTCCACGGCCAACTTCACACCGCTCGCTCATAAAATCCATGGCAAACTTCGCACCGCTCGCTCATAAATTCTAAAGCAAACTTTACACCGCTCGCTCATAAATTCCATGGCCAACTTCACACCGCTAGCTCATAAATTCCATGGCCAACCTAGTACCAATCGCTCATGAAATCCATTGCCAGCATCACAACGCTCGCTCATAAAATCCATGGCCAACTGCTCACAGATCGTTCATAAATTCCACAGCCAACTTCACAGCGCTCGCTCATAAATTCCATAGCTAATGTCGCACCGCTCGCTCATAAATTCAATAGCTAATTTCGCACCGCTCGCTCATAAATTCCATAGCTAATGTCGCACCGCTCGCTCATAAATTCAATAGCTAATTTCGCACCGCTCGTTCATAAATTCCACGGCCAACTTCGCACCGCTCGCTCATAAATTCCACGGCCAACTGCACACAGCTCGCTAATAAATTCCACGGCCAACTTCACACCTCTCGCTCATAATATCCATGGCCCACTACGCACCGCTCGCTCATAAATACCAAAGCCAGCTTCACACCGCTAGCTGATAAATTCCAAGGCCAACTATGCACTGCGCGCTCATAAAATCCATAGTCAACTTCACACCGCTCGATCATACATTCTATGGCTAAGTTAATACCCCTCGCTCATATATTCAATGGCTAATTTTATACCGCTCGCTCATAAATTCCATGGCCAAATTTACACCGATCGAACATAAATTCCATCGTCAACTTCACACCGCTCGAACATAAATTCCATAGCCAACTTCACACCGCTCGCTAATAAATTCCACGGCCAACTTCACACCGCTCGCTCATAAAATCCATGGCAAACTTCGCACCGCTCGCTCATAAATTCTAAAGCAAACTTTACACCGCTCGCTCATAAATTCCATGGCCAACTTCACACCGCTAGCTCATAAATTCCATGGCCAACCTAGTACCAATCGCTCATGAAATCCATTGCCAGCATCACAACGCTCGCTCATAAAATCCATGGCAAACTGCTCACAGATCGCTCATAAATTCCACAGCCAACTTCACAGCGCTCGCTCATAAATTCCATAGCTAATGTCGCACCGCTCGCTCATAAATTCAATAGCTAATTTCGCACCGCTCCCTCAGAATTTCCATGACCAACTTAATACCGCTCGGTCATATATTCTATGGCTAATTTCATACCGCTCGCTCATAAATTCCGTGACAAACTTTACACCACTCGGACATAAATTCCATGGCCTACTTCACACGGTTCGCTCATAAATTCTATGGCCAACTTGACACCGCTCGCTCATAAATACCATAGCTAATTTCGCACCGCTCGCTCATCGATTCCATGGCCAACTTGCTCGGGCATGAATTCCATGGCCAACTTGACAGCGCTCGCTCATAAATTCCATAGCTAATTTCGCACCGCTCGCTCATAAATTCAAGGGCACATTTCACACCGCTCGCTCATAAATTCCACGTTCAACTTCACACCGCTCGCTCATAAAATCCATGGCCGACTTCGCACCGCTCGCTCATAAAATCCATGGCCGATTTCTCACCGCTCGCTCATAAAATCCATGGTTAACTTCGCATTGCTCGCTCATAAATTCCATAGCCAACTTCACACCGCTAGCTCATAAATTCCAAGGCCAACTTCGCACCGCTCGCTCATAAATTCCATGGCCAAATTTACACCGATCGAACATAAATTCCATCGTCAACTTCACACCGCTCGACCATAAATTCCATAGCCAACTTCACACCAGTCGCTAATACATTCCATGGCCAACTTCACACCAGTCGCTCATAAATTCCATGGCCAACTTAGTACCACTCGCTCATAAATTCCATGGCCAACTTAGTACCACTCGCTCATAAATTCCAGAGCCAACTTCACACCGATAGCTCATAAATTCCATAGCTAATTTCGCACCGCTCGCTCATAAATTCCACGGCCAACTTCACACCGCTCGCTCATAAAATCCATGGCCGACTTCGCACCGCTCGCTCATAAAATCCATGGCCGACTTCACACCGCTCGCTCATAAATTCCATAGCCAACTTCACACCGCTAGCTCATAAATTTCAAGGCCAACTTCGCACCGCTCGCTCATAAATTCCATGGCCAAATTTACACCGATCGAACATAAATTCCATCGTCAACTTCACACCGCTCGAACATAAATTGCATAGCCAACTTCACACCAGTCGCTAATACATTCCATGGCCAACTTCACACCACTCGCTCATAAATTCCATGGCCAACTTAGTACCACTCGCTCATAAATTCCAGAGCCAACTTCACACCGATAGCTCATAAATTCCATAGCTAATTTCGCACCGCTCGCTCATAAATTCCACGGCCAACTTCACACCGCTCGCTCATAAAATCCATGGCCGACTTCGCACCGCTCGCTCATAAAATCCATGGCCGACTTCACACCGCTCGCTCATAAATTCCATAGCCAACTTCACACCGCTAGCTCATAAATTTCAAGGCCAACTTCGCACCGCTCGCTCATAAATTCCATGGCCAAATTTACACCGATCGAACATAAATTCCATCGTCAACTTCACACCGCTCGAACATAAATTGCATAGCCAACTTCACACCAGTCGCTAATACATTCCATGGCCAACTTCACACCACTCGCTCATAAATTCCATGGCCAACTTAGTACCACTCGCTCATAAATTCCATGGCCAACTTAGTAACACTCGCTCATAAATTCCACGGCCAACTTCACACCGCTCGCTCATAAGTTCCATAGCCAACGTCGCACCGCTCGCTCATAAATTCCATGGCCATCTTCAAACCGCTCGCTCATAATTTCCACGGCCAACTTCACACCGCTAGCTCATAAATTCCATGGCCAACCTAGTACCAATCGCTCATGAAATCCATTGCCAGCATCACAACATTCGCTCATAAAATCCATGGCCAACTGCTCACAGATCGCTCATAAATTCCACAGCTAACTTCACAGCGCCCGCTCATAAATTCCATAGCTAATGTCGCACCGCTCGCTCATAAATTCAATAGCTAGTTTCGCACCGCTCGCTCATAAATTCCATAGCTAATGTCGCACCGCTCGCTTATAAATTCAATAGCTAATTTCGCACCGCTCGCTCAAAAAATCCACGGCCAACTTCACACCGCACGCTCATAAAATCCATGGCCGACTTCGCACCGCTCGCTCATAAAATCCATGGCCGACTTCACACCGCTCGCTCATAAAATCCATGGTTAACTTCGCACCGCTCGCTCATAAATTCCACGGCCAAATTCACACAGCTCGCTCATAAGTTCCAAAGGCAACGTCGCACCGCTCGCTCATAAAATCCATGGCTAACTTCGCACCGCTCGCTCATAAATTCCACGGCCAAATTCACACCGCTATCTCATCAATTCCATAGCTAATTTCGCACCGCTCGCTCACAAATTCAATGGCCAACTTCACACCGCTCGCTCATAAAATCCATGGCTAACTTCGCACCGCTCGCTCATAAATTCTAAAGCAAACTTTACACCGATAGATCATAAATTCCAAGGCCAACTTCGAACCGTTCGCTCATAAATTCCACGGCCAACTGCACACAGCTCGCTAATAAATTCCACGGTCAACTTCACACCTCTCGCTCATAAAATCCATGGCCCACTACGCACCGCTCGCTCATAAGTTCCAGAGCCAACTTCACAGCGCTAGCTCATAAATTCCATAGCTAATTTCGCACCGCTCGGGCATAAATTCCATGGCCAACTTGACACCGCTTGCTCATGAAATCCATAGCCAGCATCACACCGCTCGCTCATAAGTTCCAAGGCCAACTTCGCACCCCTAGCTCATAAATTCCATGGCCGTCTTCAAACCACTCGCTCAAAAATTCCAAGGCCAACTTTACATCGATCAAACATAAATTCCATGGTCAACTTCACACTGCTCGCTCATAAATTCCATAGCTAATGTCGCACCGCTCGCTCATAAATTCCATAGCTAATTTCGCACCGCTCGCTCACAGATTCCATGTCGAACTTGAAACCTCTCGGGCATAAATTCCATGGCCAACTTGACACAGCTCGCTCATAAATTCCATGACTAATTTCACACCGCTCGCTCATAAATTCCACGGCCAACTGCACACAGCTCGCTAATAAATTCCACGGCCAACTTCACACCTCTCGCTCATAAAATCCATGGCCCACTTCGCACCGCTCGCTCATAAATTCCAAAGGCAGCTTCACACAGCTAGCTCATAAACTCCGAGGCCAACTGTGCACTGCGCGCTCATAAAATCCATAGTCAACTTCACACCGCTCGATCATCAATTTCATGGCTAAGTTAATACCGCTCGCTTATATATTCAATGGCTAATTTTATACCGCTCGCTCATAAATTCCATGGCCAAATTTACACAGATCGAACATAAATTCCATCGTCAACTTCACACCACTCGAACATAAATTCCATACGCAACTTCACCGCGCTCGCTCATAAAATCCACGGACAACTTCGCACCGCACGCTCATAAATTCCGTGGCCAACTGCACACAGCTCGCTCATAAAATCCATGGCCAACTTCAAACCGCTCGCTAATAAATTCCATGGCCAACTTCACACCGCTAGCTCATAAATTCCATGGCCAACTTAGTACCAATCGCTCATGAAATCCATTGCCAGCATCACACCGCTCGCTCATAAAATCCATGGCCAACTGCTCACAGATCGCTCATAAATTCCACAGCCAACTTCACAGCGCTCGCTAATAAATCCCATAGCTAATGTCGCACCGCTCGCTCATAAATTCAATAGCTAATTTCGCACCGCTCGCTCATAAATTCCATAGCTAATGTCGCACCGCTCGCTCATAAATTCAATAGCTAATTTCGCACCGCTCACTCATAAAATCCATGGCCAACTTCACACCGCTCGCTCATAAAATCCATGGCCAACTTCACACAACTCGCTCATAAATTCTTTAGGCAACTTCATACCGCTCGCTCGTAAATTCCAGAGCCAACTTCACACCGATAGCTCATAAATTCCATTGCTAATTTCGCACCGCTCGCTCATAAATTCCACGGCCAACTTCACACCGCTCGCTCATAAAATCCATGGCCAACTTCGCACCGCTCGCTCAAAAATTCCATAGCTAATTACGCACCGCTAGCTCATAAATTCCATGGCCAACTTAGTACCGCTCGCTCATAAATTCCATGGGCAACTTCGCACAACTCGCTCATAAAATCCATAGCCAATTTCACACCGCTCGCTCAAAAATTCCATAGCTAATGTCGCACCGCTCGCTCATAAATTCCATAGCTAATTTCGCACCGCTCGCTCACAGATTCCATGTCGAACTTGACACCTCTTGGGCATCAATTCCATGGCCAACTTGACACCGCTCGTTCATAAATTCCATAGCTACTTTCGCACCGCTCGCTCAGAAATTCAATGGCTATTTTCACACCACTCGCTCATAAATTCCATGGGCAACTTCATGCCGCTCGCTCGTAAATTCCATAGCTAATTTCGCACCGCTCGCTCATAAATTCAAGGGCTCATTTCACACCGCTCGCACATAAATTCCACGTTCAACTTCACACCGCTCGCTCATAAAATCCATGGCCGACTTCGCACCGCTCGCTCATAAATTCCATGGCCGTCTTCAAACCACTCGCTCATATTTTCCACGGCCAACTTCACACCGCTCGCTCATAAAATCCATGGCAAACTTCGCACCGCTCGCTCATAAATTCTAAAGCAAACTTTACACCGCTCGCTCATAAATTCCATGGCCAACTTCACACCGCTAGCTCATAAATTCCATGGCCAACCTAGTACCAATCGCTCATGAAATCCATTGCCAGCATCACAACGCTCGCTCATAAAATCCATGGCCAACTGCTCACAGATCGTTCATAAATTCCACAGCCAACTTCACAGCGCTCGCTCATAAATTCCATAGCTAATGTCGCACCGCTCGCTCATAAATTCAATAGCTAATTTCGCACCGCTCGCTCATAAATTCCATAGCTAATGTCGCACCGCTCGCTCATAAATTCAATAGCTAATTTCGCACCGCTCGTTCATAAATTCCACGGCCAACTTCGCACCGCTCGCTCATAAATTCCACGGCCAACTGCACACAGCTCGCTAATAAATTCCACGGCCAACTTCACACCTCTCGCTCATAATATCCATGGCCCACTACGCACCGCTCGCTCATAAATTCCAAAGCCAGCTTCACACCGCTAGCTGATAAATTCCAAGGCCAACTATGCACTGCGCGCTCATAAAATCCATAGTCAACTTCACACCGCTCGATCATACATTCTATGGCTAAGTTAATACCCCTCGCTCATATATTCAATGGCTAATTTTATACCGCTCGCTCATAAATTCCATGGCCAAATTTACACCGATCGAACATAAATTCCATCGTCAACTTCACACCGCTCGAACATAAATTCCATAGCCAACTTCACACCGCTCGCTAATAAATTCCACGGCCAACTTCACACCGCTCGCTCATAAAATCCATGGCAAACTTCGCACCGCTCGCTCATAAATTCTAAAGCAAACTTTACACCGCTCGCTCATAAATTCCATGGCCAACTTCACACCGCTAGCTCATAAATTCCATGGCCAACCTAGTACCAATCGCTCATGAAATCCATTGCCAGCATCACAACGCTCGCTCATAAAATCCATGGCAAACTGCTCACAGATCGCTCATAAATTCCACAGCCAACTTCACAGCGCTCGCTCATAAATTCCATAGCTAATGTCGCACCGCTCGCTCATAAATTCAATAGCTAATTTCGCACCGCTCCCTCAGAATTTCCATGACCAACTTAATACCGCTCGGTCATATATTCTATGGCTAATTTCATACCGCTCGCTCATAAATTCCGTGACAAACTTTACACCACTCGGACATAAATTCCATGGCCTACTTCACACGGTTCGCTCATAAATTCTATGGCCAACTTGACACCGCTCGCTCATAAATACCATAGCTAATTTCGCACCGCTCGCTCATCGATTCCATGGCCAACTTGCTCGGGCATGAATTCCATGGCCAACTTGACAGCGCTCGCTCATAAATTCCATAGCTAATTTCGCACCGCTCGCTCATAAATTCAAGGGCACATTTCACACCGCTCGCTCATAAATTCCACGTTCAACTTCACACCGCTCGCTCATAAAATCCATGGCCGACTTCGCACCGCTCGCTCATAAAATCCATGGCCGATTTCTCACCGCTCGCTCATAAAATCCATGGTTAACTTCGCATTGCTCGCTCATAAATTCCATAGCCAACTTCACACCGCTAGCTCATAAATTCCAAGGCCAACTTCGCACCGCTCGCTCATAAATTCCATAGCCAAATTTACACCGATCGAACATAAATTCCATCATCAACTTCACACCGCTCGAACATAAATTCCATAGCCAACTTCACACCGCTCGCTAATACATTCCATGGCCAACTTCACACCAATCGCTCATAAATTCCATGGCCAACTTAGTACCACTCGCTCATAAATTCCAGAGCCAACTTCACACCGATAGCTCATAAATTCCATAGCTAATTTCGCACCGCTCGCTCATAAATACCACGGCCAACTTCACACCGCACGCTCATAAGTTCCATAGCCAACGTCGCACCGCTCGCTCATAAATTCCATGGCCATCTTCAAACCGCTCGGTCATAATTTCCACGGCCAACTTCACACCGCTCGCTCATAAAATCCATGGCTAACTTCGCACCGCTCGCTCATAAATTCTAAAGCAAACTTTACACCGATAGATCATAAATTCCAAAGTCAACTTCGCACCGCTCGCTCATAAATTCCACGGCCAACTGCACACAGCTCGCTAATAAATTCCACGGCCAACTATGCACTGCGCGCTCATAAAATCCATAGTCAACTTCACACCGCTTCATAAACTTCATAAACCGCACACCGATCATAAATTCTATGGCTAAGTTAATACCGCTCGCTCATATATTCAATGGCTAATTTTATACCGCTCGCTCATAAATTCCATGGCCAAATTTACGCCGATAGAACATAAATTCCATCGTCAACTTCACACCGCTCGAACATAAATTCCATAGCCAACTTCACACCGCTCGCTAATAAATTCCATGAGCAACTTCACACCGCTCGCTCATAATTTCAATGGCTAATTTCACACCGATTGCTCATAAATTCCATAGCCAACGTCGCACCGCTGGCTCATAAATTCCACGACCAACTGCACACAGCTCGCTAATAAATTCCACGGCCGACTTCGCACCGCTCGCTCATAAAATCCATGGCCGACTTCACACCGCTCGCTCATAAATTCCATAGCCAACTTCACACCGCTAGCTCATAAATTTCAAGGCCAACTTCGCACCGCTCGCTCATAAATTCCATGGCCAAATTTACACCGATCGAACATAAATTCCATCGTCAACTTCACACCGCTCGAACATAAATTGCATAGCCAACTTCACACCAGTCGCTAATACATTCCATGGCCAACTTCACACCACTCGCTCATAAATTCCATGGCCAACTTAGTACCACTCGCTCATAAATTCCATGGCCAACTTAGTAACACTCGCTCATAAATTCCACGGCCAACTTCACACCGCTCGCTCATAAGTTCCATAGCCAACGTCGCACCGCTCGCTCATAAATTCCATGGCCATCTTCAAACCGCTCGCTCATAATTTCCACGGCCAACTTCACACCGCTAGCTCATAAATTCCATGGCCAACCTCGTACCAATCGCTCATGAAATCCATTGCCAGCATCACAACATTCGCTCATAAAATCCATGGCCAACTGCTCACAGATCGCTCATAAATTCCACAGCTAACTTCACAGCGCTCGCTCATAAATTCCATAGCTAATGTCGCACCGCTCGCTCATAAATTCAATAGTTAATTTCGCACCGCTCGCTCATAAATTCCATAGCTAATGTCGCACCGCTCGCTTATAAATTCAATAGCTAATTTCGCACCGCTCGCTCATAAAATCCACGGCCAACTTCACAGATCACATGGCCAACTGCTCACAGATCGCTCATAAATTCCACAGCCAACTTCACAGCGCTCGCTCATAAATCCCATAGCTAATGTCGCACCGCTCGCTCATAAATTCAATAGCTAATTTCGCACCGCTCGCTCATAAATTCCATAGCTAATGTCGCACCGCTCGCTTATAAATTCAATAGCTAATTTCGCACCGCTCGCTCATAAAATCCACGGCCAACTTCACACAGCACGCTCATAAAATCCATGGCCGACTTCGCACCGCTCGCTCATAAAATCCATGGCCGACTTCACACCGCTCGCTCATAAAATCCATGGTTAACTTCGCATTGCTCGCTCATAAATTCCATAGCCAACTTCACACCGCTATCTCATAAATTCCAAGGCCAACTTCGCACCGCTCGCTCATAAATTCCATGGCCAAATTTACACCGATCGAACATAAATTCCATCGTCAACTTCACACCGTTCGACCATAAATTCCATAGCCAACTTCACACCAGTCGCTAATACATTCCATGGCCAACTTCACACCAGTCGCTCATAAATTCCATGGCCAACTTAGTACCACTCGCTCATAAATTCCATGGCCAACTTAGTACCACTCGCTCATAAATTTCAGAGCCAACTTCACACCGATAGCTCATAAATTCCACAGCTAATTTCGCACCGCTCGCTCATAAATTCCACGGCCAAATTCACACCGCTCTCTCATAAATTCCATGGCCATCTTCAAACCGCTCGCTCATAAAATCCATGTCTAACTTCGCACCGCTCGCTCATAAATTCTAAAGCAAACTTTACACCGCTCGCTCATAAATTCCATGGCCAACTTCACACCGCTAGCTCATAAATTCCATGGCCAACCTAGTACCAATCGCTCATGAAATCCATTGCCAGCATCACAACGCTCGCTCATAAAATCCATGGCCAACTGCTCACAGATCGTTCATAAATTCCACAGCCAACTTCACAGCGCTCGCTCATAAATTCCATAGCTAATGTCGCACCGCTCGCTCATAAATTCAATAGCTAATTTCGCACCGCTCGCTCATAAATTCCATAGCTAATGTCGCACCGCTCGCTCATAAATTCAATAGCTAATTTCGCACCGCTCGCTCATACATTCCATGGCCAACTTCACACCACTCGCTCATAAATTCCATGGCCAACTTAGTACCACTCGCTCATAAATTCCATGGCCAACTTAGTACCACTCGCTCATAAATTCCACAGCCAACTTCACAGCGCTCGCTCATAAATTCCATAGCTAATGTCGCACCGCTCGCTCATAAATTCAATAGCTAATTTCGCACCGCTCGCTCATAAATTCCATAGCTAATGTCGCACCGCTCGCTCATAAATTCAATAGCTAATTTCGCACCGCTCGCTCATACATTCCATGGCCAACTTCACACCACTCGCTCATAAATTCCATGGCCAACTTAGTACCACTCGCTCATAAATTCCATGGCCAACTTAGTACCACTCGCTCATAAATTCCAGAGCCAACTTCACACCGATAGCTCATAAATTCCATAGCTAATTTCGCACCGCTCGCTCATAAATTCCACGGCCAACTGCACATAGCTCGCTAATAAATTCCACGGCCAACTTCACACATCTCGCTCATAAAATCCATGGCCCACTTCGCACCGGTAGCTCATAAATTCCAAAGCCAGCTTCACACCGCTCGCTCATAAAATCCATGGCCAAATTTACACCGATCGAACATAAATTTCATCGTCAACTTCACACCGCTCGAACATAAATTCCATAGCCAACTTCACACCAGTCGCTAATACATTCCATGGCCAACTTCACACCACTCGCTCATAAATTCCATGGCCAACTTAGTACCACTCGCTCATAAATTCCATGGCCAACTTAGTACCACTCGCTCATAAATTCCAGAGCCAACTTCACACCGATAGCTCATAAATTCCATAGCTAATTTCGCACCGCTCGCTCATAAATTCCACGGCCAACTTCACACCGCTCGCTCATAAAATCCATGGCCGACTTCGCACCGCTCGCTCATAAAATCCATGGCCGACTTCACACCGCTCGCTCATAAATTCCATAGCCAACTTCACACCGCTAGCTCATAAATTTCAAGGCCAACTTCGCACCGCTCGCTCATAAATTCCATGGGAAATTTACACCGATCGAACATAAATTCCATCGTCAACTTCACACCGCTCGAACATAAATTGCATAGCCAACTTCACACCAGTCGCTAATACATTCCATGGCCAACTTCACACCACTCGCTCATAAATTCCATGGCCAACTTAGTACCACTCGCTCATAAATTCCATGGCCAACTTAGTAACACTCGCTCATAAATTCCACGGCCAACTTCACACCGCTCGCTCATAAGTTCCATAGCCAACGTCGCACCGCTCGCTCATAAATTCCATGGCCATCTTCAAACCGCTCGCTCATAATTTCCACGGCCAACTTCACACCGCTAGCTCATAAATTCCATGGCCAACCTAGTACCAATCGCTCATGAAATCCATTGCCAGCATCACAACATTCGCTCATAAAATCCATGGCCAACTGCTCACAGATCGCTCATAAATTCCACAGCTAACTTCACAGCGCCCGCTCATAAATTCCATAGCTAATGTCGCACCGCTCGCTCATAAATTCAATAGCTAATTTCGCACCGCTCGCTCATAAATTCCATAGCTAATGTCGCACCGCTCGCTTATAAATTCAATAGCTAATTTCGCACCGCTCGCTCAAAAAATCCACGGCCAACTTCACACCGCACGCTCATAAAATCCATGGCCGACTTCGCACCGCTCGCTCATAAAATCCATGGCCGACTTCACACCGCTCGCTCATAAAATCCATGGTTAACTTCGCACCGCTCGCTCATAAATTCCACGGCCAAATTCACACCGCTCGCTCATAAGTTCCAAAGGCAACGTCGCACCGCTCGCTCATAAAATCCATGGCTAACTTCGCACCGCTCGCTCATAAATTCCACGGCCAAATTCACACCGCTCTCTCATCAATTCCATAGCTAATTTCGCACCGCTCGCTCACAAATTGAATGGCCAACTTCACACCGCTCGCTCATAAAATCCATGGCTAACTTCGCACCGCTCGCTCATAAAGTCTAAAGCAAACTTTACACCGATAGATCATAAATTCCAAGGCCAACTTCGAACCGTTCGCTCATAAATTCCACGGCCAACTGCACACAGCTCGCTAATAAATTCCACGGCCAACTTCACACCTCTCGCTCATAAAATCCATGGCCCACTACGCACCGCTCGCTCATAAGTTCCAGAGCCAACTTCACAGCGCTAGCTCATAAATTCCATAGCTAATTTCGCACCGCTCGGGCATAAATTCCATGGCCAACTTGACACCGCTTGCTCATGAAATCCATAGCCAGCATCACACCGCTCGCTCATAAGTTCCAAGGCCAACTTCGCACCCCTAGCTCATAAATTCCATGGCCGTCTTCAAACCACTCGCTCAAAAATTCCAAGGCCAACTTTACATCGATCAAACATAAATTCCATGGTCAACTTCACACTGCTCGCTCATAAATTCCATAGCTAATGTCGCACCGCTCGCTCATAAATTCCATAGCTAATTTCGCACCGCTCGCTCACAGATTCCATGTCGAACTTGACACCTCTCGGGCATAAATTCCATGGCCAACTTGACACAGCTCGCTCATAAATTCCATGACTAATTTCACACCGCTCGCTCATAAATTCCACATCCAACTGCACACAGCTCGCTAATAAATTCCACGGCCAACTTCACACCTCTCGCTCATAAAATCCATGGCCCACTTCGCACCGCTCGCTCATAAATTCCAAAGGCAGCTTCACACAGCTAGCTCATAAACTCCGAGGCCAACTGTGCACTGCGCGCTCATAAAATCCATAGTCAACTTCACACCGCTCGATCATCAATTTCATGGCTAAGTTAATACCGCTCGCTCATATATTCAATGGCTAATTTTATACCGCTCGCTCATAAATTCCATGGCCAAATTTACACAGATCGAACATAAATTCCATCGTCAACTTCACACCGCTCGAACATAAATTCCATACGCAACTTCACCGCGCTCGCTCATAAAATCCACGGACAACTTCGCACCGCACGCTCATAAATTCCGTGGCCAACTGCACACAGCTCGCTCATAAAATCCATGGCCAACTTCAAACCGCTCGCTAATAAATTCCATGGCCAACTTCACACCGCTAGCTCATAAATTCCATGGCCAACTTAGTACCAATCGCTCATGAAATCCATTGCCAGCATCACACCGCTCGCTCATAAAATCCATGGCCAACTGCTCACAGATCGCTCATAAATTCCACAGCCAACTTCACAGCGCTCGCTCATAAATCCCATAGCTAATGTCGCACCGCTCGCTCATAAATTCAATAGCTAATTTCGCACCGCTCGCTCATAAATTCCATAGCTAATGTCGCACCGCTCGCTCATAAATTTAATAGCTAATTTCGCACCGCTCACTCATAAAATCCATGGCCAACTTCACACAACTCGCTCATAAATTCCTTAGGCAACTTCATACCGCTCGCTCGTAAATTCCAGTGCCAACTTCACACCGATAGATCATAAATTCCATTGCTAATTTCGCACCGCTCGCTCATAAATTCCACGGCCAACTTCACACCGCTCGCTCATAAAATCCATGGCCAACTTCGCACCGCTCGCTCAAAAATTCCATAGCTAATTACGCACCGCTAGCTCATAAATTCCATGGCCAACTTAGTACCGCTCGCTCATAAATTCCATGGGCAACTTCGCACAACTCGCTCATAAAATCCATAGCCAATTTCACACCGCTCGCTCAAAAATTCCATAGCTAATGTCGCACCGCTCGCTCATAAATTCCATAGCTAATTTCGCACCGCTCGCTCACAGATTCCATGTCGAACTTGACACCTCTTGGGCATCAATTCCATGGCCAACTTGACACCGCTCGTTCATAAATTCCATAGCTACTTTCGCACCGCTCGCTCAGAAATTCAATGGCTATTTTCACACCACTCGCTCATAAATTCCATGGGCAACTTCATGCCGCTCGCTCGTAAATTCCATAGCTAATTTCGCACCGCTCGCTCATAAATTCAAGGGCTCATTTCACACCGCTCGCACATAAATTCCACGTTCAACTTCACACCGCTCGCTCATAAAATCCATGGCCGACTTCGCACCGCTCGCTCATAAAATCCACGGTTAACTTCGCATTGCTCGCTCATAAATTCCATAGCCAACATCACACCGCTAGCTCATAAATTCCAAGGACAACTTCGCACCGCTCGCTCATAAATTTCACGGCCAACTTCACACCGCTCGCTCATAAGTTCCATGGCCAACTTCACAACGCTCGCTCATGAAATCCATGGACAACTTCGCACCGCTCGCTCATAAGTTCCAGAGCTAACTTCACAGCGCTAGCTCATAAATTCCATAGCTAATTTCGCACCGCTCGGGCATAAATTCCATGGCCATCTTGACACCGCTTGCTCATGAAATCCATAGCCAGCATCACACCGCTCGCTCATAAGTTCCAAGGCCAACTTCGCACCCCTAGCTCATAAATTCCATGGCCGTCTTCAAACCACTCGCTCATATTTTCCACGGCCAACTTCACACCGCTCGCTCATAAAATCCATGGCAAACTTCGCACCGCTCGCTCATAAATTCTAAAGCAAACTTTACACCGCTCGCTCATAAATTCCATGGCCAACTTCACACCGCTAGCTCATAAATTCCATGGCCAACCTAGTACCAATCGCTCATGAAATCCATTGCCAGCATCACAACGCTCGCTCATAAAATCCATGGCCAACTGCTCACAGATCGTTCATAAATTCCACAGCCAACTTCACAGCGCTCGCTCATAAATTCCATAGCTAATGTCGCACCGCTCGCTCATAAATTCAATAGCTAATTTCGCACCGCTCGCTCATAAATTCCATAGCTAATGTCGCACCGCTCGCTCATAAATTCAATAGCTAATTTCGCACCGCTCGTTCATAAATTCCACGGCCAACTTCGCACCGCTCGCTCATAAATTCCACGGCCAACTGCACACAGCTCGCTAATAAATTCCACGGCCAACTTCACACCTCTCGCTCATAATATCCATGGCCCACTACGCACCGCTCGCTCATAAATACCAAAGCCAGCTTCACACCGCTAGCTGATAAATTCCAAGGCCAACTATGCACTGCGCGCTCATAAAATCCATAGTCAACTTCACACCGCTCGATCATACATTCTATGGCTAAGTTAATACCCCTCGCTCATATATTCAATGGCTAATTTTATACCGCTCGCTCATAAATTCCATGGCCAAATTTACACCGATCGAACATAAATTCCATCGTCAACTTCACACCGCTCGAACATAAATTCCATAGCCAACTTCACACCGCTCGCTAATAAATTCCACGGCCAACTTCACACCGCTCGCTCATAAAATCCATGGCAAACTTCGCACCGCTCGCTCATAAATTCTAAAGCAAACTTCACACCGCTCGCTCATAAATTCCATGGCCAACTTCACACCGCTAGCTCATAAATTCCATGGCCAACCTAGTACCAATCGCTCATGAAATCCATTGCCAGCATCACAACGCTCGCTCATAAAATCCATGGCAAACTGCTCACAGATCGCTCATAAATTCCACAGCCAACTTCACAGCGCTCGCTCATAAATTCCATAGCTAATGTCGCACCGCTCGCTCATAAATTCAATAGCTAATTTCGCACCGCTCCCTCAGAATTTCCATGACCAACTTAATACCGCTCGGTCATATATTCTATGGCTAATTTCATACCGCTCGCTCATAAATTCCGTGACAAACTTTACACCACTCGGACATAAATTCCATGGCCTACTTCACACGGTTCGCTCATAAATTCTATGGCCAACTTGACACCGCTCGCTCATAAATACCATAGCTAATTTCGCACCGCTCGCTCATCGATTCCATGGCCAACTTGCTCGGGCATGAATTCCATGGCCAACTTGACAGCGCTCGCTCATAAATTCCATAGCTAATTTCGCACCGCTCGCTCATAAATTCAAGGGCACATTTCACACCGCTCGCTCATAAATTCCACGTTCAACTTCACACCGCTCGCTCATAAAATCCATGGCCGACTTCGCACCGCTCGCTCATAAAATCCATGGCCGATTTCTCACCGCTCGCTCATAAAATCCATGGTTAACTTCGCATTGCTCGCTCATAAATTCCATAGCCAACTTCACACCGCTAGCTCATAAATTCCAAGGCCAACTTCGCACCGCTCGCTCATAAATTCCATGGCCAAATTTACACCGCTCGAACATAAATTCCATCGTCAACTTCACACCGCTCGACCATAAATTCCATAGCCAACTTCACACCAGTCGCTAATACATTCCATGGCCAACTTCACACCAGTCGCTCATAAATTCCATGGCCAACTTAGTACCACTCGCTCATAAATTCCATGGCCAACTTAGTACCACTCGCTCATAAATTTCAGAGCCAACTTCACACCGATAGCTCATAAATTCCACAGCTAATTTCGCACCGCTCGCTCATAAATTCCACGGCCAAATTCACACCGCTCTCTCATAAATTCCATGGCCATCTTCAAACCGCTCGCTCATAAAATCCATGTCTAACTTCGCACCGCTCGCTCATAAATTCTAAAGCAAACTTTACACCGCTCGCTCATAAATTCCATGGCCAACTTCACACCGCTAGCTCATAAATTCCATGGCCAACCTAGTACCAATCGCTCATGAAATCCATTGCCAGCATCACAACGCTCGCTCATAAAATCCATGGCCAACTGCTCACAGATCGTTCATAAATTCCACAGCCAACTTCACAGCGCTCGCTCATAAATTCCATAGCTAATGTCGCACCGCTCGCTCATAAATTCAATAGCTAATTTCGCACCGCTCGCTCATAAATTCCATAGCTAATGTCGCACCGCTCGCTCATAAATTCAATAGCTAATTTCGCACCGCTCGCTCATACATTCCATGGCCAACTTCACACCACTCGCTCATAAATTCCATGGCCAACTTAGTACCACTCGCTCATAAATTCCATGGCCAACTTAGTACCACTCGCTCATAAATTCCACAGCCAACTTCACAGCGCTCGCTCATAAATTCCATAGCTAATGTCGCACCGCTCGCTCATAAATTCAATAGCTAATTTCGCACCGCTCGCTCATAAATTCCATAGCTAATGTCGCACCGCTCGCTCATAAATTCAATAGCTAATTTCGCACCGCTCGCTCATACATTCCATGGCCAACTTCACACCACTCGCTCATAAATTCCATGGCCAACTTAGTACCACTCGCTCATAAATTCCATGGCCAACTTAGTACCACTCGCTCATAAATTCCAGAGCCAACTTCACACCGATAGCTCATAAATTCCATAGCTAATTTCGCACCGCTCGCTCATAAATTCCACGGCCAACTGCACATAGCTCGCTAATAAATTCCACGGCCAACTTCACACATCTCGCTCATAAAATCCATGGCCCACTTCGCACCGGTAGCTCATAAATTCCAAAGCCAGCTTCACACCGCTCGCTCATAAAATCCATGGCCAAATTTACACCGATCGAACATAAATTTCATCGTCAACTTCACACCGCTCGAACATAAATTCCATAGCCAACTTCACACCAGTCGCTAATACATTCCATGGCCAACTTCACACCACTCGCTCATAAATTCCATGGCCAACTTAGTACCACTCGCTCATAAATTCCATGGCCAACTTAGTACCACTCGCTCATAAATTCCAGAGCCAACTTCACACCGATAGCTCATAAATTCCATAGCTAATTTCGCACCGCTCGCTCATAAATTCCACGGCCAACTTCACACCGCTCGCTCATAAAATCCATGGCCGACTTCGCACCGCTCGCTCATAAAATCCACGGTTAACTTCGCATTGCTCGCTCATAAATTCCATAGCCAACATCACACCGCTAGCTCATAAATTCCAAGGACAACTTCGCACCGCTCGCTCATAAATTTCACGGCCAACTTCACACCGCTCGCTCATAAGTTCCATGGCCAACTTCACAACGCTCGCTCATGAAATCCATGGACAACTTCGCACCGCTCGCTCATAAGTTCCAGAGCTAACTTCACAGCGCTAGCTCATAAATTCCATAGCTAATTTCGCACCGCTCGGGCATAAATTCCATGGCCAACTTGACACCGCTTGCTCATGAAATCCATAGCCAGCATCACACCGCTCGCTCATAAGTTCCAAGGCCAACTTCGCACCCCTAGCTCATAAATTCCATGGCCGTCTTCAAACCACTCGCTCATATTTTCCACGGCCAACTTCACACCGCTCGCTCATAAAATCCATGGCTAATTTCACACCGCTCGCTCATAAATTCCATGGCCAACTTCACACCGCTCACTCATAAAATCCATGGCCAACTTAAAACCGCTGGCTCATAAAATCCATAGCCAACTTAAAACCGCTCGCTCATAAAATCCATAGTCAACTTCACAGCGCTCGCACATAAATTTCATAGCTAATGTCGCACAGCTCACTTATAAATTCAATGGCTAATTTCACACCGCTCGCTCATAAATTCCATGGCCAACATCACACCACTAGCTCATAAATTCCATGGCCAACTTCACACGGCTCGCTCATAAAATCCATAGCCAATTTCACACCGCTCGCTCACAAATTCAATGGTTAATTTCACACCTCTCGCTCATAAAGTCCATAGCTAGTTTCGCACAGCTCACTCATAAATTCAATAGCTAATTTCACACCGCCCGCTCATAAAGCCATGGCCAACTTCACACCACTCGCTCATAAATTCCATGGCCAACTTCACACCACTCGCTCATAAATTCCACGGCCAACTTAACACCGCTCGCTCATAAAATCCATGGACATCTTCGCACCGCTCGCTCATAAATTCCATAGCTAATTTCGCACCGGTCGCTCATAAATTCAATGGCTAATTTCACACCGCTCGTTCATGAATTCCATGGCTAATTTCACAAGGTTCGCTCATAAATTCCATGGCCAACTTCACACCACCCGCTCATAAATTCCATGGTTAACTTCGAACCGCTCGCTCATAAATTCCATCGCCAATTTCTCACCGCTCGCTCATAATTTCCATGACCAACTTAATACAGCTCGCTCATATATTCTATGGCTAATTTTATACTGCTCGCTCATAAATTCCGTGATCAACTTTACACCGCTCGAACATAAATTCAATAGCCAACTTCACACAGCTCGCTCATAAATTCCACGGCCAACTTCACACCGCTCGCTCATAAAATCCATGGACATCTTCGCACCGCTCGCTCATAAATTCCAGAGATAACTGCACAACGCTCGCTCATAAATTTCATAGCTAATGTCGCACAGCTCACTCATAAATTCAATGGCTAATTTCACACCGCTAGCTCATAAACTCCAAGGCCCACTTCGCACCGCTCGCTCATAAATTCCATGGCTAGTTTCACACCGCTCGCTCATAAATTCCGCGGCCACCTGCACACAGCTCGCTAATAAATTCCACGGACAACTTCACACCGTTCGCTCATAAATTCGATTGCCAACTTAATACCGCTCGCTCATAAATTCTATGGACAACTTCACACCGCTCGCTTATAAATTCCATGGCCATTTTCACATCGCTCGCTCATAAATTCCATGGCCAAATTCACACCACTCGCTCATAAATTCCACGGCCAACTTCACACCGCTCGCTCATAAAATCCATGGACATCTTCACACCGCTCGCTCATAAATTCAATGGTTAATTTCACAACTCTCGCTCATAAATTCCATAGCTAGTTTCGCAAAGCTCACTCATAAATTCAATGGCTAATTTCACACCTCTCGCTCATAAATTCCATAGATAGTTTCGCAAAGCTCACTCATAAATTCAATGGCTAATTTCACACCGCTCGCTCATAAATGCCATGGCCAACTTCACACCACTCGCTCATAAATTCCATGGCCAACTTCACACCACTCGCTCATAAATTCCACGGCCAACTTAACACCGCTCGCTCATAAAATCCATGGACATCTTCGCACCGCTCGCTCATAAATTCCATAGCTAATTTCGCACCGGTCGCTCATAAATTCAATGGCTAATTTCACACCGCTCGTTCATGAATTCCATGGCTAATTTCACAAGGTTCGCTCATAAATTCCATGGCCAACTTCACACCACCCGCTCATAAATTCCATGGTTAACTTCGAACCGCTCGCTCATAAATTCCATCGCCAATTTCTCACCGCTCGCTCATAATTTCCATGACCAACTTAATACAGCTCGCTCATATATTCTATGGCTAATTTTATACTGCTCGCTCATAAATTCCGTGATCAACTTTACACCGCTCGAACATAAATTCAATAGCCAACTTCACACAGCTCGCTCATAAATTCCATGGCCATCTTCAAACCGCTAGCTCATATTTTCCACGGCCATCTTCACACCGCTCGCTCATAAAATCCAATTGCAACTTCGCACCGGTCGCTTATAAATTCCAGACTCAACTTCACACCGCTAGCTCATAAACTCCAAGGCCCACTTCGCACCGCTCGCTCATAAATTCCATGGCTAGTTTCACACCGCTCGCTCATAAATTCCGCGGCCACCTGCACACAGCTCGCTAATAAATTCCACGGACAACTTCACACCGTTCGCTCATAAATTCGATTGCCAACTTAATACCGCTCGCTCATAAATTCTATGGACAACTTCACACCGCTCGCTTATAAATTCCATGGCCATTTTCACATCGCTCGCTCATAAATTTCATGGCCAACTTCACACCACTCGCTCATAAATTCCACGGCCAACTTCACACCGCTCGCTCATAAAATCCATGGACATCTTCACACCGCTCGCTCATAAATTCAATGGTTAATTTCACACCTCTCGCTCATAAATTGCATAGCTAGTTTCGCAAAGCTCACTCATAAATTCAATGGCTAATTTCACACCTCTCGCTCATAAATTCCATAGCTAGTTTCGCAAAGCTCACTCATAAATTCAATGGCTAATTTCACACCGCTCGCTCATAAATTCCATGGCCAACTTCACACCACTCGCTCATAAATTCCATAGCCAACTTCGCACCGCTCGCTCGTAAATTCCATGGCCAACTTCACACGGTTCGCTCATAAATTCCATGACCAACTTAATACCGCTCGCTCATATATTCTATGGCTAATTTTATACCGCTCGCTCATAAATTCCATGACCAACTTCACACCACTCGCTCATAAATTCCACGGCCAACTTCACACCGCTCGCTCATAAAATCCATGGACATCTTCGCACCGCTCGCTCATAAATTCCAGAGATAACTGCACAACGCTCGCTCATAAATTTCATAGCTAATGTCGCACAGCTCACTCATAAATTCAATGGCTAATTTCACACCGCTCGCTCATAAATTCCATGGCCAACTTCACACGGTTCGCTCATAAATTCCATGACCAACTTAATACCGCTCGCTCATATATTCTATGGCTAATTTTATACCGCTCGCTCATAAATTCCATGACCAACTTTACACCGCTCGAACATAAATTCCATGGCCAACTTCACACCGCTCGCTCATAAATTCCATGGCTAATTTCACACCGCTCGCTCATAAATTCCATGGCCAACTTCACAACGATCGCTCATAAAATCCATAGCCAACTTAAAACCGCTCGCTCATAAAATCCATAGTCAACTTCACACCGCTCGTTCATCAATTCCATAACTATTTTCGCACCGGTCGCTCATAAATTCCATGGGCAACTTCATACCGCTCGCTCAAAAATTCCATAGCTAATTTCGCACCGCTCGCTCATAAATTCAAGGGCTAATTTCACACCGCTCGCTCATAAATCCGATTGCCAACTTAATACCGCTCGCTCATAAATTCTATGGCCAACTTCACACCGCTCGCTTATAAATTCCATGTCCATCTTCACATCGCACGCCCATAAATTCCATACCCAACTTCGCACCGCTCGCTCATAAAATCCAGAGCCAACTTCACACCGCTAGCTCATAAATTCCAAGGTTAACTTCGCATTGCTCGCTTATAAATTCCATGGCCATCTTCACACGCCTCGCTCATAAAATCCATAGCCAATTTCACACCGCTCGCTCACAAATTCAATGGTTAATTTCACACCTCTCGCTCATAAATTCCATAGCTAGTTTCGCACAGCTCACTCATAAATTTAATGGCTAATTTCACACCGCTCGCTCATAAATTCCATGGCCAACTTCACACCACTCGCTCATAAATTCCATAGCCAACTTCGCACCGCTCGCTCGTAAATTCCATGGCCAACTTCACACGGTTCGCTCATAAATTCCATGACCAACTTAATACCGCTCGCTCATATATTCTATGGCTAATTTTATACCGCTCGCTAATAAATTCCATGACCAACTTTACACCGCTCGAACATAAATTCCATGGTCAACTTCAAACCGCATGCTCAAAAATTCCATGGCCATCTCCAAACCGCTCGCTGAAAAATTCCATGGCCATCTTCAAACCGCCCGCTCATAAAATCCATATCCAACTTCACACCGCAAGCTCATAAATTCCATGGCCAACTTAGTACCGCTCGCTCATAAAATCCATAGTCAACTTCACACCGCTCGCTCATAAATTCCATGACCAACGTCACACGGCTCGAACATAAATTCCATGGCCAACTTCACACCGCTCGCTCATAAATCCGATTGCCAACTTAATACCGCTCGCTCATAAATTCTATGGCCAACTTCACACCGCTCGCTTATAAATTCCATGGCCATCTTCACATCGCTCGCTCATAAAATCCATGACCAACTTCGCACCGCACGCTCATAAAATCCATGGCCAACTTCGGACCGCACGCCCATAAATTCCATACCCAACTTCGCACCGCTCGCTCATCAAATCCAGAGCCAACTTCACACCGCTAGCTCATAAATTCCAAGGCCAACTTCGCGTTGCTCGCTTATTAAATCCATGGCCAACTTCACACAGCTCGCTCATAAATTCCATGACCATCTTCAAACCGCCCGCTCATAAAATCCATATCCAACTTCACACCGCTCGCTCATAAATCCGATTGCCAACTTAATACCGCTCGCTCATAAATTCTATGGCCAACTTCACACCGCTCGCTCATAAAATCCATGGACATCTTCGCACCGCTCGCTCATAAATTCCAGAGATAACTGCACAACGCTCGCTCATAAATTTCATAGCTAATGTCGCACAGCTCACTCATAAATTCAATGGCTAATTTCACACCGCTCGCTCATAAATTCCATGGCCAACATCACACCACTAGCTCATAAATTCCATGGCCAACTTCACACGGCTCGCTCATAAATTCAATGGTTAATTTCACACCTCTCGCTCATAAATTCCATAGCTATTTTCGCACAGCTCACTCATAAATTCAATGGCTAATTTCACACCGCTCGCTCATAAATTCCATGGCCAACTTCACACCGCTCAATCATAAAATCCATGGCCAACTTAAAACCGCTCGCTCATAAAATCCATACCCAACTTAAAACCGCTCGCTCATAAAATCCATAGTCAACTTCACAGCGCTCGCACATAAATTTCATAGCTAATGTCGCACAGCTCACTCATAAATTCAATGGCTAATTTCACACCGCTCGCTCATAAATTCCATGGCCAACATCACACCACTAGCTCATAAATTCCATGGCCAACTTCACACGGCTCGCTCATAAAATCCATAGCCAATTTCACACCGCTCGCTCACAAATTCAATGGTTAATTTCACACCTCTCGCTCATAAAGTCCATAGCTAGTTTCGCACAGCTCACTCATAAATTCAATAGCTAATTTCACACCGCTCGCTCATAAAGCCATGGCCAACTTCGCACCACTCGCTCATAAATTCCATGGCCAACTTCACACGGCTCGCTCATAATATTCATAGACAATTTCACACCGCTCGCTCAGAATTTCTATGACCAACTTAATACCGCTCGGTCATATATTCTATGGCTAATTTTATACCGCTCGCTCATAAATTCCGTGAAAAACTTTACACCGCTCGAACATAAATTCAATAGCTAACTGCACACCGCTTGCTCATAAATTCCATGGCCATCTTCAAACCGCTCGCTCATAATTTCGATGGCCAACTTCACACCTCTCGCTCATAAAATCCATGGCCAACTTCGCACCGCTCGCTTATAAAATCCAGAGCCAACTTCACACAGCTAGCTCATAAATTCCAATGCCAACTATGCACTGCGCGCTCATAAATTCCATAGTCTACTTCACACCGCTAGCTCATAAATTCCATGGCCAACTTAGTACCGCTAGCTCATAAAATCCATAGTCAACTTCACACCGCTCGTTCATGAATTCCATAACTATTTTCGCACCGGTCGCTCATAAATTCCATGGGCAACTTCATACCGCTCGCTCAAAAATTCCATAGCTAATTTCGCACCGCTCGCTTATAAATTCAAGGGCTAATTTCACACCGCTCGCTCTCAAATTCCATGGCCAACATTCCACCGCTTGCTCATAAATTCCATGGCCGACTTCAAACCGCTCGCTCATAATTTCCGTGGCCAACTTCACAACGCTCGCTCATAAATTCGATGGACAACTTCACGAAGCTTGAACATAAATTCCATGGCCAACTTCACACCGCTCGCTTATAAATTCCATGGCCATCTTCACATCGCTCGCTCATAAAATCCATGACCAACTTCGCACCGCACGCTCATAAAATCCATGGCCAACTTCGGACCGCACGCCCATAAATTCCATACCCAACTTCGCACCGCTCGCTCATAAAATCCAGAGCCAACTTCACACCGCTAGCTCATAAATTCCAAGGCCAACTTCGCATTGCTCGCTTATAAAATCCATGGCCAACTTCACACAGCTCGCTCATAAATTCCATGACCACCTTCAAACCGCCCGCTCATAAAATCCATATCCAACTTCACACCGCAAGCTCATAAATTCCATGGCCAACTTAGTACCGCTAGCTCATAAAATCCATAGTCAACTTCACACCGCTCGTTCATGAATTCCATAACTATTTTCGCACCGGTCGCTCATAAATTCCATGGGCAACTTCATACCGCTCGCTCAAAAATTCCATAGCTAATTTCGCACCGCTCGCTTATAAATTCAAGGGCTAATTTCACACCGCTCGCTCTCAAATTCCATGGCCAACATTCCACCGCTTGCTCATAAATTCCATGGCCGACTTCAAACCGCTCGCTCATAATTTCCGTGGCCAACTTCACAACGCTCGCTCATAAATTCGATGGACAACTTCACGAAGCTTGAACATAAATTCCATGGCCAACTTCACACCGCTCGCTTATAAATTCCATGGCCATCTTCACATCGCTCGCTCATAAAATCCATGACCAACTTCGCACCGCACGCTCATAAAATCCATGGCCAACTTCGGACCGCACGCCCATAAATTCCATACCCAACTTCGCACCGCTCGCTCATAAAATCCAGAGCCAACTTCACACCGCTAGCTCATAAATTCCAAGGCCAACTTCGCATTGCTCGCTTATAAATTCCATGACCATCTTCAAACCGCCCGCTCATAAAATCCATATCCAACTTCACACCGCAAGCTCATAAATTCCATGGCCAACTTAGTACCGCTCGCTCATAAAATCCATAGTCAACTTCACACCGCTCGTTCATCAATTCCATAGCTAATTTCGCACCGGTCGCTCATAAATTCCATGGGCAACTTCATACCGCTCGCTCATAAATTGAAGGGCTTATTTCACACCGCTCGCTCATAAATGCCATGGCCAACTTCACACCACTCGCTCATAAATTCCATGACCAACTTCACACCACTCGCTCATAAATTCCATGGCCAACTTCACACCACTCGCTCATAAATTCCACGGCCAACTTAACACCGCTCGCTCATAAAATCCATGGACATCTTCGCACCGCTCGCTCATAACTTCCATAGCTAATTTCGCACCGGTCGCTCATAAATTCAATGGCTAATTTCACACCGCTCGTTCATGAATTCCATGGCTAATTTCACAAGGTTCGCTCATAAATTCCATGGCCAACTTCACACCGCCCGCTCATAAATTCCATGGTTAACTTCGAACCGCTCGCTCATAAATTCCATCGCCAATTTCTCACCGCTCGCTCATAATTTCCATGACCAACTTAATACAGCTCGCTCATATATTCTATGGCTAATTTTATACTGCTCGCTCATAAATTCCGTGATCAACTTTACACCGCTCGAACATAAATTCAATAGCCAACTTCACACAGCTCGCTCATAAATTCCATGGCCATCTTCAAACCGCTAGCTCATATTTTCCACGGCCATCTTCACACCGCTCGCTCATAAAATCCAATTGCAACTTCGCACCGGTCGCTTATAAATTCCAGACTCAACTTCACACCGCTAGCTCATAAACTCCAAGGCCCACTTCGCACCGCTCGCTCATAAATTCCATGGCTAGTTTCACACCGCTCGCTCATAAATTCCGCGGCCACCTGCACACAGCTCGCTAATAAATTCCACGGACAACTTCACACCGTTCGCTCATAAATTCGATTGCCAACTTAATACCGCTCGCTCATAAATTCTATGGACAACTTCACACCGCTCGCTTATAAATTCCATGGCCATTTTCACATCGCTCGCTCATAAATTCCATGGCCAACTTCACACCACTCGCTCATAAATTCCACGGCCAACTTCACACCGCTCGCTCATAAAATCCATGGACATCTTCACACCGCTCGCTCATAAATTCAATGGTTAATTTCACACCTCTCGCTCATAAATTGCATAGCTAGTTTCGCAAAGCTCACTCATAAATTCAATGGCTAATTTCACACCTCTCGCTCATAAATTCCATAGCTAGTTTCGCAAAGCTCACTCATAAATTCAATGGCTAATTTCACACCGCTCGCTCATAAATTCCATGGCCAACTTCACACCACTCGCTCATAAATTCCATAGCCAACTTCGCACCGCTCGCTCGTAAATTCCATGGCCAACTTCACACGGTTCGCTCATAAATTCCATGACCAACTTAATACCGCTCGCTCATATATTCTATGGCTAATTTTATACCGCTCGCTCATAAATTCCATGACCAACTTCACACCACTCGCTCATAAATTCCACGGCCAACTTCACACCGTTCGCTCATAAAATCCATGGACATCTTCGCACCGCTCGCTCATAAATTCCAGAGATAACTGCACAACGCTCGCTCATAAATTTCATAGCTAATGTCGCACAGCTCACTCATAAATTCAATGGCTAATTTCACACCGCTCGCTCATAAATTCCATGGCCAACATCACACCACTAGCTCATAAATTCCATGGCCAACTTCACACGGCTCGCTCATATATTCAATGGTTAATTTCACACCTCTCGCTCATAAATTCCATAGCTAGTTTCGCACAGCTCACTCATAAATTCAATGGCTAATTTCACACCGCTCGCTCATACATTCCATGGCCAACTTCACACCACTCGCTCATAAATTCCATAGCTAACTTCGCACCGCTCGCTCGTAAATTCCATGGCCAACTTCACACGGTTCGCTCATAAATTCCATGACCAACTTAATACCGCTCGGTCATATATTCTATGGCTAATTTCATACCGCTCGCTCATAAATTCCGTGACAAACTTTACACCACTCGGACATAAATTCCATGGCCTACTTCACACGGTTCGCTCATAAATTCTATGGCCAACTTGACACCGCTCGCTCATAAATACCATAGCTAATTTCGCACCGCTCGCTCATCGATTCCATGGCCAACTTGCTCGGGCATGAATTCCATGGCCAACTTGACAGCGCTCGCTCATAAATTCCATAGCTAATTTCGCACCGCTCGCTCATAAATTCAAGGGCACATTTCACACCGCTCGCTCATAAATTCCACGTTCAACTTCACACCGCTCGCTCATAAAATCCATGGCCGACTTCGCACCGCTCGCTCATAAAATCCATGGCCGATTTCTCACCGCTCGCTCATAAAATCCATGGTTAACTTCGCATTGCTCGCTCATAAATTCCATAGCCAACTTCACACCGCTAGCTCATAAATTCCAAGGCCAACTTCGCACCGCTCGCTCATAAATTCCATGGCCAAATTTACACCGATCGAACATAAATTCCATCGTCAACTTCACACCGCTCGACCATAAATTCCATAGCCAACTTCACACCAGTCGCTAATACATTCCATGGCCAACTTCACACCAGTCGCTCATAAATTCCATGGCCAACTTAGTACCACTCGCTCATAAATTCCATGGCCAACTTAGTACCACTCGCTCATAAATTTCAGAGCCAACTTCACACCGATAGCTCATAAATTCCACAGCTAATTTCGCACCGCTCGCTCATAAATTCCACGGCCAAATTCACACCGCTCGCTCATAAATTCCATAGCTAATGTCGCGCCGCTCGCTCATAAATTCAATAGCTAATTTCGCACCGCTCGCTCATAAATTCCATAGCTAATGTCGCACCGCTCGCTCATAAATTCAATAGCTAATTTCGCACCGCTCGCTCATACATTCCATGGCCAACTTCACACCACTCGCTCATAAATTCCATGGCCAACTTAGTACCACTCGCTCATAAATTCCATGGCCAACTTAGTACCACTCGCTCATAAATTCCAGAGCCAACTTCACACCGATAGCTCATAAATTCCATAGCTAATTTCGCACCGCTCGCTCATAAATTCCACGGCCAACTGCACATAGCTCGCTAATAAATTCCACGGCCAACTTCACACATCTCGCTCATAAAATCCATGGCCCACTTCGCACCGGTAGCTCATAAATTCCAAAGCCAGCTTCACACCGCTCGCTCATAAAATCCATGGCCAAATTTACACCGATCGAACATAAATTTCATCGTCAACTTCACACCGCTCGAACATAAATTCCATAGCCAACTTCACACCAGTCGCTAATACATTCCATGGCCAACTTCACACCACTCGCTCATAAATTCCATGGCCAACTTAGTACCACTCGCTCATAAATTCCATGGCCAACTTAGTACCACTCGCTCATAAATTCCAGAGCCAACTTCACACCGATAGCTCATAAATTCCATAGCTAATTTCGCACCGCTCGCTCATAAATTCCACGGCCAACTTCACACCGCTCGCTCATAAAATCCATGGCCGACTTCGCACCGCTCGCTCATAAAATCCACGGTTAACTTCGCATTGCTCGCTCATAAATTCCATAGCCAACATCACACCGCTAGCTCATAAATTCCAAGGACAACTTCGCACCGCTCGCTCATAAATTTCACGGCCAACTTCACACCGCTCGCTCATAAGTTCCATGGCCAACTTCACAACGCTCGCTCATGAAATCCATGGACAACTTCGCACCGCTCGCTCATAAGTTCCAGAGCTAACTTCACAGCGCTAGCTCATAAATTCCATAGCTAATTTCGCACCGCTCGGGCATAAATTCCATGGCCAACTTGACACCGCTTGCTCATGAAATCCATAGCCAGCATCACACCGCTCGCTCATAAGTTCCAAGGCCAACTTCGCACCCCTAGCTCATAAATTCCATGGCCGTCTTCAAACCACTCGCTCATATTTTCCACGGCCAACTTCACACCGCTCGCTCATAAAATCCATGGCTAATTTCACACCGCTCGCTCATAAATTCCATGGCCAACTTCACACCGCTCACTCATAAAATCCATGGCCAACTTAAAACCGCTGGCTCATAAAATCCATAGCCAACTTAAAACCGCTCGCTCATAAAATCCATAGTCAACTTCACAGCGCTCGCACATAAATTTCATAGCTAATGTCGCACAGCTCACTTATAAATTCAATGGCTAATTTCACACCGCTCGCTCATAAATTCCATGGCCAACATCACACCACTAGCTCATAAATTCCATGGCCAACTTCACACGGCTCGCTCATAAAATCCATAGCCAATTTCACACCGCTCGCTCACAAATTCAATGGTTAATTTCACACCTCTCGCTCATAAAGTCCATAGCTAGTTTCGCACAGCTCACTCATAAATTCAATAGCTAATTTCACACCGCCCGCTCATAAAGCCATGGCCAACTTCACACCACTCGCTCATAAATTCCATGGCCAACTTCACACGGCTCGCTCATAAAAATCATAGACAATATCACACCGCTCGCTCAGAATTTCCATGACCAACTTAATACCGCTCGGTCATAGATTCTATGGCTAATTTTATACCGCTCGCTCATAAATTCCATGGCCATCTACAAACCGCTCGCTCATAATTTCGATGGCCAACTTCACACCTCTCGCTCATAAAATCCATGGCCAACTTCGCACCGCTCGCTTATAAAATCCAGAGCCAACTTCACACAGCTAGCTCATAAATTCCAATGCCAACTATGCACTGCGCGCTCATAAATTCCATAGTCTACTTCACACCGCTAGCTCATAAATTCCATGGCCAACTTAGTACCGCTGGCTCATAAAATCCATAGTCAACTTAACACCGCTCGTTCATCAATTCCATAGCTAATTTCGCACCGGTCGCTTATAAATTCCAGACTCAACTTCACACCGCTAGCTCATAAACTCCAAGGCCCACTTCGCACCGCTCGCTCATAAATTCCATGGCTAGTTTCACACCGCTCGCTCATAAATTCCGCGGCCACCTGCACACAGCTCGCTAATAAATTCCACGGACAACTTCACACCGTTCGCTCATAAATTCGATTGCCAACTTAATACCGCTCGCTCATAAATTCTATGGACAACTTCACACCGCTCGCTTATAAATTCCATGGCCATTTTCACATCGCTCGCTCATAAATTCCATGGCCAAATTCACACCACTCGCTCATAAATTCCACGGCCAACTTCACACCGCTCGCTCATAAAATCCATGGACATCTTCACACCGCTCGCTCATAAATTCAATGGTTAATTTCACAACTCTCGCTCATAAATTCCATAGCTAGTTTCGCAAAGCTCACTCATAAATTCAATGGCTAATTTCACACCTCTCGCTCATAAATTCCATAGATAGTTTCGCAAAGCTCACTCATAAATTCAATGGCTAATTTCACACCGCTCGCTCATAAATGCCATGGCCAACTTCACACCACTCGCTCATAAATTCCATGGCCAACTTCACACCACTCGCTCATAAATTCCACGGCCAACTTAACACCGCTCGCTCATAAAATCCATGGACATCTTCGCACCGCTCGCTCATAAATTCCATAGCTAATTTCGCACCGGTCGCTCATAAATTCAATGGCTAATTTCACACCGCTCGTTCATGAATTCCATGGCTAATTTCACAAGGTTCGCTCATAAATTCCATGGCCAACTTCACACCACCCGCTCATAAATTCCATGGTTAACTTCGAACCGCTCGCTCATAAATTCCATCGCCAATTTCTCACCGCTCGCTCATAATTTCCATGACCAACTTAATACAGCTCGCTCATATATTCTATGGCTAATTTTATACTGCTCGCTCTTAAATTCCGTGATCAACTTTACACCGCTCGAACATAAATTCAATAGCCAACTTCACACAGCTCGCTCATAAATTCCATGGCCATCTTCAAACCGCTAGCTCATATTTTCCACGGCCATCTTCACACCGCTCGCTCATAAAATCCAATTGCAACTTCGCACCGGTCGCTTATAAATTCCAGACTCAACTTCACACCGCTAGCTCATAAACTCCAAGGCCCACTTCGCACCGCTCGCTCATAAATTCCATGGCTAGTTTCACACCGCTCGCTCATAAATTCCGCGGCCACCTGCACACAGCTCGCTAATAAATTCCACGGACAACTTCACACCGTTCGCTCATAAATTCGATTGCCAACTTAATACCGCTCGCTCATAAATTCTATGGACAACTTCACACCGCTCGCTTATAAATTCCATGGCCATTTTCACATCGCTCGCTCATAAATTTCATGGCCAACTTCACACCACTCGCTCATAAATTCCACGGCCAACTTCACACCGCTCGCTCATAAAATCCATGGACATCTTCACACCGCTCGCTCATAAATTCAATGGTTAATTTCACACCTCTCGCTCATAAATTGCATAGCTAGTTTCGCAAAGCTCACTCATAAATTCAATGGCTAATTTCACACCTCTCGCTCATAAATTCCATAGCTAGTTTCGCAAAGCTCACTCATAAATTCAATGGCTAATTTCACACCGCTCGCTCATAAATTCCATGGCCAACTTCACACCACTCGCTCATAAATTCCATAGCCAACTTCGCACCGCTCGCTCGTAAATTCCATGGCCAACTTCACACGGTTCGCTCATAAATTCCATGACCAACTTAATACCGCTCGCTCATATATTCTATGGCTAATTTTATACCGCTCGCTCATAAATTCCATGACCAACTTCACACCACTCGCTCATAAATTCCACGGCCAACTTCACACCGCTCGCTCATAAAATCCATGGACATCTTCGCACCGCTCGCTCATAAATTCCAGAGATAACTGCACAACGCTCGCTCATAAATTTCATAGCTAATGTCGCACAGCTCACTCATAAATTCAATGGCTAATTTCACACCGCTCGCTCATAAATTCCATGGCCAACTTCACACGGTTCGCTCATAAATTCCATGACCAACTTAATACCGCTCGCTCATATATTCTATGGCTAATTTTATACCGCTCGCTCATAAATTCCATGACCAACTTTACACCGCTCGAACATAAATTCCATGGCCAACTTCACACCGCTCGCTCATAAATTCCATGGCTAATTTCACACCGCTCGCTCATAAATTCCATGGCCAACTTCACAACGATCGCTCATAAAATCCATAGCCAACTTAAAACCGCTCGCTCATAAAATCCATAGTCAACTTCACACCGCTCGTTCATCAATTCCATAACTATTTTCGCACCGGTCGCTCATAAATTCCATGGGCAACTTCATACCGCTCGCTCAAAAATTCCATAGCTAATTTCGCACCGCTCGCTCATAAATTCAAGGGCTAATTTCACACCGCTCGCTCATAAATCCGATTGCCAACTTAATACCGCTCGCTCATAAATTCTATGGCCAACTTCACACCGCTCGCTTATAAATTCCATGTCCATCTTCACATCGCACGCCCATAAATTCCATACCCAACTTCGCACCGCTCGCTCATAAAATCCAGAGCCAACTTCACACCGCTAGCTCATAAATTCCAAGGTTAACTTCGCATTGCTCGCTTATAAATTCCATGGCCATCTTCACACGCCTCGCTCATAAAATCCATAGCCAATTTCACACCGCTCGCTCACAAATTCAATGGTTAATTTCACACCTCTCGCTCATAAATTCCATAGCTAGTTTCGCACAGCTCACTCATAAATTTAATGGCTAATTTCACACCGCTCGCTCATAAATTCCATGGCCAACTTCACACCACTCGCTCATAAATTCCATAGCCAACTTCGCACCGCTCGCTCGTAAATTCCATGGCCAACTTCACACGGTTCGCTCATAAATTCCATGACCAACTTAATACCGCTCGCTCATATATTCTATGGCTAATTTTATACCGCTCGCTAATAAATTCCATGACCAACTTTACACCGCTCGAACATAAATTCCATGGTCAACTTCAAACCGCATGCTCAAAAATTCCATGGCCATCTCCAAACCGCTCGCTGAAAAATTCCATGGCCATCTTCAAACCGCCCGCTCATAAAATCCATATCCAACTTCACACCGCAAGCTCATAAATTCCATGGCCAACTTAGTACCGCTCGCTCATAAAATCCATAGTCAACTTCACACCGCTCGCTCATAAATTCCATGACCAACGTCACACGGCTCGAACATAAATTCCATGGCCAACTTCACACCGCTCGCTCATAAATCCGATTGCCAACTTAATACCGCTCGCTCATAAATTCTATGGCCAACTTCACACCGCTCGCTTATAAATTCCATGGCCATCTTCACATCGCTCGCTCATAAAATCCATGACCAACTTCGCACCGCACGCTCATAAAATCCATGGCCAACTTCGGACCGCACGCCCATAAATTCCATACCCAACTTCGCACCGCTCGCTCATCAAATCCAGAGCCAACTTCACACCGCTAGCTCATAAATTCCAAGGCCAACTTCGCGTTGCTCGCTTATTAAATCCATGGCCAACTTCACACAGCTCGCTCATAAATTCCATGACCATCTTCAAACCGCCCGCTCATAAAATCCATATCCAACTTCACACCGCTCGCTCATAAATCCGATTGCCAACTTAATACCGCTCGCTCATAAATTCTATGGCCAACTTCACACCGCTCGCTCATAAAATCCATGGACATCTTCGCACCGCTCGCTCATAAATTCCAGAGATAACTGCACAACGCTCGCTCATAAATTTCATAGCTAATGTCGCACAGCTCACTCATAAATTCAATGGCTAATTTCACACCGCTCGCTCATAAATTCCATGGCCAACATCACACCACTAGCTCATAAATTCCATGGCCAACTTCACACGGCTCGCTCATAAATTCAATGGTTAATTTCACACCTCTCGCTCATAAATTCCATAGCTATTTTCGCACAGCTCACTCATAAATTCAATGGCTAATTTCACACCGCTCGCTCATAAATTCCATGGCCAACTTCACACCGCTCAATCATAAAATCCATGGCCAACTTAAAACCGCTCGCTCATAAAATCCATACCCAACTTAAAACCGCTCGCTCATAAAATCCATAGTCAACTTCACAGCGCTCGCACATAAATTTCATAGCTAATGTCGCACAGCTCACTCATAAATTCAATGGCTAATTTCACACCGCTCGCTCATAAATTCCATGGCCAACATCACACCACTAGCTCATAAATTCCATGGCCAACTTCACACGGCTCGCTCATAAAATCCATAGCCAATTTCACACCGCTCGCTCACAAATTCAATGGTTAATTTCACACCTCTCGCTCATAAAGTCCATAGCTAGTTTCGCACAGCTCACTCATAAATTCAATAGCTAATTTCACACCGCTCGCTCATAAAGCCATGGCCAACTTCGCACCACTCGCTCATAAATTCCATGGCCAACTTCACACGGCTCGCTCATAATATTCATAGACAATTTCACACCGCTCGCTCAGAATTTCTATGACCAACTTAATACCGCTCGGTCATATATTCTATGGCTAATTTTATACCGCTCGCTCATAAATTCCGTGAAAAACTTTACACCGCTCGAACATAAATTCAATAGCTAACTGCACACCGCTTGCTCATAAATTCCATGGCCATCTTCAAACCGCTCGCTCATAATTTCGATGGCCAACTTCACACCTCTCGCTCATAAAATCCATGGCCAACTTCGCACCGCTCGCTTATAAAATCCAGAGCCAACTTCACACAGCTAGCTCATAAATTCCAATGCCAACTATGCACTGCGCACTCATAAATTCCATAGTCTACTTCACACCGCTAGCTCATAAATTCCATGGCCAACTTAGTACCGCTAGCTCATAAAATCCATAGTCAACTTCACACCGCTCGTTCATGAATTCCATAACTATTTTCGCACCGGTCGCTCATAAATTCCATGGGCAACTTCATACCGCTCGCTCAAAAATTCCATAGCTAATTTCGCACCGCTCGCTTATAAATTCAAGGGCTAATTTCACACCGCTCGCTCTCAAATTCCATGGCCAACATTCCACCGCTTGCTCATAAATTCCATGGCCGACTTCAAACCGCTCGCTCATAATTTCCGTGGCCAACTTCACAACGCTCGCTCATAAATTCGATGGACAACTTCACGAAGCTTGAACATAAATTCCATGGCCAACTTCACACCGCTCGCTTATAAATTCCATGGCCATCTTCACATCGCTCGCTCATAAAATCCATGACCAACTTCGCACCGCACGCTCATAAAATCCATGGCCAACTTCGGACCGCACGCCCATAAATTCCATACCCAACTTCGCACCGCTCGCTCATAAAATCCAGAGCCAACTTCACACCGCTAGCTCATAAATTCCAAGGCCAACTTCGCATTGCTCGCTTATAAAATCCATGGCCAACTTCACACAGCTCGCTCATAAATTCCATGACCACCTTCAAACCGCCCGCTCATAAAATCCATATCCAACTTCACACCGCAAGCTCATAAATTCCATGGCCAACTTAGTACCGCTAGCTCATAAAATCCATAGTCAACTTCACACCGCTCGTTCATGAATTCCATAACTATTTTCGCACCGGTCGCTCATAAATTCCATGGGCAACTTCATACCGCTCGCTCAAAAATTCCATAGCTAATTTCGCACCGCTCGCTTATAAATTCAAGGGCTAATTTCACACCGCTCGCTCTCAAATTCCATGGCCAACATTCCACCGCTTGCTCATAAATTCCATGGCCGACTTCAAACCGCTCGCTCATAATTTCCGTGGCCAACTTCACAACGCTCGCTCATAAATTCGATGGACAACTTCACGAAGCTTGAACATAAATTCCATGGCCAACTTCACACCGCTCGCTTATAAATTCCATGGCCATCTTCACATCGCTCGCTCATAAAATCCATGACCAACTTCGCACCGCACGCTCATAAAATCCATGGCCAACTTCGGACCGCACGCCCATAAATTCCATACCCAACTTCGCACCGCTCGCTCATAAAATCCAGAGCCAACTTCACACCGCTAGCTCATAAATTCCAAGGCCAACTTCGCATTGCTCGCTTATAAATTCCATGACCATCTTCAAACCGCCCGCTCATAAAATCCATATCCAACTTCACACCGCAAGCTCATAAATTCCATGGCCAACTTAGTACCGCTCGCTCATAAAATCCATAGTCAACTTCACACCGCTCGTTCATCAATTCCATAGCTAATTTCGCACCGGTCGCTCATAAATTCCATGGGCAACTTCATACCGCTCGCTCATAAATTGAAGGGCTTATTTCACACCGCTCGCTCATAAATGCCATGGCCAACTTCACACCACTCGCTCATAAATTCCATGACCAACTTCACACCACTCGCTCATAAATTCCATGGCCAACTTCACACCACTCGCTCATAAATTCCACGGCCAACTTAACACCGCTCGCTCATAAAATCCATGGACATCTTCGCACCGCTCGCTCATAACTTCCATAGCTAATTTCGCACCGGTCGCTCATAAATTCAATGGCTAATTTCACACCGCTCGTTCATGAATTCCATGGCTAATTTCACAAGGTTCGCTCATAAATTCCATGGCCAACTTCACACCGCCCGCTCATAAATTCCATGGTTAACTTCGAACCGCTCGCTCATAAATTCCATCGCCAATTTCTCACCGCTCGCTCATAATTTCCATGACCAACTTAATACAGCTCGCTCATATATTCTATGGCTAATTTTATACTGCTCGCTCATAAATTCCGTGATCAACTTTACACCGCTCGAACATAAATTCAATAGCCAACTTCACACAGCTCGCTCATAAATTCCATGGCCATCTTCAAACCGCTAGCTCATATTTTCCACGGCCATCTTCACACCGCTCGCTCATAAAATCCAATTGCAACTTCGCACCGGTCGCTTATAAATTCCAGACTCAACTTCACACCGCTAGCTCATAAACTCCAAGGCCCACTTCGCACCGCTCGCTCATAAATTCCATGGCTAGTTTCACACCGCTCGCTCATAAATTCCGCGGCCACCTGCACACAGCTCGCTAATAAATTCCACGGACAACTTCACACCGTTCGCTCATAAATTCGATTGCCAACTTAATACCGCTCGCTCATAAATTCTATGGACAACTTCACACCGCTCGCTTATAAATTCCATGGCCATTTTCACATCGCTCGCTCATAAATTCCATGGCCAACTTCACACCACTCGCTCATAAATTCCACGGCCAACTTCACACCGCTCGCTCATAAAATCCATGGACATCTTCACACCGCTCGCTCATAAATTCAATGGTTAATTTCACACCTCTCGCTCATAAATTGCATAGCTAGTTTCGCAAAGCTCACTCATAAATTCAATGGCTAATTTCACACCTCTCGCTCATAAATTCCATAGCTAGTTTCGCAAAGCTCACTCATAAATTCAATGGCTAATTTCACACCGCTCGCTCATAAATTCCATGGCCAACTTCACACCACTCGCTCATAAATTCCATAGCCAACTTCGCACCGCTCGCTCGTAAATTCCATGGCCAACTTCACACGGTTCGCTCATAAATTCCATGACCAACTTAATACCGCTCGCTCATATATTCTATGGCTAATTTTATACCGCTCGCTCATAAATTCCATGACCAACTTCACACCACTCGCTCATAAATTCCACGGCCAACTTCACACCGTTCGCTCATAAAATCCATGGACATCTTCGCACCGCTCGCTCATAAATTCCAGAGATAACTGCACAACGCTCGCTCATAAATTTCATAGCTAATGTCGCACAGCTCACTCATAAATTCAATGGCTAATTTCACACCGCTCGCTCATAAATTCCATGGCCAACATCACACCACTAGCTCATAAATTCCATGGCCAACTTCACACGGCTCGCTCATAAATTCAATGGTTAATTTCACACCTCTCGCTCATAAATTCCATAGCTAGTTTCGCACAGCTCACTCATAAATTCAATGGCTAATTTCACACCGCTCGCTCATACATTCCATGGCCAACTTCACACCACTCGCTCATAAATTCCATAGCTAACTTCGCACCGCTCGCTCGTAAATTCCATGGCCAACTTCACACGGTTCGCTCATAAATTCCATGACCAACTTAATACCGCTCGCTCATATA
The DNA here is from genome assembly GCA_964016905.1 of Perithous albicinctus. Classification (NCBI taxonomy): domain Eukaryota; kingdom Metazoa; phylum Arthropoda; class Insecta; order Hymenoptera; family Ichneumonidae; genus Perithous; species Perithous albicinctus. Next base: position 4,065,759 of record OZ024698.1, on the reverse strand, counting down.
TTCTATGGCTAATTTTATACCGCTCGCTCATAAATTCCATGACCAACTTTACACCGCTCGAACATAAATTCCATGGCCAACTTCACACCGCTCGCTCATAAATTCCATGGCCATCTTCAAACCGCCCGCTCATAAAATCCCTATCCAACTTCACACCGCAAGCTCATAAATTCCATGGCCAACTTAGTACCGCTCGCTCATAAAATCCATAGTCAACTTCACACCACTCGTTCATCAATTCCATAGCTAATTTCGCACCGGTCGCTCATAAATTCCATGGGCAACTTCATACCGCTCGCTCATAAATTCAAGGGCTAATTTCACACCGCTCGAACATAAATTCCATGGCCAACTTCAAACCGCTTGCTCATAAATCCCATGGCCGTCTCCAAACCGCTCGCTGATAAATTCCATGGCCAACTTCACACCGCTCGCTCATAAATTCCATGACCAACTTTACACGGCTCGAACATAAATTCCATGGCTAATTTTATACCGCTCGCTCATAAATTCAATCGTTAATTTTACACCTCTCTCTCCTAAATTCCATAGCTAATTTCGCACCGCTCGCTCATAAATTCAAGGGCTAATGTCACACCGCTCGCTCACAAATTCCATGGCCAACTTTCCACCGCTTGCTCATAAATTCCATGGCCGACTTCAAACCGCTCGCTTATAAATTCCATGGCCATCTTCACATCGCTCGCTCATAAAATCCATGACCAACTTCGCACCGCCCGCTCATAAAATCCATGGCCAACTTCGGACCGCACGCCCATAAATTCCGTACCCATCTTCGCACCGCTCGCTCATAAAATCCAGGGCCAACTTCACACCGCTAGCTCATAAATTCCAAGGCCAACTTCGCACCGCTCGCTCATAAATTCCAAAGCCAACTTCACACCGCTACCTCATAAATTCTAAGGCCAACTATGCACTGCGCGCTCATAAATTCCATAGTCTACTTCGCACCGCTAGCTCATAAATTCCATGGCCAACTTAGTACCGCTCGCTCATAAAATTCATAGTCAACTTCACGCCGCTCGTTCGTGAATTCCAGAGATAACTGCACAGCGCTCGCTCATAATTTCATAGCTAATGTCGCACAGCTCACTCATAAATTCAATGGCTAATTTCACACCGCTCGCTCATAAATTCCATGACCAACTTCACACCACTCGCTCATAAATTCCACGGCCAACTTCACACCGCTCGCTCATAAAATCCATGGACATCTTCGCACCGCTCGCTCATAAATTCCAGAGATAACTGCACAACGCTCGCTCATAAATTTCATAGCTAATGTCGCACAGCTCACTCATAAATTCAATGGCTAATTTCACACCGCTCGCTCATAAATTCCATGGCCAACTTCACACCGCTCGCTCATAAATTCCATGGCCATCTTCAAACCGCCCGCTCATAAAATCCCTATCCAACTTCACACCGCAAGCTCATAAATTCCATGGCCAACTTCAAACCGCTTGCTCATAAATCCCATGGCCGTCTCCAAACCGCTCGCTGATAAATTCCATGGCCAACTTCACACCGCTCGCTCATAAATTCCATGACCAACTTTACACGGCTCGAACATAAATTCCATGGCTAATTTTATACCGCTCGCTCATAAATTCAATCGTTAATTTTACACCTCTCTCTCCTAAATTCCATAGCTAATTTCGCACCGCTCGCTCATAAATTCAAGGGCTAATGTCACACCGCTCGCTCACAAATTCCATGGCCAACTTTCCACCGCTTGCTCATAAATTCCATGGCCGACTTCAAACCGCTCGCTTATAAATTCCATGGCCATCTTCACATCGCTCGCTCATAGAATCCATGACTAACTTCGCACCGCCCGCTCATAAAATCCATGGCCAACTTCGGATCGCACGCCCATAAATTCCATACCCATCTTCGCACCGCTCGCTCATAAAATCCAGGGCCAACTTCACACCGCTAGCTCATAAATTCCAAGGCCAACTTCGCATTGCTCGCTTATAAATTCCATGGCCAACTTCACACCTCTCGCTCATAAATTCCACGGCCAACTTCACACCGCTCGCTCATAAAATTCATGGACATCTTCGCACCGCTCGCTCATAAATTCCAGAGATAACTGCACAACGCTCGCTCATAAATTTCATAGCTAATGTCGCACAGCTCACTTATAAATTCAATGGCTAATTTCACACCGCTCGCTCATAAATTCCATGGCCAACATCACACCACTAGCTCATAAATTCCATGGCCAACTTCACAACGGTCGCTCATAAATTCCATGGCCAACTTCACACCGCTCGCTCATAAAATGCATGGCCAACTTAAAACCGCTCGCTCATAAAATCCATAGCCAACTTAAAACCGCTCGCTCATAAAATTCATAGTCAACTTCACACCGCTCGTTCATCAATTCCATAACTATTTTCGCACCGGTCGCTCATAAATTCCATGGGCAACTTCATACCGCTCGCTCAAAAATTCCATAGCTAATTTCGCACCGCTCGCTCATAAATTCAAGGGCTAATTTCACACCGCTCTCTCACAAATTCCATGGCCAACTTTCCACCGCTTGCTCATAAATTCCATGGCCGACTTCAAACCGCTCGCTCATAATTTCCATGGCCAACTTCACACCGCTCGATCATAAATTCGATGGACAACTTCACGAAGCTTGAACATAAATTCCATGGCCAACTTCACACCGCTCGCTTATAAATTCCATGGCCATCTTCACATCGCTCGCTCATAAAATCCATGACCAAGTTCGCACCGCACGCTCATAAAATCCATGGCCAACTTCGGACCGCACGCCCATAAATTCCATACCCAACTTCGCACAGCTCGCTCATAAAATCCAGAGGCAACTTCACACCGCTAGCTCATAAATTCCAAGGCCAACTTCGCACCGCTCGCTTATAAATTCAAGGGCTAATTTCACACCGCTCGCTCTCAAATTCCATGGCCAACATTCCACCGCTTGCTCATAAATTCCATGGCCGACTTCAAACCGCTCGCTCATAATTTCCGTGGCCAACTTCACACCGCTCGCTCATAAATTCGATGGACAACTTCACGAAGCTTGAACATAAATTCCATGGCCAACTTCACACCGCTCGCTGATAAATTCCATGGCCATCTTCACATCGCTCGCTCATAAAATCCATGACCAACTTCGCACCGCACGCTCATAAAATCCATGGCCAACTTCGGACCGCACGCCCATAAATTCCATACCCAACTTCGCACCGCTCGCTCATAAAATCCAGAGCCAACTTCACACCGCTAGCTCATAAATTCCAAGGCCAACTTCGCATTGCTCGCTTATAAAATCCATGGCCAACTTCACACAGCTCGCTCATAAATTCCATATCCAACTTCACACCGCAAGCTCATAAATTCCATGGCCAACTTAGTACCGCTCGCTCATAAAATCCATAGTCAACTTCACACCGCTCGCTCATAATTTCCATGGCCAACTTCACACCGCTCGATCATAAATTCGATGGACAACTTCACGAAGCTTGAACATAAATTCCATGGCCAACTTCACACCGCTCGCTTATAAATTCCATGGCCATCTTCACATCGCTCGCTCATAAAATCCATGACCAAGTTCGCACCGCACGCTCATAAAATCCATGGCCAACTTCGGACCGCACGCCCATAAATTCCATACCCAACTTCGCACAGCTCGCTCATAAAATCCAGAGGCAACTTCACACCGCTAGCTCATAAATTCCAAGGCCAACTTCGCACCGCTCGCTTATAAATTCAAGGGCTAATTTCACACCGCTCGCTCTCAAATTCCATGGCCAACATTCCACCGCTTGCTCATAAATTCCATGGCCGACTTCAAACCGCTCGCTCATAATTTCCGTGGCCAACTTCACACCGCTCGCTCATAAATTCGATGGACAACTTCACGAAGCTTGAACATAAATTCCATGGCCAACTTCACACCGCTCGCTTATAAATTCCATGGCCATCTTCACATCGCTCGCTCATAAAATCCATGACCAACTTCGCACCGCACGCTCATAAAATCCATGGCCAACTTCGGACCGCACGCCCATAAATTCCATACCCAACTTCGCACCGCTCGCTCATAAAATCCAGAGCCAACTTCACACCGCTAGCTCATAAATTCCAAGGCCAACTTCGCATTGCTCGCTTATAAAATCCATGGCCAACTTCACACAGCTCGCTCATAAATTCCATGACCATCTTCAAACCGCCCGCTCATAAAATCCATATCCAACTTCACACCGCAAGCTCATAAATTCCATGGCCAACTTAGTACCGCTCGCTCATAAAATCCATAGTCAACTTCACACCGCTCGTTCATCAATTCCATAGCTAATTTCGCACCGGTCGCTCATAAATTCCATGGGCAACTTCATACCGCTCGCTCATAAATTGAAGGGCTTATTTCACACCGCTCGCTCATAAATGCCATGGCCAACTTCACACCACTCGCTCATAAATTCCATGACCAACTTCACACCACTCGTTCATAAATTCCACGGCCAACTTCGCACCGCTCGCTCATAAAATCCATGGACATCTTCGCACCGCTCGCTCATAAATCCGATTGATAACTTAGTACCGCTCGCTCATAAAATTCATAGTCAACTTCACACCGCTCGTTCATCAATTCCATAGCTAATTTCGCACCGGTCGCTCATAAATTCCATGGGCAACTTCATACCGCTCGCTCATAAATTCAAGGGCTAATTTCACACCGCTCGCTCATAAATGCCATGGCCAACTTCACACCACTCGCTCATAAATTCCATGGCCAACTTCACACCACTCGCTCATAAATTCCACGGCCAACTTAACACCGCTCGCTCATAAAATCCATGGACATCTTCGCACCGCTCGCTCATAAATTCCATAGCTAATTTCGCACCGGTCGCTCATAAATTCAATGGCTAATTTCACACCGCTCGTTCATGAATTCCATGGCTAATTTCACAAGGTTCGCTCATAAATTCCATGGCCAACTTCACACCACCCGCTCATAAATTCCATGGTTAACTTCGAACCGCTCGCTCATAAATTCCATCGCCAATTTCTCACCGCTCGCTCATAATTTCCATGACCAACTTAATACAGCTCGCTCATATATTCTATGGCTAATTTTATACTGCTCGCTCATAAATTCCGTGATCAACTTTACACCGCTCGAACATAAATTCAATAGCCAACTTCACACAGCTCGCTCATAAATTCCATGGCCATCTTCAAACCGCTAGCTCATATTTTCCACGGCCATCTTCACACCGCTCGCTCATAAAATCCAATTGCAACTTCGCACCGGTCGCTTATAAATTCCAGACTCAACTTCACACCGCTAGCTCATAAACTCCAAGGCCCACTTCGCACCGCTCGCTCATAAATTCCATGGCTAGTTTCACACCGCTCGCTCATAAATTCCGCGGCCACCTGCACACAGCTCGCTAATAAATTCCACGGACAACTTCACACCGTTCGCTCATAAATTCGATTGCCAACTTAATACCGCTCGCTCATAAATTCTATGGACAACTTCACACCGCTCGCTTATAAATTCCATGGCCATTTTCACATCGCTCGCTCATAAATTCCATGGCCAACTTCACACCACTCGCTCATAAATTCCACGGCCAACTTCACACCGCTCGCTCATAAAATCCATGGACATCTTCACACCGCTCGCTCATAAATTCAATGGTTAATTTCACACCTCTCGCTCATAAATTCCATAGCTAGTTTCGCAAAGCTCACTCATAAATTCAATGGCTAATTTCACACCTCTCGCTCATAAATTCCATAGATAGTTTCACAAAGCTCACTCATAAATTCAATGGCTAATTTCACACCGCTCGCTCATAAATTCCATGGCCAACTTCACACCACTCGCTCATAAATTCCATGGACATCTTCGCACCGCTCGCTCATAAATTCCAGAGATAACTGCACAACGCTCGCTCATAAATTTCATAGCTAATGTCGCACAGCTCACTCATAAATTCAATGGCTAATTTCACACCGCTCGCTCATAAATTTCATAGCTAATGTCGCACAGCTCACTCATAAATTCAATGGCTAATTTCACACCGCTCGCTCATAAATTCCATGGCCAACTTCACACGGTTCGCTCATAAATTCCATGACCAACTTAATACCGCTCGCTCATATATTCTATGGCTAATTTTATACCGCTCGCTCATAAATTCCATGACCAACTTTACACCGCTCGAACATAAATTCCATGGCCAACTTCACACCGCTCGCTCATAAATTCCATGGCCATCGTCAAACCGCCCGCTCATAAAATCCCTATCCAACTTCACACCGCAAGCTCATAAATTCCATGGCCAACTTAGTACCGCTCGCTCATAAAATCCATAGTCAACTTCACACCACTCGTTCATCAATTCCATAGCTAATTTCGCACCGGTCGCTCATAAATTCCATGGGCAACTTCATACCGCTCTATCATAAATTCAAGGGCTAATTTCACACCGCTCGAACATAAATTCCATGGCCAACTTCAAACCGCTTGCTCATAAATCCCATGGCCGTCTCCAAACCGCTCGCTGATAAATTCCATGGCCAACTTCACACCGCTCGCTCATAAATTCCTTGACCAACTTTACACGGCTCGAACATAAATTCCATGGCTAATTTTATACCGCTCGCTCATAAATTCAATCGTTAATTTTACACCTCTCTCTCCTAAATTCCATAGCTAGTTTCGCACAGCTCACTCATAAATTCAATGGCCAACTTCACACCGCTCGCTTATAAATTCCATGGCCATTTTCACATCGCTCGCTCATAAATTCCATGGCCAACTTCACACCACTCGCTCATAAATTCCACGGCCAACTTCACACCGCTCGCTCATAAATTCCATGGCCAACTTAACACCACTCGCTCATAAATTCCACGGCCAACTTCACACCGCTCGCTCATAAAATCCATGGACATCTTCACACGGCTCGCTCATAAATTCAATGGTTAATTTCACACCACTCGCTCATAAATTCCATAGCTAGTTTCGCACAGCTCGCTCATAAATTCAATGGCTAATTTCACACCGCTCGCTCATAAATTCCATGGCCAACTTCACACCACTCGCTCATAAATTCCATAGCTAACTTCGCACCGCTCGCTCGTAAATTCCATGGCCAACTTCACACGGTACGCTCATAAATTCCATGACCGACTTAATACCGCTCGCTCATATATTCTATGGCTAATTTTATACCGCTCGCTCATAAATTCCATGACCAACTTTACACCGCTCGAACATAAATTCCATGGCCAACTTCAAACCGCATGCTCATAAATTCCATGGCCATCTCCAAACCGCTCGCTGATAAATTCCATGGCCAACTTCACACCGCTCGCTCATAAATTCCATGACCAACTTTACACGGCTCGAACATAAATTCCATGGCTAATTTTATACCGCTCGCTCATAAATTCAATCGTTAATTTTACACCTCTCTCTCATAAATTCCATAGCTATTTTCGCACAGCTCACTCATAAATTCAATGGCTAATTTCACACCGCTCGCTCATAAATTCCATGGCCAACTTCACACCGCTCACTCATAAAATCCATGGCCAACTTAAAACCGCTGGCTCATAAAATCCATAGCCAACTTAAAACCGCTCGCTCATAAAATCCATAGTCAACTTCACAGCGCTCGCACATAAATTTCATAGCTAATGTCGCACAGCTCACTTATAAATTCAATGGCTAATTTCACACCGCTCGCTCATAAATTCCGTGGCCAACATCACACCACTAGCTCATAAATTCCATGGCCAACTTCACACGGCTCGCTCATAAAATCCATAGCCAATTTCACACCGCTCGCTCACAAATTCAATGGTTAATTTCACACCTCTCGCTCATAAAGTCCATAGCTAGTTTCGCACAGCTCACTCATAAATTCAATAGCTAATTTCACACCGCCCGCTCATAAAGCCATGGCCAACTTCACACCACTCGCTCATAAATTCCATGGCCAACTTCACACGGCTCGCTCATAAAAATCATAGACAATATCACACCGCTCGCTCAGAATTTCCATGACCAACTTAATACCGCTCGGTCATAGATTCTATGGCTAATTTTATACCGCTCGCTCATAAATTCCATGGCCATCTTCAAACCGCTCGCTCATAATTTCGATGGCCAACTTCACACCTCTCGCTCATAAAATCCATGGCCAACTTCGCACCGCTCGCTTATAAAATCCAGAGCCAACTTCACACAGCTAGCTCATAAATTCCAATGCCAACTATGCACTGCGCGCTCATAAATTCCATAGTCTACTTCACACCGCTAGCTCATAAATTCCATGGCCAACTTAGTACCGCTGGCTCATAAAATCCATAGTCAACTTAACACCGCTCGTTCATCAATTCCATAGCTAATTTCGCACCGGTGGCTTATAAATTCCAGACTCAACTTCACACCGCTAGCTCATAAACTCCAAGGCCCACTTCGCACCGCTCGCTCATAAATTCCATGGCTAGTTTCACACCGCTCGCTCATAAATTCCGCGGCCACCTGCACACAGCTCGCTAATAAATTCCACGGACAACTTCACACCGTTCGCTCATAAATTCGATTGCCAACTTAATACCGCTCGCTCATAAATTCTATGGACAACTTCACACCGCTCGCTTATAAATTCCATGGCCATTTTCACATCGCTCGCTCATAAATTCCATGGCCAACTTCACACCACTCGCTCATAAATTCCACGGCCAACTTCACACCGCTCGCTCATAAAATCCATGGACATCTTCACACCGCTCGCTCATAAATTCAATGGTTAATTTCACAACTCTCGCTCATAAATTCCATAGCTAGTTTCGCAAAGCTCACTCATAAATTCAATGGCTAATTTCACACCTCTCGCTCATAAATTCCATAGATAGTTTCGCAAAGCTCACTCATAAATTCAATGGCTAATTTCACACCGCTCGCTCATAAATGCCATGGCCAACTTCACACCACTCGCTCATAAATTCCATGGCCAACTTCACACCACTCGCTCATAAATTCCACGGCCAACTTAACACCGCTCGCTCATAAAATCCATGGACATCTTCGCACCGCTCGCTCATAAATTCCATAGCTAATTTCGCACCGGTCGCTCATAAATTCAATGGCTAATTTCACACCGCTCGTTCATGAATTCCATGGCTAATTTCACAAGGTTCGCTCATAAATTCCATGGCCAACTTCACACCACCCGCTCATAAATTCCATGGTTAACTTCGAACCGCTCGCTCATAAATTCCATCGCCAATTTCTCACCGCTCGCTCATAATTTCCATGACCAACTTAATACAGCTCGCTCATATATTCTATGGCTAATTTTATACTGCTCGCTCATAAATTCCGTGATCAACTTTACACCGCTCGAACATAAATTCAATAGCCAACTTCACACAGCTCGCTCATAAATTCCATGGCCATCTTCAAACCGCTAGCTCATATTTTCCACGGCCATCTTCACACCGCTCGCTCATAAAATCCAATTGCAACTTCGCACCGGTCGCTTATAAATTCCAGACTCAACTTCACACCGCTAGCTCATAAACTCCAAGGCCCACTTCGCACCGCTCGCTCATAAATTCCATGGCTAGTTTCACACCGCTCGCTCATAAATTCCGCGGCCACCTGCACACAGCTCGCTAATAAATTCCACGGACAACTTCACACCGTTCGCTCATAAATTCGATTGCCAACTTAATACCGCTCGCTCATAAATTCTATGGACAACTTCACACCGCTCGCTTATAAATTCCATGGCCATTTTCACATCGCTCGCTCATAAATTCCATGGCCAACTTCACACCACTCGCTCATAAATTCCACGGCCAACTTCACACCGCTCGCTCATAAAATCCATGGACATCTTCACACCGCTCGCTCATAAATTCAATGGTTAATTTCACAACTCTCGCTCATAAATTCCATAGCTAGTTTCGCAAAGCTCACTCATAAATTCAATGGCTAATTTCACACCTCTCGCTCATAAATTCCATAGATAGTTTCGCAAAGCTCACTCATAAATTCAATGGCTAATTTCACACCGCTCGCTCATAAATTCCATGGCCAACTTCACACCACTCGCTCATAAATTCCATAGCCAACTTCGCACCGCTCGCTCGTAAATTCCATGGCCAACTTCACACGGTTCGCTCATAAATTCCATGACCAACTTAATACCGCTCGCTCATATATTCTATGGCTAATTTTATACCGCTCGCTCATAAATTCCATGACCAACTTCACACCACTCGCTCATAAATTCCACGGCCAACTTCACACCGCTCGCTCATAAAATCCATGGACATCTTCGCACCGCTCGCTCATAAATTCCAGAGATAACTGCACAACGCTCGCTCATAAATTTCATAGCTAATGTCGCACAGCTCACTCATAAATTCAATGGCTAATTTCACACCGCTCGCTCATAAATTCCATGGCCAACATCACACCACTAGCTCATAAATTCCATGGCCAACTTCACACGGCTCGCTCATAAATTCAATCGTTAATTTCACACCTCTCGCTCATAAATTCCATAGCTAGTTTCGCACAGCTCACTCATAAATTCAATGGCTAATTTCACACCGCTCGCTCATACATTCCATGGCCAACTTCACACCACTCGCTCATAAATTCCATAGCTAACTTCGCACCGCTCGCTCGTAAATTCCATGGCCAACTTCACACGGTTCGCTCATAAATTCCATGACCAACTTAATACCGCTCGCTCATATATTCTATGGCTAATTTTATACCGCTCGCTCATAAATTCCATGACCAACTTCACAACGCTCGCTCATAAATTCCATGGCCAACTTCACAACGCTCGCTCATAAATTCCATGGCCAACTTCACACCGCTCGCTCATAAAATCCATAGCCAACTTAAAACCGCTCGCTCATAAAATTCATAGTCAACTTCACACCGCTCGTTCATCAATTCCATAACTATTTTCGCACCGGTCGCTCATAAATTCCATGGGCAACTTCATACCGCTCGCTCAAAAATTCCATAGCTAATTTCGCACAGCTCGCTCATAAATTCAAGGGCTAATTTCACACCGCTCTCTCACAAATTCCATGGCCAACTTTCCACCGCTTGCTCATAAATTCCATGGCCGACTTCAAACCGCTCGCTCATAATTTCCATGGCCAACTTCACACCGCTCGATCATAAATTCGATGGACAACTTCACGAAGCTTGAACATAAATTCCATGGCCAACTTCACACCGCTCGCTTATAAATTCCATGGCCATCTTCACATCGCTCGCTCATAAAATCCATGACCAAGTTCGCACCGCACGCTCATAAAATCCATGGCCAACTTCGGACCGCACGCCCATAAATTCCATACCCAACTTCGCACAGCTCGCTCATAAAATCCAGAGGCAACTTCACACCGCTAGCTCATAAATTCCAAGGCCAACTTCGCATTGCTCGCTTATAAAATCCATGGCCAACTTCACACAGCTCGCTCATAAATTCCATGACCATCTTCAAACCGCCCGCTCATAAAATCCATATCCAACTTCACACCGCAAGCTCATAAATTCCATGGCCAACTTAGTACCGCTCGCTCATAAAATCCATAGTCAACTTCACACCGCTCGTTCATCAATTCCATAGCTAATTTCGCACCGGTCGCTCATAAATTCCATGGGCAACTTCATACCGCTCGCTCATAAATTGAAGGGCTTATTTCACACCGCTCGCTCATAAATGCCATGGCCAACTTCACACCACTCGCTCATAAATTCCATGACCAACTTCACACCACTCGCTCATAAATTCCACGGCCAACTTCACACCGCTCGCTCATAAAATCCATGGACATCTTCGCACCGCTCGCTCATAAATTCCAGAGATAACTGCACAACGCTCGCTCATAAATTTCATAGCTAATGTCGCACAGCTCACTCATAAATTCAATGGCTAATTTCACACCGCTCGCTCATAAATTCCATGGCCAACATCACACCACTAGCTCATAAATTCCATGGCCAACTTCACACGGCTCGCTCATAAATTCAATGGTTAATTTCACACCTCTCGCTCATAAATTCCATAGCTATTTTCGCACAGCTCACTCATAAATTCAATGGCTAATTTCACACCGCTCGCTCATAAATTCCATGGCCAACTTCACACCGCTCAATCATAAAATCCATGGCCAACTTAAAACCGCTCGCTCATAAAATCCATACCGAACTTAAAACCGCTCGCTCATAAAATCCATAGTCAACTTCACAGCGCTCGCACATAAATTTCATAGCTAATGTCGCACAGCTCACTCATAAATTCAATGGCTAATTTCACACCGCTCGCTCATAAATTCCATGGCCAACATCACACCACTAGCTCATAAATTCCATGGCCAACTTCACACGGCTCGCTCATAAAATCCATAGCCAATTTCACACCGCTCGCTCACAAATTCAATGGTTAATTTCACACCTCTCGCTCATAAAGTCCATAGCTAGTTTCGCACAGCTCACTCATAAATTCAATAGCTAATTTCACACCGCTCGCTCATAAAGCCATGGCCAACTTCACACCACTCGCTCATAAATTCCATGGCCAACTTCACACGGCTCGCTCATAATATTCATAGACAATTTCACACCGCTCGCTCAGAATTTCTATGACCAACTTAATACCGCTCGGTCATATATTCTATGGCTAATTTTATACCGCTCGCTCATAAATTCCGTGAAAAACTTTACACCGCTCGAACATAAATTCAATAGCTAACTTCACACCGCTTGCTCATAAATTCCATGGCCATCTTCAAACCGCTCGCTCATAATTTCGATGGCCAACTTCACACCTCTCGCTCATAAAATCCATGGCCAACTTCGCACCGCTCGCTTATAAAATCCAGAGCCAACTTCACACAGCTAGCTCATAAATTCCAATGCCAACTATGCACTGCGCGCTCATAAATTCCATAGTCTACTTCACACCGCTAGCTCATAAATTCCATGGCCAACTTAGTACCGCTAGCTCATAAAATCCATAGTCAACTTCACACCGCTCGTTCATGAATTCCATAACTATTTTCGCAACGGTCGCTCATAAATTCCATGGGCAACTTCATACCGCTCGCTCAAAAATTCCATAGCTAATTTCGCACCGCTCGCTTATAAATTCAAGGGCTAATTTCACACCGCTCGCTCTCAAATTCCATGGCCAACATTCCACCGCTTGCTCATAAATTCCATGGCCGACTTCAAACCGCTCGCTCATAATTTCCGTGGCCAACTTCACAACGCTCGCTCATAAATTCGATGGACAACTTCACGAAGCTTGAACATAAATTCCATGGCCAACTTCACACCGCTCGCTTATAAATTCCATGGCCATCTTCACATCGCTCGCTCATAAAATCCATGACCAACTTCGCACCGCACGCTCATAAAATCCATGGCCAACTTCGGACCGCACGCCCATAAATTCCATACCCAACTTCGCACCGCTCGCTCATAAAATCCAGAGCCAACTTCACACCGCTAGCTCATAAATTCCAAGGCCAACTTCGCATTGCTCGCTTATAAAATCCATGGCCAACTTCACACAGCTCGCTCATAAATTCCATGACCATCTTCAAACCGCCCGCTCATAAAATCCATATCCAACTTCACACCGCAAGCTCATAAATTCCATGGCCAACTTAGTACCGCTCGCTCATAAAATCCATAGTCAACTTCACACCGCTCGTTCATCAATTCCATAGCTAATTTCGCACCGGTCGCTCATAAATTCCATGGGCAACTTCATACCGCTCGCTCATAAATTGAAGGGCGTATTTCACACCGCTCGCTCATAAATGCCATGGCCAACTTCACACCACTCGCTCATAAATTCCATGACCAACTTCACACCACTCGCTCATAAATTCCATGGCCAACTTCACACCACTCGCTCATAAATTCCACGGCCAACTTAACACCGCTCGCTCATAAAATCCATGGACATCTTCGCACCGCTCGCTCATAACTTCCATAGCTAATTTCGCACCGGTCGCTCATAAATTCAATGGCTAATTTCACACCGCTCGTTCATGAATTCCATGGCTAATTTCACAAGGTTCGCTCATAAATTCCATGGCCAACTTCACACCGCCCGCTCATAAATTCCATGGTTAACTTCGAACCGCTCGCTCATAAATTCCATCGCCAATTTCTCACCGCTCGCTCATAATTTCCATGACCAACTTAATACAGCTCGCTCATATATTCTATGGCTAATTTTATACTGCTCGCTCATAAATTCCGTGATCAACTTTACACCGCTCGAACATAAATTCAATAGCCAACTTCACACAGCTCGCTCGTAAATTCCATGGCCAACTTCACACGGTTCGCTCATAAATTCCATGACCAACTTAATACCGCTCGCTCATATATTCTATGGCTAATTTTATACCGCTCGCTCATAAATTCCATGACCAACTTTACACCGCTCGAACATAAATTCCATGGCCAACTTCACACCGCTCGCTCATAAATTCCATGGCCATCTTCAAACCGCCCGCTCATAAAATCCCTATCCAACTTCACACCGCAAGCTCATAAATTCCATGGCCAACTTAGTACCGCTCGCTCATAAAATCCATAGTCAACTTCACACCGCTCGTTCGTGAATTCCAGAGATAACTGCACAGCGCTCGCTCATAATTTCATAGCTAATGTCGCACAGCTCACTCATAAATTCAATGGCTAATTTCACACCGCTCGCTCATAAATTCCATGACCAACTTCACACCACTCGCTCATAAATTCCACGGCCAACTTCACACCGCTCGCTCATAAAATCCATGGACATCTTCGCACCGCTCGCTCATAAATTCCAGAGATAACTGCACAACGCTCGCTCATAAATTTCATAGCTAATGTCGCACAGCTCACTCATAAATTCAATGGCTAATTTCACACCGCTCGCTCATAAATTCCATGGCCAACTTCACACCGCTCGCTCATAAATTCCATGGCCATCTTCAAACCGCCCGCTCATAAAATCCCTATCCAACTTCACACCGCAAGCTCATAAATTCCATGGCCAACTTCAAACCGCTTGCTCATAAATCCCATGGCCGTCTCCAAACCGCTCGCTGATAAATTCCATGGCCAACTTCACACCGCTCGCTCATAAATTCCATGACCAACTTTACACGGCTCGAACATAAATTCCATGGCTAATTTTATACCGCTCGCTCATAAATTCAATCGTTAATTTTACACCTCTCTCTCCTAAATTCCATAGCTAATTTCGCACCGCTCGCTCATAAATTCAAGGGCTAATGTCACACCGCTCGCTCACAAATTCCATGGCCAACTTTCCACCGCTTGCTCATAAATTCCATGGCCGACTTCAAACCGCTCGCTTATAAATTCCATGGCCATCTTCACATCGCTCGCTCATAGAATCCATGACTAACTTCGCACCGCCCGCTCATAAAATCCATGGCCAACTTCGGATCGCACGCCCATAAATTCCATACCCATCTTCGCACCGCTCGCTCATAAAATCCAGGGCCAACTTCACACCGCTAGCTCATAAATTCCAAGGCCAACTTCGCATTGCTCGCTTATAAATTCCATGGCCAACTTCACACCTCTCGCTCATAAATTCCACGGCCAACTTCACACCGCTCGCTCATAAAATTCATGGACATCTTCGCACCGCTCGCTCATAAATTCCAGAGATAACTGCACAACGCTCGCTCATAAATTTCATAGCTAATGTCGCACAGCTCACTTATAAATTCAATGGCTAATTTCACACCGCTCGCTCATAAATTCCATGGCCAACATCACACCACTAGCTCATAAATTCCATGGCCAACTTCACAACGGTCGCTCATAAATTCCATGGCCAACTTCACACCGCTCGCTCATAAAATGCATGGCCAACTTAAAACCGCTCGCTCATAAAATCCATAGCCAACTTAAAACCGCTCGCTCATAAAATTCATAGTCAACTTCACACCGCTCGTTCATCAATTCCATAACTATTTTCGCACCGGTCGCTCATAAATTCCATGGGCAACTTCATACCGCTCGCTCAAAAATTCCATAGCTAATTTCGCACCGCTCGCTCATAAATTCAAGGGCTAATTTCACACCGCTCTCTCACAAATTCCATGGCCAACTTTCCACCGCTTGCTCATAAATTCCATGGCCGACTTCAAACCGCTCGCTCATAATTTCCATGGCCAACTTCACACCGCTCGATCATAAATTCGATGGACAACTTCACGAAGCTTGAACATAAATTCCATGGCCAACTTCACACCGCTCGCTTATAAATTCCATGGCCATCTTCACATCGCTCGCTCATAAAATCCATGACCAAGTTCGCACCGCACGCTCATAAAATCCATGGCCAACTTCGGACCGCACGCCCATAAATTCCATACCCAACTTCGCACAGCTCGCTCATAAAATCCAGAGGCAACTTCACACCGCTAGCTCATAAATTCCAAGGCCAACTTCGCACCGCTCGCTTATAAATTCAAGGGCTAATTTCACACCGCTCGCTCTCAAATTCCATGGCCAACATTCCACCGCTTGCTCATAAATTCCATGGCCGACTTCAAACCGCTCGCTCATAATTTCCGTGGCCAACTTCACACCGCTCGCTCATAAATTCGATGGACAACTTCACGAAGCTTGAACATAAATTCCATGGCCAACTTCACACCGCTCGCTTATAAATTCCATGGCCATCTTCACATCGCTCGCTCATAAAATCCATGACCAACTTCGCACCGCACGCTCATAAAATCCATGGCCAACTTCGGACCGCACGCCCATAAATTCCATACCCAACTTCGCACCGCTCGCTCATAAAATCCAGAGCCAACTTCACACCGCTAGCTCATAAATTCCAAGGCCAACTTCGCATTGCTCGCTTATAAAATCCATGGCCAACTTCACACAGCTCGCTCATAGATTCCATGACCATCTTCAAACCGCCCGCTCATAAAATCCATATCCAACTTCACACCGCAAGCTCATAAATTCCATGGCCAACTTAGTACCGCTCGCTCATAAAATCCATAGTCAACTTCACACCGCTCGCTCATAATTTCCATGGCCAACTTCACACCGCTCGATCATAAATTCGATGGACAACTTCACGAAGCTTGAACATAAATTCCATGGCCAACTTCACACCGCTCGCTTATAAATTCCATGGCCATCTTCACATCGCTCGCTCATAAAATCCATGACCAAGTTCGCACCGCACGCTCATAAAATCCATGGCCAACTTCGGACCGCACGCCCATAAATTCCATACCCAACTTCGCACAGCTCGCTCATAAAATCCAGAGGCAACTTCACACCGCTAGCTCATAAATTCCAAGGCCAACTTCGCACCGCTCGCTTATAAATTCAAGGGCTAATTTCACACCGCTCGCTCTCAAATTCCATGGCCAACATTCCACCGCTTGCTCATAAATTCCATGGCCGACTTCAAACCGCTCGCTCATAATTTCCGTGGCCAACTTCACACCGCTCGCTCATAAATTCGATGGACAACTTCACGAAGCTTGAACATAAATTCCATGGCCAACTTCACACCGCTCGCTTATAAATTCCATGGCCATCTTCACATCGCTCGCTCATAAAATCCATGACCAACTTCGCACCGCACGCTCATAAAATCCATGGCCAACTTCGGACCGCACGCCCATAAATTCCATACCCAACTTCGCACCGCTCGCTCATAAAATCCAGAGCCAACTTCACACCGCTAGCTCATAAATTCCAAGGCCAACTTCGCATTGCTCGCTTATAAAATCCATGGCCAACTTCACACAGCTCGCTCATAAATTCCATGACCATCTTCAAACCGCCCGCTCATAAAATCCATATCCAACTTCACACCGCAAGCTCATAAATTCCATGGCCAACTTAGTACCGCTCGCTCATAAAATCCATAGTCAACTTCACACCGCTCGCTCATAATTTCCATGGCCAACTTCACACCGCTCGATCATAAATTCGATGGACAACTTCACGAAGCTTGAACATAAATTCCATGGCCAACTTCACACCGCTCGCTTATAAATTCCATGGCCATCTTCACATCGCTCGCTCATAAAATCCATGACCAACTTCGGACCGCACGCCCATAAATTCCATACCCAACTTCGCACAGCTCGCTCATAAAATCCAGAGGCAACTTCACACCGCTAGCTCATAAATTCCAAGGCCAACTTCGCACCGCTCGCTTATAAATTCAAGGGCTAATTTCACACCGCTCGCTCTCAAATTCCATGGCCAACATTCCACCGCTTGCTCATAAATTCCATGGCCGACTTCAAACCGCTCGCTCATAATTTCCGTGGCCAACTTCACACCGCTCGCTCATAAATTCGATGGACAACTTCACGAAGCTTGAACATAAATTCCATGGCCAACTTCACACCGCTCGCTTATAAATTCCATGGCCATCTTCACATCGCTCGCTCATAAAATCCATGACCAACTTCGCACCGCACGCTCATAAAATCCATGGCCAACTTCGGACCGCACGCCCATAAATTCCATACCCAACTTCGCACCGCTCGCTCATAAAATCCAGAGCCAACTTCACACCGCTAGCTCATAAATTCCAAGGCCAACTTCGCATTGCTCGCTTATAAAATCCATGGCCAACTTCACACAGCTCGCTCATAAATTCCATGACCATCTTCAAACCGCCCGCTCATAAAATCCATATCCAACTTCACACCGCAAGCTCATAAATTCCATGGCCAACTTAGTACCGCTCGCTCATAAAATCCATAGTCAACTTCACACCGCTCGTTCATCAATTCCATAGCTAATTTCGCACCGGTCGCTCATAAATTCCATGGGCAACTTCATACCGCTCGCTCATAAATTGAAGGGCTTATTTCACACCGCTCGCTCATAAATGCCATGGCCAACTTCACACCACTCGCTCATAAATTCCATGACCAACTTCACACCACTCGTTCATAAATTCCACGGCCAACTTCGCACCGCTCGCTCATAAAATCCATGGACATCTTCGCACCGCTCGCTCATAAATCCGATTGATAACTTAGTACCGCTCGCTCATAAAATTCATAGTCAACTTCACACCGCTCGTTCATCAATTCCATAGCTAATTTCGCACCGGTCGCTCATAAATTCCATGGGCAACTTCATACCGCTCGCTCATAAATTCAAGGGCTAATTTCACACCGCTCGCTCATAAATGCCATGGCCAACTTCACACCACTCGCTCATAAATTCCATGGCCAACTTCACACCACTCGCTCATAAATTCCACGGCCAACTTAACACCGCTCGCTCATAAAATCCATGGACATCTTCGCACCGCTCGCTCATAAATTCCATAGCTAATTTCGCACCGGTCGCTCATAAATTCAATGGCTAATTTCACACCGCTCGTTCATGAATTCCATGGCTAATTTCACAAGGTTCGCTCATAAATTCCATGGCCAACTTCACACCACCCGCTCATAAATTCCATGGTTAACTTCGAACCGCTCGCTCATAAATTCCATCGCCAATTTCTCACCGCTCGCTCATAATTTCCATGACCAACTTAATACAGCTCGCTCATATATTCTATGGCTAATTTTATACTGCTCGCTCATAAATTCCGGGATCAACTTTACACCGCTCGAACATAAATTCAATAGCCAACTTCACACAGCTCGCTCATAAATTCCATGGCCATCTTCAAACCGCTAGCTCATATTTTCCACGGCCATCTTCACACCGCTCGCTCATAAAATCCAATTGCAACTTCGCACCGGTCGCTTATAAATTCCAGACTCAACTTCACACCGCTAGCTCATAAACTCCAAGGCCCACTTCGCACCGCTCGCTCATAAATTCCATGGCTAGTTTCACACCGCTCGCTCATAAATTCCGCGGCCACCTGCACACAGCTCGCTAATAAATTCCACGGACATCTTCGCACCGCTCGCTCATAAATTCCAGAGATAACTGCACAACGCTCGCTCATAAATTTCATAGCTAATGTCGCACAGCTCACTCATAAATTCAATGGCTAATTTCACACCGCTCGCTCATAAATTTCATAGCTAATGTCGCACAGCTCACTCATAAATTCAATGGCTAATTTCACACCGCTCGCTCATAAATTCCATGGCCAACTTCACACGGTTCGCTCATAAATTCCATGACCAACTTAATACCGCTCGCTCATATATTCTATGGCTAATTTTATACCGCTCGCTCATAAATTCCATGACCAACTTTACACCGCTCGAACATAAATTCCATGGCCAACTTCACACCGCTCGCTCATAAATTCCATGGCCATCGTCAAACCGCCCGCTCATAAAATCCCTATCCAACTTCACACCGCAAGCTCATAAATTCCATGGCCAACTTAGTACCGCTCGCTCATAAAATCCATAGTCAACTTCACACCACTCGTTCATCAATTCCATAGCTAATTTCGCACCGGTCGCTCATAAATTCCATGGGCAACTTCATACCGCTCGCTCAAAAATTCCATAGCTAATTTCGCACAGCTCGCTCATAAATTCAAGGGCTAATTTCACACCGCTCTCTCACAAATTCCATGGCCAACTTTCCACCGCTTGCTCATAAATTCCATGGCCGACTTCAAACCGCTCGCTCATAATTTCCATGGCCAACTTCACACCGCTCGATCATAAATTCGATGGACAACTTCACGAAGCTTGAACATAAATTCCATGGCCAACTTCACACCGCTCGCTTATAAATTCCATGGCCATCTTCACATCGCTCGCTCATAAAATCCATGACCAAGTTCGCACCGCACGCTCATAAAATCCATGGCCAACTTCGGACCGCACGCCCATAAATTCCATACCCAACTTCGCACAGCTCGCTCATAAAATCCAGAGGCAACTTCACACCGCTAGCTCATAAATTCCAAGGCCAACTTCGCATTGCTCGCTTATAAAATCCATGGCCAACTTCACACAGCTCGCTCATAAATTCCATACCCAACTTCGCACAGCTCGCTCATAAAATCCAGAGGCAACTTCACACCGCTAGCTCATAAATTCCAAGGCCAACTTCGCATTGCTCGCTTATAAAATCCATGGCCAACTTCACACAGCTCGCTCATAAATTCCATGACCATCTTCAAACCGCCCGCTCATAAAATCCATATCCAACTTCACACCGCAAGCTCATAAATTCCATGGCCAACTTAGTACCGCTCGCTCATAAAATCCATAGTCAACTTCACACCGCTCGTTCATCAATTCCATAGCTAATTTCGCACCGGTCGCTCATAAATTCCATGGGCAACTTCATACCGCTCGCTCATAAATTGAAGGGCTTATTTCACACCGCTCGCTCATAAATGCCATGGCCAACTTCACACCACTCGCTCATAAATTCCATGACCAACTTCACACCACTCGCTCATAAATTCCACGGCCAACTTCACACCGCTCGCTCATAAAATCCATGGACATCTTCGCACCGCTCGCTCATAAATTCCAGAGATAACTGCACAACGCTCGCTCATAAATTTCATAGCTAATGTCGCACAGCTCACTCATAAATTCAATGGCTAATTTCACACCGCTCGCTCATAAATTCCATGGCCAACATCACACCACTAGCTCATAAATTCCATGGCCAACTTCACACGGCTCGCTCATAAATTCAATGGTTAATTTCACACCTCTCGCTCATAAATTCCATAGCTATTTTCGCACAGCTCACTCATAAATTCAATGGCTAATTTCACACCGCTCGCTCATAAATTCCATGGCCAACTTCACACCGCTCAATCATAAAATCCATGGCCAACTTAAAACCGCTCGCTCATAAAATCCATACCGAACTTAAAACCGCTCGCTCATAAAATCCATAGTCAACTTCACAGCGCTCGCACATAAATTTCATAGCTAATGTCGCACAGCTCACTCATAAATTCAATGGCTAATTTCACACCGCTCGCTCATAAATTCCATGGCCAACATCACACCACTAGCTCATAAATTCCATGGCCAACTTCACACGGCTCGCTCATAAAATCCATAGCCAATTTCACACCGCTCGCTCACAAATTCAATGGTTAATTTCACACCTCTCGCTCATAAAGTCCATAGCTAGTTTCGCACAGCTCACTCATAAATTCAATAGCTAATTTCACACCGCTCGCTCATAAAGCCATGGCCAACTTCACACCACTCGCTCATAAATTCCATGGCCAACTTCACACGGCTCGCTCATAATATTCATAGACAATTTCACACCGCTCGCTCAGAATTTCTATGACCAAATTAATACCGTTCGGTCATATATTCTATGGCTAATTTTATACCGCTCGCTCATAAATTCCGTGAAAAACTTTACACCGCTCGAACATAAATTCAATAGCTAACTTCACACCGCTTGCTCATAAATTCCATGGCCATCTTCAAACCGCTCGCTCATAATTTCGATGGCCAACTTCACACCTCTCGCTCATAAAATCCATGGCCAACTTCGCACCGCTCGCTTATAAAATCCAGAGCCAACTTCACACAGCTAGCTCATAAATTCCAATGCCAACTATGCACTGCGCGCTCATAAATTCCATAGTCTACTTCACACCGCTAGCTCATAAATTCCATGGCCAACTTAGTACCGCTAGCTCATAAAATCCGTAGTCAACTTCACACCGCTCGTTCATGAATTCCATAACTATTTTCGCACCGGTCGCTCATAAATTCCATGGGCAACTTCATACCGCTCGCTCAAAAATTCCATAGCTAATTTCGCACCGCTCGCTTATAAATTCAAGGGCTAATTTCACACCGCTCGCTCTCAAATTCCATGGCCAACATTTCACCGCTTGCTCATAAATTCCATGGCCGACTTCAAACCGCTCGCTCATAATTTCCGTGGCCAACTTCACAACGCTCGCTCATAAATTCGATGGACAACTTCACGAAGCTTGAACATAAATTCCATGGCCAACTTCACACCGCTCGCTTATAAATTCCATGGCCATCTTCACATCGCTCGCTCATAAAATCCATGACCAACTTCGCACCGCACGCTCATAAAATCCATGGCCAACTTCGGACCGCACGCCCATAAATTCCATACCCAACTTCGCACCGCTCGCTCATAAAATCCAGAGCCAACTTCACACCGCTAGCTCATAAATTCCAAGGCCAACTTCGCATTGCTCGCTTATAAAATCCATGGCCAACTTCACACAGCTCGCTCATAAATTCCATGACCATCTTCAAACCGCCCGCTCATAAAATCCATATCCAACTTCACACCGCAAGCTCATAAATTCCATGGCCAACTTAGTACCGCTCGCTCATAAAATCCATAGTCAACTTCACACCGCTCGTTTATCAATTCCATAGCTAATTTCGCACCGGTCGCTCATAAATTCCATGGGCAACTTCATACCGCTCGCTCATAAATTGAAGGGCGTATTTCACACCGCTCGCTCATAAATGCCATGGCCAACTTCACACCACTCGCTCATAAATTCCATGACCAACTTCACACCACTCGCTCATAAATTCCATGGCCATCTTCAAACCGCTAGCTCATATTTTCCACGGCCATCTTCACACCGCTCGCTCATAAAATCCAATTGCAACTTCGCACCGGTCGCTTATAAATTCCAGACTCAACTTCACACCGCTAGCTCATAAACTCCAAGGCCCACTTCGCACCGCTCGCTCATAAATTCCATGGCTAGTTTCACACCGCTCGCTCATAAATTCCGCGGCCACCTGCACACAGCTCGCTAATAAATTCCACGGACAACTTCACACCGTTCGCTCATAAATTCGATTGCCAACTTAATACCGCTCGCTCATAAATTCTATGGACAACTTCACACCGCTCGCTTATAAATTCCATGGCCATTTTCACATCGCTCGCTCATAAATTTCATGGCCAACTTCACACCACTCGCTCATAAATTCCACGGCCAACTTCACACCGCTCGCTCATAAAATCCATGGACATCTTCACACCGCTCGCTCATAAATTCAATGGTTAATTTCACACCTCTCGCTCATAAATTGCATAGCTAGTTTCGCAAAGCTCACTCATAAATTCAATGGCTAATTTCACACCTCTCGCTCATAAATTCCATAGCTAGTTTCGCACAGCTCACTCATAAATTCAATGGCTAATTTCACACCGCTCGCTCATACATTCCATGGCCAACTTCACACCACTCGCTCATAAATTCCATAGCTAACTTCGCACCGCTCGCTCGTAAATTCCATGGCCAACTTCACACGGTTCGCTCATAAATTCCATGACCAACTTAATACCGCTCGCTCATATATTCTATGGCTAATTTTATACCGCTCGCTCATAAATTCCATGACCAACTTTACACCGCTCGAACATAAATTCCATGGCCAACTTCACACCGCTCGCTCATAAATTCCATGGCCATCTTCAAACCGCCCGCTCATAAAATCCCTATCCAACTTCACACCGCAAGCTCATAAATTCCATGGCCAACTTAGTACCGCTCGCTCATAAAATCCATAGTCAACTTCACACCACTCGTTCATCAATTCCATAGCTAATTTCGCACCGGTCGCTCATAAATTCCATGGGCAACTTCATACCGCTCGCTCATAAATTCAAGGGCTAATTTCACACCGCTCGAACATAAATTCCATGGCCAACTTCAAACCGCTTGCTCATAAATCCCATGGCCGTCTCCAAACCGCTCGCTGATAAATTCCATGGCCAACTTCACACCGCTCGCTCATAAATTCCATGACCAACTTTACACGGCTCGAACATAAATTCCATGGCTAATTTTATACCGCTCGCTCATAAATTCAATCGTTAATTTTACACCTCTCTCTCCTAAATTCCATAGCTAATTTCGCACCGCTCGCTCATAAATTCAAGGGCTAATGTCACACCGCTCGCTCACAAATTCCATGGCCAACTTTCCACCGCTTGCTCATAAATTCCATGGCCGACTTCAAACCGCTCGCTTATAAATTCCATGGCCATCTTCACATCGCTCGCTCATAAAATCCATGACCAACTTCGCACCGCCCGCTCATAAAATCCATGGCCAACTTCGGACCGCACGCCCATAAATTCCGTACCCATCTTCGCACCGCTCGCTCATAAAATCCAGGGCCAACTTCACACCGCTAGCTCATAAATTCCAAGGCCAACTTCGCACCGCTCGCTCATAAATTCCAAAGCCAACTTCACACCGCTACCTCATAAATTCTAAGGCCAACTATGCACTGCGCGCTCATAAATTCCATAGTCTACTTCGCACCGCTAGCTCATAAATTCCATGGCCAACTTAGTACCGCTCGCTCATAAAATCCATAGTCAACTTCACACCGCTCGTTCGTGAATTCCAGAGATAACTGCACAGCGCTCGCTCATAATTTCATAGCTAATGTCGCACAGCTCACTCATAAATTCAATGGCTAATTTCACACCGCTCGCTCATAAATTCCATGACCAACTTCACACCACTCGCTCATAAATTCCACGGCCAACTTCACACCGCTCGCTCATAAAATCCATGGACATCTTCGCACCGCTCGCTCATAAATTCCAGAGATAACTGCACAACGCTCGCTCATAAATTTCATAGCTAATGTCGCACAGCTCACTCATAAATTCAATGGCTAATTTCACACCGCTCGCTCATAAATTCCATGGCCAACTTCACACCGCTCGCTCATAAATTCCATGGCCATCTTCAAACCGCCCGCTCATAAAATCCCTATCCAACTTCACACCGCAAGCTCATAAATTCCATGGCCAACTTCAAACCGCTTGCTCATAAATCCCATGGCCGTCTCCAAACCGCTCGCTGATAAATTCCATGGCCAACTTCACACCGCTCGCTCATAAATTCCATGACCAACTTTACACGGCTCGAACATAAATTCCATGGCTAATTTTATACCGCTCGCTCATAAATTCAATCGTTAATTTTACACCTCTCTCTCCTAAATTCCATAGCTAATTTCGCACCGCTCGCTCATAAATTCAAGGGCTAATGTCACACCGCTCGCTCACAAATTCCATGGCCAACTTTCCACCGCTTGCTCATAAATTCCATGGCCGACTTCAAACCGCTCGCTTATAAATTCCATGGCCATCTTCACATCGCTCGCTCATAGAATCCATGACTAACTTCGCACCGCCCGCTCATAAAATCCATGGCCAACTTCGGATCGCACGCCCATAAATTCCATACCCATCTTCGCACCGCTCGCTCATAAAATCCAGGGCCAACTTCACACCGCTAGCTCATAAATTCCAAGGCCAACTTCGCATTGCTCGCTTATAAATTCCATGGCCAACTTCACACCTCTCGCTCATAAATTCCACGGCCAACTTCACACCGCTCGCTCATAAAATCCATGGACATCTTCGCACCGCTCGCTCATAAATTCCAGAGATAACTGCACAACGCTCGCTCATAAATTTCATAGCTAATGTCGCACAGCTCACTCATAAATTCAATGGCTAATTTCACACCGCTCGCTCATAAATTCCATGGCCAACTTCACACCACCCGCTCATAAATTCCATGGTTAACTTCGAACCGCTCGCTCATAAATTCCATCGCCAAT
Source organism: Perithous albicinctus (assembly GCA_964016905.1). Lineage (NCBI taxonomy): Eukaryota > Metazoa > Arthropoda > Insecta > Hymenoptera > Ichneumonidae > Perithous > Perithous albicinctus. The sequence goes on along the minus strand of OZ024698.1, from coordinate 4,039,062 downwards.
TTCTCACCGCTCGCTCATAATTTCCATGACCAACTTAATACAGCTCGCTCATATATTCTATGGCTAATTTTATACTGCTCGCTCATAAATTCCGTGATCAACTTTACACCGCTCGAACATAAATTCAATAGCCAACTTCACACAGCTCGCTCATAAATTCCATGGCCATCTTCAAACCGCTAGCTCATATTTTCCACGGCCATCTTCACACCGCTCGCTCATAAAATCCAATTGCAACTTCGCACCGGTCGCTTATAAATTCCAGACTCAACTTCACACCGCTAGCTCATAAACTCCAAGGCCCACTTCGCACCGCTCGCTCATAAATTCCATGGCTAGTTTCACACCGCTCGCTCATAAATTCCGCGGCCACCTGCACACAGCTCGCTAATAAATTCCACGGACAACTTCACACCGTTCGCTCATAAATTCGATTGCCAACTTAATACCGCTCGCTCATAAATTCTATGGACAACTTCACACCGCTCGCTTATAAATTCCATGGCCATTTTCACATCGCTCGCTCATAAATTCCATGGCCAACTTCACACCACTCGCTCATAAATTCCACGGCCAACTTCACACCGCTCGCTCATAAAATCCATGGACATCTTCACACCGCTCGCTCATAAATTCAATGGTTAATTTCACACCTCTCGCTCATAAATTCCATAGCTAGTTTCGCAAAGCTCACTCATAAATTCAATGGCTAATTTCACACCTCTCGCTCATAAATTCCATAGATAGTTTCACAAAGCTCACTCATAAATTCAATGGCTAATTTCACACCGCTCGCTCATAAATTCCATGGCCAACTTCACACCACTCGCTCATAAATTCCATGGACATCTTCGCACCGCTCGCTCATAAATTCCAGAGATAACTGCACAACGCTCGCTCATAAATTTCATAGCTAATGTCGCACAGCTCACTCATAAATTCAATGGCTAATTTCACACCGCTCGCTCATAAATTTCATAGCTAATGTCGCACAGCTCACTCATAAATTCAATGGCTAATTTCACACCGCTCGCTCATAAATTCCATGGCCAACTTCACACGGTTCGCTCATAAATTCCATGACCAACTTAATACCGCTCGCTCATATATTCTATGGCTAATTTTATACCGCTCGCTCATAAATTCCATGACCAACTTTACACCGCTCGAACATAAATTCCATGGCCAACTTCACACCGCTCGCTCATAAATTCCATGGCCATCGTCAAACCGCCCGCTCATAAAATCCCTATCCAACTTCACACCGCAAGCTCATAAATTCCATGGCCAACTTAGTACCGCTCGCTCATAAAATCCATAGTCAACTTCACACCACTCGTTCATCAATTCCATAGCTAATTTCGCACCGGTCGCTCATAAATTCCATGGGCAACTTCATACCGCTCTATCATAAATTCAAGGGCTAATTTCACACCGCTCGAACATAAATTCCATGGACAACTTCAAACCGCTTGCTCATAAATCCCATGGCCGTCTCCAAACCGCTCGCTGATAAATTCCATGGCCAACTTCACACCGCTCGCTCATAAATTCCTTGACCAACTTTACACGGCTCGAACATAAATTCCATGGCTAATTTTATACCGCTCGCTCATAAATTCAATCGTTAATTTTACACCTCTCTCTCCTAAATTCCATAGCTAGTTTCGCACAGCTCACTCATAAATTCAATGGCCAACTTCACACCGCTCGCTTATAAATTCCATGGCCATTTTCACATCGCTCGCTCATAAATTCCATGGCCAACTTCACACCACTCGCTCATAAATTCCACGGCCAACTTCACACCGCTCGCTCATAAAATCCATGGACATCTTCACACGGCTCGCTCATAAATTTCATAGCTAATGTCGCACAGCTCACTTATAAATTCAATGGCTAATTTCACACCGCTCGCTCATAAATTCCATGGCCAACATCACACCACTAGCTCATAAATTCCATGGCCAACTTCACACGGCTCGCTCATAAAATCCATAGCCAATTTCACACCGCTCGCTCACAAATTCAATGGTTAATTTCACACCTCTCGCTCATAAAGTCCATAGCTAGTTTCGCACAGCTCACTCATAAATTCAATAGCTAATTTCACACCGCCCGCTCATAAAGCCATGGCCAACTTCACACCACTCGCTCATAAATTCCATGGCCAACTTCACACGGCTCGCTCATAAAAATCATAGACAATATCACACCGCTCGCTCAGAATTTCCATGACCAACTTAATACCGCTCGGTCATAGATTCTATGGCTAATTTTATACCGCTCGCTCATAAATTCCATGGCCATCTTCAAACCGCTCGCTCATAATTTCGATGGCCAACTTCACACCTCTCGCTCATAAAATCCATGGCCAACTTCGCACCGCTCGCTTATAAAATCCAGAGCCAACTTCACACAGCTAGCTCATAAATTCCAATGCCAACTATGCACTGCGCGCTCATAAATTCCATAGTCTACTTCACACCGCTAGCTCATAAATTCCATGGCCAACTTAGTACCGCTGGCTCATAAAATCCATAGTCAACTTAACACCGCTCGTTCATCAATTCCATAGCTAATTTCGCACCGGTCGCTTATAAATTCCAGACTCAACTTCACACCGCTAGCTCATAAACTCCAAGGCCCACTTCGCACCGCTCGCTCATAAATTCCATGGCTAGTTTCACACCGCTCGCTCATAAATTCCGCGGCCACCTGCACACAGCTCGCTAATAAATTCCACGGACAACTTCACACCGTTCGCTCATAAATTCGATTGCCAACTTAATACCGCTCGCTCATAAATTCTATGGACAACTTCACACCGCTCGCTTACAAATTCCATGGCCATTTTCACATCGCTCGCTCATAAATTCCATGGCCAACTTCACACCACTCGCTCATAAATTCCACGGCCAACTTCACACCGCTCGCTCATAAAATCCATGGACATCTTCACACCGCTCGCTCATAAATTCAATGGTTAATTTCACAACTCTCGCTCATAAATTCCATAGCTAGTTTCGCAAAGCTCACTCATAAATTCAATGGCTAATTTCACACCTCTCGCTCATAAATTCCATAGATAGTTTCGCAAAGCTCACTCATAAATTCAATGGCTAATTTCACACCGCTCGCTCATAAATTCCATGGCCAACTTCACACCACTCGCTCATAAATTCCATAGCCAACTTCGCACCGCTCGCTCGTAAATTCCATGGCCAACTTCACACGGTTCGCTCATAAATTCCATGACCAACTTAATACCGCTCGCTCATATATTCTATGGCTAATTTTATACCGCTCGCTCATAAATTCCATGACCAACTTCACACCACTCGCTCATAAATTCCACGGCCAACTTCACACCGCTCGCTCATAAAATCCATGGACATCTTCGCACCGCTCGCTCATAAATTCCAGAGATAACTGCACAACGCTCGCTCATAAATTTCATAGCTAATGTCGCACAGCTCACTCATAAATTCAATGGCTAATTTCACACCGCTCGCTCATAAATTCCATGGCCAACATCACACCACTAGCTCATAAATTCCATGGCCAACTTCACACGGCTCGCTCATAAATTCAATCGTTAATTTCACACCTCTCGCTCATAAATTCCATAGCTAGTTTCGCACAGCTCACTCATAAATTCAATGGCTAATTTCACACCGCTCGCTCATACATTCCATGGCCAACTTCACACCACTCGCTCATAAATTCCATAGCTAACTTCGCACCGCTCGCTCGTAAATTCCATGGCCAACTTCACACGGTTCGCTCATAAATTCCATGACCAACTTAATACCGCTCGCTCATATATTCTATGGCTAATTTTATACCGCTCGCTCATAAATTCCATGACCAACTTCACACCACTCGCTCATAAATTCCACGGCCAACTTCACACCGCTCGCTCATAAAATCCATGGACATCTTCGCACCGCTCGCTCATAACTTCCAGAGATAACTGCACAACGCTCGCTCATAAATTTCATAGCTAATGTCGCACAGCTCACTCATAAATTCAATGGCTAATTTCACACCGCTCGCTCATAAATTCCATGGCCAACTTCGCACCGCTCGCTTATAAAATCCAGAGCCAACTTCACACAGCTAGCTCATAAATTCCAAGGCCAACTATGCACTGCGCGTTCATAAATTCCATAGTCTACTTCACACCGCTAGCTCATAAATTCCATGGCCAACTTAGTACCGCTGGCTCATAAAATCCATAGTCAACTTCACACCGCTCGTTCATCAATTCCATAGCTAATTTCGCACCTGTCGCTTATAAAATGCAGAGATATCTTCACAGCGATCGCTCATAAATTTCATAGCTAATTGTCGCACAGCTCACTCATAAATTTCATAGCTAATTGTCGCACAGCTCACTCATAAATTCAATGGCTAATTTCACACCGCTAGCTCATAAATTCCAAGGCCAACTTCGCATTGCTCGCTCATAAATTCCAGAGCCAACTTCACATCGCTCGCTTATAAATTCCATAGCTAATGTTGCACTGCTCGCTCATAAATTCCATGGCCAAATTCACACGGCTCGCTCATAAAATCCATAGCCAATTTCTCACCGCTCGCTCATGATTTCCATGACCAACTTAATACCGCTCGGTCATATATTCTATGGCTAATTTTATACCGCTCGCTCATAAATTCCATGGCCATCTTCAAACTGCTCGCTCATAATTTCCACGGCCAACTTCACACCGCTCGCTCATAAAATCCATGGGCAACTTCGCACCGCTCGCTCATAAATTCCAAAGCCAACTTCACACCGCTACCTCATAAATTCTAAGGCCAACTATGCACTGCGCGCTCATAAATTCCATAGTCTACTTCGCACCGCTAGCTCATAAATTCCATGGCCAACTTAGTACCGCTCGCTCATAAAATCCATAGTCAACTTCACACCGCTCGTTCGTGAATTCCAGAGATAACTGCACAGCGCTCGCTCATAAATTTCATAGCTAATGTCGCACAGCTCACTCATAAATTCAATGGCTAATTTCACACCGCTCGCTCATAAATTCCATGGCCAACATCACACCACTAGCTCATAAAGTCCATGACCAACGTCACACGGCTCGAACATAAATTCCATGGCCAACTTCACACCGCTCGCTCATAAATTCCATGGCCATCTTCAAACCGCCCGCTCATAAAATCCCTATCCAACTTCACACCGCAAGCTCATAAATTCCATGGCCAACTTAGTACCGCTCGCTCATAAAATCCATAGTCAACTTCACACCGCTCGTTCATCAATTCCATAGCTAATTTCGCACCGGTCGCTCATAAATTCCATGGGCAACTTCATACCGCTCGCTCATAAATTCAAGGGCTAATTTCACACCGCTCGAACATAAATTCCATGGCCAACTTCAAACCGCTTGCTCATAAATCCCATGGCCGTCTCCAAACCGCTCGCTGATAAATTCCATGGCCAACTTCACACCGCTCGCTCATAAATTCCATGACCAACTTTACACGGCTCGAACATAAATTCCATGGCTAATTTTATACCGCTCGCTCATAAATTCAATCGTTAATTTTACACCTCTCTCTCCTAAATTCCATAGCTAGTTTCGCACAGCTCACTCATAAATTCAATGGCTAATTTCACACCGCTCGCACATAAATTCCATGGCCAACTTCACACCGCTCGCTCATAAAATCCATAGCCAACTTAAAACCGCTCGCTCATAAAATCCATAGTCAACTTCACACCGCTCGTTCATCAATTCCATAACTATTTTCGCACCGGTCGCTCATAAATTCCATGGGCAACTTCATACCGCTCGCTCAAAAATTCCATAGCTAATTTCGCACCGCTCGCTCATAAATTCAAGGGCTAATGTCAAACCGCTCGCTCACAAATTCAATGGCCAACTTTCCACCACTCGCTCATAAATTCCATGGCCAACATCACACCACTAGCTCATAAAGTCCATGACCAACGTCACACGGCTCGAACATAAATTCCATGGCCAACTTCACACCGCTCGCTCATAAATTCCATGGCCATCTTCAAACCGCCCGCTCATAAAATCCCTATCCAACTTCACACCGCAAGCTCATAAATTCCATGGCCAACTTAGTACCGCTCGCTCATAAAATCCATAGTCAACTTCACACCACTCGTTCATCAATTCCATAGCTAATTTCGCACCGGTCGCTCATAAATTCCATGGGCAACTTCATACCGCTCGCTCATAAATTCAAGGGCTAATTTCACACCGCTCGAACATAAATTCCATGGCCAACTTCAAACCGCTTGCTCATATTTTCCACGGCCATCTTCACACCGCTCGCTCATAAAATCCAATTGCAACTTCGCATCGGTCGCTTATAAATTCCAGACTCAACTTCACACCGCTAGCTCATAAACTCCAAGGCCAACTTCGCACCGCTCGCTCATAAATTCCATGGCTAGTTTCACACCGCTCGCTCATAAATTCCGCGGCCACCTGCACACAGCTCGCTAATAAATTCCACGGACAACTTCACACCGCTCGCTCATAAATTCCATGACCAACTTTACACGGCTCGAACATAAATTCCATGGCTAATTTTATACCGCTCGCTCATAAATTCAATCGTTAATTTTACACCTCTCTCTCCTAAATTCCATAGCTAATTTCGCACCGCTCGCTCATAAATTCAAGGGCTAATGTCACACCGCTCGCTCACAAATTCCATGGCCAACTTTCCACCGCTTGCTCATAAATTCCATGGCCGACTTCAAACCGCTCGCTTATAAATTCCATGGCCATCTTCACATCGCTCGCTCATAAAATCCATGACCAACTTCGCACCGCCCGCTCATAAAATCCATGGCCAACTTCGGACCGCACGCCCATAAATTCCGTACCCATCTTCGCACCGCTCGCTCATAAAATCCAGGGCCAACTTCACACCGCTAGCTCATAAATTCCAAGGCCAACTTCGCACCGCTCGCTCATAAATTCCAAAGCCAACTTCACACCGCTACCTCATAAATTCTAAGGCCAACTATGCACTGCGCGCTCATAAATTCCATAGTCTACTTCGCACCGCTAGCTCATAAATTCCATGGCCAACTTAGTACCGCTCGCTCATAAAATCCATAGTCAACTTCACACCGCTCGTTCGTGAATTCCAGAGATAACTGCACAGCGCTCGCTCATAAATTTCATAGCTAATGTCGCACAGCTCACTCATAAATTCAATGGCTAATTTCACACCGCTCGCTCATAAATTCCATGGCCAATATCACACCACTAGCTCATAAAGTCCATGACCAACGTCACACGACTCGAACATAAATTCCATGGCCAACTTCACACCGCTCGCTCATAAATTCCATGGCCATCTTCAAACCGCCCGCTCATAAAATCCCTATCCAACTTCACACCGCAAGCTCATAAATTCCATGGCCAACTTCAAACCGCTTGCTCATAAATCCCATGGCCGTCTCCAAACCGCTCGCTGATAAATTCCATGGCCAACTTCAAACCGCTTGCTCATAAATCCCATGGCCGTCTCCAAACCGCTCGCTGATAAATTCCATGGCCAACTTCACACCGCTCGCTCATAAATTCCATGACCAACTTTACACGGCTCGAACATAAATTCCATGGCTAATTTTATACCGCTCGCTCATAAATTCAATCGTTAATTTTACACCTCTCTCTCCTAAATTCCATAGCTAATTTCGCACCGCTCGCTCATAAATTCAAGGGCTAATTTCACACCGCTCGCTCACAAATTCCATGGCCAACTTTCCACGGCTTGCTCATAAATTCCATGGCCGACTTCAAACCGCTCGCTTATAAATTCCATGGCCATCTTCACATCGCTCGCTCATAGAATCCATGACTAACTTCGCACCGCCCGCTCATAAAATCCATGGCCAACTTCGGATCGCACGCCCATAAATTCCATACCCATCTTCGCACCGCTCGCTCATAAAATCCAGGGCCAACTTCACACCGCTAGCTCATAAATTCCAAGGCCAACTTCGCATTGCTCGCTTATAAATTCCATGGCCAACTTCACACCACTCGCTCATAAATTCCACGGCCAACTTCACACCGCTCGCTCATAAAATTCATGGACATCTTCGCACCGCTCGCTCATAAATTCCAGAGATAACTGCACAACGCTCGCTCATAAATTTCATAGCTAATGTCGCACAGCTCACTTATAAATTCAATGGCTAATTTCACACCGCTCGCTCATAAATTCCATGGCCAACATCACACCACTAGCTCATAAATTCCATGGCCAACTTCACAACGCTCGCTCATAAATTCCATGGCCAACTTCACACCGCTCGCTCATAAAATGCATGGCCAACTTAAAACCGCTCGCTCATAAAATCCATAGCCAACTTAAAACCGCTCGCTCATAAAATTCATAGTCAACTTCACACCGCTCGTTCATCAATTCCATAACTATTTTCGCACCGGTCGCTCATAAATTCCATGGGCAACTTCATACCGCTCGCTCAAAAATTCCATAGCTAATTTCGCACCGCTCGCTCATAAATTCAAGGGCTAATTTCACACCGCTCTCTCACAAATTCCATGGCCAACTTTCCACCGCTTGCTCATAAATTCCATGGCCGACTTCAAACCGCTCGCTCATAATTTCCATGGCCAACTTCACACCGCTCGATCATAAATTCGATGGACAACTTCACGAAGCTTGAACATAAATTCCATGGCCAACTTCACACCGCTCGCTTATAAATTCCATGGCCATCTTCACATCGCTCGCTCATAAAATCCATGACCAAGTTCGCACCGCACGCTCATAAAATCCATGGCCAACTTCGGACCGCACGCCCATAAATTCCATACCCAACTTCGCACAGCTCGCTCATAAAATCCAGAGGCAACTTCACACCGCTAGCTCATAAATTCCAAGGCCAACTTCGCATTGCTCGCTTATAAAATCCATGGCCAACTTCACACAGCTCGCTCATAAATTCCATGACCATCTTCAAACCGCCCGCTCATAAAATCCATATCCAACTTCACACCGCAAGCTCATAAATTCCATGGCCAACTTAGTACCGCTCGCTCATAAAATCCATAGTCAACTTCACACCGCTCGTTCATCAATTCCATAGCTAATTTCGCACCGGTCGCTCATAAATTCCATGGGCAACTTCATACCGCTCGCTCATAAATTGAAGGGCTTATTTCACACCGCTCGCTCATAAATGCCATGGCCAACTTCACACCACTCGCTCATAAATTCCATGACCAACATCACACCACTCGCTCATAAATTCCACGGCCAACTTCACACCGCTCGCTCATAAAATCCATGGACATCTTCGCACCGCTCGCTCATAAATTCCAGAGATAACTGCACAACGCTCGCTCATAAATTTCATAGCTAATGTCGCACAGCTCACTCATAAATTCAATGGCTAATTTCACACCGCTCGCTCATAAATTCCATGGCCAACATCACACCACTAGCTCATAAATTCCATGGCCAACTTCACACGGCCTGCTCATAAATTCAATGGTTAATTTCACACCTCTCGCTCATAAATTCCATAGCTATTTTCGCACAGCTCACTCATAAATTCAATGGCTAATTTCACACCGCTCGCTCATAAATTCCATGGCCAACTTCACACCGCTCAATCATAAAATCCATGGCAAACTTAAAACCGCTCGCTCATAAAATCCATACCCAACTTAAAACCGCTCGCTCATAAAATCCATAGTCAACTTCACAGCGCTCGCACATAAATTTCATAGCTAATGTCGCACAGCTCACTCATAAATTCAATGGCTAATTTCACACCGCTCGCTCATAAATTCCATGGCCAACATCACACCACTAGCTGATAAATTCCATGGCCAACTTCACACGGCTCGCTCATAAAATCCATAGCCAATTTCACACCGCTCGCTCACAAATTCAATGGTTAATTTCACACCTCTCGCTCATAAATTCCATAGATAGTTTCGCAAAGCTCACTCATAAATTCAATGGCTAATTTCACACCGCTCGCTCATAAATTCCATGGCCAACTTCACACCACTCGCTCATAAATTCCATAGCCAACTTCGCACCGCTCGCTCGTAAATTCCATGGCCAACTTCACACGGTTCGCTCATAAATTCCATGACCAACTTAATACCGCTCGCTCATATATTCTATGGCTAATTTTATACCGCTCGCTCATAAATTCCATGACCAACTTCACACCACTCGCTCATAAATTCCACGGCCAACTTCACACCGCTCGCTCATAAAATCCATGGACATCTTCGCACCGCTCGCTCATAAATTCCAGAGATAACTGCACAACGCTCGCTCATAAATTTCATAGCTAATGTCGCACAGCTCACTCATAAATTCAATGGCTAATTTCACACCGCTCGCTCATAAATTCCATGGCCAACATCACACCACTAGCTCATAAATTCCATGGCCAACTTCACACGGCTCGCTCATAAATTCAATCGTTAATTTCACACCTCTCGCTCATAAATTCCATAGCTAGTTTCGCACAGCTCACTCATAAATTCAATGGCTAATTTCACACCGCTCGCTCATACATTCCATGGCCAACTTCACACCACTCGCTCATAAATTCCATAGCTAACTTCGCACCGCTCGCTCGTAAATTCCATGGCCAACTTCACACGGTTCGCTCATAAATTCCATGACCAACTTAATACCGCTCGCTCATATATTCTATGGCTAATTTTATACCGCTCGCTCATAAATTCCATGACCAACTTCACACCACTCGCTCATAAATTCCACGGCCAACTTCACACCGCTCGCTCATAAAATCCATGGACATCTTCGCACCGCTCGCTCATAACTTCCAGAGATAACTGCACAACGCTCGCTCATAAATTTCATAGCTAATGTCGCACAGCTCACTCATAAATTCAATGGCTAATTTCACACCGCTCGCTCATAAATTCCATGGCCAACTTCGCACCGCTCGCTTATAAAATCCAGAGCCAACTTCACACAGCTAGCTCATAAATTCCAAGGCCAACTATGCACTGCGCGTTCATAAATTCCATAGTCTACTTCACACCGCTAGCTCATAAATTCCATGGCCAACTTAGTACCGCTGGCTCATAAAATCCATAGTCAACTTCACACCGCTCGTTCATCAATTCCATAGCTAATTTCGCACCTGTCGCTTATAAAATGCAGAGATATCTTCACAGCGATCGCTCATAAATTTCATAGCTAATTGTCGCACAGCTCACTCATAAATTTCATAGCTAATTGTCGCACAGCTCACTCATAAATTCAATGGCTAATTTCACACCGCTAGCTCATAAATTCCAAGGCCAACTTCGCATTGCTCGCTCATAAATTCCAGAGCCAACTTCACATCGCTCGCTTATAAATTCCATAGCTAATGTTGCACTGCTCGCTCATAAATTCCATGGCCAAATTCACACGGCTCGCTCATAAAATCCATAGCCAATTTCTCACCGCTCGCTCATGATTTCCATGACCAACTTAATACCGCTCGGTCATATATTCTATGGCTAATTTTATACCGCTCGCTCATAAATTCCATGGCCATCTTCAAACTGCTCGCTCATAATTTCCACGGCCAACTTCACACCGCTCGCTCATAAAATCCATGGGCAACTTCGCACCGCTCGCTCATAAATTCCAAAGCCAACTTCACACCGCTACCTCATAAATTCTAAGGCCAACTATGCACTGCGCGCTCATAAATTCCATAGTCTACTTCGCACCGCTAGCTCATAAATTCCATGGCCAACTTAGTACCGCTCGCTCATAAAATCCATAGTCAACTTCACACCGCTCGTTCGTGAATTCCAGAGATAACTGCACAGCGCTCGCTCATAAATTTCATAGCTAATGTCGCACAGCTCACTCATAAATTCAATGGCTAATTTCACACCGCTCGCTCATAAATTCCATGGCCAACATCACACCACTAGCTCATAAAGTCCATGACCAACGTCACACGGCTCGAACATAAATTCCATGGCCAACTTCACACCGCTCGCTCATAAATTCCATGGCCATCTTCAAACCGCCCGCTCATAAAATCCCTATCCAACTTCACACCGCAAGCTCATAAATTCCATGGCCAACTTAGTACCGCTCGCTCATAAAATCCATAGTCAACTTCACACCGCTCGTTCATCAATTCCATAGCTAATTTCGCACCGGTCGCTCATAAATTCCATGGGCAACTTCATACCGCTCGCTCATAAATTCAAGGGCTAATTTCACACCGCTCGAACATAAATTCCATGGCCAACTTCAAACCGCTTGCTCATAAATCCCATGGCCGTCTCCAAACCGCTCGCTGATAAATTCCATGGCCAACTTCACACCGCTCGCTCATAAATTCCATGACCAACTTTACACGGCTCGAACATAAATTCCATGGCTAATTTTATACCGCTCGCTCATAAATTCAATCGTTAATTTTACACCTCTCTCTCCTAAATTCCATAGCTAGTTTCGCACAGCTCACTCATAAATTCAATGGCTAATTTCACACCGCTCGCACATAAATTCCATGGCCAACTTCACACCGCTCGCTCATAAAATCCATAGCCAACTTAAAACCGCTCGCTCATAAAATCCATAGTCAACTTCACACCGCTCGTTCATCAATTCCATAACTATTTTCGCACCGGTCGCTCATAAATTCCATGGGCAACTTCATACCGCTCGCTCAAAAATTCCATAGCTAATTTCGCACCGCTCGCTCATAAATTCAAGGGCTAATGTCAAACCGCTCGCTCACAAATTCAATGGCCAACTTTCCACCACTCGCTCATAAATTCCATGGCCAACATCACACCACTAGCTCATAAAGTCCATGACCAACGTCACACGGCTCGAACATAAATTCCATGGCCAACTTCACACCGCTCGCTCATAAATTCCATGGCCATCTTCAAACCGCCCGCTCATAAAATCCCTATCCAACTTCACACCGCAAGCTCATAAATTCCATGGCCAACTTAGTACCGCTCGCTCATAAAATCCATAGTCAACTTCACACCACTCGTTCATCAATTCCATAGCTAATTTCGCACCGGTCGCTCATAAATTCCATGGGCAACTTCATACCGCTCGCTCATAAATTCAAGGGCTAATTTCACACCGCTCGAACATAAATTCCATGGCCAACTTCAAACCGCTTGCTCATATTTTCCACGGCCATCTTCACACCGCTCGCTCATAAAATCCAATTGCAACTTCGCATCGGTCGCTTATAAATTCCAGACTCAACTTCACACCGCTAGCTCATAAACTCCAAGGCCAACTTCGCACCGCTCGCTCATAAATTCCATGGCTAGTTTCACACCGCTCGCTCATAAATTCCGCGGCCACCTGCACACAGCTCGCTAATAAATTCCACGGACAACTTCACACCGCTCGCTCATAAATTCCATGACCAACTTTACACGGCTCGAACATAAATTCCATGGCTAATTTTATACCGCTCGCTCATAAATTCAATCGTTAATTTTACACCTCTCTCTCCTAAATTCCATAGCTAATTTCGCACCGCTCGCTCATAAATTCAAGGGCTAATGTCACACCGCTCGCTCACAAATTCCATGGCCAACTTTCCACCGCTTGCTCATAAATTCCATGGCCGACTTCAAACCGCTCGCTTATAAATTCCATGGCCATCTTCACATCGCTCGCTCATAAAATCCATGACCAACTTCGCACCGCCCGCTCATAAAATCCATGGCCAACTTCGGACCGCACGCCCATAAATTCCGTACCCATCTTCGCACCGCTCGCTCATAAAATCCAGGGCTAACTTCACACCGCTAGCTCATAAATTCCAAGGCCAACTTCGCACCGCTCGCTCATAAATTCCAAAGCCAACTTCACACCGCTACCTCATAAATTCTAAGGCCAACTATGCACTGCGCGCTCATAAATTCCATAGTCTACTTCGCACCGCTAGCTCATAAATTCCATGGCCAACTTAGTACCGCTCGCTCATAAAATCCATAGTCAACTTCACACCGCTCGTTCGTGAATTCCAGAGATAACTGCACAGCGCTCGCTCATAAATTTCATAGCTAATGTCGCACAGCTCACTCATAAATTCAATGGCTAATTTCACACCGCTCGCTCATAAATTCCATGGCCAATATCACACCACTAGCTCATAAAGTCCATGACCAACGTCACACGACTCGAACATAAATTCCATGGCCAACTTCACACCGCTCGCTCATAAATTCCATGGCCATCTTCAAACCGCCCGCTCATAAAATCCCTATCCAACTTCACACCGCAAGCTCATAAATTCCATGGCCAACTTCAAACCGCTTGCTCATAAATCCCATGGCCGTCTCCAAACCGCTCGCTGATAAATTCCATGGCCAACTTCAAACCGCTTGCTCATAAATCCCATGGCCGTCTCCAAACCGCTCGCTGATAAATTCCATGGCCAACTTCACACCGCTCGCTCATAAATTCCATGACCAACTTTACACGGCTCGAACATAAATTCCATGGCTAATTTTATACCGCTCGCTCATAAATTCAATCGTTAATTTTACACCTCTCTCTCCTAAATTCCATAGCTAATTTCGCACCGCTCGCTCATAAATTCAAGGGCTAATTTCACACCGCTCGCTCACAAATTCCATGGCCAACTTTCCACGGCTTGCTCATAAATTCCATGGCCGACTTCAAACCGCTCGCTTATAAATTCCATGGCCATCTTCACATCGCTCGCTCATAGAATCCATGACTAACTTCGCACCGCCCGCTCATAAAATCCATGGCCAACTTCGGATCGCACGCCCATAAATTCCATACCCATCTTCGCACCGCTCGCTCATAAAATCCAGGGCCAACTTCACACCGCTAGCTCATAAATTCCAAGGCCAACTTCGCATTGCTCGCTTATAAATTCCATGGCCAACTTCACACCACTCGCTCATAAATTCCACGGCCAACTTCACACCGCTCGCTCATAAAATTCATGGACATCTTCGCACCGCTCGCTCATAAATTCCAGAGATAACTGCACAACGCTCGCTCATAAATTTCATAGCTAATGTCGCACAGCTCACTTATAAATTCAATGGCTAATTTCACACCGCTCGCTCATAAATTCCATGGCCAACATCACACCACTAGCTCATAAATTCCATGGCCAACTTCACAACGCTCGCTCATAAATTCCATGGCCAACTTCACACCGCTCGCTCATAAAATGCATGGCCAACTTAAAACCGCTCGCTCATAAAATCCATAGCCAACTTAAAACCGCTCGCTCATAAAATTCATAGTCAACTTCACACCGCTCGTTCATCAATTCCATAACTATTTTCGCACCGGTCGCTCATAAATTCCATGGGCAACTTCATACCGCTCGCTCAAAAATTCCATAGCTAATTTCGCACCGCTCGCTCATAAATTCAAGGGCTAATTTCACACCGCTCTCTCACAAATTCCATGGCCAACTTTCCACCGCTTGCTCATAAATTCCATGGCCGACTTCAAACCGCTCGCTCATAATTTCCATGGCCAACTTCACACCGCTCGATCATAAATTCGATGGACAACTTCACGAAGCTTGAACATAAATTCCATGGCCAACTTCACACCGCTCGCTTATAAATTCCATGGCCATCTTCACATCGCTCGCTCATAAAATCCATGACCAAGTTCGCACCGCACGCTCATAAAATCCATGGCCAACTTCGGACCGCACGCCCATAAATTCCATACCCAACTTCGCACAGCTCGCTCATAAAATCCAGAGGCAACTTCACACCGCTAGCTCATAAATTCCAAGGCCAACTTCGCATTGCTCGCTTATAAAATCCATGGCCAACTTCACACAGCTCGCTCATAAATTCCATGACCATCTTCAAACCGCCCGCTCATAAAATCCATATCCAACTTCACACCGCAAGCTCATAAATTCCATGGCCAACTTAGTACCGCTCGCTCATAAAATCCATAGTCAACTTCACACCGCTCGTTCATCAATTCCATAGCTAATTTCGCACCGGTCGCTCATAAATTCCATGGGCAACTTCATACCGCTCGCTCATAAATTGAAGGGCTTATTTCACACCGCTCGCTCATAAATGCCATGGCCAACTTCACACCACTCGCTCATAAATTCCATGACCAACTTCACACCACTCGCTCATAAATTCCACGGCCAACTTCACACCGCTCGCTCATAAAATCCATGGACATCTTCGCACCGCTCGCTCATAAATTCCAGAGATAACTGCACAACGCTCGCTCATAAATTTCATAGCTAATGTCGCACAGCTCACTCATAAATTCAATGGCTAATTTCACACCGCTCGCTCATAAATTCCATGGCCAACATCACACCACTAGCTCATAAATTCCATGGCCAACTTCACACGGCCTGCTCATAAATTCAATGGTTAATTTCACACCTCTCGCTCATAAATTCCATAGCTATTTTCGCACAGCTCACTCATAAATTCAATGGCTAATTTCACACCGCTCGCTCATAAATTCCATGGCCAACTTCACACCGCTCAATCATAAAATCCATGGCCAACTTAAAACCGCTCGCTCATAAAATCCATACCCAACTTAAAACCGCTCGCTCATAAAATCCATAGTCAACTTCACAGCGCTCGCACATAAATTTCATAGCTAATGTCGCACAGCTCACTCATAAATTCAATGGCTAATTTCACACCGCTCGCTCATAAATTCCATGGCCAACATCACACCACTAGCTCATAAATTCCATGGCCAACTTCACACGGCTCGCTCATAAAATCCATAGCCAATTTCACACCGCTCGCTCACAAATTCAATGGTTAATTTCACACCTCTCGCTCATAAAGTCCATAGCTAGTTTCGCACAGCTCACTCATAAATTCAATAGCTAATTTCACACCGCTCGCTCATAAAGCCATGGCCAACTTCACACCACTCGCTCATAAATTCCATGGCCAACTTCACACGGCTCGCTCATAATATTCATAGACAATTTCACACCGCTCGCTCAGAATTTCTATGACCAACTTAATACCGCTCGGTCATATATTCTATGGCTAATTTTATACCGCTCGCTCATAAATTCCGTGAAAAACTTTACACCGCTCGAACATAAATTCAATAGCTAACTTCACACCGCTTGCTCATAAATTCCATGGCCATCTTCAAACCGCTCGCTCATAATTTCGATGGCCAACTTCACACCTCTCGCTCATAAAATCCATGGCCAACTTCGCACCGCTCGCTTATAAATTCAAGGGCTAATTTCACACCGCTCGCTCTCAAATTCCATGGCCAACATTCCACCGCTTGCTCATAAATTCCATGGCCGACTTCAAACCGCTCGCTCATAATTTCCGTGGCCAACTTCACACCGCTCGCTCATAAATTCGATGGACAACTTCACGAAGCTTGAACATAAATTCCATGGCCAACTTCACACCGCACGCTTATAAATTCCATGGCCATCTTCACATCGCTCGCTCATAAAATCCATGACCAACTTCGCACCGCACGCTCATAAAATCCATGGCCAACTTCGGACCGCACGCCCATAAATTCCATACCCAACTTCGCACCGCTCGCTCATAAAATCCAGAGCCAACTTCACACCGCTAGCTCATAAATTCCAAGGCCAACTTCGCATTGCTCGCTTATAAAATCCATGGCCAACTTCACACAGCTCGCTCATAAATTCCATGACCATCTTCAAACCGCCCGCTCATAAAATCCATATCCAACTTCACACCGCAAGCTCATAAATTCCATGGCCAACTTAGTACCGCTCGCTCATAAAATCCATAGTCAACTTCACACCGCTCGTTCATCAATTCCATAGCTAATTTCGCACCGGTCGCTCATAAATTCCATGGGCAACTTCATACCGCTCGCTCATAAATTGAAGGGCTTATTTCACACCGCTCGCTCATAAATGCCATGGCCAACTTCACACCACTCGCTCATAAATTCCATGACCAACTTCACACCACTCGTTCATAAATTCCACGGCCAACTTCGCACCGCTCGCTCATAAAATCCATGGACATCTTCGCACCGCTCGCTCATAAATCCGATTGATAACTTAGTACCGCTCGCTCATAAAATTCATAGTCAACTTCACACCGCTCGTTCATCAATTCCATAGCTAATTTCGCACCGGTCGCTCATAAATTCCATGGGCAACTTCATACCGCTCGCTCATAAATTCAAGGGCTAATTTCACACCGCTCGCTCATAAATGCCATGGCCAACTTCACACCACTCGCTCATAAATTCCACGGCCATCTTCACACCGCTCGCTCATAAAATCCAATTGCAACTTCGCACCGGTCGCTTATAAATTCCAGACTCAACTTCACACCGCTAGCTCATAAACTCCAAGGCCCACTTCGCACCGCTCGCTCATAAATTCCATGGCTCGTTTCACACCGCTCGCTCATAAATTCCGCGGCCACCTGCACACAGCTCGCTAATAAATTCCACGGCCAACTTCACACCGCTCGCTCATAAAATCCATGGACATCTTCGCACCGCTCGCTCATAAATTCCAGAGATAACTGCACAACGCTCGCTCATAAATTTCATAGCTAATGTCGCACAGCTCACTCATAAATTCAATGGCTAATTTCACACCGCTCGCTCATAAATTCCATGGCCAACATCACACCACTAGCTCATAAATTCCATGGCCAACTTCACACGGCTCGCTCATAAATTCAATCGTTAATTTCACACCTCTCGCTCATAAATTCCATAGCTAGTTTCGCACAGCTCACTCATAAATTCAATGGCTAATTTCACACCGCTCGCTCATACATTCCATGGCCAACTTCACACCACTCGCTCATAAATTCCATAGCTAACTTCGCACCGCTCGCTCGTAAATTCCATGGCCAACTTCACACGGTTCGCTCATAAATTCCATGACCAACTTAATACCGCTCGCTCATATATTCTATGGCTAATTTTATACCGCTCGCTCATAAATTCCATGACCAACTTCACAACGCTCGCTCATAAATTCCATGGCCAACTTCACAACGCTCGCTCATAAATTCCATGGCCAACTTCACACCGCTCGCTCATAAAATCCATAGCCAACTTAAAACCGCTCGCTCATAAAATTCATAGTCAACTTCACACCGCTCGTTCATCAATTCCATAACTATTTTCGCACCGGTCGCTCATAAATTCCATGGGCAACTTCATACCGCTCGCTCAAAAATTCCATAGCTAATTTCGCACAGCTCGCTCATAAATTCAAGGGCTAATTTCACACCGCTCTCTCACAAATTCCATGGCCAACTTTCCACCGCTTGCTCATAAATTCCATGGCCGACTTCAAACCGCTCGCTCATAATTTCCATGGCCAACTTCACACCGCTCGATCATAAATTCGATGGACAACTTCACGAAGCTTGAACATAAATTCCATGGCCAACTTCACACCGCTCGCTTATAAATTCCATGGCCATCTTCACATCGCTCGCTCATAAAATCCATGACCAAGTTCGCACCGCACGCTCATAAAATCCATGGCCAACTTCGGACCGCACGCCCATAAATTCCATACCCAACTTCGCACAGCTCGCTCATAAAATCCAGAGGCAACTTCACACCGCTAGCTCATAAATTCCAAGGCCAACTTCGCATTGCTCGCTTATAAAATCCATGGCCAACTTCACACAGCTCGCTCATAAATTCCATGACCATCTTCAAACCGCCCGCTCATAAAATCCATATCCAACTTCACACCGCAAGCTCATAAATTCCATGGCCAACTTAGTACCGCTCGCTCATAAAATCCATAGTCAACTTCACACCGCTCGTTCATCAATTCCATAGCTAATTTCGCACCGGTCGCTCATAAATTCCATGGGCAACTTCATACCGCTCGCTCATAAATTGAAGGGCTTATTTCACACCGCTCGCTCATAAATGCCATGGCCAACTTCACACCACTCGCTCATAAATTCCATGACCAACTTCACACCACTCGCTCATAAATTCCACGGCCATCTTCACACCGCTCGCTCATAAAATCCAATTGCAACTTCGCACCGGTCGCTTATAAATTCCAGACTCAACTTCACACCGCTAGCTCATAAACTCCAAGGCCCACTTCGCACCGCTCGCTCATAAATTCCATGGCTCGTTTCACACCGCTCGCTCATAAATTCCGCGGCCACCTGCACACAGCTCGCTAATAAATTCCACGGACAACTTCACACCGTTCGCTCATAAATTCGATTGCCAACTTAATACCGCTCGCTCATAAATTCTATGGACAACTTCACACCGCTCGCTTATAAATTCCATGGCCATTTTCACATCGCTCGCTCATAAATTCCATGGCCAACTTCACACCACTCGCTCATAAATTCCACGGCCAACTTCACACCGCTCGCTCATAAAATCCATGGACATCTTCACACCGCTCGCTCATAAATTCAATGGTTAATTTCACACCTCTCGCTCATAAATTCCATAGCTAGTTTCGCAAAGCTCACTCATAAATTCAATGGCTAATTTCACACCTCTCGCTCATAAATTCCATAGATAGTTTCGCAAAGCTCACTCATAAATTCAATGGCTAATTTCACACCGCTCGCTCATAAATTCCATGGCCAACTTCACACCACTCGCTCATAAATTCCATAGCCAACTTCGCACCGCTCGCTCGTAAATTCCATGGCCAACTTCACACGGTTCGCTCATAAATTCCATGACCAACTTAATACCGCTCGCTCATATATTCTATGGCTAATTTTATACCGCTCGCTCATAAATTCCATGACCAACTTCACACCACTCGCTCATAAATTCCACGGCCAACTTCACACCGCTCGCTCATAAAATCCATGGACATCTTCGCACCGCTCGCTCATAAATTCCAGAGATAACTGCACAACGCTCGCTCATAAATTTCATAGCTAATGTCGCACAGCTCACTCATAAATTCAATGGCTAATTTCACACCGCTCGCTCATAAATTCCATGGCCAACATCACACCACTAGCTCATAAATTCCATGGCCAACTTCACACGGCTCGCTCATAAATTCAATCGTTAATTTCACACCTCTCGCTCATAAATTCCATAGCTAGTTTCGCACAGCTCACTCATAAATTCAATGGCTAATTTCACACCGCTCGCTCATACATTCCATGGCCAACTTCACACCACTCGCTCATAAATTCCATAGCTAACTTCGCACCGCTCGCTCGTAAATTCCATGGCCAACTTCACACGGTTCGCTCATAAATTCCATGACCAACTTAATACCGCTCGCTCATATATTCTATGGCTAATTTTATACCGCTCGCTCATAAATTCCATGACCAACTTCACAACGCTCGCTCATAAATTCCATGGCCAACTTCACAACGCTCGCTCATAAATTCCATGGCCAACTTCACACCGCTCGCTCATAAAATCCATAGCCAACTTAAAACCGCTCGCTCATAAAATTCATAGTCAACTTCACACCGCTCGTTCATCAATTCCATAACTATTTTCGCACCGGTCGCTCATAAATTCCATGGGCAACTTCATACCGCTCGCTCAAAAATTCCATAGCTAATTTCGCACAGCTCGCTCATAAATTCAAGGGCTAATTTCACACCGCTCTCTCACAAATTCCATGGCCAACTTTCCACCGCTTGCTCATAAATTCCATGGCCGACTTCAAACCGCTCGCTCATAATTTCCATGGCCAACTTCACACCGCTCGATCATAAATTCGATGGACAACTTCACGAAGCTTGAACATAAATTCCATGGCCAACTTCACACCGCTCGCTTATAAATTCCATGGCCATCTTCACATCGCTCGCTCATAAAATCCATGACCAAGTTCGCACCGCACGCTCATAAAATCCATGGCCAACTTCGGACCGCACGCCCATAAATTCCATACCCAACTTCGCACAGCTCGCTCATAAAATCCAGAGGCAACTTCACACCGCTAGCTCATAAATTCCAAGGCCAACTTCGCATTGCTCGCTTATAAAATCCATGGCCAACTTCACACAGCTCGCTCATAAATTCCATGACCATCTTCAAACCGCCCGCTCATAAAATCCATATCCAACTTCACACCGCAAGCTCATAAATTCCATGGCCAACTTAGTACCGCTCGCTCATAAAATCCATAGTCAACTTCACACCGCTCGTTCATCAATTCCATAGCTAATTTCGCACCGGTCGCTCATAAATTCCATGGGCAACTTCATACCGCTCGCTCATAAATTGAAGGGCTTATTTCACACCGCTCGCTCATAAATGCCATGGCCAACTTCACACCACTCGCTCATAAATTCCATGACCAACTTCACACCACTCGCTCATAAATTCCACGGCCAACTTCACACCGCTCGCTCATAAAATCCATGGACATCTTCGCACCGCTCGCTCATAAATTCCAGAGATAACTGCACAACGCTCGCTCATAAATTTCATAGCTAATGTCGCACAGCTCACTCATAAATTCAATGGCTAATTTCACACCGCTCGCTCATAAATTCCATGGCCAACATCACACCACTAGCTCATAAATTCCATGGCCAACTTCACACGGCTCGCTCATAAATTCAATGGTTAATTTCACACCTCTCGCTCATAAATTCCATAGCTATTTTCGCACAGCTCACTCATAAATTCAATGGCTAATTTCACACCGCTCGCTCATAAATTCCATGGCCAACTTCACACCGCTCAATCATAAAATCCATGGCCAACTTAAAACCGCTCGCTCATAAAATCCATACCGAACTTAAAACCGCTCGCTCATAAAATCCATAGTCAACTTCACAGCGCTCGCACATAAATTTCATAGCTAATGTCGCACAGCTCACTCATAAATTCAATGGCTAATTTCACACCGCTCGCTCATAAATTCCATGGCCAACATCACACCACTAGCTCATAAATTCCATGGCCAACTTCACACGGCTCGCTCATAAAATCCATAGCCAATTTCACACCGCTCGCTCACAAATTCAATGGTTAATTTCACACCTCTCGCTCATAAAGTCCATAGCTAGTTTCGCACAGCTCACTCATAAATTCAATAGCTAATTTCACACCGCTCGCTCATAAAGCCATGGCCAACTTCACACCACTCGCTCATAAATTCCATGGCCAACTTCACACGGCTCGCTCATAATATTCATAGACAATTTCACACCGCTCGCTCAGAATTTCTATGACCAACTTAATACCGCTCGGTCATATATTCTATGGCTAATTTTATACCGCTCGCTCATAAATTCCGTGAAAAACTTTACACCGCTCGAACATAAATTCAATGGCTAATTTCACACCGCTCGCTCATAAATTCCATGGCCAACATCACACCACTAGCTCATAAATTCCATGGCCAACTTCACACGGCTCGCTCATAAATTCAATCGTTAATTTCACACCTCTCGCTCCTAAATTCCATAGCTAGTTTCGCACAGCTCACTCATAAATTCAATGGCTAATTTCACACCGCTCGCTCATACATTCCATGGCCAACTTCACACCACTCGCTCATAAATTCCATAGCTAACTTCGCACCGCTCGCTCGTAAATTCCATGGCCAACTTCACACGGTTCGCTCATAAATTCCATGACCAACTTAATACCGCTCGCTCATATATTCTATGGCTAATTTTATACCGCTCGCTCATAAATTCCATGACCAACTTCACAACGCTCGCTCATAAATTCCATGGCCAACTTCACAACGCTCGCTCATAAATTCGATGGCCAACTTCACACCGCTCGCTCATAAAATCCATAGCCAACTTAAAACCGCTCGCTCATAAAATTCATAGTCAACTTCACACCGCTCGTTCATCAATTCCATAACTATTTTCGCACCGGTCGCTCATAAATTCCATGGGCAACTTCATACCGCTCGCTCAAAAATTCCATAGCTAATTTCGCACAGCTCGCTCATAAATTCAAGGGCTAATTTCACACCGCTCTCTCACAAATTCCATGGCCAACTTTCCACCGCTTGCTCATAAATTCCATGGCCGACTTCAAACCGCTCGCTCATAATTTCCATGGCCGACTTCACACCGCTCGATCATAAATTCGATGGACAACTTCACGAAGCTTGAACATAAATTCCATGGCCAACTTCACACCGCTCGCTTATAAATTCCATGGCCATCTTCACATCGCTCGCTCATAAAATCCATGACCAAGTTCGCACCGCACGCTCATAAAATCCATGGCCAACTTCGGACCGCACGCCCATAAATTCCATACCCAACTTCGCACAGCTCGCTCATAAAATCCGGAGGCAACTTCACACCGCTAGCTCATAAATTCCAAGGCCAACTTCGCATTGCTCGCTTATAAAATCCATGGCCAACTTCACACAGCTCGCTCATAAATTCCATGACCATCTTCAAACCGCCCGCTCATAAAATCCATATCCAACTTCACACCGCAAGCTCATAAATTCCATGGCCAACTTAGTACCGCTCGCTCATAAAATCCATAGTCAACTTCACACCGCTCGTTCATCAATTCCATAGCTAATTTCGCACCGGTCGCTCATAAATTCCATGGGCAACTTCATACCGCTCGCTCATAAATTGAAGGGCTTATTTCACACCGCTCGCTCATAAATGCCATGGCCAACTTCACACCACTCGCTCATAAATTCCATGACCAACTTCACACCACTCGCTCATAAATTCCACGGCCATCTTCACACCGCTCGCTCATAAAATCCAATTGCAACTTCGCACCGGTCGCTTATAAATTCCAGACTCAACTTCACACCGCTAGCTCATAAACTCCAAGGCCCACTTCGCACCGCTCGCTCATAAATTCCATGGCTCGTTTCACACCGCTCGCTCATAAATTCCGCGGCCACCTGCACACAGCTCGCTAATAAATTCCACGGACAACTTCACACCGTTCGCTCATAAATTCGATTGCCAACTTAATACCGCTCGCTCATAAATTCTATGGACAACTTCACACCGCTCGCTTATAAATTCCATGGCCATTTTCACATCGCTCGCTCATAAATTCCATGGCCAACTTCACACCACTCGCTCATAAATTCCACGGCCAACTTCACACCGCTCGCTCATAAAATCCATGGACATCTTCACACCGCTCGCTCATAAATTCAATGGTTAATTTCACACCTCTCGCTCATAAATTCCATAGCTAGTTTCGCAAAGCTCACTCATAAATTCAATGGCTAATTTCACACCTCTCGCTCATAAATTCCATAGATAGTTTCGCAAAGCTCACTCATAAATTCAATGGCTAATTTCACACCGCTCGCTCATAAATTCCATGGCCAACTTCACACCACTCGCTCATAAATTCCATAGCCAACTTCGCACCGCTCGCTCGTAAATTCCATGGCCAACTTCACACGGTTCGCTCATAAATTCCATGACCAACTTAATACCGCTCGCTCATATATTCTATGGCTAATTTTATACCGCTCGCTCATAAATTCCATGACCAACTTCACACCACTCGCTCATAAATTCCACGGCCAACTTCACACCGCTCGCTCATAAAATCCATGGACATCTTCGCACCGCTCGCTCATAAATTCCAGAGATAACTGCACAACGCTCGCTCATAAATTTCATAGCTAATGTCGCACAGCTCACTCATAAATTCAATGGCTAATTTCACACCGCTCGCTCATAAATTCCATGGCCAACATCACACCACTAGCTCATAAATTCCATGGCCAACTTCACACGGCTCGCTCATAAATTCAATCGTTAATTTCACACCTCTCGCTCATAAATTCCATAGCTAGTTTCGCACAGCTCACTCATAAATTCAATGGCTAATTTCACACCGCTCGCTCATACATTCCATGGCCAACTTCACACCACTCGCTCATAAATTCCATAGCTAACTTCGCACCGCTCGCTCGTAAATTCCATGGCCAACTTCACACGGTTCGCTCATAAATTCCATGACCAACTTAATACCGCTCGCTCATATATTCTATGGCTAATTTTATACCGCTCGCTCATAAATTCCATGACCAACTTCACAACGCTCGCTCATAAATTCCATGGCCAACTTCACAACGCTCGCTCATAAATTCCATGGCCAACTTCACACCGCTCGCTCATAAAATCCATAGCCAACTTAAAACCGCTCGCTCATAAAATTCATAGTCAACTTCACACCGCTCGTTCATCAATTCCATAACTATTTTCGCACCGGTCGCTCATAAATTCCATGGGCAACTTCATACCGCTCGCTCAAAAATTCCATAGCTAATTTCGCACAGCTCGCTCATAAATTCAAGGGCTAATTTCACACCGCTCTCTCACAAATTCCATGGCCAACTTTCCACCGCTTGCTCATAAATTCCATGGCCGACTTCAAACCGCTCGCTCATAATTTCCATGGCCAACTTCACACCGCTCGATCATAAATTCGATGGACAACTTCACGAAGCTTGAACATAAATTCCATGGCCAACTTCACACCGCTCGCTTATAAATTCCATGGCCATCTTCACATCGCTCGCTCATAAAATCCATGACCAAGTTCGCACCGCACGCTCATAAAATCCATGGCCAACTTCGGACCGCACGCCCATAAATTCCATACCCAACTTCGCACAGCTCGCTCATAAAATCCAGAGGCAACTTCACACCGCTAGCTCATAAATTCCAAGGCCAACTTCGCATTGCTCGCTTATAAAATCCATGGCCAACTTCACACAGCTCGCTCATAAATTCCATGACCATCTTCAAACCGCCCGCTCATAAAATCCATATCCAACTTCACACCGCAAGCTCATAAATTCCATGGCCAACTTAGTACCGCTCGCTCATAAAATCCATAGTCAACTTCACACCGCTCGTTCATCAATTCCATAGCTAATTTCGCACCGGTCGCTCATAAATTCCATGGGCAACTTCATACCGCTCGCTCATAAATTGAAGGGCTTATTTCACACCGCTCGCTCATAAATGCCATGGCCAACTTCACACCACTCGCTCATAAATTCCATGACCAACTTCACACCACTCGCTCATAAATTCCACGGCCAACTTCACACCGCTCGCTCATAAAATCCATGGACATCTTCGCACCGCTCGCTCATAAATTCCAGAGATAACTGCACAACGCTCGCTCATAAATTTCATAGCTAATGTCGCACAGCTCACTCATAAATTCAATGGCTAATTTCACACCGCTCGCTCATAAATTCCATGGCCAACATCACACCACTAGCTCATAAATTCCATGGCCAACTTCACACGGCTCGCTCATAAATTCAATGGTTAATTTCACACCTCTCGCTCATAAATTCCATAGCTATTTTCGCACAGCTCACTCATAAATTCAATGGCTAATTTCACACCGCTCGCTCATAAATTCCATGGCCAACTTCACACCGCTCAATCATAAAATCCATGGCCAACTTAAAACCGCTCGCTCATAAAATCCATACCGAACTTAAAACCGCTCGCTCATAAAATCCATAGTCAACTTCACAGCGCTCGCACATAAATTTCATAGCTAATGTCGCACAGCTCACTCATAAATTCAATGGCTAATTTCACACCGCTCGCTCATAAATTCCATGGCCAACATCACACCACTAGCTCATAAATTCCATGGCCAACTTCACACGGCTCGCTCATAAAATCCATAGCCAATTTCACACCGCTCGCTCACAAATTCAATGGTTAATTTCACACCTCTCGCTCATAAAGTCCATAGCTAGTTTCGCACAGCTCACTCATAAATTCAATAGCTAATTTCACACCGCTCGCTCATAAAGCCATGGCCAACTTCACACCACTCGCTCATAAATTCCATGGCCAACTTCACACGGCTCGCTCATAATATTCATAGACAATTTCACACCGCTCGCTCAGAATTTCTATGACCAACTTAATACCGCTCGGTCATATATTCTATGGCTAATTTTATACCGCTCGCTCATAAATTCCGTGAAAAACTTTACACCGCTCGAACATAAATTCAATAGCTAACTTCACACCGCTTGCTCATAAATTCCATGGCCATCTTCAAACCGCTCGCTCATAATTTCGATGGCCAACTTCACACCTCTCGCTCATAAAATCCATGGCCAACTTCGCACCGCTCGCTTATAAAATCCAGAGCCAACTTCACACAGCTAGCTCATAAATTCCAATGCCAACTATGCACTGCGCGCTCATAAATTCCATAGTCTACTTCACACCGCTAGCTCATAAATTCCATGGCCAACTTAGTACCGCTAGCTCATAAAATCCATAGTCAACTTCACACCGCTCGTTCATGAATTCCATAACTATTTTCGCACCGGTCGCTCATAAATTCCATGGGCAACTTCATACCGCTCGCTCAAAAATTCCATAGCTAATTTCGCACCGCTCGCTTATAAATTCAAGGGCTAATTTCACACCGCTCGCTCTCAAATTCCATGGCCAACATTCCACCGCTTGCTCATAAATTCCATGGCCGACTTCAAACCGCTCGCTCATAATTTCCGTGGCCAACTTCACAACGCTCGCTCATAAATTCGATGGACAACTTCACGAAGCTTGAACATAAATTCCATGGCCAACTTCACACCGCTCGCTTATAAATTCCATGGCCATCTTCACATCGCTCGCTCATAAAATCCATGACCAACTTCGCACCGCACGCTCATAAAATCCATGGCCAACTTCGGACCGCACGCCCATAAATTCCATACCCAACTTCGCACCGCTCGCTCATAAAATCCAGAGCCAACTTCACACCGCTAGCTCATAAATTCCAAGGCCAACTTCGCATTGCTCGCTTATAAATTCCATGACCATCTTCAAACCGCCCGCTCATAAAATCCATATCCAACTTCACACCGCAAGCTCATAAATTCCATGGCCAACTTAGTACCGCTCGCTCATAAAATCCATAGTCAACTTCACACCGCTCGTTCATCAATTCCATAGCTAATTTCGCACCGGTCGCTCATAAATTCCATGGGCAACTTCATACCGCTCGCTCATAAATTGAAGGGCTTATTTCACACCGCTCGCTCATAAATGCCATGGCCAACTTCACACCACTCGCTCATAAATTCCATGACCAACTTCACACCACTCGCTCATAAATTCCATGGCCAACTTCACACCACTCGCTCATAAATTCCACGGCCAACTTAACACCGCTCGCTCATAAAATCCATGGACATCTTCGCACCGCTCGCTCATAAATTCCATAGCTAATTTCGCACCGGTCGCTCATAAATTCAATGGCTAATTTCACACCGCTCGTTCATGAATTCCATGGCTAATTTCACAAGGTTCGCTCATAAATTCCATGGCCAACTTCACACCACCCGCTCATAAATTCCATGGTTAACTTCGAACCGCTCGCTCATAAATTCCATCGCCAATTTCTCACCGCTCGCTCATAATTTCCATGACCAACTTAATACAGCTCGCTCATATATTCTATGGCTAATTTTATACTGCTCGCTCATAAATTCCGTGATCAACTTTACACCGCTCGAACATAAATTCAATAGCCAACTTCACACAGCTCGCTCATAAATTCCATGGCCATCTTCAAACCGCTAGCTCATATTTTCCACGGCCATCTTCACACCGCTCGCTCATAAAATCCAATTGCAACGTCGCACCGGTCGCTTATAAATTCCAGACTCAACTTCACACCGCTAGCTCATAAACTCCAAGGCCCACTTCGCACCGCTCGCTCATAAATTCCATGGCTAGTTTCACACCGCTCGCTCATAAATTCCGCGGCCACCTGCACACAGCTCGCTAATAAATTCCACGGACAACTTCACACCGTTCGCTCATAAATTCGATTGCCAACTTAATACCGCTCGCTCATAAATTCTATGGACAACTTCACACCGCTCGCTTATAAATTCCATGGCCATTTTCACATCGCTCGCTCATAAATTCCATGGCCAACTTCACACCACTCGCTCATAAATTCCACGGCCAACTTCACACCGCTCGCTCATAAATTCCATGGCCAACTTCACACCACTCGCTCATAAATTCCACGGCCAACTTCACACCGCTCGCTCATAAAATCCATGGACATCTTCACACGGCTCGCTCATAAATTCAATGGTTAATTTCACACCACTCGCTCATAAATTCCATAGCTAGTTTCGCACAGCTCACTCATAAATTCAATGGCTAATTTCACACCGCTCGCTCATAAATTCCATGGCCAACTTCACACCACTCGCTCATAAATTCCATAGCTAACTTCGCACCGCTCGCTCGTAAATTCCATGGCCAACTTCACACGGTACGCTCATAAATTCCATGACCGACTTAATACCGCTCGCTCATATATTCTATGGCTAATTTTATACCGCTCGCTCATAAATTCCATGACCAACTTTACACCGCTCGAACATAAATTCCATGGCCAACTTCAAACCGCATGCTCATAAATTCCATGGCCATCTCCAAACCGCTCGCTGATAAATTCCATGGCCAACTTCACACCGCTCGCTCATAAATTCCATGACCAACTTTACACGGCTCGAACATAAATTCCATGGCTAATTTTATACCGCTCGCTCATAAATTCAATCGTTAATTTTACACCTCTCTCTCATAAATTCCATAGCTATTTTCGCACAGCTCACTCATAAATTCAATGGCTAATTTCACACCGCTCGCTCATAAATTCCATGGCCAACTTCACACCGCTCACTCATAAAATCCATGGCCAACTTCACACCACTCGCTCATAAATTCCACGGCCAACTTCACACCGCTCGCTCATAAATTCCATGGCCAACTTCACACCACTCGCTCATAAATTCCACGGCCAACTTCACACCGCTCGCTCATAAAATCCATGGACATCTTCACACGGCTCGCTCATAAATTCAATGGTTAATTTCACACCACTCGCTCATAAATTCCATAGCTAGTTTCGCACAGCTCACTCATAAATTCAATGGCTAATTTCACACCGCTCGCTCATAAATTCCATGGCCAACTTCACACCACTCGCTCATAAATTCCATAGCTAACTTCGCACCGCTCGCTCGTAAATTCCATGGCCAACTTCACACGGTACGCTCATAAATTCCATGACCGACTTAATACCGCTCGCTCATATATTCTATGGCTAATTTTATACCGCTCGCTCATAAATTCCATGACCAACTTTACACCGCTCGAACATAAATTCCATGGCCAACTTCAAACCGCATGCTCATAAATTCCATGGCCATCTCCAAACCGCTCGCTGATAAATTCCATGGCCAACTTCACACCGCTCGCTCATAAATTCCATGACCAACTTTACACGGCTCGAACATAAATTCCATGGCTAATTTTATACCGCTCGCTCATAAATTCAATCGTTAATTTTACACCTCTCTCTCCTAAATTCCATAGCTAGTTTCGCACAGCTCACTCATAAATTCAATGGCTAATTTCACACCGCTCGCACATAAATTCCATGGCCAACTTCACACCGCTCGCTCATAAAATCCATAGCCAACTTAAAACCGCTCGCTCATAAAATCCATAGTCAACTTCACACCGCTCGTTCATCAATTCCATAACTATTTTCGCACCGGTCGCTCATAAATTCCATGGGCAACTTCATACCGCTCGCTCAAAAATTCCATAGCTAATTTCGCACCGCTCGCTCATAAATTCAAGGGCTAATGTCAAACCGCTCGCTCACAAATTCCATGGCCAACTTTCCACCACTCGCTCATAAATTCCATGGCCAACATCACACCACTAGCTCATAAAGTCCATGACCAACGTCACACGGCTCGAACATAAATTCCATGGCCAACTTCACACCGCTCGCTCATAAATTCCATGGCCAACTTCACACCGCTCGATCATAAATTCGATGGACAACTTCACGAAGCTTGAACATAAATTCCATGGCCAACTTCACACCGCTCGCTTATAAATTCCATGGCCATCTTCACATCGCTCGCTCATAAAATCCATGACCAAGTTCGCACCGCACGCTCATAAAATCCATGGCCAACTTCGGACCGCACGCCCATAAATTCCATACCCAACTTCGCACAGCTCGCTCATAAAATCCAGAGGCAACTTCACACCGCTAGCTCATAAATTCCAAGGCCAACTTCGCATTGCTCGCTTATAAAATCCATGGCCAACTTCACACAGCTCGCTCATAAATTCCATGACCATCTTCAAACCGCCCGCTCATAAAATCCATATCCAACTTCACACCGCAAGCTCATAAATTCCATGGCCAACTTAGTACCGCTCGCTCATAAAATCCATAGTCAACTTCACACCGCTCGTTCATCAATTCCATAGCTAATTTCGCACCGGTCGCTCATAAATTCCATGGGCAACTTCATACCGCTCGCTCATAAATTGAAGGGCTTATTTCACACCGCTCGCTCATAAATGCCATGGCCAACTTCACACCACTCGCTCATAAATTCCATGACCAACTTCACACCACTCGCTCATAAATTCCACGGCCAACTTCACACCGCTCGCTCATAAAATCCATGGACATCTTCGCACCGCTCGCTCATAAATTCCAGAGATAACTGCACAACGCTCGCTCATAAATTTCATAGCTAATGTCGCACAGCTCACTCATAAATTCAATGGCTAATTTCACACCGCTCGCTCATAAATTCCATGGCCAACATCACACCACTAGCTCATAAATTCCATGGCCAACTTCACACGGCCTGCTCATAAATTCAATGGTTAATTTCACACCTCTCGCTCATAAATTCCATAGCTATTTTCGCACAGCTCACTCATAAATTCAATGGCTAATTTCACACCGCTCGCTCATAAATTCCATGGCCAACTTCACACCGCTCAATCATAAAATCCATGGCCAACTTAAAACCGCTCGCTCATAAAATCCATACCCAACTTAAAACCGCTCGCTCATAAAATCCATAGTCAACTTCACAGCGCTCGCACATAAATTTCATAGCTAATGTCGCACAGCTCACTCATAAATTCAATGGCTAATTTCACACCGCTCGCTCATAAATTCCATGGCCAACATCACACCACTAGCTCATAAATTCCATGGCCAACTTCACACGGCTCGCTCATAAAATCCATAGCCAATTTCACACCGCTCGCTCACAAATTCAATGGTTAATTTCACACCTCTCGCTCATAAAGTCCATAGCTAGTTTCGCACAGCTCACTCATAAATTCAATAGCTAATTTCACACCGCTCGCTCATAAAGCCATGGCCAACTTCACACCACTCGCTCATAAATTCCATGGCCAACTTCACACGGCTCGCTCATAATATTCATAGACAATTTCACACCGCTCGCTCAGAATTTCTATGACCAACTTAATACCGCTCGGTCATATATTCTATGGCTAATTTTATACCGCTCGCTCATAAATTCCGTGAAAAACTTTACACCGCTCGAACATAAATTCAATAGCTAACTTCACACCGCTTGCTCATAAATTCCATGGCCATCTTCAAACCGCTCGCTCATAATTTCGATGGCCAACTTCACACCTCTCGCTCATAAAATCCATGGCCAACTTCGCACCGCTCGCTTATAAATTCAAGGGCTAATTTCACACCGCTCGCTCTCAAATTCCATGGCCAACATTCCACCGCTTGCTCATAAATTCCATGGCCGACTTCAAACCGCTCGCTCATAATTTCCGTGGCCAACTTCACACCGCTCGCTCATAAATTCGATGGACAACTTCACGAAGCTTGAACATAAATTCCATGGCCAACTTCACACCGCACGCTTATAAATTCCATGGCCATCTTCACATCGCTCGCTCATAAAATCCATGACCAACTTCGCACCGCACGCTCATAAAATCCATGGCCAACTTCGGACCGCACGCCCATAAATTCCATACCCAACTTCGCACCGCTCGCTCATAAAATCCAGAGCCAACTTCACACCGCTCGCTCATAAATGCCATGGCCAACTTCACACCACTCGCTCATAAATTCCATGACCAACTTCACACCACTCGTTCATAAATTCCACGGCCAACTTCGCACCGCTCGCTCATAAAATCCATGGACATCTTCGCACCGCTCGCTCATAAATCCGATTGATAACTTAGTACCGCTCGCTCATAAAATTCATAGTCAACTTCACACCGCTCGTTCATCAATTCCATAGCTAATTTCGCACCGGTCGCTCATAAATTCCATGGGCAACTTCATACCGCTCGCTCATAAATTCAAGGGCTAATTTCACACCGCTCGCTCATAAATGCCATGGCCAACTTCACACCACTCGCTCATAAATTCCATGGCCAACTTCACACCACTCGCTCATAAATTCCACGGCCAACTTAACACCGCTCGCTCATAAAATCCATGGACATCTTCGCACCGCTCGCTCATAAATTCCATAGCTAATTTCGCACCGGTCGCTCATAAATTCAATGGCTAATTTCACACCGCTCGTTCATGAATTCCATGGCTAATTTCACAAGGTTCGCTCATAAATTCCATGGCCAACTTCACACCACCCGCTCATAAATTCCATGGTTAACTTCGAACCGCTCGCTCATAAATTCCATCGCCAATTTCTCACCGCTCGCTCATAATTTCCATGACCAACTTAATACAGCTCGCTCATATATTCTATGGCTAATTTTATACTGCTCGCTCATAAATTCCGTGATCAACTTTACACCGCTCGAACATAAATTCAATAGCCAACTTCACACAGCTCGCTCATAAATTCCATGGCCATCTTCAAACCGCTAGCTCATATTTTCCACGGCCATCTTCACACCGCTCGCTCATAAAATCCAATTGCAACTTCGCACCGGTCGCTTATAAATTCCAGACTCAACTTCACACCGCTAGCTCATAAACTCCAAGGCCCACTTCGCACCGCTCGCTCATAAATTCCATGGCTCGTTTCACACCGCTCGCTCATAAATTCCGCGGCCACCTGCACACAGCTCGCTAATAAATTCCACGGACAACTTCACACCGTTCGCTCATAAATTCGATTGCCAACTTAATACCGCTCGCTCATAAATTCTATGGACAACTTCACACCGCTCGCTTATAAATTCCATGGCCATTTTCACATCGCTCGCTCATAAATTCCATGGCCAACTTCACACCACTCGCTCATAAATTCCACGGCCAACTTCACACCGCTCGCTCATAAAATCCATGGACATCTTCACACCGCTCGCTCATAAATTCAATGGTTAATTTCACACCTCTCGCTCATAAATTCCATAGCTAGTTTCGCAAAGCTCACTCATAAATTCAATGGCTAATTTCACACCTCTCGCTCATAAATTCCATAGATAGTTTCGCAAAGCTCACTCATAAATTCAATGGCTAATTTCACACCGCTCGCTCATAAATTCCATGGCCAACTTCACACCACTCGCTCATAAATTCCATAGCCAACTTCGCACCGCTCGCTCGTAAATTCCATGGCCAACTTCACACGGTTCGCTCATAAATTCCATGACCAACTTAATACCGCTCGCTCATATATTCTATGGCTAATTTTATACCGCTCGCTCATAAATTCCATGACCAACTTCACACCACTCGCTCATAAATTCCACGGCCAACTTCACACCGCTCGCTCATAAAATCCATGGACATCTTCGCACCGCTCGCTCATAAATTCCAGAGATAACTGCACAACGCTCGCTCATAAATTTCATAGCTAATGTCGCACAGCTCACTCATAAATTCAATGGCTAATTTCACACCGCTCGCTCATAAATTCCATGGCCAACATCACACCACTAGCTCATAAATTCCATGGCCAACTTCACACGGCTCGCTCATAAATTCAATCGTTAATTTCACACCTCTCGCTCATAAATTCCATAGCTAGTTTCGCACAGCTCACTCATAAATTCAATGGCTAATTTCACACCGCTCGCTCATACATTCCATGGCCAACTTCACACCACTCGCTCATAAATTCCATAGCTAACTTCGCACCGCTCGCTCGTAAATTCCATGGCCAACTTCACACGGTTCGCTCATAAATTCCATGACCAACTTAATACCGCTCGCTCATATATTCTATGGCTAATTTTATACCGCTCGCTCATAAATTCCATGACCAACTTCACAACGCTCGCTCATAAATTCCATGGCCAACTTCACAACGCTCGCTCATAAATTCCATGGCCAACTTCACACCGCTCGCTCATAAAATCCATAGCCAACTTAAAACCGCTCGCTCATAAAATTCATAGTCAACTTCACACCGCTCGTTCATCAATTCCATAACTATTTTCGCACCGGTCGCTCATAAATTCCATGGGCAACTTCATACCGCTCGCTCAAAAATTCCATAGCTAATTTCGCACAGCTCGCTCATAAATTCAAGGGCTAATTTCACACCGCTCTCTCACAAATTCCATGGCCAACTTTCCACCGCTTGCTCATAAATTCCATGGCCGACTTCAAACCGCTCGCTCATAATTTCCATGGCCAACTTCACACCGCTCGATCATAAATTCCACGGCCAACTTCACACCGCTCGCTCATAAAATCCATGGACATCTTCACACCGCTCGCTCATAAATTCAATGGTTAATTTCACACCTCTCGCTCATAAATTCCATAGCTAGTTTCGCAAAGCTCACTCATAAATTCAATGGCTAATTTCACACCTCTCGCTCATAAATTCCATAGATAGTTTCGCAAAGCTCACTCATAAATTCAATGGCTAATTTCACACCGCTCGCTTATAAATTCCATGGCCATTTTCACATCGCTCGCTCATAAATTCCATGGCCAACTTCACACCACTCGCTCATAAATTCCACGGCCAACTTCACACCGCTCGCTCATAAAATCCATGGACATCTTCACACCGCTCGCTCATAAATTCAATGGTTAATTTCACACCTCTCGCTCATAAATTCCATAGCTAGTTTCGCAAAGCTC
The DNA here is from genome assembly GCA_964016905.1 of Perithous albicinctus. NCBI lineage: Eukaryota > Metazoa > Arthropoda > Insecta > Hymenoptera > Ichneumonidae > Perithous > Perithous albicinctus. Next base: position 4,002,093 of record OZ024698.1, on the reverse strand, counting down.
ACTCATAAATTCAATGGCTAATTTCACACCTCTCGCTCATAAATTCCATAGATAGTTTCACAAAGCTCACTCATAAATTCAATGGCTAATTTCACACCGCTCGCTCATAAATTCCATGGCCAACTTCACACCACTCGCTCATAAATTCCATAGCCAACTTCGCACCGCTCGCTCGTAAATTCCATGGCCAACTTCACACGGTTCGCTCATAAATTCCATGACCAACTTAATACCGCTCGCTCATATATTCTATGGCTAATTTTATACCGCTCGCTCATAAATTCCATGACCAACTTCACACCACTCGCTCATAAATTCCACGGCCAACTTCACACCGCTCGCTCATAAAATCCATGGACATCTTCGCACCGCTCGCTCATAAATTCCAGAGATAACTGCACAACGCTCGCTCATAAATTTCATAGCTAATGTCGCACAGCTCACTCATAAATTCAATGGCTAATTTCACACCGCTCGCTCATAAATTCCATGGCCAACTTCACACGGTTCGCTCATAAATTCCATGACCAACTTAATACCGCTCGCTCATATATTCTATGGCTAATTTTATACCGCTCGCTCATAAATTCCATGACCAACTTTACACCGCTCGAACATAAATTCCATGGCCAACTTCACACCGCTCGCTCATAAATTCCATGGCCATCGTCAAACCGCCCGCTCATAAAATCCCTATCCAACTTCACACCGCAAGCTCATAAATTCCATGGCCAACTTAGTACCGCTCGCTCATAAAATCCATAGTCAACTTCACACCACTCGTTCATCAATTCCATAGCTAATTTCGCACCGGTCGCTCATAAATTCCATGGGCAACTTCATACCGCTCTATCATAAATTCAAGGGCTAATTTCACACCGCTCGAACATAAATTCCATGGCCAACTTCAAACCGCTTGCTCATAAATCCCATGGCCGTCTCCAAACCGCTCGCTGATAAATTCCATGGCCAACTTCACACCGCTCGCTCATAAATTCCTTGACCAACTTTACACGGCTCGAACATAAATTCCATGGCTAATTTTATACCGCTCGCTCATAAATTCAATCGTTAATTTTACACCTCTCTCTCCTAAATTCCATAGCTAGTTTCGCACAGCTCACTCATAAATTCAATGGCCAACTTCACACCGCTCGCTTATAAATTCCATGGCCATTTTCACATCGCTCGCTCATAAATTCCATGGCCAACTTCACACCACTCGCTCATAAATTCCACGGCCAACTTCACACCGCTCGCTCATAAATTCCATGGCCAACTTCACACCACTCGCTCATAAATTCCACGGCCAACTTCACACCGCTCGCTCATAAAATCCATGGACATCTTCACACGGCTCGCTCATAAATTCAATGGTTAATTTCACACCACTCGCTCATAAATTCCATAGCTAGTTTCGCACAGCTCACTCATAAATTCAATGGCTAATTTCACACCGCTCGCTCATAAATTCCATGGCCAACTTCACACCACTCGCTCATAAATTCCATAGCTAACTTCGCACCGCTCGCTCGTAAATTCCATGGCCAACTTCACACGGTACGCTCATAAATTCCATGACCGACTTAATACCGCTCGCTCATATATTCTATGGCTAATTTTATACCGCTCGCTCATAAATTCCATGACCAACTTTACACCGCTCGAACATAAATTCCATGGCCAACTTCAAACCGCATGCTCATAAATTCCATGGCCATCTCCAAACCGCTCGCTGATAAATTCCATGGCCAACTTCACACCGCTCGCTCATAAATTCCATGACCAACTTTACACGGCTCGAACATAAATTCCATGGCTAATTTTATACCGCTCGCTCATAAATTCAATCGTTAATTTTACACCTCTCTCTCATAAATTCCATAGCTATTTTCGCACAGCTCACTCATAAATTCAATGGCTAATTTCACACCGCTCGCTCATAAATTCCATGGCCAACTTCACACCGCTCACTCATAAAATCCATGGCCAACTTAAAACCGCTGGCTCATAAAATCCATAGTCAACTTCACAGCGCTCGCACATAAATTTCATAGCTAATGTCGCACAGCTCACTTATAAATTCAATGGCTAATTTCACACCGCTCGCTCATAAATTCCATGGCCAACATCACACCACTAGCTCATAAATTCCATGGCCAACTTCACACGGCTCGCTCATAAAATCCATAGCCAATTTCACACCGCTCGCTCACAAATTCAATGGTTAATTTCACACCTCTCGCTCATAAAGTCCATAGCTAGTTTCGCACAGCTCACTCATAAATTCAATGGTTAATTTCACACCTCTCGCTCATAAAGTCCATAGCTAGTTTCGCACAGCTCACTCATAAATTCAATAGCTAATTTCACACCGCCCGCTCATAAAGCCATGGCCAACTTCACACCACTCGCTCATAAATTCCATGGCCAACTTCACACGGCTCGCTCATAAAAATCATAGACAATATCACACCGCTCGCTCAGAATTTCCATGACCAACTTAATACCGCTCGGTCATAGATTCTATGGCTAATTTTATACCGCTCGCTCATAAATTCCATGGCCATCTTCAAACCGCTCGCTCATAATTTCGATGGCCAACTTCACACCTCTCGCTCATAAAATCCATGGCCAACTTCGCACCGCTCGCTTATAAAATCCAGAGCCAACTTCACACAGCTAGCTCATAAATTCCAATGCCAACTATGCACTGCGCGCTCATAAATTCCATAGTCTACTTCACACCGCTAGCTCATAAATTCCATGGCCAACTTAGTACCGCTGGCTCATAAAATCCATAGTCAACTTAACACCGCTCGTTCATCAATTCCATAGCTAATTTCGCACCGGTCGCTTATAAATTCCAGACTCAACTTCACACCGCTAGCTCATAAACTCCAAGGCCCACTTCGCACCGCTCGCTCATAAATTCCATGGCTAGTTTCACACCGCTCGCTCATAAATTCCGCGGCCACCTGCACACAGCTCGCTAATAAATTCCACGGACAACTTCACACCGTTCGCTCATAAATTCGATTGCCAACTTAATACCGCTCGCTCATAAATTCTATGGACAACTTCACACCGCTCGCTTATAAATTCCATGGCCATTTTCACATCGCTCGCTCATAAATTCCATGGCCAACTTCACACCACTCGCTCATAAATTCCACGGCCAACTTCACACCGCTCGCTCATAAAATCCATGGACATCTTCACACCGCTCGCTCATAAATTCAATGGTTAATTTCACAACTCTCGCTCATAAATTCCATAGCTAGTTTCGCAAAGCTCACTCATAAATTCAATGGCTAATTTCACACCTCTCGCTCATAAATTCCATAGATAGTTTCGCAAAGCTCACTCATAAATTCAATGGCTAATTTCACACCGCTCGCTCATAAATGCCATGGCCAACTTCACACCACTCGCTCATAAATTCCATGGCCAACTTCACACCACTCGCTCATAAATTCCACGGCCAACTTAACACCGCTCGCTCATAAAATCCATGGACATCTTCGCACCGCTCGCTCATAAATTCCATAGCTAATTTCGCACCGGTCGCTCATAAATTCAATGGCTAATTTCACACCGCTCGTTCATGAATTCCATGGCTAATTTCACAAGGTTCGCTCATAAATTCCATGGCCAACTTCACACCACCCGCTCATAAATTCCATGGTTAACTTCGAACCGCTCGCTCATAAATTCCATCGCCAATTTCTCACCGCTCGCTCATAATTTCCATGACCAACTTAATACAGCTCGCTCATATATTCTATGGCTAATTTTATACTGCTCGCTCATAAATTCCGTGATCAACTTTACACCGCTCGAACATAAATTCAATAGCCAACTTCACACAGCTCGCTCATAAATTCCATGGCCATCTTCAAACCGCTAGCTCATATTTTCCACGGCCATCTTCACACCGCTCGCTCATAAAATCCAATTGCAACTTCGCACCGGTCGCTTATAAATTCCAGACTCAACTTCACACCGCTAGCTCATAAACTCCAAGGCCCACTTCGCACCGCTCGCTCATAAATTCCATGGCTAGTTTCACACCGCTCGCTCATAAATTCCGCGGCCACCTGCACACAGCTCGCTAATAAATTCCACGGACAACTTCACACCGTTCGCTCATAAATTCGATTGCCAACTTAATACCGCTCGCTCATAAATTCTATGGACAACTTCACACCGCTCGCTTATAAATTCCATGGCCATTTTCACATCGCTCGCTCATAAATTCCATGGCCAACTTCACACCACTCGCTCATAAATTCCACAGCCAACTTCACACCGCTCGCTCATAAAATCCATGGACATCTTCATACCGCTCGCTCATAAATTCAATGGTTAATTTCACACCTCTCGCTCATAAATTCCATAGCTAGTTTCGCAAAGCTCACTCATAAATTCAATGGCTAATTTCACACCTCTCGCTCATAAATTCCATAGATAGTTTCACAAAGCTCACTCATAAATTCAATGGCTAATTTCACACCGCTCGCTCATAAATTCCATGGCCAACTTCACACCACTCGCTCATAAATTCCATAGCCAACTTCGCACCGCTCGCTCGTAAATTCCATGGCCAACTTCACACGGTTCGCTCATAAATTCCATGACCAACTTAATACCGCTCGCTCATATATTCTATGGCTAATTTTATACCGCTCGCTCATAAATTCCATGACCAACTTCACACCAATCGCTCATAAATTCCACGGCCAACTTCACACCGCTCGCTCATAAAATCCATGGACATCTTCGCACCGCTCGCTCATAAATTCCAGAGATAACTGCACAACGCTCGCTCATAAATTTCATAGCTAATGTCGCACAGCTCACTCATAAATTCAATGGCTAATTTCACACCGCTCGCTCATAAATTCCATGGCCAACATCACACCACTAGCTCATAAATTCCATGGCCAACTTCACACGGCTCGCTCATAAATTCAATCGTTAATTTCACACCTCTCGCTCATAAATTCCATAGCTAGTTTCGCACAGCTCACTCATAAATTCAATGGCTAATTTCACACCGCTCGCTCATACATTCCATGGCCAACTTCACACCACTCGCTCATAAATTCCATAGCTAACTTCGCACCGCTCGCTCGTAAATTCCATGGCCAACTTCACACGGTTCGCTCATAAATTCCATGACCAACTTAATACCGCTCGCTCATATATTCTATGGCTAATTTTATACCGCTCGCTCATAAATTCCATGACCAACTTTACACCGCTCGAACATAAATTCCATGGCCAACTTCACACCGCTCGCTCATAAATTCCATGGCCATCTTCAAACCGCCCGCTCATAAAATCCCTATCCAACTTCACACCGCAAGCTCATAAATTCCATGGCCAACTTAGTACCGCTCGCTCATAAAATCCATAGTCAACTTCACACCACTCGTTCATCAATTCCATAGCTAATTTCGCACCGGTCGCTCATAAATTCCATGGGCAACTTCATACCGCTCGCTCATAAATTCAAGGGCTAATTTCACACCGCTCGAACATAAATTCCATGGCCAACTTCAAACCGCTTGCTCATAAATCCCATGGCCGTCTCCAAACCGCTCGCTGATAAATTCCATGGCCAACTTCACACCGCTCGCTCATAAATTCCTTGACCAACTTTACACGGCTCGAACATAAATTCCATGGCTAATTTTATACCGCTCGCTCATAAATTCAATCGTTAATTTTACACCTCTCTCTCCTAAATTCCATAGCTAATTTCGCACCGCTCGCTCATAAATTCAAGGGCTAATGTCACACCGCTCGCTCACAAATTCCATGGCCAACTTTCCACCGCTTGCTCATAAATTCCATGGCCGACTTCACACGGCTCGCTCATAAAATCCATAGCCAATTTCACACCGCTCGCTCACAAATTCAATGGTTAATTTCACACCTCTCGCTCATAAAGTCCATAGCTAGTTTCGCACAGCTCACTCATAAATTCAATAGCTAATTTCACACCGCTCGCGCATAAAGCCATGGCCAACTTCACACCACTCGCTCATAAATTCCATGGCCAACTTCACACGGCTCGCTCATAAAATTCATAGACAATTTCACACCGCTCGCTCAGAATTTCCATGACCAACTTAATACCGCTCGGTCATATATTCTATGGCTAATTTTATACCGCTCGCTCATAAATTCCGTGTAAAACTTTACACCGCTCGAACATAAATTCAATAGCTAACTTCACACCGCTTGCTCATAAATTCCATGGCCATCTTCAAACCGCTCGCTCATAATTTCGATGGCCAACTTCACACCTCTCGCTCATAAAATCCATGGCCAACTTCGCACCGCTCGCTTATAAAATCCAGAGCCAACTTCACACAGCTAGCTCATAAATTCCAAGGCCAACTATGCACTGCGCGCTCATAAATTCCATAGTCTACTTCACACCGCTAGCTCATAAATTCCATGGCCAACTTAGTACCGCTGGCTCATAAAATACATAGTCAACTTCACACCGCTCGTTCATCAATTCCATAGCTAATTTCGCACCTGTCGCTTATAAAATGCAGAGATAACTTCACAGCGCTCGCTCACAAATTTCATAGCTAATTGTCGCACAGCTCACTCATAAATTCAATGGCTAATTTCACACCGCTAGCTCATAAATTCCAAGGCCAACTTCGCATTGCTCGCTCATAAATTCCAGAGCCAACTTCACATCGCTCGCTTATAAATTCCATAGCTAATGTTGCACTGCTCGCTCATAAATTCCATGGCCAACTTTACACCACTCGCTCATAAATTCCATAGCCAACTTCGCACCGCTCGCTCGTAAATTCCATGGCCAACTTCACACGGTTCGCTCATAAATTCCATGACCAACTTAATACCGCTCGCTCATATATTCTATGGCTAATTTTATACCGCTCGCTCATAAATTCCATGACCAACTTCACACCACTCGCTCATAAATTCCACGGCCAACTTCACACCGCTCGCTCATAAAATCCATGGACATCTTCGCACCGCTCGCTCATAACTTCCAGAGATAACTGCACAACGCTCGCTCATAAATTTCATAGCTAATGTCGCACAGCTCACTCATAAATTCAATGGCTAATTTCACACCGCTCGCTCATAAATTCCATGGCCAACTTTCCACCGCTTGCTCATAAATTCCATGGCCGACTTCAAACCGCTCGCTTATAAATTCCATGGCCATCTTCACATCGCTCGCTCATAAAATCCATGACCAACTTCGCACCGCCCGCTCATAAAATCCATGGCCAACTTCGGACCGCACGCCCATAAATTCCGTACCCATCTTCGCACCGCTCGCTCATAAAATCCAGGGCCAACTTCACACCGCTAGCTCATAAATTCCAAGGCCAACTTCGCACCGCTCGCTCATAAATTCCAAAGCCAACTTCACACCGCTACCTCATAAATTCTAAGGCCAACTATGCACTGCGCGCTCATAAATTCCATAGTCTACTTCGCACCGCTAGCTCATAAATTCCATGGCCAACTTAGTACCGCTCGCTCATAAAATCCATAGTCAACTTCACACCGCTCGTTCGTGAATTCCAGAGATAACTGCACAGCGCTCGCTCATAAATTTCATAGCTAATGTCGCACAGCTCACTCATAAATTCAATGGCTAATTTCACACCGCTCGCTCATAAATTCCATGGCCAACATCACACCACTAGCTCATAAAGTCCATGACCAACGTCACACGACTCGAACATAAATTCCATGGCCAACTTCACACCGCTCGCTCATAAATTCCATGGCCATCTTCAAACCGCCCGCTCATAAAATCCCTATCCAACTTCACACCGCAAGCTCATAAATTCCATGGCCAACTTCAAACCGCTTGCTCATAAATCCCATGGCCGTCTCCAAACCGCTCGCTGATAAATTCCATGGCCAACTTCAAACCGCTTGCTCATAAATCCCATGGCCGTCTCCAAACCGCTCGCTGATAAATTCCATGGCCAACTTCACACCGCTCGCTCATAAATTCCATGACCAACTTTACACGGCTCGAACATAAATTCCATGGCTAATTTTATACCGCTCGCTCATAAATTCAATCGTTAATTTTACACCTCTCTCTCCTAAATTCCATAGCTAATTTCGCACCGCTCGCTCATAAATTCAAGGGCTAATTTCACACCGCTCGCTCACAAATTCCATGGCCAACTTTCCACCGCTTGCTCATAAATTCCATGGCCGACTTCAAACCGCTCGCTTATAAATTCCATGGCCATCTTCACATCGCTCGCTCATAGAATCCATGACTAACTTCGCACCGCCCGCTCATAAAATCCATGGCCAACTTCGGATCGCACGCCCATAAATTCCATACCCATCTTCGCACCGCTCGCTCATAAAATCCAGGGCCAACTTCACACCGCTAGCTCATAAATTCCAAGGCCAACTTCGCATTGCTCGCTTATAAATTCCATGGCCAACTTCACACCACTCGCTCATAAATTCCACGGCCAACTTCACACCGCTCGCTCATAAAATTCATGGACATCTTCGCACCGCTCGCTCATAAATTCCAGAGATAACTGCACAACGCTCGCTCATAAATTTCATAGCTAATGTCGCACAGCTCACTTATAAATTCAATGGCTAATTTCACACCGCTCTCTCACAAATTCCATGGCCAACTTTCCACCGCTTGCTCATAAATTCCATGGCCGACTTCAAACCGCTCGCTCATAATTTCCATGGCCAACTTCACACCGCTCGATCATAAATTCGATGGACAACTTCACGAAGCTTGAACATAAATTCCATGGCCAACTTCACACCGCTCGCTTATAAATTCCATGGCCATCTTCACATCGCTCGCTCATAAAATCCATGACCAAGTTCGCACCGCACGCTCATAAAATCCATGGCCAACTTCGGACCGCACGCCCATAAATTCCATACCCAACTTCGCACAGCTCGCTCATAAAATCCAGAGGCAACTTCACACCGCTAGCTCATAAATTCCAAGGCCAACTTCGCATTGCTCGCTTATAAAATCCATGGCCAACTTCACACAGCTCGCTCATAAATTCCATGACCATCTTCAAACCGCCCGCTCATAAAATCCATATCCAACTTCACACCGCAAGCTCATAAATTCCATGGCCAACTTAGTACCGCTCGCTCATAAAATCCATAGTCAACTTCACACCGCTCGTTCATCAATTCCATAGCTAATTTCGCACCGGTCGCTCATAAATTCCATGGGCAACTTCATACCGCTCGCTCATAAATTGAAGGGCTTATTTCACACCGCTCGCTCATAAATGCCATGGCCAACTTCACACCACTCGCTCATAAATTCCATGACCAACTTCACACCACTCGCTCATAAATTCCACGGCCAACTTCACACCGCTCGCTCATAAAATCCATGGACATCTTCGCACCGCTCGCTCATAAATTCCAGAGATAACTGCACAACGCTCGCTCATAAATTTCATAGCTAATGTCGCACAGCTCACTCATAAATTCAATGGCTAATTTCACACCGCTCGCTCATAAATTCCATGGCCAACATCACACCACTAGCTCATAAATTCCATGGCCAACTTCACACGGCCTGCTCATAAATTCAATGGTTAATTTCACACCTCTCGCTCATAAATTCCATAGCTATTTTCGCACAGCTCACTCATAAATTCAATGGCTAATTTCACACCGCTCGCTCACAAATTCCATGGCCAACTTTCCACCGCTTGCTCATAAATTCCATGGCCGACTTCACACGGCTCGCTCATAAAATCCATAGCCAATTTCACACCGCTCGCTCACAAATTCAATGGTTAATTTCACACCTCTCGCTCATAAAGTCCATAGCTAGTTTCGCACAGCTCACTCATAAATTCAATAGCTAATTTCACACCGCTCGCGCATAAAGCCATGGCCAACTTCACACCACTCGCTCATAAATTCCATGGCCAACTTCACACGGCTCGCTCATAAAATTCATAGACAATTTCACACCGCTCGCTCAGAATTTCCATGACCAACTTAATACCGCTCGGTCATATATTCTATGGCTAATTTTATACCGCTCGCTCATAAATTCCGTGTAAAACTTTACACCGCTCGAACATAAATTCAATAGCTAACTTCACACCGCTTGCTCATAAATTCCATGGCCATCTTCAAACCGCTCGCTCATAATTTCGATGGCCAACTTCACACCTCTCGCTCATAAAATCCATGGCCAACTTCGCACCGCTCGCTTATAAAATCCAGAGCCAACTTCACACAGCTAGCTCATAAATTCCAAGGCCAACTATGCACTGCGCGCTCATAAATTCCATAGTCTACTTCACACCGCTAGCTCATAAATTCCATGGCCAACTTAGTACCGCTGGCTCATAAAATACATAGTCAACTTCACACCGCTCGTTCATCAATTCCATAGCTAATTTCGCACCTGTCGCTTATAAAATGCAGAGATAACTTCACAGCGCTCGCTCACAAATTTCATAGCTAATTGTCGCACAGCTCACTCATAAATTCAATGGCTAATTTCACACCGCTAGCTCATAAATTCCAAGGCCAACTTCGCATTGCTCGCTCATAAATTCCAGAGCCAACTTCACATCGCTCGCTTATAAATTCCATAGCTAATGTTGCACTGCTCGCTCATAAATTCCATGGCCAACTTTACACCACTCGCTCATAAATTCCATAGCCAACTTCGCACCGCTCGCTCGTAAATTCCATGGCCAACTTCACACGGTTCGCTCATAAATTCCATGACCAACTTAATACCGCTCGCTCATATATTCTATGGCTAATTTTATACCGCTCGCTCATAAATTCCATGACCAACTTCACACCACTCGCTCATAAATTCCACGGCCAACTTCACACCGCTCGCTCATAAAATCCATGGACATCTTCGCACCGCTCGCTCATAACTTCCAGAGATAACTGCACAACGCTCGCTCATAAATTTCATAGCTAATGTCGCACAGCTCACTCATAAATTCAATGGCTAATTTCACACCGCTCGCTCATAAATTCCATGGCCAACTTTCCACCGCTTGCTCATAAATTCCATGGCCGACTTCAAACCGCTCGCTTATAAATTCCATGGCCATCTTCACATCGCTCGCTCATAAAATCCATGACCAACTTCGCACCGCCCGCTCATAAAATCCATGGCCAACTTCGGACCGCACGCCCATAAATTCCGTACCCATCTTCGCACCGCTCGCTCATAAAATCCAGGGCCAACTTCACACCGCTAGCTCATAAATTCCAAGGCCAACTTCGCACCGCTCGCTCATAAATTCCAAAGCCAACTTCACACCGCTACCTCATAAATTCTAAGGCCAACTATGCACTGCGCGCTCATAAATTCCATAGTCTACTTCGCACCGCTAGCTCATAAATTCCATGGCCAACTTAGTACCGCTCGCTCATAAAATCCATAGTCAACTTCACACCGCTCGTTCGTGAATTCCAGAGATAACTGCACAGCGCTCGCTCATAAATTTCATAGCTAATGTCGCACAGCTCACTCATAAATTCAATGGCTAATTTCACACCGCTCGCTCATAAATTCCATGGCCAACATCACACCACTAGCTCATAAAGTCCATGACCAACGTCACACGACTCGAACATAAATTCCATGGCCAACTTCACACCGCTCGCTCATAAATTCCATGGCCATCTTCAAACCGCCCGCTCATAAAATCCCTATCCAACTTCACACCGCAAGCTCATAAATTCCATGGCCAACTTCAAACCGCTTGCTCATAAATCCCATGGCCGTCTCCAAACCGCTCGCTGATAAATTCCATGGCCAACTTCAAACCGCTTGCTCATAAATCCCATGGCCGTCTCCAAACCGCTCGCTGATAAATTCCATGGCCAACTTCACACCGCTCGCTCATAAATTCCATGACCAACTTTACACGGCTCGAACATAAATTCCATGGCTAATTTTATACCGCTCGCTCATAAATTCAATCGTTAATTTTACACCTCTCTCTCCTAAATTCCATAGCTAATTTCGCACCGCTCGCTCATAAATTCAAGGGCTAATTTCACACCGCTCGCTCACAAATTCCATGGCCAACTTTCCACCGCTTGCTCATAAATTCCATGGCCGACTTCAAACCGCTCGCTTATAAATTCCATGGCCATCTTCACATCGCTCGCTCATAGAATCCATGACTAACTTCGCACCGCCCGCTCATAAAATCCATGGCCAACTTCGGATCGCACGCCCATAAATTCCATACCCATCTTCGCACCGCTCGCTCATAAAATCCAGGGCCAACTTCACACCGCTAGCTCATAAATTCCAAGGCCAACTTCGCATTGCTCGCTTATAAATTCCATGGCCAACTTCACACCACTCGCTCATAAATTCCACGGCCAACTTCACACCGCTCGCTCATAAAATTCATGGACATCTTCGCACCGCTCGCTCATAAATTCCAGAGATAACTGCACAACGCTCGCTCATAAATTTCATAGCTAATGTCGCACAGCTCACTTATAAATTCAATGGCTAATTTCACACCGCTCTCTCACAAATTCCATGGCCAACTTTCCACCGCTTGCTCATAAATTCCATGGCCGACTTCAAACCGCTCGCTCATAATTTCCATGGCCAACTTCACACCGCTCGATCATAAATTCGATGGACAACTTCACGAAGCTTGAACATAAATTCCATGGCCAACTTCACACCGCTCGCTTATAAATTCCATGGCCATCTTCACATCGCTCGCTCATAAAATCCATGACCAAGTTCGCACCGCACGCTCATAAAATCCATGGCCAACTTCGGACCGCACGCCCATAAATTCCATACCCAACTTCGCACAGCTCGCTCATAAAATCCAGAGGCAACTTCACACCGCTAGCTCATAAATTCCAAGGCCAACTTCGCATTGCTCGCTTATAAAATCCATGGCCAACTTCACACAGCTCGCTCATAAATTCCATGACCATCTTCAAACCGCCCGCTCATAAAATCCATATCCAACTTCACACCGCAAGCTCATAAATTCCATGGCCAACTTAGTACCGCTCGCTCATAAAATCCATAGTCAACTTCACACCGCTCGTTCATCAATTCCATAGCTAATTTCGCACCGGTCGCTCATAAATTCCATGGGCAACTTCATACCGCTCGCTCATAAATTGAAGGGCTTATTTCACACCGCTCGCTCATAAATGCCATGGCCAACTTCACACCACTCGCTCATAAATTCCATGACCAACTTCACACCACTCGCTCATAAATTCCACGGCCAACTTCACACCGCTCGCTCATAAAATCCATGGACATCTTCGCACCGCTCGCTCATAAATTCCAGAGATAACTGCACAACGCTCGCTCATAAATTTCATAGCTAATGTCGCACAGCTCACTCATAAATTCAATGGCTAATTTCACACCGCTCGCTCATAAATTCCATGGCCAACATCACACCACTAGCTCATAAATTCCATGGCCAACTTCACACGGCCTGCTCATAAATTCAATGGTTAATTTCACACCTCTCGCTCATAAATTCCATAGCTATTTTCGCACAGCTCACTCATAAATTCAATGGCTAATTTCACACCGCTCGCTCATAAATTCCATGGCCAACTTCACACCGCTCAATCATAAAATCCATGGCCAACTTAAAACCGCTCGCTCATAAAATCCATACCCAACTTAAAACCGCTCGCTCATAAAATCCATAGTCAACTTCACAGCGCTCGCACATAAATTTCATAGCTAATGTCGCACAGCTCACTCATAAATTCAATGGCTAATTTCACACCGCTCGCTCATAAATTCCATGGCCAACATCACACCACTAGCTCATAAATTCCATGGCCAACTTCACACGGCTCGCTCATAAAATCCATAGCCAATTTCACACCGCTCGCTCACAAATTCAATGGTTAATTTCACACCTCTCGCTCATAAAGTCCATAGCTAGTTTCGCACAGCTCACTCATAAATTCAATAGCTAATTTCACACCGCTCGCTCATAAAGCCATGGCCAACTTCACACCACTCGCTCATAAATTCCATGGCCAACTTCACACGGCTCGCTCATAATATTCATAGACAATTTCACACCGCTCGCTCAGAATTTCTATGACCAACTTAATACCGCTCGGTCATATATTCTATGGCTAATTTTATACCGCTCGCTCATAAATTCCGTGAAAAACTTTACACCGCTCGAACATAAATTCAATAGCTAACTTCACACCGCTTGCTCATAAATTCCATGGCCATCTTCAAACCGCTCGCTCATAATTTCGATGGCCAACTTCACACCTCTCGCTCATAAAATCCATGGCCAACTTCGCACCGCTCGCTTATAAATTCAAGGGCTAATTTCACACCGCTCGCTCTCAAATTCCATGGCCAACATTCCACCGCTTGCTCATAAATTCCATGGCCGACTTCAAACCGCTCGCTCATAATTTCCGTGGCCAACTTCACACCGCTCGCTCATAAATTCGATGGACAACTTCACGAAGCTTGAACATAAATTCCATGGCCAACTTCACACCGCACGCTTATAAATTCCATGGCCATCTTCACATCGCTCGCTCATAAAATCCATGACCAACTTCGCACCGCACGCTCATAAAATCCATGGCCAACTTCGGACCGCACGCCCATAAATTCCATACCCAACTTCGCACCGCTCGCTCATAAAATCCAGAGCCAACTTCACACCGCTCGCTCATAAATGCCATGGCCAACTTCACACCACTCGCTCATAAATTCCATGACCAACTTCACACCACTCGTTCATAAATTCCACGGCCAACTTCGCACCGCTCGCTCATAAAATCCATGGACATCTTCGCACCGCTCGCTCATAAATTCCATGACCATCTTCAAACCGCCCGCTCATAAAATCCATATCCAACTTCACACCGCAAGCTCATAAATTCCATGGCCAACTTAGTACCGCTCGCTCATAAAATCCATAGTCAACTTCACACCGCTCGTTCATCAATTCCATAGCTAATTTCGCACCGGTCGCTCATAAATTCCATGGGCAACTTCATACCGCTCGCTCATAAATTGAAGGGCTTATTTCACACCGCTCGCTCATAAATGCCATGGCCAACTTCACACCACTCGCTCATAAATTCCATGACCAACTTCACACCACTCGCTCATAAATTCCACGGCCAACTTCACACCGCTCGCTCATAAAATCCATGGACATCTTCGCACCGCTCGCTCATAAATTCCAGAGATAACTGCACAACGCTCGCTCATAAATTTCATAGCTAATGTCGCACAGCTCACTCATAAATTCAATGGCTAATTTCACACCGCTCGCTCATAAATTCCATGGCCAACATCACACCACTAGCTCATAAATTCCATGGCCAACTTCACACGGCCTGCTCATAAATTCAATGGTTAATTTCACACCTCTCGCTCATAAATTCCATAGCTATTTTCGCACAGCTCACTCATAAATTCAATGGCTAATTTCACACCGCTCGCTCATAAATTCCATGGCCAACTTCACACCGCTCAATCATAAAATCCATGGCCAACTTAAAACCGCTCGCTCATAAAATCAATACCCAACTTAAAACCGCTCGCTCATAAAATCCATAGTCAACTTCACAGCGCTCGCACATAAATTTCATAGCTAATGTCGCACAGCTCACTCATAAATTCAATGGCTAATTTCACACCGCTCGCTCATAAATTCCATGGCCAACATCACACCACTAGCTCATAAATTCCATGGCCAACTTCACACGGCTCGCTCATAAAATCCATAGCCAATTTCACACCGCTCGCTCACAAATTCAATGGTTAATTTCACACCTCTCGCTCATAAAGTCCATAGCTAGTTTCGCACAGCTCACTCATAAATTCAATAGCTAATTTCACACCGCTCGCTCATAAAGCCATGGCCAACTTCACACCACTCGCTCATAAATTCCATGGCCAACTTCACACGGCTCGCTCATAATATTCATAGACAATTTCACACCGCTCGCTCAGAATTTCTATGACCAACTTAATACCGCTCGGTCATATATTCTATGGCTAATTTTATACCGCTCGCTCATAAATTCCGTGAAAAACTTTACACCGCTCGAACATAAATTCAATAGCTAACTTCACACCGCTTGCTCATAAATTCCATGGCCATCTTCAAACCGCTCGCTCATAATTTCGATGGCCAACTTCACACCTCTCGCTCATAAAATCCATGGCCAACTTCGCACCGCTCGCTTATAAATTCAAGGGCTAATTTCACACCGCTCGCTCTCAAATTCCATGGCCAACATTCCACCGCTTGCTCATAAATTCCATGGCCGACTTCAAACCGCTCGCTCATAATTTCCGTGGCCAACTTCACACCGCTCGCTCATAAATTCGATGGACAACTTCACGAAGCTTGAACATAAATTCCATGGCCAACTTCACACCGCACGCTTATAAATTCCATGGCCATCTTCACATCGCTCGCTCATAAAATCCATGACCAACTTCGCACCGCACGCTCATAAAATCCATGGCCAACTTCGGACCGCACGCCCATAAATTCCATACCCAACTTCGCACCGCTCGCTCATAAAATCCAGAGCCAACTTCACACCGCTCGCTCATAAATGCCATGGCCAACTTCACACCACTCGCTCATAAATTCCATGACCAACTTCACACCACTCGTTCATAAATTCCACGGCCAACTTCGCACCGCTCGCTCATAAAATCCATGGACATCTTCGCACCGCTCGCTCATAAATCCGATTGATAACTTAGTACCGCTCGCTCATAAAATTCATAGTCAACTTCACACCGCTCGTTCATCAATTCCATAGCTAATTTCGCACCGGTCGCTCATAAATTCCATGGGCAACTTCATACCGCTCGCTCATAAATTCAAGGGCTAATTTCACACCGCTCGCTCATAAATGCCATGGCCAACTTCACACCACTCGCTCATAAATTCCATGACCAACTTCACACCACTCGCTCATAAATTCCACGGCCATCTTCACACCGCTCGCTCATAAAATCCAATTGCAACTTCGCACCGGTCGCTTATAAATTCCAGACTCAACTTCACACCGCTAGCTCATAAACTCCAAGGCCCACTTCGCACCGCTCGCTCATAAATTCCATGGCTCGTTTCACACCGCTCGCTCATAAATTCCGCGGCCACCTGCACACAGCTCGCTAATAAATTCCACGGACAACTTCACACCGTTCGCTCATAAATTCGATTGCCAACTTAATACCGCTCGCTCATAAATTCTATGGACAACTTCACACCGCTCGCTTATAAATTCCATGGCCATTTTCACATCGCTCGCTCATAAATTCCATGGCCAACTTCACACCACTCGCTCATAAATTCCACGGCCAACTTCACACCGCTCGCTCATAAAATCCATGGACATCTTCACACCGCTCGCTCATAAATTCAATGGTTAATTTCACACCTCTCGCTCATAAATTCCATAGCTAGTTTCGCAAAGCTCACTCATAAATTCAATGGCTAATTTCACACCTCTCGCTCATAAATTCCATAGATAGTTTCGCAAAGCTCACTCATAAATTCAATGGCTAATTTCACACCGCTCGCTCATAAATTCCATGGCCAACTTCACACCACTCGCTCATAAATTCCATAGCCAACTTCGCACCGCTCGCTCGTAAATTCCATGGCCAACTTCACACGGTTCGCTCATAAATTCCATGACCAACTTAATACCGCTCGCTCATATATTCTATGGCTAATTTTATACCGCTCGCTCATAAATTCCATGACCAACTTCACACCACTCGCTCATAAATTCCACGGCCAACTTCACACCGCTCGCTCATAAAATCCATGGACATCTTCGCACCGCTCGCTCATAAATTCCAGAGATAACTGCACAACGCTCGCTCATAAATTTCATAGCTAATGTCGCACAGCTCACTCATAAATTCAATGGCTAATTTCACACCGCTCGCTCATAAATTCCATGGCCAACATCACACCACTAGCTCATAAATTCCATGGCCAACTTCACACGGCTCGCTCATAAATTCAATCGTTAATTTCACACCTCTCGCTCATAAATTCCATAGCTAGTTTCGCACAGCTCACTCATAAATTCAATGGCTAATTTCACACCGCTCGCTCATACATTCCATGGCCAACTTCACACCACTCGCTCATAAATTCCATAGCTAACTTCGCACCGCTCGCTCGTAAATTCCATGGCCAACTTCACACGGTTCGCTCATAAATTCCATGACCAACTTAATACCGCTCGCTCATATATTCTATGGCT
This sequence comes from Perithous albicinctus, assembly GCA_964016905.1. Classification (NCBI taxonomy): domain Eukaryota; kingdom Metazoa; phylum Arthropoda; class Insecta; order Hymenoptera; family Ichneumonidae; genus Perithous; species Perithous albicinctus. The sequence goes on along the minus strand of OZ024698.1, from coordinate 3,983,751 downwards.
AATTTTATACCGCTCGCTCATAAATTCCATGACCAACTTCACAACGCTCGCTCATAAATTCCATGGCCAACTTCACAACGCTCGCTCATAAATTCCATGGCCAACTTCACACCGCTCGCTCATAAAATCCATAGCCAACTTAAAACCGCTCGCTCATAAAATTCATAGTCAACTTCACACCGCTCGTTCATCAATTCCATAACTATTTTCGCACCGGTCGCTCATAAATTCCATGGGCAACTTCATACCGCTCGCTCAAAAATTCCATAGCTAATTTCGCACAGCTCGCTCATAAATTCAAGGGCTAATTTCACACCGCTCTCTCACAAATTCCATGGCCAACTTTCCACCGCTTGCTCATAAATTCCATGGCCGACTTCAAACCGCTCGCTCATAATTTCCATGGCCAACTTCACACCGCTCGATCATAAATTCGATGGACAACTTCACGAAGCTTGAACATAAATTCCATGGCCAACTTCACACCGCTCGCTTATAAATTCCATGGCCATCTTCACATCGCTCGCTCATAAAATCCATGACCAAGTTCGCACCGCACGCTCATAAAATCCATGGCCAACTTCGGACCGCACGCCCATAAATTCCATACCCAACTTCGCACAGCTCGCTCATAAAATCCAGAGGCAACTTCACACCGCTAGCTCATAAATTCCAAGGCCAACTTCGCATTGCTCGCTTATAAAATCCATGGCCAACTTCACACAGCTCGCTCATAAATTCCATGACCATCTTCAAACCGCCCGCTCATAAAATCCATATCCAACTTCACACCGCAAGCTCATAAATTCCATGGCCAACTTAGTACCGCTCGCTCATAAAATCCATAGTCAACTTCACACCGCTCGTTCATCAATTCCATAGCTAATTTCGCACCGGTCGCTCATAAATTCCATGGGCAACTTCATACCGCTCGCTCATAAATTGAAGGGCTTATTTCACACCGCTCGCTCATAAATGCCATGGCCAACTTCACACCACTCGCTCATAAATTCCATGACCAACTTCACACCACTCGCTCATAAATTCCACGGCCAACTTCACACCGCTCGCTCATAAAATCCATGGACATCTTCGCACCGCTCGCTCATAAATTCCAGAGATAACTGCACAACGCTCGCTCATAAATTTCATAGCTAATGTCGCACAGCTCACTCATAAATTCAATGGCTAATTTCACACCGCTCGCTCATAAATTCCATGGCCAACATCACACCACTAGCTCATAAATTCCATGGCCAACTTCACACGGCTCGCTCATAAATTCAATGGTTAATTTCACACCTCTCGCTCATAAATTCCATAGCTATTTTCGCACAGCTCACTCATAAATTCAATGGCTAATTTCACACCGCTCGCTCATAAATTCCATGGCCAACTTCACACCGCTCAATCATAAAATCCATGGCCAACTTAAAACCGCTCGCTCATAAAATCCATACCGAACTTAAAACCGCTCGCTCATAAAATCCATAGTCAACTTCACAGCGCTCGCACATAAATTTCATAGCTAATGTCGCACAGCTCACTCATAAATTCAATGGCTAATTTCACACCGCTCGCTCATAAATTCCATGGCCAACATCACACCACTAGCTCATAAATTCCATGGCCAACTTCACACGGCTCGCTCATAAAATCCATAGCCAATTTCACACCGCTCGCTCACAAATTCAATGGTTAATTTCACACCTCTCGCTCATAAAGTCCATAGCTAGTTTCGCACAGCTCACTCATAAATTCAATAGCTAATTTCACACCGCTCGCTCATAAAGCCATGGCCAACTTCACACCACTCGCTCATAAATTCCATGGCCAACTTCACACGGCTCGCTCATAATATTCATAGACAATTTCACACCGCTCGCTCAGAATTTCTATGACCAACTTAATACCGCTCGGTCATATATTCTATGGCTAATTTTATACCGCTCGCTCATAAATTCCGTGAAAAACTTTACACCGCTCGAACATAAATTCAATAGCTAACTTCACACCGCTTGCTCATAAATTCCATGGCCATCTTCAAACCGCTCGCTCATAATTTCGATGGCCAACTTCACACCTCTCGCTCATAAAATCCATGGCCAACTTCGCACCGCTCGCTTATAAAATCCAGAGCCAACTTCACACAGCTAGCTCATAAATTCCAATGCCAACTATGCACTGCGCGCTCATAAATTCCATAGTCTACTTCACACCGCTAGCTCATAAATTCCATGGCCAACTTAGTACCGCTAGCTCATAAAATCCATAGTCAACTTCACACCGCTCGTTCATGAATTCCATAACTATTTTCGCACCGGTCGCTCATAAATTCCATGGGCAACTTCATACCGCTCGCTCAAAAATTCCATAGCTAATTTCGCACCGCTCGCTTATAAATTCAAGGGCTAATTTCACACCGCTCGCTCTCAAATTCCATGGCCAACATTCCACCGCTTGCTCATAAATTCCATGGCCGACTTCAAACCGCTCGCTCATAATTTCCGTGGCCAACTTCACAACGCTCGCTCATAAATTCGATGGACAACTTCACGAAGCTTGAACATAAATTCCATGGCCAACTTCACACCGCTCGCTTATAAATTCCATGGCCATCTTCACATCGCTCGCTCATAAAATCCATGACCAACTTCGCACCGCACGCTCATAAAATCCATGGCCAACTTCGGACCGCACGCCCATAAATTCCATACCCAACTTCGCACCGCTCGCTCATAAAATCCAGAGCCAACTTCACACCGCTAGCTCATAAATTCCAAGGCCAACTTCGCATTGCTCGCTTATAAATTCCATGACCATCTTCAAACCGCCCGCTCATAAAATCCATATCCAACTTCACACCGCAAGCTCATAAATTCCATGGCCAACTTAGTACCGCTCGCTCATAAAATCCATAGTCAACTTCACACCGCTCGTTCATCAATTCCATAGCTAATTTCGCACCGGTCGCTCATAAATTCCATGGGCAACTTCATACCGCTCGCTCATAAATTGAAGGGCTTATTTCACACCGCTCGCTCATAAATGCCATGGCCAACTTCACACCACTCGCTCATAAATTCCATGACCAACTTCACACCACTCGCTCATAAATTCCATGGCCAACTTCACACCACTCGCTCATAAATTCCACGGCCAACTTAACACCGCTCGCTCATAAAATCCATGGACATCTTCGCACCGCTCGCTCATAAATTCCATAGCTAATTTCGCACCGGTCGCTCATAAATTCAATGGCTAATTTCACACCGCTCGTTCATGAATTCCATGGCTAATTTCACAAGGTTCGCTCATAAATTCCATGGCCAACTTCACACCACCCGCTCATAAATTCCATGGTTAACTTCGAACCGCTCGCTCATAAATTCCATCGCCAATTTCTCACCGCTCGCTCATAATTTCCATGACCAACTTAATACAGCTCGCTCATATATTCTATGGCTAATTTTATACTGCTCGCTCATAAATTCCGTGATCAACTTTACACCGCTCGAACATAAATTCAATAGCCAACTTCACACAGCTCGCTCATAAATTCCATGGCCATCTTCAAACCGCTAGCTCATATTTTCCACGGCCATCTTCACACCGCTCGCTCATAAAATCCAATTGCAACGTCGCACCGGTCGCTTATAAATTCCAGACTCAACTTCACACCGCTAGCTCATAAACTCCAAGGCCCACTTCGCACCGCTCGCTCATAAATTCCATGGCTAGTTTCACACCGCTCGCTCATAAATTCCGCGGCCACCTGCACACAGCTCGCTAATAAATTCCACGGACAACTTCACACCGTTCGCTCATAAATTCGATTGCCAACTTAATACCGCTCGCTCATAAATTCTATGGACAACTTCACACCGCTCGCTTATAAATTCCATGGCCATTTTCACATCGCTCGCTCATAAATTCCATGGCCAACTTCACACCACTCGCTCATAAATTCCACGGCCAACTTCACACCGCTCGCTCATAAATTCCATGGCCAACTTCACACCACTCGCTCATAAATTCCACGGCCAACTTCACACCGCTCGCTCATAAAATCCATGGACATCTTCACACGGCTCGCTCATAAATTCAATGGTTAATTTCACACCACTCGCTCATAAATTCCATAGCTAGTTTCGCACAGCTCACTCATAAATTCAATGGCTAATTTCACACCGCTCGCTCATAAATTCCATGGCCAACTTCACACCACTCGCTCATAAATTCCATAGCTAACTTCGCACCGCTCGCTCGTAAATTCCATGGCCAACTTCACACGGTACGCTCATAAATTCCATGACCGACTTAATACCGCTCGCTCATATATTCTATGGCTAATTTTATACCGCTCGCTCATAAATTCCATGACCAACTTTACACCGCTCGAACATAAATTCCATGGCCAACTTCAAACCGCATGCTCATAAATTCCATGGCCATCTCCAAACCGCTCGCTGATAAATTCCATGGCCAACTTCACACCGCTCGCTCATAAATTCCATGACCAACTTTACACGGCTCGAACATAAATTCCATGGCTAATTTTATACCGCTCGCTCATAAATTCAATCGTTAATTTTACACCTCTCTCTCATAAATTCCATAGCTATTTTCGCACAGCTCACTCATAAATTCAATGGCTAATTTCACACCGCTCGCTCATAAATTCCATGGCCAACTTCACACCGCTCACTCATAAAATCCATGGCCAACTTCACACCACTCGCTCATAAATTCCACGGCCAACTTCACACCGCTCGCTCATAAATTCCATGGCCAACTTCACACCACTCGCTCATAAATTCCACGGCCAACTTCACACCGCTCGCTCATAAAATCCATGGACATCTTCACACGGCTCGCTCATAAATTCAATGGTTAATTTCACACCACTCGCTCATAAATTCCATAGCTAGTTTCGCACAGCTCACTCATAAATTCAATGGCTAATTTCACACCGCTCGCTCATAAATTCCATGGCCAACTTCACACCACTCGCTCATAAATTCCATAGCTAACTTCGCACCGCTCGCTCGTAAATTCCATGGCCAACTTCACACGGTACGCTCATAAATTCCATGACCGACTTAATACCGCTCGCTCATATATTCTATGGCTAATTTTATACCGCTCGCTCATAAATTCCATGACCAACTTTACACCGCTCGAACATAAATTCCATGGCCAACTTCAAACCGCATGCTCATAAATTCCATGGCCATCTCCAAACCGCTCGCTGATAAATTCCATGGCCAACTTCACACCGCTCGCTCATAAATTCCATGACCAACTTTACACGGCTCGAACATAAATTCCATGGCTAATTTTATACCGCTCGCTCATAAATTCAATCGTTAATTTTACACCTCTCTCTCCTAAATTCCATAGCTAGTTTCGCACAGCTCACTCATAAATTCAATGGCTAATTTCACACCGCTCGCACATAAATTCCATGGCCAACTTCACACCGCTCGCTCATAAAATCCATAGCCAACTTAAAACCGCTCGCTCATAAAATCCATAGTCAACTTCACACCGCTCGTTCATCAATTCCATAACTATTTTCGCACCGGTCGCTCATAAATTCCATGGGCAACTTCATACCGCTCGCTCAAAAATTCCATAGCTAATTTCGCACCGCTCGCTCATAAATTCAAGGGCTAATGTCAAACCGCTCGCTCACAAATTCCATGGCCAACTTTCCACCACTCGCTCATAAATTCCATGGCCAACATCACACCACTAGCTCATAAAGTCCATGACCAACGTCACACGGCTCGAACATAAATTCCATGGCCAACTTCACACCGCTCGCTCATAAATTCCATGGCCAACTTCACACCGCTCGATCATAAATTCGATGGACAACTTCACGAAGCTTGAACATAAATTCCATGGCCAACTTCACACCGCTCGCTTATAAATTCCATGGCCATCTTCACATCGCTCGCTCATAAAATCCATGACCAAGTTCGCACCGCACGCTCATAAAATCCATGGCCAACTTCGGACCGCACGCCCATAAATTCCATACCCAACTTCGCACAGCTCGCTCATAAAATCCAGAGGCAACTTCACACCGCTAGCTCATAAATTCCAAGGCCAACTTCGCATTGCTCGCTTATAAAATCCATGGCCAACTTCACACAGCTCGCTCATAAATTCCATGACCATCTTCAAACCGCCCGCTCATAAAATCCATATCCAACTTCACACCGCAAGCTCATAAATTCCATGGCCAACTTAGTACCGCTCGCTCATAAAATCCATAGTCAACTTCACACCGCTCGTTCATCAATTCCATAGCTAATTTCGCACCGGTCGCTCATAAATTCCATGGGCAACTTCATACCGCTCGCTCATAAATTGAAGGGCTTATTTCACACCGCTCGCTCATAAATGCCATGGCCAACTTCACACCACTCGCTCATAAATTCCATGACCAACTTCACACCACTCGCTCATAAATTCCACGGCCAACTTCACACCGCTCGCTCATAAAATCCATGGACATCTTCGCACCGCTCGCTCATAAATTCCAGAGATAACTGCACAACGCTCGCTCATAAATTTCATAGCTAATGTCGCACAGCTCACTCATAAATTCAATGGCTAATTTCACACCGCTCGCTCATAAATTCCATGGCCAACATCACACCACTAGCTCATAAATTCCATGGCCAACTTCACACGGCCTGCTCATAAATTCAATGGTTAATTTCACACCTCTCGCTCATAAATTCCATAGCTATTTTCGCACAGCTCACTCATAAATTCAATGGCTAATTTCACACCGCTCGCTCATAAATTCCATGGCCAACTTCACACCGCTCAATCATAAAATCCATGGCCAACTTAAAACCGCTCGCTCATAAAATCCATACCCAACTTAAAACCGCTCGCTCATAAAATCCATAGTCAACTTCACAGCGCTCGCACATAAATTTCATAGCTAATGTCGCACAGCTCACTCATAAATTCAATGGCTAATTTCACACCGCTCGCTCATAAATTCCATGGCCAACATCACACCACTAGCTCATAAATTCCATGGCCAACTTCACACGGCTCGCTCATAAAATCCATAGCCAATTTCACACCGCTCGCTCACAAATTCAATGGTTAATTTCACACCTCTCGCTCATAAAGTCCATAGCTAGTTTCGCACAGCTCACTCATAAATTCAATAGCTAATTTCACACCGCTCGCTCATAAAGCCATGGCCAACTTCACACCACTCGCTCATAAATTCCATGGCCAACTTCACACGGCTCGCTCATAATATTCATAGACAATTTCACACCGCTCGCTCAGAATTTCTATGACCAACTTAATACCGCTCGGTCATATATTCTATGGCTAATTTTATACCGCTCGCTCATAAATTCCGTGAAAAACTTTACACCGCTCGAACATAAATTCAATAGCTAACTTCACACCGCTTGCTCATAAATTCCATGGCCATCTTCAAACCGCTCGCTCATAATTTCGATGGCCAACTTCACACCTCTCGCTCATAAAATCCATGGCCAACTTCGCACCGCTCGCTTATAAATTCAAGGGCTAATTTCACACCGCTCGCTCTCAAATTCCATGGCCAACATTCCACCGCTTGCTCATAAATTCCATGGCCGACTTCAAACCGCTCGCTCATAATTTCCGTGGCCAACTTCACACCGCTCGCTCATAAATTCGATGGACAACTTCACGAAGCTTGAACATAAATTCCATGGCCAACTTCACACCGCACGCTTATAAATTCCATGGCCATCTTCACATCGCTCGCTCATAAAATCCATGACCAACTTCGCACCGCACGCTCATAAAATCCATGGCCAACTTCGGACCGCACGCCCATAAATTCCATACCCAACTTCGCACCGCTCGCTCATAAAATCCAGAGCCAACTTCACACCGCTCGCTCATAAATGCCATGGCCAACTTCACACCACTCGCTCATAAATTCCATGACCAACTTCACACCACTCGTTCATAAATTCCACGGCCAACTTCGCACCGCTCGCTCATAAAATCCATGGACATCTTCGCACCGCTCGCTCATAAATCCGATTGATAACTTAGTACCGCTCGCTCATAAAATTCATAGTCAACTTCACACCGCTCGTTCATCAATTCCATAGCTAATTTCGCACCGGTCGCTCATAAATTCCATGGGCAACTTCATACCGCTCGCTCATAAATTCAAGGGCTAATTTCACACCGCTCGCTCATAAATGCCATGGCCAACTTCACACCACTCGCTCATAAATTCCATGGCCAACTTCACACCACTCGCTCATAAATTCCACGGCCAACTTAACACCGCTCGCTCATAAAATCCATGGACATCTTCGCACCGCTCGCTCATAAATTCCATAGCTAATTTCGCACCGGTCGCTCATAAATTCAATGGCTAATTTCACACCGCTCGTTCATGAATTCCATGGCTAATTTCACAAGGTTCGCTCATAAATTCCATGGCCAACTTCACACCACCCGCTCATAAATTCCATGGTTAACTTCGAACCGCTCGCTCATAAATTCCATCGCCAATTTCTCACCGCTCGCTCATAATTTCCATGACCAACTTAATACAGCTCGCTCATATATTCTATGGCTAATTTTATACTGCTCGCTCATAAATTCCGTGATCAACTTTACACTGCTCGAACATAAATTCAATAGCCAACTTCACACAGCTCGCTCATAAATTCCATGGCCATCTTCAAACCGCTAGCTCATATTTTCCACGGCCATCTTCACACCGCTCGCTCATAAAATCCAATTGCAACTTCGCACCGGTCGCTTATAAATTCCAGACTCAACTTCACACCGCTAGCTCATAAACTCCAAGGCCCACTTCGCACCGCTCGCTCATAAATTCCATGGCTCGTTTCACACCGCTCGCTCATAAATTCCGCGGCCACCTGCACACAGCTCGCTAATAAATTCCACGGACAACTTCACACCGTTCGCTCATAAATTCGATTGCCAACTTAATACCGCTCGCTCATAAATTCTATGGACAACTTCACACCGCTCGCTTATAAATTCCATGGCCATTTTCACATCGCTCGCTCATAAATTCCATGGCCAACTTCACACCACTCGCTCATAAATTCCACGGCCAACTTCACACCGCTCGCTCATAAAATCCATGGACATCTTCACACCGCTCGCTCATAAATTCAATGGTTAATTTCACACCTCTCGCTCATAAATTCCATAGCTAGTTTCGCAAAGCTCACTCATAAATTCAATGGCTAATTTCACACCTCTCGCTCATAAATTCCATAGATAGTTTCGCAAAGCTCACTCATAAATTCAATGGCTAATTTCACACCGCTCGCTCATAAATTCCATGGCCAACTTCACACCACTCGCTCATAAATTCCATAGCCAACTTCGCACCGCTCGCTCGTAAATTCCATGGCCAACTTCACACGGTTCGCTCATAAATTCCATGACCAACTTAATACCGCTCGCTCATATATTCTATGGCTAATTTTATACCGCTCGCTCATAAATTCCATGACCAACTTCACACCACTCGCTCATAAATTCCACGGCCAACTTCACACCGCTCGCTCATAAAATCCATGGACATCTTCGCACCGCTCGCTCATAAATTCCAGAGATAACTGCACAACGCTCGCTCATAAATTTCATAGCTAATGTCGCACAGCTCACTCATAAATTCAATGGCTAATTTCACACCGCTCGCTCATAAATTCCATGGCCAACATCACACCACTAGCTCATAAATTCCATGGCCAACTTCACACGGCTCGCTCATAAATTCAATCGTTAATTTCACACCTCTCGCTCATAAATTCCATAGCTAGTTTCGCACAGCTCACTCATAAATTCAATGGCTAATTTCACACCGCTCGCTCATACATTCCATGGCCAACTTCACACCACTCGCTCATAAATTCCATAGCTAACTTCGCACCGCTCGCTCGTAAATTCCATGGCCAACTTCACACGGTTCGCTCATAAATTCCATGACCAACTTAATACCGCTCGCTCATATATTCTATGGCTAATTTTATACCGCTCGCTCATAAATTCCATGACCAACTTCACAACGCTCGCTCATAAATTCCATGGCCAACTTCACAACGCTCGCTCATAAATTCCATGGCCAACTTCACACCGCTCGCTCATAAAATCCATAGCCAACTTAAAACCGCTCGCTCATAAAATTCATAGTCAACTTCACACCGCTCGTTCATCAATTCCATAACTATTTTCGCACCGGTCGCTCATAAATTCCATGGGCAACTTCATACCGCTCGCTCAAAAATTCCATAGCTAATTTCGCACAGCTCGCTCATAAATTCAAGGGCTAATTTCACACCGCTCTCTCACAAATTCCATGGCCAACTTTCCACCGCTTGCTCATAAATTCCATGGCCGACTTCAAACCGCTCGCTCATAATTTCCATGGCCAACTTCACACCGCTCGATCATAAATTCCACGGCCAACTTCACACCGCTCGCTCATAAAATCCATGGACATCTTCACACCGCTCGCTCATAAATTCAATGGTTAATTTCACACCTCTCGCTCATAAATTCCATAGCTAGTTTCGCAAAGCTCACTCATAAATTCAATGGCTAATTTCACACCTCTCGCTCATAAATTCCATAGATAGTTTCGCAAAGCTCACTCATAAATTCAATGGCTAATTTCACACCGCTCGCTTATAAATTCCATGGCCATTTTCACATCGCTCGCTCATAAATTCCATGGCCAACTTCACACCACTCGCTCATAAATTCCACGGCCAACTTCACACCGCTCGCTCATAAAATCCATGGACATCTTCACACCGCTCGCTCATAAATTCAATGGTTAATTTCACACCTCTCGCTCATAAATTCCATAGCTAGTTTCGCAAAGCTCACTCATAAATTCAATGGCTAATTTCACACCTCTCGCTCATAAATTCCATAGATAGTTTCACAAAGCTCACTCATAAATTCAATGGCTAATTTCACACCGCTCGCTCATAAATTCCATGGCCAACTTCACACCACTCGCTCATAAATTCCATAGCCAACTTCGCACCGCTCGCTCGTAAATTCCATGGCCAACTTCACACGGTTCGCTCATAAATTCCATGACCAACTTAATACCGCTCGCTCATATATTCTATGGCTAATTTTATACCGCTCGCTCATAAATTCCATGACCAACTTCACACCACTCGCTCATAAATTCCACGGCCAACTTCACACCGCTCGCTCATAAAATCCATGGACATCTTCGCACCGCTCGCTCATAAATTCCAGAGATAACTGCACAACGCTCGCTCATAAATTTCATAGCTAATGTCGCACAGCTCACTCATAAATTCAATGGCTAATTTCACACCGCTCGCTCATAAATTCCATGGCCAACTTCACACGGTTCGCTCATAAATTCCATGACCAACTTAATACCGCTCGCTCATATATTCTATGGCTAATTTTATACCGCTCGCTCATAAATTCCATGACCAACTTTACACCGCTCGAACATAAATTCCATGGCCAACTTCACACCGCTCGCTCATAAATTCCATGGCCATCGTCAAACCGCCCGCTCATAAAATCCCTATCCAACTTCACACCGCAAGCTCATAAATTCCATGGCCAACTTAGTACCGCTCGCTCATAAAATCCATAGTCAACTTCACACCACTCGTTCATCAATTCCATAGCTAATTTCGCACCGGTCGCTCATAAATTCCATGGGCAACTTCATACCGCTCTATCATAAATTCAAGGGCTAATTTCACACCGCTCGAACATAAATTCCATGGCCAACTTCAAACCGCTTGCTCATAAATCCCATGGCCGTCTCCAAACCGCTCGCTGATAAATTCCATGGCCAACTTCACACCGCTCGCTCATAAATTCCTTGACCAACTTTACACGGCTCGAACATAAATTCCATGGCTAATTTTATACCGCTCGCTCATAAATTCAATCGTTAATTTTACACCTCTCTCTCCTAAATTCCATAGCTAGTTTCGCACAGCTCACTCATAAATTCAATGGCCAACTTCACACCGCTCGCTTATAAATTCCATGGCCATTTTCACATCGCTCGCTCATAAATTCCATGGCCAACTTCACACCACTCGCTCATAAATTCCACGGCCAACTTCACACCGCTCGCTCATAAATTCCATGGCCAACTTCACACCACTCGCTCATAAATTCCACGGCCAACTTCACACCGCTCGCTCATAAAATCCATGGACATCTTCACACGGCTCGCTCATAAATTCAATGGTTAATTTCACACCACTCGCTCATAAATTCCATAGCTAGTTTCGCACAGCTCACTCATAAATTCAATGGCTAATTTCACACCGCTCGCTCATAAATTCCATGGCCAACTTCACACCACTCGCTCATAAATTCCATAGCTAACTTCGCACCGCTCGCTCGTAAATTCCATGGCCAACTTCACACGGTACGCTCATAAATTCCATGACCGACTTAATACCGCTCGCTCATATATTCTATGGCTAATTTTATACCGCTCGCTCATAAATTCCATGACCAACTTTACACCGCTCGAACATAAATTCCATGGCCAACTTCAAACCGCATGCTCATAAATTCCATGGCCATCTCCAAACCGCTCGCTGATAAATTCCATGGCCAACTTCACACCGCTCGCTCATAAATTCCATGACCAACTTTACACGGCTCGAACATAAATTCCATGGCTAATTTTATACCGCTCGCTCATAAATTCAATCGTTAATTTTACACCTCTCTCTCATAAATTCCATAGCTATTTTCGCACAGCTCACTCATAAATTCAATGGCTAATTTCACACCGCTCGCTCATAAATTCCATGGCCAACTTCACACCGCTCACTCATAAAATCCATGGCCAACTTAAAACCGCTGGCTCATAAAATCCATAGTCAACTTCACAGCGCTCGCACATAAATTTCATAGCTAATGTCGCACAGCTCACTTATAAATTCAATGGCTAATTTCACACCGCTCGCTCATAAATTCCATGGCCAACATCACACCACTAGCTCATAAATTCCATGGCCAACTTCACACGGCTCGCTCATAAAATCCATAGCCAATTTCACACCGCTCGCTCACAAATTCAATGGTTAATTTCACACCTCTCGCTCATAAAGTCCATAGCTAGTTTCGCACAGCTCACTCATAAATTCAATGGTTAATTTCACACCTCTCGCTCATAAAGTCCATAGCTAGTTTCGCACAGCTCACTCATAAATTCAATAGCTAATTTCACACCGCCCGCTCATAAAGCCATGGCCAACTTCACACCACTCGCTCATAAATTCCATGGCCAACTTCACACGGCTCGCTCATAAAAATCATAGACAATATCACACCGCTCGCTCAGAATTTCCATGACCAACTTAATACCGCTCGGTCATAGATTCTATGGCTAATTTTATACCGCTCGCTCATAAATTCCATGGCCATCTTCAAACCGCTCGCTCATAATTTCGATGGCCAACTTCACACCTCTCGCTCATAAAATCCATGGCCAACTTCGCACCGCTCGCTTATAAAATCCAGAGCCAACTTCACACAGCTAGCTCATAAATTCCAATGCCAACTATGCACTGCGCGCTCATAAATTCCATAGTCTACTTCACACCGCTAGCTCATAAATTCCATGGCCAACTTAGTACCGCTGGCTCATAAAATCCATAGTCAACTTAACACCGCTCGTTCATCAATTCCATAGCTAATTTCGCACCGGTCGCTTATAAATTCCAGACTCAACTTCACACCGCTAGCTCATAAACTCCAAGGCCCACTTCGCACCGCTCGCTCATAAATTCCATGGCTAGTTTCACACCGCTCGCTCATAAATTCCGCGGCCACCTGCACACAGCTCGCTAATAAATTCCACGGACAACTTCACACCGTTCGCTCATAAATTCGATTGCCAACTTAATACCGCTCGCTCATAAATTCTATGGACAACTTCACACCGCTCGCTTATAAATTCCATGGCCATTTTCACATCGCTCGCTCATAAATTCCATGGCCAACTTCACACCACTCGCTCATAAATTCCACGGCCAACTTCACACCGCTCGCTCATAAAATCCATGGACATCTTCACACCGCTCGCTCATAAATTCAATGGTTAATTTCACAACTCTCGCTCATAAATTCCATAGCTAGTTTCGCAAAGCTCACTCATAAATTCAATGGCTAATTTCACACCTCTCGCTCATAAATTCCATAGATAGTTTCGCAAAGCTCACTCATAAATTCAATGGCTAATTTCACACCGCTCGCTCATAAATGCCATGGCCAACTTCACACCACTCGCTCATAAATTCCATGGCCAACTTCACACCACTCGCTCATAAATTCCACGGCCAACTTAACACCGCTCGCTCATAAAATCCATGGACATCTTCGCACCGCTCGCTCATAAATTCCATAGCTAATTTCGCACCGGTCGCTCATAAATTCAATGGCTAATTTCACACCGCTCGTTCATGAATTCCATGGCTAATTTCACAAGGTTCGCTCATAAATTCCATGGCCAACTTCACACCACCCGCTCATAAATTCCATGGTTAACTTCGAACCGCTCGCTCATAAATTCCATCGCCAATTTCTCACCGCTCGCTCATAATTTCCATGACCAACTTAATACAGCTCGCTCATATATTCTATGGCTAATTTTATACTGCTCGCTCATAAATTCCGTGATCAACTTTACACCGCTCGAACATAAATTCAATAGCCAACTTCACACAGCTCGCTCATAAATTCCATGGCCATCTTCAAACCGCTAGCTCATATTTTCCACGGCCATCTTCACACCGCTCGCTCATAAAATCCAATTGCAACTTCGCACCGGTCGCTTATAAATTCCAGACTCAACTTCACACCGCTAGCTCATAAACTCCAAGGCCCACTTCGCACCGCTCGCTCATAAATTCCATGGCTAGTTTCACACCGCTCGCTCATAAATTCCGCGGCCACCTGCACACAGCTCGCTAATAAATTCCACGGACAACTTCACACCGTTCGCTCATAAATTCGATTGCCAACTTAATACCGCTCGCTCATAAATTCTATGGACAACTTCACACCGCTCGCTTATAAATTCCATGGCCATTTTCACATCGCTCGCTCATAAATTCCATGGCCAACTTCACACCACTCGCTCATAAATTCCACAGCCAACTTCACACCGCTCGCTCATAAAATCCATGGACATCTTCATACCGCTCGCTCATAAATTCAATGGTTAATTTCACACCTCTCGCTCATAAATTCCATAGCTAGTTTCGCAAAGCTCACTCATAAATTCAATGGCTAATTTCACACCTCTCGCTCATAAATTCCATAGATAGTTTCACAAAGCTCACTCATAAATTCAATGGCTAATTTCACACCGCTCGCTCATAAATTCCATGGCCAACTTCACACCACTCGCTCATAAATTCCATAGCCAACTTCGCACCGCTCGCTCGTAAATTCCATGGCCAACTTCACACGGTTCGCTCATAAATTCCATGACCAACTTAATACCGCTCGCTCATATATTCTATGGCTAATTTTATACCGCTCGCTCATAAATTCCATGACCAACTTCACACCAATCGCTCATAAATTCCACGGCCAACTTCACACCGCTCGCTCATAAAATCCATGGACATCTTCGCACCGCTCGCTCATAAATTCCAGAGATAACTGCACAACGCTCGCTCATAAATTTCATAGCTAATGTCGCACAGCTCACTCATAAATTCAATGGCTAATTTCACACCGCTCGCTCATAAATTCCATGGCCAACATCACACCACTAGCTCATAAATTCCATGGCCAACTTCACACGGCTCGCTCATAAATTCAATCGTTAATTTCACACCTCTCGCTCATAAATTCCATAGCTAGTTTCGCACAGCTCACTCATAAATTCAATGGCTAATTTCACACCGCTCGCTCATACATTCCATGGCCAACTTCACACCACTCGCTCATAAATTCCATAGCTAACTTCGCACCGCTCGCTCGTAAATTCCATGGCCAACTTCACACGGTTCGCTCATAAATTCCATGACCAACTTAATACCGCTCGCTCATATATTCTATGGCTAATTTTATACCGCTCGCTCATAAATTCCATGACCAACTTTACACCGCTCGAACATAAATTCCATGGCCAACTTCACACCGCTCGCTCATAAATTCCATGGCCATCTTCAAACCGCCCGCTCATAAAATCCCTATCCAACTTCACACCGCAAGCTCATAAATTCCATGGCCAACTTAGTACCGCTCGCTCATAAAATCCATAGTCAACTTCACACCACTCGTTCATCAATTCCATAGCTAATTTCGCACCGGTCGCTCATAAATTCCATGGGCAACTTCATACCGCTCGCTCATAAATTCAAGGGCTAATTTCACACCGCTCGAACATAAATTCCATGGCCAACTTCAAACCGCTTGCTCATAAATCCCATGGCCGTCTCCAAACCGCTCGCTGATAAATTCCATGGCCAACTTCACACCGCTCGCTCATAAATTCCTTGACCAACTTTACACGGCTCGAACATAAATTCCATGGCTAATTTTATACCGCTCGCTCATAAATTCAATCGTTAATTTTACACCTCTCTCTCCTAAATTCCATAGCTAATTTCGCACCGCTCGCTCATAAATTCAAGGGCTAATGTCACACCGCTCGCTCACAAATTCCATGGCCAACTTTCCACCGCTTGCTCATAAATTCCATGGCCGACTTCACACGGCTCGCTCATAAAATCCATAGCCAATTTCACACCGCTCGCTCACAAATTCAATGGTTAATTTCACACCTCTCGCTCATAAAGTCCATAGCTAGTTTCGCACAGCTCACTCATAAATTCAATAGCTAATTTCACACCGCTCGCGCATAAAGCCATGGCCAACTTCACACCACTCGCTCATAAATTCCATGGCCAACTTCACACGGCTCGCTCATAAAATTCATAGACAATTTCACACCGCTCGCTCAGAATTTCCATGACCAACTTAATACCGCTCGGTCATATATTCTATGGCTAATTTTATACCGCTCGCTCATAAATTCCGTGTAAAACTTTACACCGCTCGAACATAAATTCAATAGCTAACTTCACACCGCTTGCTCATAAATTCCATGGCCATCTTCAAACCGCTCGCTCATAATTTCGATGGCCAACTTCACACCTCTCGCTCATAAAATCCATGGCCAACTTCGCACCGCTCGCTTATAAAATCCAGAGCCAACTTCACACAGCTAGCTCATAAATTCCAAGGCCAACTATGCACTGCGCGCTCATAAATTCCATAGTCTACTTCACACCGCTAGCTCATAAATTCCATGGCCAACTTAGTACCGCTGGCTCATAAAATACATAGTCAACTTCACACCGCTCGTTCATCAATTCCATAGCTAATTTCGCACCTGTCGCTTATAAAATGCAGAGATAACTTCACAGCGCTCGCTCACAAATTTCATAGCTAATTGTCGCACAGCTCACTCATAAATTCAATGGCTAATTTCACACCGCTAGCTCATAAATTCCAAGGCCAACTTCGCATTGCTCGCTCATAAATTCCAGAGCCAACTTCACATCGCTCGCTTATAAATTCCATAGCTAATGTTGCACTGCTCGCTCATAAATTCCATGGCCAACTTTACACCACTCGCTCATAAATTCCATAGCCAACTTCGCACCGCTCGCTCGTAAATTCCATGGCCAACTTCACACGGTTCGCTCATAAATTCCATGACCAACTTAATACCGCTCGCTCATATATTCTATGGCTAATTTTATACCGCTCGCTCATAAATTCCATGACCAACTTCACACCACTCGCTCATAAATTCCACGGCCAACTTCACACCGCTCGCTCATAAAATCCATGGACATCTTCGCACCGCTCGCTCATAACTTCCAGAGATAACTGCACAACGCTCGCTCATAAATTTCATAGCTAATGTCGCACAGCTCACTCATAAATTCAATGGCTAATTTCACACCGCTCGCTCATAAATTCCATGGCCAACTTTCCACCGCTTGCTCATAAATTCCATGGCCGACTTCAAACCGCTCGCTTATAAATTCCATGGCCATCTTCACATCGCTCGCTCATAAAATCCATGACCAACTTCGCACCGCCCGCTCATAAAATCCATGGCCAACTTCGGACCGCACGCCCATAAATTCCGTACCCATCTTCGCACCGCTCGCTCATAAAATCCAGGGCCAACTTCACACCGCTAGCTCATAAATTCCAAGGCCAACTTCGCACCGCTCGCTCATAAATTCCAAAGCCAACTTCACACCGCTACCTCATAAATTCTAAGGCCAACTATGCACTGCGCGCTCATAAATTCCATAGTCTACTTCGCACCGCTAGCTCATAAATTCCATGGCCAACTTAGTACCGCTCGCTCATAAAATCCATAGTCAACTTCACACCGCTCGTTCGTGAATTCCAGAGATAACTGCACAGCGCTCGCTCATAAATTTCATAGCTAATGTCGCACAGCTCACTCATAAATTCAATGGCTAATTTCACACCGCTCGCTCATAAATTCCATGGCCAACATCACACCACTAGCTCATAAAGTCCATGACCAACGTCACACGACTCGAACATAAATTCCATGGCCAACTTCACACCGCTCGCTCATAAATTCCATGGCCATCTTCAAACCGCCCGCTCATAAAATCCCTATCCAACTTCACACCGCAAGCTCATAAATTCCATGGCCAACTTCAAACCGCTTGCTCATAAATCCCATGGCCGTCTCCAAACCGCTCGCTGATAAATTCCATGGCCAACTTCAAACCGCTTGCTCATAAATCCCATGGCCGTCTCCAAACCGCTCGCTGATAAATTCCATGGCCAACTTCACACCGCTCGCTCATAAATTCCATGACCAACTTTACACGGCTCGAACATAAATTCCATGGCTAATTTTATACCGCTCGCTCATAAATTCAATCGTTAATTTTACACCTCTCTCTCCTAAATTCCATAGCTAATTTCGCACCGCTCGCTCATAAATTCAAGGGCTAATTTCACACCGCTCGCTCACAAATTCCATGGCCAACTTTCCACCGCTTGCTCATAAATTCCATGGCCGACTTCAAACCGCTCGCTTATAAATTCCATGGCCATCTTCACATCGCTCGCTCATAGAATCCATGACTAACTTCGCACCGCCCGCTCATAAAATCCATGGCCAACTTCGGATCGCACGCCCATAAATTCCATACCCATCTTCGCACCGCTCGCTCATAAAATCCAGGGCCAACTTCACACCGCTAGCTCATAAATTCCAAGGCCAACTTCGCATTGCTCGCTTATAAATTCCATGGCCAACTTCACACCACTCGCTCATAAATTCCACGGCCAACTTCACACCGCTCGCTCATAAAATTCATGGACATCTTCGCACCGCTCGCTCATAAATTCCAGAGATAACTGCACAACGCTCGCTCATAAATTTCATAGCTAATGTCGCACAGCTCACTTATAAATTCAATGGCTAATTTCACACCGCTCTCTCACAAATTCCATGGCCAACTTTCCACCGCTTGCTCATAAATTCCATGGCCGACTTCAAACCGCTCGCTCATAATTTCCATGGCCAACTTCACACCGCTCGATCATAAATTCGATGGACAACTTCACGAAGCTTGAACATAAATTCCATGGCCAACTTCACACCGCTCGCTTATAAATTCCATGGCCATCTTCACATCGCTCGCTCATAAAATCCATGACCAAGTTCGCACCGCACGCTCATAAAATCCATGGCCAACTTCGGACCGCACGCCCATAAATTCCATACCCAACTTCGCACAGCTCGCTCATAAAATCCAGAGGCAACTTCACACCGCTAGCTCATAAATTCCAAGGCCAACTTCGCATTGCTCGCTTATAAAATCCATGGCCAACTTCACACAGCTCGCTCATAAATTCCATGACCATCTTCAAACCGCCCGCTCATAAAATCCATATCCAACTTCACACCGCAAGCTCATAAATTCCATGGCCAACTTAGTACCGCTCGCTCATAAAATCCATAGTCAACTTCACACCGCTCGTTCATCAATTCCATAGCTAATTTCGCACCGGTCGCTCATAAATTCCATGGGCAACTTCATACCGCTCGCTCATAAATTGAAGGGCTTATTTCACACCGCTCGCTCATAAATGCCATGGCCAACTTCACACCACTCGCTCATAAATTCCATGACCAACTTCACACCACTCGCTCATAAATTCCACGGCCAACTTCACACCGCTCGCTCATAAAATCCATGGACATCTTCGCACCGCTCGCTCATAAATTCCAGAGATAACTGCACAACGCTCGCTCATAAATTTCATAGCTAATGTCGCACAGCTCACTCATAAATTCAATGGCTAATTTCACACCGCTCGCTCATAAATTCCATGGCCAACATCACACCACTAGCTCATAAATTCCATGGCCAACTTCACACGGCCTGCTCATAAATTCAATGGTTAATTTCACACCTCTCGCTCATAAATTCCATAGCTATTTTCGCACAGCTCACTCATAAATTCAATGGCTAATTTCACACCGCTCGCTCATAAATTCCATGGCCAACTTCACACCGCTCAATCATAAAATCCATGGCCAACTTAAAACCGCTCGCTCATAAAATCCATACCCAACTTAAAACCGCTCGCTCATAAAATCCATAGTCAACTTCACAGCGCTCGCACATAAATTTCATAGCTAATGTCGCACAGCTCACTCATAAATTCAATGGCTAATTTCACACCGCTCGCTCATAAATTCCATGGCCAACATCACACCACTAGCTCATAAATTCCATGGCCAACTTCACACGGCTCGCTCATAAAATCCATAGCCAATTTCACACCGCTCGCTCACAAATTCAATGGTTAATTTCACACCTCTCGCTCATAAAGTCCATAGCTAGTTTCGCACAGCTCACTCATAAATTCAATAGCTAATTTCACACCGCTCGCTCATAAAGCCATGGCCAACTTCACACCACTCGCTCATAAATTCCATGGCCAACTTCACACGGCTCGCTCATAATATTCATAGACAATTTCACACCGCTCGCTCAGAATTTCTATGACCAACTTAATACCGCTCGGTCATATATTCTATGGCTAATTTTATACCGCTCGCTCATAAATTCCGTGAAAAACTTTACACCGCTCGAACATAAATTCAATAGCTAACTTCACACCGCTTGCTCATAAATTCCATGGCCATCTTCAAACCGCTCGCTCATAATTTCGATGGCCAACTTCACACCTCTCGCTCATAAAATCCATGGCCAACTTCGCACCGCTCGCTTATAAATTCAAGGGCTAATTTCACACCGCTCGCTCTCAAATTCCATGGCCAACATTCCACCGCTTGCTCATAAATTCCATGGCCGACTTCAAACCGCTCGCTCATAATTTCCGTGGCCAACTTCACACCGCTCGCTCATAAATTCGATGGACAACTTCACGAAGCTTGAACATAAATTCCATGGCCAACTTCACACCGCACGCTTATAAATTCCATGGCCATCTTCACATCGCTCGCTCATAAAATCCATGACCAACTTCGCACCGCACGCTCATAAAATCCATGGCCAACTTCGGACCGCACGCCCATAAATTCCATACCCAACTTCGCACCGCTCGCTCATAAAATCCAGAGCCAACTTCACACCGCTCGCTCATAAATGCCATGGCCAACTTCACACCACTCGCTCATAAATTCCATGACCAACTTCACACCACTCGTTCATAAATTCCACGGCCAACTTCGCACCGCTCGCTCATAAAATCCATGGACATCTTCGCACCGCTCGCTCATAAATTCCATGACCATCTTCAAACCGCCCGCTCATAAAATCCATATCCAACTTCACACCGCAAGCTCATAAATTCCATGGCCAACTTAGTACCGCTCGCTCATAAAATCCATAGTCAACTTCACACCGCTCGTTCATCAATTCCATAGCTAATTTCGCACCGGTCGCTCATAAATTCCATGGGCAACTTCATACCGCTCGCTCATAAATTGAAGGGCTTATTTCACACCGCTCGCTCATAAATGCCATGGCCAACTTCACACCACTCGCTCATAAATTCCATGACCAACTTCACACCACTCGCTCATAAATTCCACGGCCAACTTCACACCGCTCGCTCATAAAATCCATGGACATCTTCGCACCGCTCGCTCATAAATTCCAGAGATAACTGCACAACGCTCGCTCATAAATTTCATAGCTAATGTCGCACAGCTCACTCATAAATTCAATGGCTAATTTCACACCGCTCGCTCATAAATTCCATGGCCAACATCACACCACTAGCTCATAAATTCCATGGCCAACTTCACACGGCCTGCTCATAAATTCAATGGTTAATTTCACACCTCTCGCTCATAAATTCCATAGCTATTTTCGCACAGCTCACTCATAAATTCAATGGCTAATTTCACACCGCTCGCTCATAAATTCCATGGCCAACTTCACACCGCTCAATCATAAAATCCATGGCCAACTTAAAACCGCTCGCTCATAAAATCAATACCCAACTTAAAACCGCTCGCTCATAAAATCCATAGTCAACTTCACAGCGCTCGCACATAAATTTCATAGCTAATGTCGCACAGCTCACTCATAAATTCAATGGCTAATTTCACACCGCTCGCTCATAAATTCCATGGCCAACATCACACCACTAGCTCATAAATTCCATGGCCAACTTCACACGGCTCGCTCATAAAATCCATAGCCAATTTCACACCGCTCGCTCACAAATTCAATGGTTAATTTCACACCTCTCGCTCATAAAGTCCATAGCTAGTTTCGCACAGCTCACTCATAAATTCAATAGCTAATTTCACACCGCTCGCTCATAAAGCCATGGCCAACTTCACACCACTCGCTCATAAATTCCATGGCCAACTTCACACGGCTCGCTCATAATATTCATAGACAATTTCACACCGCTCGCTCAGAATTTCTATGACCAACTTAATACCGCTCGGTCATATATTCTATGGCTAATTTTATACCGCTCGCTCATAAATTCCGTGAAAAACTTTACACCGCTCGAACATAAATTCAATAGCTAACTTCACACCGCTTGCTCATAAATTCCATGGCCATCTTCAAACCGCTCGCTCATAATTTCGATGGCCAACTTCACACCTCTCGCTCATAAAATCCATGGCCAACTTCGCACCGCTCGCTTATAAATTCAAGGGCTAATTTCACACCGCTCGCTCTCAAATTCCATGGCCAACATTCCACCGCTTGCTCATAAATTCCATGGCCGACTTCAAACCGCTCGCTCATAATTTCCGTGGCCAACTTCACACCGCTCGCTCATAAATTCGATGGACAACTTCACGAAGCTTGAACATAAATTCCATGGCCAACTTCACACCGCACGCTTATAAATTCCATGGCCATCTTCACATCGCTCGCTCATAAAATCCATGACCAACTTCGCACCGCACGCTCATAAAATCCATGGCCAACTTCGGACCGCACGCCCATAAATTCCATACCCAACTTCGCACCGCTCGCTCATAAAATCCAGAGCCAACTTCACACCGCTCGCTCATAAATGCCATGGCCAACTTCACACCACTCGCTCATAAATTCCATGACCAACTTCACACCACTCGTTCATAAATTCCACGGCCAACTTCGCACCGCTCGCTCATAAAATCCATGGACATCTTCGCACCGCTCGCTCATAAATCCGATTGATAACTTAGTACCGCTCGCTCATAAAATTCATAGTCAACTTCACACCGCTCGTTCATCAATTCCATAGCTAATTTCGCACCGGTCGCTCATAAATTCCATGGGCAACTTCATACCGCTCGCTCATAAATTCAAGGGCTAATTTCACACCGCTCGCTCATAAATGCCATGGCCAACTTCACACCACTCGCTCATAAATTCCATGGCCAACTTCACACCACTCGCTCATAAATTCCACGGCCAACTTAACACCGCTCGCTCATAAAATCCATGGACATCTTCGCACCGCTCGCTCATAAATTCCATAGCTAATTTCGCACCGGTCGCTCATAAATTCAATGGCTAATTTCACACCGCTCGTTCATGAATTCCATGGCTAATTTCACAAGGTTCGCTCATAAATTCCATGGCCAACTTCACACCACCCGCTCATAAATTCCATGGTTAACTTCGAACCGCTCGCTCATAAATTCCATCGCCAATTTCTCACCGCTCGCTCATAATTTCCATGACCAACTTAATACAGCTCGCTCATATATTCTATGGCTAATTTTATACTGCTCGCTCATAAATTCCGTGATCAACTTTACACCGCTCGAACATAAATTCAATAGCCAACTTCACACAGCTCGCTCATAAATTCCATGGCCATCTTCAAACCGCTAGCTCATATTTTCCACGGCCATCTTCACACCGCTCGCTCATAAAATCCAATTGCAACTTCGCACCGGTCGCTTATAAATTCCAGACTCAACTTCACACCGCTAGCTCATAAACTCCAAGGCCCACTTCGCACCGCTCGCTCATAAATTCCATGGCTCGTTTCACACCGCTCGCTCATAAATTCCGCGGCCACCTGCACACAGCTCGCTAATAAATTCCACGGACAACTTCACACCGTTCGCTCATAAATTCGATTGCCAACTTAATACCGCTCGCTCATAAATTCTATGGACAACTTCACACCGCTCGCTTATAAATTCCATGGCCATTTTCACATCGCTCGCTCATAAATTCCATGGCCAACTTCACACCACTCGCTCATAAATTCCACGGCCAACTTCACACCGCTCGCTCATAAAATCCATGGACATCTTCACACCGCTCGCTCATAAATTCAATGGTTAATTTCACACCTCTCGCTCATAAATTCCATAGCTAGTTTCGCAAAGCTCACTCATAAATTCAATGGCTAATTTCACACCTCTCGCTCATAAATTCCATAGATAGTTTCGCAAAGCTCACTCATAAATTCAATGGCTAATTTCACACCGCTCGCTCATAAATTCCATGGCCAACTTCACACCACTCGCTCATAAATTCCATAGCCAACTTCGCACCGCTCGCTCGTAAATTCCATGGCCAACTTCACACGGTTCGCTCATAAATTCCATGACCAACTTAATAACGCTCGCTCATATATTCTATGGCTAATTTTATACCGCTCGCTCATAAATTCCATGACCAACTTCACACCACTCGCTCATAAATTCCACGGCCAACTTCACACCGCTCGCTCATAAAATCCATGGACATCTTCGCACCGCTCGCTCATAAATTCCAGAGATAACTGCACAACGCTCGCTCATAAATTTCATAGCTAATGTCGCACAGCTCACTCATAAATTCAATGGCTAATTTCACACCGCTCGCTCATAAATTCCATGGCCAACATCACACCACTAGCTCATAAATTCCATGGCCAACTTCACACGGCTCGCTCATAAATTCAATCGTTAATTTCACACCTCTCGCTCATAAATTCCATAGCTAGTTTCGCACAGCTCACTCATAAATTCAATGGCTAATTTCACACCGCTCGCTCATACATTCCATGGCCAACTTCACACCACTCGCTCATAAATTCCATAGCTAACTTCGCACCGCTCGCTCGTAAATTCCATGGCCAACTTCACACGGTACGCTCATAAATTCCATGACCGACTTAATACCGCTCGCTCATATATTCTATGGCTAATTTTATACCGCTCGCTCATAAATTCCATGACCAACTTTACACCGCTCGAACATAAATTCCATGGCCAACTTCAAACCGCATGCTCATAAATTCCATGGCCATCTCCAAACCGCTCGCTGATAAATTCCATGGCCAACTTCACACCGCTCGCTCATAAATTCCATGACCAACTTTACACGGCTCGAACATAAATTCCATGGCTAATTTTATACCGCTCGCTCATAAATTCAATCGTTAATTTTACACCTCTCTCTCATAAATTCCATAGCTATTTTCGCACAGCTCACTCATAAATTCAATGGCTAATTTCACACCGCTCGCTCATAAATTCCATGGCCAACTTCACACCGCTCACTCATAAAATCCATGGCCAACTTAAAACCGCTGGCTCATAAAATCCATAGCCAACTTAAAACCGCTCGCTCATAAAATCCATAGTCAACTTCACAGCGCTCGCACATAAATTTCATAGCTAATGTCGCACAGCTCACTTATAAATTCAATGGCTAATTTCACACCGCTCGCTCATAAATTCCATGGCCAACATCACACCACTAGCTCATAAATTCCATGGCCAACTTCACACGGCTCGCTCATAAAATCCATAGCCAATTTCACACCGCTCGCTCACAAATTCAATGGTTAATTTCACACCTCTCGCTCATAAAGTCCATAGCTAGTTTCGCACAGCTCACTCATAAATTCAATGGTTAATTTCACACCTCTCGCTCATAAAGTCCATAGCTAGTTTCGCACAGCTCACTCATAAATTCAATAGCTAATTTCACACCGCCCGCTCATAAAGCCATGGCCAACTTCACACCACTCGCTCATAAATTCCATGGCCAACTTCACACGGCTCGCTCATAAAAATCATAGACAATATCACACCGCTCGCTCAGAATTTCCATGACCAACTTAATACCGCTCGGTCATAGATTCTATGGCTAATTTTATACCGCTCGCTCATAAATTCCATGGCCATCTTCAAACCGCTCGCTCATAATTTCGATGGCCAACTTCACACCTCTCGCTCATAAAATCCATGGCCAACTTCGCACCGCTCGCTTATAAAATCCAGAGCCAACTTCACACAGCTAGCTCATAAATTCCAATGCCAACTATGCACTGCGCGCTCATAAATTCCATAGTCTACTTCACACCGCTAGCTCATAAATTCCATGGCCAACTTAGTACCGCTGGCTCATAAAATCCATAGTCAACTTAACACCGCTCGTTCATCAATTCCATAGCTAATTTCGCACCGGTCGCTTATAAATTCCAGACTCAACTTCACACCGCTAGCTCATAAACTCCAAGGCCCACTTCGCACCGCTCGCTCATAAATTCCATGGCTAGTTTCACACCGCTCGCTCATAAATTCCGCGGCCACCTGCACACAGCTCGCTAATAAATTCCACGGACAACTTCACACCGTTCGCTCATAAATTCGATTGCCAACTTAATACCGCTCGCTCATAAATTCTATGGACAACTTCACACCGCTCGCTTATAAATTCCATGGCCATTTTCACATCGCTCGCTCATAAATTCCATGGCCAACTTCACACCACTCGCTCATAAATTCCACGGCCAACTTCACACCGCTCGCTCATAAAATCCATGGACATCTTCACACCGCTCGCTCATAAATTCAATGGTTAATTTCACAACTCTCGCTCATAAATTCCATAGCTAGTTTCGCAAAGCTCACTCATAAATTCAATGGCTAATTTCACACCTCTCGCTCATAAATTCCATAGATAGTTTCGCAAAGCTCACTCATAAATTCAATGGCTAATTTCACACCGCTCGCTCATAAATGCCATGGCCAACTTCACACCACTCGCTCATAAATTCCATGGCCAACTTCACACCACTCGCTCATAAATTCCACGGCCAACTTAACACCGCTCGCTCATAAAATCCATGGACATCTTCGCACCGCTCGCTCATAAATTCCATAGCTAATTTCGCACCGGTCGCTCATAAATTCAATGGCTAATTTCACACCGCTCGTTCATGAATTCCATGGCTAATTTCACAAGGTTCGCTCATAAATTCCATGGCCAACTTCACACCACCCGCTCATAAATTCCATGGTTAACTTCGAACCGCTCGCTCATAAATTCCATCGCCAATTTCTCACCGCTCGCTCATAATTTCCATGACCAACTTAATACAGCTCGCTCATATATTCTATGGCTAATTTTATACTGCTCGCTCATAAATTCCGTGATCAACTTTACACCGCTCGAACATAAATTCAATAGCCAACTTCACACAGCTCGCTCATAAATTCCATGGCCATCTTCAAACCGCTAGCTCATATTTTCCACGGCCATCTTCACACCGCTCGCTCATAAAATCCAATTGCAACTTCGCACCGGTCGCTTATAAATTCCAGACTCAACTTCACACCGCTAGCTCATAAACTCCAAGGCCCACTTCGCACCGCTCGCTCATAAATTCCATGGCTAGTTTCACACCGCTCGCTCATAAATTCCGCGGCCACCTGCACACAGCTCGCTAATAAATTCCACGGACAACTTCACACCGTTCGCTCATAAATTCGATTGCCAACTTAATACCGCTCGCTCATAAATTCTATGGACAACTTCACACCGCTCGCTTATAAATTCCATGGCCATTTTCACATCGCTCGCTCATAAATTCCATGGCCAACTTCACACCACTCGCTCATAAATTCCACAGCCAACTTCACACCGCTCGCTCATAAAATCCATGGACATCTTCATACCGCTCGCTCATAAATTCAATGGTTAATTTCACACCTCTCGCTCATAAATTCCATAGCTAGTTTCGCAAAGCTCACTCATAAATTCAATGGCTAATTTCACACCTCTCGCTCATAAATTCCATAGATAGTTTCACAAAGCTCACTCATAAATTCAATGGCTAATTTCACACCGCTCGCTCATAAATTCCATGGCCAACTTCACACCACTCGCTCATAAATTCCATAGCCAACTTCGCACCGCTCGCTCGTAAATTCCATGGCCAACTTCACACGGTTCGCTCATAAATTCCATGACCAACTTAATACCGCTCGCTCATATATTCTATGGCTAATTTTATACCGCTCGCTCATAAATTCCATGACCAACTTCACACCAATCGCTCATAAATTCCACGGCCAACTTCACACCGCTCGCTCATAAAATCCATGGACATCTTCGCACCGCTCGCTCATAAATTCCAGAGATAACTGCACAACGCTCGCTCATAAATTTCATAGCTAATGTCGCACAGCTCGCTCATAAATTCAAGGGCTAATTTCACACCGCTCTCTCACAAATTCCATGGCCAACTTTCCACCGCTTGCTCATAAATTCCATGGCCGACTTCAAACCGCTCGCTCATAATTTCCATGGCCAACTTCACACCGCTCGATCATAAATTCCACGGCCAACTTCACACCGCTCGCTCATAAAATCCATGGACATCTTCACACCGCTCGCTCATAAATTCAATGGTTAATTTCACACCTCTCGCTCATAAATTCCATAGCTAGTTTCGCAAAGCTCACTCATAAATTCAATGGCTAATTTCACACCTCTCGCTCATAAATTCCATAGATAGTTTCGCAAAGCTCACTCATAAATTCAATGGCTAATTTCACACCGCTCGCTTATAAATTCCATGGCCATTTTCACATCGCTCGCTCATAAATTCCATGGCCAACTTCACACCACTCGCTCATAAATTCCACGGCCAACTTCACACCGCTCGCTCATAAAATCCATGGACATCTTCACACCGCTCGCTCATAAATTCAATGGTTAATTTCACACCTCTCGCTCATAAATTCCATAGCTAGTTTCGCAAAGCTCACTCATAAATTCAATGGCTAATTTCACACCTCTCGCTCATAAATTCCATAGATAGTTTCACAAAGCTCACTCATAAATTCAATGGCTAATTTCACACCGCTCGCTCATAAATTCCATGGCCAACTTCACACCACTCGCTCATAAATTCCATAGCCAACTTCGCACCGCTCGCTCGTAAATTCCATGGCCAACTTCACACGGTTCGCTCATAAATTCCATGACCAACTTAATACCGCTCGCTCATATATTCTATGGCTAATTTTATACCGCTCGCTCATAAATTCCATGACCAACTTCACACCACTCGCTCATAAATTCCACGGCCAACTTCACACCGCTCGCTCATAAAATCCATGGACATCTTCGCACCGCTCGCTCATAAATTCCAGAGATAACTGCACAACGCTCGCTCATAAATTTCATAGCTAATGTCGCACAGCTCACTCATAAATTCAATGGCTAATTTCACACCGCTCGCTCATAAATTCCATGGCCAACTTCACACGGTTCGCTCATAAATTCCATGACCAACTTAATACCGCTCGCTCATATATTCTATGGCTAATTTTATACCGCTCGCTCATAAATTCCATGACCAACTTTACACCGCTCGAACATAAATTCCATGGCCAACTTCACACCGCTCGCTCATAAATTCCATGGCCATCGTCAAACCGCCCGCTCATAAAATCCCTATCCAACTTCACACCGCAAGCTCATAAATTCCATGGCCAACTTAGTACCGCTCGCTCATAAAATCCATAGTCAACTTCACACCACTCGTTCATCAATTCCATAGCTAATTTCGCACCGGTCGCTCATAAATTCCATGGGCAACTTCATACCGCTCTATCATAAATTCAAGGGCTAATTTCACACCGCTCGAACATAAATTCCATGGCCAACTTCAAACCGCTTGCTCATAAATCCCATGGCCGTCTCCAAACCGCTCGCTGATAAATTCCATGGCCAACTTCACACCGCTCGCTCATAAATTCCTTGACCAACTTTACACGGCTCGAACATAAATTCCATGGCTAATTTTATACCGCTCGCTCATAAATTCAATCGTTAATTTTACACCTCTCTCTCCTAAATTCCATAGCTAGTTTCGCACAGCTCACTCATAAATTCAATGGCCAACTTCACACCGCTCGCTTATAAATTCCATGGCCATTTTCACATCGCTCGCTCATAAATTCCATGGCCAACTTCACACCACTCGCTCATAAATTCCACGGCCAACTTCACACCGCTCGCTCATAAATTCCATGGCCAACTTCACACCACTCGCTCATAAATTCCACGGCCAACTTCACACCGCTCGCTCATAAAATCCATGGACATCTTCACACGGCTCGCTCATAAATTCAATGGTTAATTTCACACCACTCGCTCATAAATTCCATAGCTAGTTTCGCACAGCTCACTCATAAATTCAATGGCTAATTTCACACCGCTCGCTCATAAATTCCATGGCCAACTTCACACCACTCGCTCATAAATTCCATAGCTAACTTCGCACCGCTCGCTCGTAAATTCCATGGCCAACTTCACACGGTACGCTCATAAATTCCATGACCGACTTAATACCGCTCGCTCATATATTCTATGGCTAATTTTATACCGCTCGCTCATAAATTCCATGACCAACTTTACACCGCTCGAACATAAATTCCATGGCCAACTTCAAACCGCATGCTCATAAATTCCATGGCCATCTCCAAACCGCTCGCTGATAAATTCCATGGCCAACTTCACACCGCTCGCTCATAAATTCCATGACCAACTTTACACGGCTCGAACATAAATTCCATGGCTAATTTTATACCGCTCGCTCATAAATTCAATCGTTAATTTTACACCTCTCTCTCATAAATTCCATAGCTATTTTCGCACAGCTCACTCATAAATTCAATGGCTAATTTCACACCGCTCGCTCATAAATTCCATGGCCAACTTCACACCGCTCACTCATAAAATCCATGGCCAACTTAAAACCGCTGGCTCATAAAATCCATAGCCAACTTAAAACCGCTCGCTCATAAAATCCATAGTCAACTTCACAGCGCTCGCACATAAATTTCATAGCTAATGTCGCACAGCTCACTTATAAATTCAATGGCTAATTTCACACCGCTCGCTCATAAATTCCATGGCCAACATCACACCACTAGCTCATAAATTCCATGGCCAACTTCACACGGCTCGCTCATAAAATCCATAGCCAATTTCACACCGCTCGCTCACAAATTCAATGGTTAATTTCACACCTCTCGCTCATAAAGTCCATAGCTAGTTTCGCACAGCTCACTCATAAATTCAATGGTTAATTTCACACCTCTCGCTCATAAAGTCCATAGCTAGTTTCGCACAGCTCACTCATAAATTCAATAGCTAATTTCACACCGCCCGCTCATAAAGCCATGGCCAACTTCACACCACTCGCTCATAAATTCCATGGCCAACTTCACACGGCTCGCTCATAAAAATCATAGACAATATCACACCGCTCGCTCAGAATTTCCATGACCAACTTAATACCGCTCGGTCATAGATTCTATGGCTAATTTTATACCGCTCGCTCATAAATTCCATGGCCATCTTCAAACCGCTCGCTCATAATTTCGATGGCCAACTTCACACCTCTCGCTCATAAAATCCATGGCCAACTTCGCACCGCTCGCTTATAAAATCCAGAGCCAACTTCACACAGCTAGCTCATAAATTCCAATGCCAACTATGCACTGCGCGCTCATAAATTCCATAGTCTACTTCACACCGCTAGCTCATAAATTCCATGGCCAACTTAGTACCGCTGGCTCATAAAATCCATAGTCAACTTAACACCGCTCGTTCATCAATTCCATAGCTAATTTCGCACCGGTCGCTTATAAATTCCAGACTCAACTTCACACCGCTAGCTCATAAACTCCAAGGCCCACTTCGCACCGCTCGCTCATAAATTCCATGGCTAGTTTCACACCGCTCGCTCATAAATTCCGCGGCCACCTGCACACAGCTCGCTAATAAATTCCACGGACAACTTCACACCGTTCGCTCATAAATTCGATTGCCAACTTAATACCGCTCGCTCATAAATTCTATGGACAACTTCACACCGCTCGCTTATAAATTCCATGGCCATTTTCACATCGCTCGCTCATAAATTCCATGGCCAACTTCACACCACTCGCTCATAAATTCCACGGCCAACTTCACACCGCTCGCTCATAAAATCCATGGACATCTTCACACCGCTCGCTCATAAATTCAATGGTTAATTTCACAACTCTCGCTCATAAATTCCATAGCTAGTTTCGCAAAGCTCACTCATAAATTCAATGGCTAATTTCACACCTCTCGCTCATAAATTCCATAGATAGTTTCGCAAAGCTCACTCATAAATTCAATGGCTAATTTCACACCGCTCGCTCATAAATGCCATGGCCAACTTCACACCACTCGCTCATAAATTCCATGGCCAACTTCACACCACTCGCTCATAAATTCCACGGCCAACTTAACACCGCTCGCTCATAAAATCCATGGACATCTTCGCACCGCTCGCTCATAAATTCCATAGCTAATTTCGCACCGGTCGCTCATAAATTCAATGGCTAATTTCACACCGCTCGTTCATGAATTCCATGGCTAATTTCACAAGGTTCGCTCATAAATTCCATGGCCAACTTCACACCACCCGCTCATAAATTCCATGGTTAACTTCGAACCGCTCGCTCATAAATTCCATCGCCAATTTCTCACCGCTCGCTCATAATTTCCATGACCAACTTAATACAGCTCGCTCATATATTCTATGGCTAATTTTATACTGCTCGCTCATAAATTCCGTGATCAACTTTACACCGCTCGAACATAAATTCAATAGCCAACTTCACACAGCTCGCTCATAAATTCCATGGCCATCTTCAAACCGCTAGCTCATATTTTCCACGGCCATCTTCACACCGCTCGCTCATAAAATCCAATTGCAACTTCGCACCGGTCGCTTATAAATTCCAGACTCAACTTCACACCGCTAGCTCATAAACTCCAAGGCCCACTTCGCACCGCTCGCTCATAAATTCCATGGCTAGTTTCACACCGCTCGCTCATAAATTCCGCGGCCACCTGCACACAGCTCGCTAATAAATTCCACGGACAACTTCACACCGTTCGCTCATAAATTCGATTGCCAACTTAATACCGCTCGCTCATAAATTCTATGGACAACTTCACACCGCTCGCTTATAAATTCCATGGCCATTTTCACATCGCTCGCTCATAAATTCCATGGCCAACTTCACACCACTCGCTCATAAATTCCACAGCCAACTTCACACCGCTCGCTCATAAAATCCATGGACATCTTCATACCGCTCGCTCATAAATTCAATGGTTAATTTCACACCTCTCGCTCATAAATTCCATAGCTAGTTTCGCAAAGCTCACTCATAAATTCAATGGCTAATTTCACACCTCTCGCTCATAAATTCCATAGATAGTTTCACAAAGCTCACTCATAAATTCAATGGCTAATTTCACACCGCTCGCTCATAAATTCCATGGCCAACTTCACACCACTCGCTCATAAATTCCATAGCCAACTTCGCACCGCTCGCTCGTAAATTCCATGGCCAACTTCACACGGTTCGCTCATAAATTCCATGACCAACTTAATACCGCTCGCTCATATATTCTATGGCTAATTTTATACCGCTCGCTCATAAATTCCATGACCAACTTCACACCAATCGCTCATAAATTCCACGGCCAACTTCACACCGCTCGCTCATAAAATCCATGGACATCTTCGCACCGCTCGCTCATAAATTCCAGAGATAACTGCACAACGCTCGCTCATAAATTTCATAGCTAATGTCGCACAGCTCACTCATAAATTCAATGGCTAATTTCACACCGCTCGCTCATAAATTCCATGGCCAACATCACACCACTAGCTCATAAATTCCATGGCCAACTTCACACGGCTCGCTCATAAATTCAATCGTTAATTTCACACCTCTCGCTCATAAATTCCATAGCTAGTTTCGCACAGCTCACTCATAAATTCAATGGCTAATTTCACACCGCTCGCTCATACATTCCATGGCCAACTTCACACCACTCGCTCATAAATTCCATAGCTAACTTCGCACCGCTCGCTCGTAAATTCCATGGCCAACTTCACACGGTTCGCTCATAAATTCCATGACCAACTTAATACCGCTCGCTCATATATTCTATGGCTAATTTTATACCGCTCGCTCATAAATTCCATGACCAACTTTACACCGCTCGAACATAAATTCCATGGCCAACTTCACACCGCTCGCTCATAAATTCCATGGCCATCTTCAAACCGCCCGCTCATAAAATCCCTATCCAACTTCACACCGCAAGCTCATAAATTCCATGGCCAACTTAGTACCGCTCGCTCATAAAATCCATAGTCAACTTCACACCACTCGTTCATCAATTCCATAGCTAATTTCGCACCGGTCGCTCATAAATTCCATGGGCAACTTCATACCGCTCGCTCATAAATTCAAGGGCTAATTTCACACCGCTCGAACATAAATTCCATGGCCAACTTCAAACCGCTTGCTCATAAATCCCATGGCCGTCTCCAAACCGCTCGCTGATAAATTCCATGGCCAACTTCACACCGCTCGCTCATAAATTCCTTGACCAACTTTACACGGCTCGAACATAAATTCCATGGCTAATTTTATACCGCTCGCTCATAAATTCAATCGTTAATTTTACACCTCTCTCTCCTAAATTCCATAGCTAATTTCGCACCGCTCGCTCATAAATTCAAGGGCTAATGTCACACCGCTCGCTCACAAATTCCATGGCCAACTTTCCACCGCTTGCTCATAAATTCCATGGCCGACTTCACACGGCTCGCTCATAAAATCCATAGCCAATTTCACACCGCTCGCTCACAAATTCAATGGTTAATTTCACACCTCTCGCTCATAAAGTCCATAGCTAGTTTCGCACAGCTCACTCATAAATTCAATAGCTAATTTCACACCGCTCGCGCATAAAGCCATGGCCAACTTCACACCACTCGCTCATAAATTCCATGGCCAACTTCACACGGCTCGCTCATAAAATTCATAGACAATTTCACACCGCTCGCTCAGAATTTCCATGACCAACTTAATACCGCTCGGTCATATATTCTATGGCTAATTTTATACCGCTCGCTCATAAATTCCGTGTAAAACTTTACACCGCTCGAACATAAATTCAATAGCTAACTTCACACCGCTTGCTCATAAATTCCATGGCCATCTTCAAACCGCTCGCTCATAATTTCGATGGCCAACTTCACACCTCTCGCTCATAAAATCCATGGCCAACTTCGCACCGCTCGCTTATAAAATCCAGAGCCAACTTCACACAGCTAGCTCATAAATTCCAAGGCCAACTATGCACTGCGCGCTCATAAATTCCATAGTCTACTTCACACCGCTAGCTCATAAATTCCATGGCCAACTTAGTACCGCTGGCTCATAAAATACATAGTCAACTTCACACCGCTCGTTCATCAATTCCATAGCTAATTTCGCACCTGTCGCTTATAAAATGCAGAGATAACTTCACAGCGCTCGCTCACAAATTTCATAGCTAATTGTCGCACAGCTCACTCATAAATTCAATGGCTAATTTCACACCGCTAGCTCATAAATTCCAAGGCCAACTTCGCATTGCTCGCTCATAAATTCCAGAGCCAACTTCACATCGCTCGCTTATAAATTCCATAGCTAATGTTGCACTGCTCGCTCATAAATTCCATGGCCAACTTTACACCACTCGCTCATAAATTCCATAGCCAACTTCGCACCGCTCGCTCGTAAATTCCATGGCCAACTTCACACGGTTCGCTCATAAATTCCATGACCAACTTAATACCGCTCGCTCATATATTCTATGGCTAATTTTATACCGCTCGCTCATAAATTCCATGACCAACTTCACACCACTCGCTCATAAATTCCACGGCCAACTTCACACCGCTCGCTCATAAAATCCATGGACATCTTCGCACCGCTCGCTCATAACTTCCAGAGATAACTGCACAACGCTCGCTCATAAATTTCATAGCTAATGTCGCACAGCTCACTCATAAATTCAATGGCTAATTTCACACCGCTCGCTCATAAATTCCATGGCCAACTTCGCACCGCTCGCTTATAAAATCCAGAGCCAACTTCACACAGCTAGCTCATAAATTCCAAGGCCAACTATGCACTGCGCGTTCATAAATTCCATAGTCTACTTCACACCGCTAGCTCATAAATTCCATGGCCATCTTCAAACCGCTAGCTCATATTTTCCACGGCCATCTTCACACCGCTCGCTCATAAAATCCAATTGCAACTTCGCACCGGTCGCTTATAAATTCCAGACTCAACTTCACACCGCTAGCTCATAAACTCCAAGGCCAACTTCGCACCGCTCGCTCATAAATTCCATGGCTAGTTTCACACCGCTCGCTCATAAATTCCGCGGCCACCTGCACACAGCTCGCTAATAAATTCCACGGACAACTTCACACCGCTCGCTCATAAATTCCATGGGCAACTTCATACCGCTCGCTCATAAATTCTATGGACAACTTCACACCGCTCGCTTATAAATTCCATGGCCATTTTCACATCGCTCGCTCATAAATTCCATGGCCAACTTCACACCACTCGCTCATAAATTCCACGGCCAACTTCACACCGCTCGCTCATAAAATCCATGGACTTCTTCACACCGCTCGCTCATAAATTCAATGGTTAATTTCACACCTCTCGCTCATAAATTCAATGGCTAATTTCACACCGCTCGTTCATGAATTCCATGGCTAATTTCACAAGGTTCGCTCATAAATTCCATGGCCAACTTCACACCGCCCGCTCATAAATTCCATGGTTAACTTCGAACCGCTCGCTCATAAATTCCATCGCCAATTTCTCACCGCTCGCTCATAATTTCCATGACCAACTTAATACAGCTCGCTCATATATTCTATGGCTAATTTTATACTGCTCGCTCATAAATTCCGTGATCAACTTTACACCGCTCGAACATAAATTCAATAGCCAACTTCACACAGCTCGCTCATAAATTCCATGGCCATCTTCAAACCGCTAGCTCATATTTTCCACGGCCATCTTCACACCGCTCGCTCATAAAATCCAATTGCAACTTCGCACCGGTCGCTTATAAATTCCAGACTCAACTTCACACCGCTAGCTCATAAACTCCAAGGCCAACTTCGCACCGCTCGCTCATAAATTCCATGGCTAGTTTCACACCGCTCGCTCATAAATTCCGCGGCCACCTGCACACAGCTCGCTAATAAATTCCACGGACAACTTCACACCGTTCGCTCATAAATTCGATTGCCAACTTAATACCGCTCGCTCATAAATTCTATGGACAACTTCACACCGCTCGCTTATAAATTCCATGGCCATTTTCACATCGCTCGCTCATAAATTCCATGGCCAACTTCACACCACTCGCTCATAAATTCCACGGCCAACTTCACACCGCTCGCTCATAAAATCCATGGACTTCTTCACACCGCTCGCTCATAAATTCAATGGTTAATTTCACACCTCTCGCTCATAAATTCCATAGCTAGTTTCGCAAAGCTCACTCATAAATTCAATGGCTAATTTCACACCTCTCGCTCATAAATTCCATAGCTAGTTTCGCAAAGCTCACTCATAAATTCAATGGCTAATTTCACACCGCTCGCTCATAAATTCCATGGCCAACTTTACACCACTCGCTCATAAATTCCATAGCCAACTTCGCACCGCTCGCTCGTAAATTCCATGGCCAACTTCACACGGTTCGCTCATAAATTCCATGACCAACTTAATACCGCTCGCTCATATATTCTATGGCTAATTTTATACCGCTCGCTCATAAATTCCATGACCAACTTCACACCACTCGCTCATAAATTCCACGGCCAACTTCACACCGCTCGCTCATAAAATCCATGGACATCTTCGCACCGCTCGCTCATAACTTCCAGAGATAACTGCACAACGCTCGCTCATAAATTTCATAGCTAATGTCGCACAGCTCACTCATAAATTCAATGGCTAATTTCACACCGCTCGCTCATAAATTCCATGGCCAACTTCGCACCGCTCGCTTATAAAATCCAGAGCCAACTTCACACAGCTAGCTCATAAATTCCAAGGCCAACTATGCACTGCGCGTTCATAAATTCCATAGTCTACTTCACACCGCTAGCTCATAAATTCCATGGCCAACTTAGTACCGCTGGCTCATAAAATCCATAGTCAACTTCACACCGCTCGTTCATCAATTCCATAGCTAATTTCGCACCTGTCGCTTATAAAATGCAGAGATAACTTCACAGCGATCGCTCATAAATTTCATAGCTAATTGTCGCACAGCTCACTCATAAATTTCATAGCTAATTGTCGCACAGCTCACTCATAAATTCAATGGCTAATTTCACACCGCTAGCTCATAAATTCCAAGGCCAACTTCGCATTGCTCGCTCATAAATTCCAGAGCCAACTTCACATCGCTCGCTTATAAATTCCATAGCTAATGTTGCACTGCTCGCTCATAAATTCCATGGCCAAATTCACACGGCTCGCTCATAAAATCCATAGCCAATTTCTCACCGCTCGCTCATGATTTCCATGACCAACTTAATACCGCTCGGTCATATATTCTATGGCTAATTTTATACCGCTCGCTCATAAATTCCATGGCCATCTTCAAACTGCTCGCTCATAATTTCCACGGCCAACTTCACACCGCTCGCTCATAAAATCCATGGGCAACTTCGCACCGCTCGCTCATAAATTCCAAAGCCAACTTCACACCGCTACCTCATAAATTCTAAGGCCAACTATGCACTGCGCGCTCATAAATTCCATAGTCTACTTCGCACCGCTAGCTCATAAATTCCATGGCCAACTTAGTACCGCTCGCTCATAAAATCCATAGTCAACTTCACACCGCTCGTTCGTGAATTCCAGAGATAACTGCACAGCGCTCGCTCATAAATTTCATAGCTAATGTCGCACAGCTCACTCATAAATTCAATGGCTAATTTCACACCGCTCGCTCATAAATTCCATGGCCAACATCACACCACTAGCTCATAAAGTCCATGACCAACGTCACACGGCTCGAACATAAATTCCATGGCCAACTTCACACCGCTCGCTCATAAATTCCATGGCCATCTTCAAACCGCCCGCTCATAAAATCCCTATCCAACTTCACACCGCAAGCTCATAAATTCCATGGCCAACTTAGTACCGCTCGCTCATAAAATCCATAGTCAACTTCACACCGCTCGTTCATCAATTCCATAGCTAATTTCGCACCGGTCGCTCATAAATTCCATGGGCAACTTCATACCGCTCGCTCATAAATTCAAGGGCTAATTTCACACCGCTCGAACATAAATTCCATGGCCAACTTCAAACCGCTTGCTCATAAATCCCATGGCCGTCTCCAAACCGCTCGCTGATAAATTCCATGGCCAACTTCACACCGCTCGCTCATAAATTCCATGACCAACTTTACACGGCTCGAACATAAATTCCATGGCTAATTTTATACCGCTCGCTCATAAATTCAATCGTTAATTTTACACCTCTCTCTCCTAAATTCCATAGCTAGTTTCGCACAGCTCACTCATAAATTCAATGGCTAATTTCACACCGCTCGCACATAAATTCCATGGCCAACTTCACACCGCTCGCTCATAAAATCCATAGCCAACTTAAAACCGCTCGCTCATAAAATCCATAGTCAACTTCACACCGCTCGTTCATCAATTCCATAACTATTTTCGCACCGGTCGCTCATAAATTCCATGGGCAACTTCATACCGCTCGCTCAAAAATTCCATAGCTAATTTCGCACCGCTCGCTCATAAATTCAAGGGCTAATGTCACACCGCTCGCTCACAAATTCCATGGCCAACTTTCCACCACTCGCTCATAAATTCCATGGCCAACATCACACCACTAGCTCATAAAGTCCATGACCAACGTCACACGGCTCGAACATAAATTCCATGGCCAACTTCACACCGCTCGCTCATAAATTCCATGGCCATCTTCAAACCGCCCGCTCATAAAATCCCTATCCAACTTCACACCGCAAGCTCATAAATTCCATGGCCAACTTAGTACCGCTCGCTCATAAAATCCATAGTCAACTTCACACCACTCGTTCATCAATTCCATAGCTAATTTCGCACCGGTCGCTCATAAATTCCATGGGCAACTTCATACCGCTCGCTCATAAATTCAAGGGCTAATTTCACACCGCTCGAACATAAATTCCATGGCCAACTTCAAACCGCTTGCTCATATTTTCCACGGCCATCTTCACACCGCTCGCTCATAAAATCCAATTGCAACTTCGCACCGGTCGCTTATAAATTCCAGACTCAACTTCACACCGCTAGCTCATAAACTCCAAGGCCAACTTCGCACCGCTCGCTCATAAATTCCATGGCTAGTTTCACACCGCTCGCTCATAAATTCCGCGGCCACCTGCACACAGCTCGCTAATAAATTCCACGGACAACTTCACACCGTTCGCTCATAAATTCGATTGCCAACTTAATACCGCTCGCTCATAAATTCTATGGACAACTTCACACCGCTCGCTTATAAATTCCATGGCCATTTTCACATCGCTCGCTCATAAATTCCATGGCCAACTTCACACCACTCGCTCATAAATTCCACGGCCAACTTCACACCGCTCGCTCATAAAATCCATGGACTTCTTCACACCGCTCGCTCATAAATTCAATGGTTAATTTCACACCTCTCGCTCATAAATTCCATAGCTAGTTTCGCAAAGCTCACTCATAAATTCAATGGCTAATTTCACACCACTCGCTCATAAATTCCATAGCCAACTTCGCACCGCTCGCTCGTAAATTCCATGGCCAACTTCACACGGTTCGCTCATAAATTCCATGACCAACTTAATACCGCTCGCTCATATATTCTATGGCTAATTTTATACCGCTCGCTCATAAATTCCATGACCAACTTCACACCACTCGCTCATAAATTCCACGGCCAACTTCACACCGCTCGCTCATAAAATCCATGGACATCTTCGCACCGCTCGCTCATAACTTCCAGAGATAACTGCACAACGCTCGCTCATAAATTTCATAGCTAATGTCGCACAGCTCACTCATAAATTCAATGGCTAATTTCACACCGCTCGCTCATAAATTCCATGGCCAACTTCGCACCGCTCGCTTATAAAATCCAGAGCCAACTTCACACAGCTAGCTCATAAATTCCAAGGCCAACTATGCACTGCGCGTTCATAAATTCCATAGTCTACTTCACACCGCTAGCTCATAAATTCCATGGCCAACTTAGTACCGCTGGCTCATAAAATCCATAGTCAACTTCACACCGCTCGTTCATCAATTCCATAGCTAATTTCGCACCTGTCGCTTATAAAATGCAGAGATAACTTCACAGCGATCGCTCATAAATTTCATAGCTAATTGTCGCACAGCTCACTCATAAATTTCATAGCTAATTGTCGCACAGCTCACTCATAAATTCAATGGCTAATTTCACACCGCTAGCTCATAAATTCCAAGGCCAACTTCGCATTGCTCGCTCATAAATTCCAGAGCCAACTTCACATCGCTCGCTTATAAATTCCATAGTTAATGTTGCACTGCTCGCTCATAAATTCCATGGCCAAATTCACACGGCTCGCTCATAAAATCCATAGCCAATTTCTCACCGCTCGCTCATGATTTCCATGACCAACTTAATACCGCTCGGTCATATATTCTATGGCTAATTTTATACCGCTCGCTCATAAATTCCATGGCCATCTTCAAACTGCTCGCTCATAATTTCCACGGCCAACTTCACACCGCTCGCTCATAAAATCCATGGGCAACTTCGCACCGCTCGCTCATAAATTCCAAAGCCAACTTCACACCGCTACCTCATAAATTCTAAGGCCAACTATGCACTGCGCGCTCATAAATTCCATAGTCTACTTCGCACCGCTAGCTCATAAATTCCATGGCCAACTTAGTACCGCTCGCTCATAAAATCCATAGTCAACTTCACACCGCTCGTTCGTGAATTCCAGAGATAACTGCACAGCGCTCGCTCATAAATTTCATAGCTAATGTCGCACAGCTCACTCATAAATTCAATGGCTAATTTCACACCGCTCGCTCATAAATTCCATGGCCAACATCACACCACTAGCTCATAAAGTCCATGACCAACGTCACACGGCTCGAACATAAATTCCATGGCCAACTTCACACCGCTCGCTCATAAATTCCATGGCCATCTTCAAACCGCCCGCTCATAAAATCCCTATCCAACTTCACACCGCAAGCTCATAAATTCCATGGCCAACTTAGTACCGCTCGCTCATAAAATCCATAGTCAACTTCACACCGCTCGTTCATCAATTCCATAGCTAATTTCGCACCGGTCGCTCATAAATTCCATGGGCAACTTCATACCGCTCGCTCATAAATTCAAGGGCTAATTTCACACCGCTCGAACATAAATTCCATGGCCAACTTCAAACCGCTTGCTCATAAATCCCATGGCCGTCTCCAAACCGCTCGCTGATAAATTCCATGGCCAACTTCACACCGCTCGCTCATAAATTCCATGACCAACTTTACACGGCTCGAACATAAATTCCATGGCTAATTTTATACCGCTCGCTCATAAATTCAATCGTTAATTTTACACCTCTCTCTCCTAAATTCCATAGCTAGTTTCGCACAGCTCACTCATAAATTCAATGGCTAATTTCACACCGCTCGCACATAAATTCCATGGCCAACTTCACACCGCTCGCTCATAAAATCCATAGCCAACTTAAAACCGCTCGCTCATAAAATCCATAGTCAACTTCACACCGCTCGTTCATCAATTCCATAACTATTTTCGCACCGGTCGCTCATAAATTCCATGGGCAACTTCATACCGCTCGCTCAAAAATTCCATAGCTAATTTCGCACCGCTCGCTCATAAATTCAAGGGCTAATGTCACACCGCTCGCTCACAAATTCCATGGCCAACTTTCCACCACTCGCTCATAAATTCCATGGCCAACATCAC
The DNA here is from genome assembly GCA_964016905.1 of Perithous albicinctus. NCBI lineage: Eukaryota > Metazoa > Arthropoda > Insecta > Hymenoptera > Ichneumonidae > Perithous > Perithous albicinctus. The sequence continues at coordinate 3,939,920 of OZ024698.1, read as the reverse complement.
ACCACTAGCTCATAAAGTCCATGACCAACGTCACACCGCTCGAACATAAATTCCATGGCCAACTTCAAACCGCTTGCTCATAAATCCCATGGCCGTCTCCAAACCGCTCGCTCATAAATTCCATGGCCAACTTCACACGGCTCGCTCATAAATTCAATCGTTAATTTCACACCTCTCGCTCATAAATTTCATAGCTAGTTTCGCACAGCTCACTCATAAATTCAATGGCTAATTTCACACCGCTCGCTCATACATTCCATGGCCAACTTCACACCACTCGCTCATAAATTCCATAGCTAACTTCGCACCGCTCGCTCGTAAATTCCATGGCCAACTTCACACGGTTCGCTCATAAATTCCATGACCAACTTAATACCGCTCGCTCATATATTCTATGGCTAATTTTATACCGCTCGCTCATAAATTCCATGACCAACTTTACACCGCTCGAACATAAATTCCATGGCCAACTTCACACCGCTCGCTCATAAATTCCATGGCCATCGTCAAACCGCCCGCTCATAAAATCCCTATCCAACTTCACACCGCAAGCTCATAAATTCCATGGCCAACTTAGTACCGCTCGCTCATAAAATCCATAGTCAACTTCACACCACTCGTTCATCAATTCCATAGCTAATTTCGCACCGGTCGCTCATAAATTCCATGGGCAACTTCATACCGCTCGCTCATAAATTCAAGGGCTAATTTCACACCGCTCGAACATAAATTCCATGGCCAACTTCAAACCGCTTGCTCATAAATCCCATGGCCGTCTCCAAACCGCTCGCTGATAAATTCCATGGCCAACTTCACACCGCTCGCTCATAAATTCCTTGACCAACTTTACACGGCTCGAACATAAATTCCATGGCTAATTTTATACCGCTCGCTCATAAATTCAATCGTTAATTTTACACCTCTCTCTCCTAAATTCCATAGCTAGTTTCGCACAGCTCACTCATAAATTCAATGGCCAACTTCACACCGCTCGCTTATAAATTCCATGGCCATTTTCACATCGCTCGCTCATAAATTCCATGGCCAACTTCACACCACTCGCTCATAAATTCCACGGCCAACTTCACACCGCTCGCTCATAAATTCCATGGCCAACTTCACACCACTCGCTCATAAATTCCACGGCCAACTTCACACCGCTCGCTCATAAAATCCATGGACATCTTCACACGGCTCGCTCATAAATTCAATGGTTAATTTCACACCACTCGCTCATAAATTCCATAGCTAGTTTCGCACAGCTCACTCATAAATTCAATGGCTAATTTCACACCGCTCGCTCATAAATTCCATGGCCAACTTCACACCACTCGCTCATAAATTCCATAGCTAACTTCGCACCGCTCGCTCGTAAATTCCATGGCCAACTTCACACGGTACGCTCATAAATTCCATGACCGACTTAATACCGCTCGCTCATATATTCTATGGCTAATTTTATACCGCTCGCTCATAAATTCCATGACCAACTTTACACCGCTCGAACATAAATTCCATGGCCAACTTCAAACCGCATGCTCATAAATTCCATGGCCATCTCCAAACCGCTCGCTGATAAATTCCATGGCCAACTTCACACCGCTCGCTCATAAATTCCATGACCAACTTTACACGGCTCGAACATAAATTCCATGGCTAATTTTATACCGCTCGCTCATAAATTCAATCGTTAATTTTACACCTCTCTCTCATAAATTCCATAGCTATTTTCGCACAGCTCACTCATAAATTCAATGGCTAATTTCACACCGCTCGTTCATAAATTCCATGGCCAACTTCACACCGCTCACTCATAAAATCCATGGCCAACTTCACACCACTCGCTCATAAATTCCACGGCCAACTTCACACCGCTCGCTCATAAATTCCATGGCCAACTTCACACCACTCGCTCATAAATTCCACGGCCAACTTCACACCGCTCGCTCATAAAATCCATGGACATCTTCACACGGCTCGCTCATAAATTCAATGGTTAATTTCACACCACTCGCTCATAAATTCCATAGCTAGTTTCGCACAGCTCACTCATAAATTCAATGGCTAATTTCACACCGCTCGCTCATAAATTCCATGGCCAACTTCACACCACTCGCTCATAAATTCCATAGCTAACTTCGCACCGCTCGCTCGTAAATTCCATGGCCAACTTCACACGGTACGCTCATAAATTCCGTGACCGACTTAATACCGCTCGCTCATATATTCTATGGCTAATTTTATACCGCTCGCTCATAAATTCCATGACCAACTTTACACCGCTCGAACATAAATTCCATGGCCAACTTCAAACCGCATGCTCATAAATTCCATGGCCATCTCCAAACCGCTCGCTGATAAATTCCATGGCCAACTTCACACCGCTCGCTCATAAATTCCATGACCAACTTTACACGGCTCGAACATAAATTCCATGGCTAATTTTATACCGCTCGCTCATAAATTCAATCGTTAATTTTACACCTCTCTCTCATAAATTCCATAGCTATTTTCGCACAGCTCACTCATAAATTCAATGGCTAATTTCACACCGCTCGCTCATAAATTCCATGGCCAACTTCACACCGCTCACTCATAAAATCCATGGCCAACTTAAAACCGCTGGCTCATAAAATCCATAGCCAACTTAAAACCGCTCGCTCATAAAATCCATAGTCAACTTCACAGCGCTCGCACATAAATTTCATAGCTAATGTCGCACAGCTCACTTATAAATTCAATGGCTAATTTCACACCGCTCGCTCATAAATTCCATGGCCAACATCACACCACTAGCTCATAAATTCCATGGCCAACTTCACACGGCTCGCTCATAAAATCCATAGCCAATTTCACACCGCTCGCTCACAAATTCAATGGTTAATTTCACACCTCTCGCTCATAAAGTCCATAGCTAGTTTCGCACAGCTCACTCATAAATTCAATAGCTAATTTCACACCGCCCGCTCATAAAGCCATGGCCAACTTCACACCACTCGCTCATAAATTCCATGGCCAACTTCACACGGCTCGCTCATAAAAATCATAGACAATATCACACCGCTCGCTCAGAATTTCCATGACCAACTTAATACCGCTCGGTCATAGATTCTATGGCTAATTTTATACCGCTCGCTCATAAATTCCATGGCCATCTTCAAACCGCTCGCTCATAATTTCGATGGCCAACTTCACACCTCTCGCTCATAAAATCCATGGCCAACTTCGCACCGCTCGCTTATAAAATCCAGAGCCAACTTCACACAGCTAGCTCATAAATTCCAATGCCAACTATGCACTGCGCGCTCATAAATTCCATAGTCTACTTCACACCGCTAGCTCATAAATTCCATGGCCAACTTAGTACCGCTGGCTCATAAAATCCATAGTCAACTTAACACCGCTCGTTCATCAATTCCATAGCTAATTTCGCACCGGTCGCTTATAAATTCCAGACTCAACTTCACACCGCTAGCTCATAAACTCCAAGGCCCACTTCGCACCGCTCGCTCATAAATTCCATGGCTAGTTTCACACCGCTCGCTCATAAATTCCGCGGCCACCTGCACACAGCTCGCTAATAAATTCCACGGACAACTTCACACCGTTCGCTCATAAATTCGATTGCCAACTTAATACCGCTCGCTCATAAATTCTATGGACAACTTCACACCGCTCGCTTATAAATTCCATGGCCATTTTCACATCGCTCGCTCATAAATTCCATGGCCAACTTCACACCACTCGCTCATAAATTCCACGGCCAACTTCACACCGCTCGCTCATAAAATCCATGGACATCTTCACACCGCTCGCTCATAAATTCAATGGTTAATTTCACAACTCTCGCTCATAAATTCCATAGCTAGTTTCGCAAAGCTCACTCATAAATTCAATGGCTAATTTCACACCTCTCGCTCATAAATTCCATAGATAGTTTCGCAAAGCTCACTCATAAATTCAATGGCTAATTTCACACCGCTCGCTCATAAATTCCATGGCCAACTTCACACCACTCGCTCATAAATTCCATAGCCAACTTCGCAACGCTCGCTCGTAAATTCCATGGCCAACTTCACACGGTTCGCTCATAAATTCCATGACCAACTTAATACCGCTCGCTCATATATTCTATGGCTAATTTTATACCGCTCGCTCATAAATTCCATGACCAACTTCACACCACTCGCTCATAAATTCCACGGCCAACTTCACACCGCTCGCTCATAAAATCCATGGACATCTTCGCACCGCTCGCTCATAAATTCCAGAGATAACTGCACAACGCTCGCTCATAAATTTCATAGCTAATGTCGCACAGCTCACTCATAAATTCAATGGCTAATTTCACACCGCTCGCTCATAAATTCCATGGCCAACATCACACCACTAGCTCATAAATTCCATGGCCAACTTCACACGGCTCGCTCATAAATTCAATCGTTAATTTCACACCTCTCGCTCATAAATTCCATAGCTAGTTTCGCACAGCTCACTCATAAATTCAATGGCTAATTTCACACCGCTCGCTCATACATTCCATGGCCAACTTCACACCACTCGCTCATAAATTCCATAGCTAACTTCGCACCGCTCGCTCGTAAATTCCATGGCCAACTTCACACGGTTCGCTCATAAATTCCATGACCAACTTAATACCGCTCGCTCATATATTCTATGGCTAATTTTATACCGCTCGCTCATAAATTCCATGACCAACTTTACACCGCTCGAACATAAATTCCATGGCCAACTTCACACCGCTCGCTCATAAATTCCATGGCCATCTTCAAACCGCCCGCTCATAAAATCCCTATCCAACTTCACACCGCAAGCTCATAAATTCCATGGCCAACTTAGTACCGCTCGCTCATAAAATCCATAGTCAACTTCACACCACTCGTTCATCAATTCCATAGCTAATTTCGCACCGGTCGCTCATAAATTCCATGGGCAACTTCATACCGCTCGCTCATAAATTCAAGGGCTAATTTCACACCGCTCGAACATAAATTCCATGGCCAACTTCAAACCGCTTGCTCATAAATCCCATGGCCGTCTCCAAACCGCTCGCTGATAAATTCCATGGCCAACTTCACACCGCTCGCTCATAAATTCCTTGACCAACTTTACACGGCTCGAACATAAATTCCATGGCTAATTTTATACCGCTCGCTCATAAATTCAATCGTTAATTTTACACCTCTCTCTCCTAAATTCCATAGCTAATTTCGCACCGCTCGCTCATAAATTCAAGGGCTAATGTCACACCGCTCGCTCACAAATTCCATGGCCAACTTTCCACCGCTTGCTCATAAATTCCATGGCCGACTTCACACGGCTCGCTCATAAAATCCATAGCCAATTTCACACCGCTCGCTCACAAATTCAATGGTTAATTTCACAACTCTCGCTCATAAAGTCCATAGCTAGTTTCGCACAGCTCACTCATAAATTCAATAGCTAATTTCACACCGCTCGCGCATAAAGCCATGGCCAACTTCACACCACTCGCTCATAAATTCCATGGCCAACTTCACACGGCTCGCTCATAAAATTCATAGACAATTTCACACCGCTCGCTCAGAATTTCCATGACCAACTTAATACCGCTCGGTCATATATTCTATGGCTAATTTTATACCGCTCGCTCATAAATTCCGTGTAAAACTTTACACCGCTCGAACATAAATTCAATAGCTAACTTCACACCGCTTGCTCATAAATTCCATGGCCATCTTCAAACCGCTCGCTCATAATTTCGATGGCCAACTTCACACCTCTCGCTCATAAAATCCATGGCCAACTTCGCACCGCTCGCTTATAAAATCCAGAGCCAACTTCACACAGCTAGCTCATAAATTCCAAGGCCAACTATGCACTGCGCGCTCATAAATTCCATAGTCTACTTCACACCGCTAGCTCATAAATTCCATGGCCAACTTAGTACCGCTGGCTCATAAAATCCATAGTCAACTTCACACCGCTCGTTCATCAATTCCATAGCTAATTTCGCACCTGTCGCTTATAAAATGCAGAGATAACTTCACAGCGCTCGCTCACAAATTTCATAGCTAATTGTCGCACAGCTCACTCATAAATTTCATAGCTAATTGTCGCACAGCTCACTCATAAATTCAATGGCTAATTTCACACCGCTAGCTCATAAATTCCAAGGCCAACTTCGCATTGCTCGCTCATAAATTCCAGAGCCAACTTCACATCGCTCGCTTATAAATTCCATAGCTAATGTTGCACTGCTCGCTCATAAATTCCACGGCCAAATTCACACGGCTCGCTCATAAAATCCATAGCCAATTTCTCACCGCTCGCTCATGATTTCCATGACCAACTTAATACCGCTCGGTCATATATTCTATGGCTAATTATATACCGCTCGCTCATAAATTCCATGGCCATCTTCAAACTGCTCGCTCATAATTTCCACGGACAAGTTCACACCGCTCGCTCATAAAATCCATGGGCAACTTCGCACCGCTCGCTCATAAATTCCAAAGCCAACTTCACACCGCTACCTCATAAATTCCAAGGCCAACTATGCACTGCGCGCTCATAAATTCCATAGTCTACTTCGCACCGCTAGCTCATAAATTCCATGGCCAACTTAGTACCGCTCGCTCATAAAATCCATAGTCAACTTCACACCGCTCGTTCGTGAATTCCAGAGATAACTGCACAGCGCTCGCTCATAAATTTCATAGCTAATGTCGCACAGCTCACTCATAAATTCAATGGCTAATTTCACACCGCTCGCTCATAAATTCAAGGGCTAATGTCACACCGCTCGCTCACAAATTCCATGGCCAACTTTCCACCGCTCGCTCATAAATTCCATGGCCAACATCACACCACTAGCTCATAAAGTCTATGACCAACGTCACACGGCTCGAACATAAATTCCATGGCCAACTTCACACCGCTCGCTCATAAATTCCACGGCCATCTTCAAACCGCCCGCTCATAAAATCCCTATCCAACTTCACACCGCAAGCTCATAAATTCCATGGCCAACTTAGTACCGCTCGCTCATAAAATCCATAGTCAACTTCACACCACTCGTTCATCAATTCCATAGCTAATTTCGCAGCGGTCGCTCATAAATTCCATGGGCAACTTCATACCGCTCGCTCATAAATTCAAGGGCTAATTTCACACCGCTCGAACATAAATTCCATGGCCAACTTCAAACCTCTTGCTCATAAATCCCATGGCCGTCTCCAAACCGCTCGCTGATAAATTCCATGGCCAACTTCACACCGCTCGCTCTTAAATTCCATGACCAACTTTACACGGCTCGAACATAAATTCCATGGCTAATTTTATACCGCTCGCTCATAAATTCAATCGTTAATTTTACACCTCTCTCTCCTAAATTCCATAGCTAATTTCGCACCGCTCGCTCATAAATTCAAGGGCTAATGTCACACCGCTCGCTCACAAATTCCATGGCCAACTTTCCACCGCTTGCTCATAAATTCCATGGCCGACTTCAAACCGCTCGCTCATAAATTCCATGGGCAACTTCATACCGCTCGCTCATAAATTCAAGGGCTAATTTCACACCGCTCGCTCATAAATGCCATGGCCAACTTCACACCACTCGCTCATAAATTCCATGGCCAACTTCACACCACTCGCTCATAAATTCCACGGCCAACTTAACACCGCTCGCTCATCAAATCCATGGACATCTTCGCACCGCTCGCTCATAAATTCCATAGCTAATTTCGCACCGGTCGCTCATAAATTCAATGGCTAATTTCACACCGCTCGTTCATGAATTCCATCGCTAATTTCACAAGGTTCGCTCATAAATTCCATGGCCAACTTCACACCGCCCGCTCATAAATTCCATGGTTAACTTCGAACCGCTCGCTCATAAATTCCATCGCCAATTTCTCACCGCTCGCTCATAATTTCCATGACCAACTTAATACAGCTCGCTCATATATTCTATGGCTAATTTTATACTGCTCGCTCATAAATTCCGTGATCAACTTTACACCGCTCGAACATAAATTCAATAGCCAACTTCACACAGCTCGCTCATAAATTCCATGGCCATCTTCAAACCGCTAGCTCATATTTTCCACGGCCATCTTCACACCGCTCGCTCATAAAATCCAATTGCAACTTCGCACCGGTCGCTTATAAATTCCAGACTCAACTTCACACCGCTAGCTCATAAACTCCAAGGCCAACTTCGCACCGCTCGCTCATAAATTCCATGGCTAGTTTCACACCGCTCGCTCATAAATTCCGCGGCCACCTGCACACAGCTCGCTAATAAATTCCACGGACAACTTCACACCGCTCGCTCATAAATTCCATGGGCAACTTCATACCGCTCGCTCATAAATTCTATGGACAACTTCACACCGCTCGCTTATAAATTCCATGGCCATTTTCACATCGCTCGCTCATAAATTCCATGGCCAACTTCACACCACTCGCTCATAAATTCCACGGCCAACTTCACACCGCTCGCTCATAAAATCCATGGACTTCTTCACACCGCTCGCTCATAAATTCAATGGTTAATTTCACACCTCTCGCTCATAAATTCAATGGCTAATTTCACACCGCTCGTTCATGAATTCCATGGCTAATTTCACAAGGTTCGCTCATAAATTCCATGGCCAACTTCACACCGCCCGCTCATAAATTCCATGGTTAACTTCGAACCGCTCGCTCATAAATTCCATCGCCAATTTCTCACCGCTCGCTCATAAATTCCATAGCCAACTTCGCACCGCTCGCTCGTAAATTCCATGGCCAACTTCACACGGTTCGCTCATAAATTCCATGACCAACTTAATACCGCTCGCTCATATATTCTATGGCTAATTTTATACCGCTCGCTCATAAATTCCATGACCAACTTCACACCACTCGCTCATAAATTCCACGGCCAACTTCACACCGCTCGCTCATAAAATCCATGGACATCTTCGCACCGCTCGCTCATAACTTCCAGAGATAACTGCACAACGCTCGCTCATAAATTTCATAGCTAATGTCGCACAGCTCACTCATAAATTCAATGGCTAATTTCACACCGCTCGCTCATAAATTCCATGGCCAACTTCGCACCGCTCGCTTATAAAATCCAGAGCCAACTTCACACAGCTAGCTCATAAATTCCAAGGCCAACTATGCACTGCGCGTTCATAAATTCCATAGTCTACTTCACACCGCTAGCTCATAAATTCCATGGCCAACTTAGTACCGCTGGCTCATAAAATCCATAGTCAACTTCACACCGCTCGTTCATCAATTCCATAGCTAATTTCGCACCTGTCGCTTATAAAATGCAGAGATAACTTCACAGCGATCGCTCATAAATTTCATAGCTAATTGTCGCACAGCTCACTCATAAATTTCATAGCTAATTGTCGCACAGCTCACTCATAAATTCAATGGCTAATTTCACACCGCTAGCTCATAAATTCCAAGGCCAACTTCGCATTGCTCGCTCATAAATTCCAGAGCCAACTTCACATCGCTCGCTTATAAATTCCATAGCTAATGTTGCACTGCTCGCTCATAAATTCCATGGCCAAATTCACACGGCTCGCTCATAAAATCCATAGCCAATTTCTCACCGCTCGCTCATGATTTCCATGACCAACTTAATACCGCTCGGTCATATATTCTATGGCTAATTTTATACCGCTCGCTCATAAATTCCATGGCCATCTTCAAACTGCTCGCTCATAATTTCCACGGCCAACTTCACACCGCTCGCTCATAAAATCCATGGGCAACTTCGCACCGCTCGCTCATAAATTCCAAAGCCAACTTCACACCGCTACCTCATAAATTCTAAGGCCAACTATGCACTGCGCGCTCATAAATTCCATAGTCTACTTCGCACCGCTAGCTCATAAATTCAATGGCCAACTTAGTACCGCTCGCTCATAAAATCCATAGTCAACTTCACACCGCTCGTTCGTGAATTCCAGAGATAACTGCACAGCGCTCGCTCATAAATTTCATAGCTAATGTCGCACAGCTCACTCATAAATTCAATGGCTAATTTCACACCGCTCGCTCATAAATTCCATGGCCAACATCACACCACTAGCTCATAAAGTCCATGACCAACGTCACACGGCTCGAACATAAATTCCATGGCCAACTTCACACCGCTCGCTCATAAATTCCATGGCCATCTTCAAACCGCCCGCTCATAAAATCCCTATCCAACTTCACACCGCAAGCTCATAAATTCCATGGCCAACTTAGTACCGCTCGCTCATAAAATCCATAGTCAACTTCACACCGCTCGTTCATCAATTCCATAGCTAATTTCGCACCGGTCGCTCATAAATTCCATGGGCAACTTCATACCGCTCGCTCATAAATTCAAGGGCTAATTTCACACCGCTCGAACATAAATTCCATGGCCAACTTCAAACCTCTTGCTCATAAATCCCATGGCCGTCTCCAAACCGCTCGCTGATAAATTCCATGGCCAACTTCACACCGCTCGCTCTTAAATTCCATGACCAACTTTACACGGCTCGAACATAAATTCCATGGCTAATTTTATACCGCTCGCTCATAAATTCAATCGTTAATTTTACACCTCTCTCTCCTAAATTCCATAGCTAATTTCGCACCGCTCGCTCATAAATTCAAGGGCTAATGTCACACCGCTCGCTCACAAATTCCATGGCCAACTTTCCACCGCTTGCTCATAAATTCCATGGCCGACTTCAAACCGCTCGCTCATAAATTCCATGGGCAACTTCATACCGCTCGCTCATAAATTCAAGGGCTAATTTCACACCGCTCGCTCATAAATGCCATGGCCAACTTCACACCACTCGCTCATAAATTCCATGGCCAACTTCACACCACTCGCTCATAAATTCCACGGCCAACTTAACACCGCTCGCTCATCAAATCCATGGACATCTTCGCACCGCTCGCTCATAAATTCCATAGCTAATTTCGCACCGGTCGCTCATAAATTCAATGGCTAATTTCACACCGCTCGTTCATGAATTCCATGGCTAATTTCACAAGGTTCGCTCATAAATTCCATGGCCAACTTCACACCGCCCGCTCATAAATTCCATGGTTAACTTCGAACCGCTCGCTCATAAATTCCATCGCCAATTTCTCACCGCTCGCTCATAATTTCCATGACCAACTTAATACAGCTCGCTCATATATTCTATGGCTAATTTTATACTGCTCGCTCATAAATTCCGTGATCAACTTTACACCGCTCGAACATAAATTCAATAGCCAACTTCACACAGCTCGCTCATAAATTCCATGGCCATCTTCAAACCGCTAGCTCATATTTTCCACGGCCATCTTCACACCGCTCGCTCATAAAATCCAATTGCAACTTCGCACCGGTCGCTTATAAATTCCAGACTCAACTTCACACCGCTAGCTCATAAACTCCAAGGCCAACTTCGCACCGCTCGCTCATAAATTCCATGGCTAGTTTCACACCGCTCGCTCATAAATTCCGCGGCCACCTGCACACAGCTCGCTAATAAATTCCACGGACAACTTCACACCGCTCGCTCATAAATTCCATGGGCAACTTCATACCGCTCGCTCATAAATTCTATGGACAACTTCACACCGCTCGCTTATAAATTCCATGGCCATTTTCACATCGCTCGCTCATAAATTCCATGGCCAACTTCACACCACTCGCTCATAAATTCCACGGCCAACTTCACACCGCTCGCTCATAAAATCCATGGACTTCTTCACACCGCTCGCTCATAAATTCAATGGTTAATTTCACACCTCTCGCTCATAAATTCAATGGCTAATTTCACACCGCTCGTTCATGAATTCCATGGCTAATTTCACAAGGTTCGCTCATAAATTCCATGGCCAACTTCACACCGCCCGCTCATAAATTCCATGGTTAACTTCGAACCGCTCGCTCATAAATTCCATCGCCAATTTCTCATTGCTCGCTCATAATTTCCATGACCAACTTAATACAGCTCGCTCATATATTCTATGGCTAATTTTATACTGCTCGCTCATAAATTCCGTGATCAACTTTACACCGCTCGAACATAAATTCAATAGCCAACTTCACACAGCTCGCTCATAAATTCCATGGCCATCTTCAAACCGCTAGCTCATATTTTCCACGGCCATCTTCACACCGCTCGCTCATAAAATCCAATTGCAACTTCGCACCGGTCGCTTATAAATTCCAGACTCAACTTCACACCGCTAGCTCATAAACTCCAAGGCCAACTTCGCACCGCTCGCTCATAAATTCCATGGCTAGTTTCACACCGCTCGCTCATAAATTCCGCGGCCACCTGCACACAGCTCGCTAATAAATTCCACGGACAACTTCACACCGTTCGCTCATAAATTCGATTGCCAACTTAATACCGCTCGCTCATAAATTCTATGGACAACTTCACACCGCTCGCTTATAAATTCCATGGCCATTTTCACATCGCTCGCTCATAAATTCCATGGCCAACTTCACACCACTCGCTCATAAATTCCACGGCCAACTTCACACCGCTCGCTCATAAAATCCATGGACTTCTTCACACCGCTCGCTCATAAATTCAATGGTTAATTTCACACCTCTCGCTCATAAATTCCATAGCTAGTTTCGCAAAGCTCACTCATAAATTCAATGGCTAATTTCACACCTCTCGCTCATAAATTCCATAGCTAGTTTCGCAAAGCTCACTCATAAATTCAATGGCTAATTTCACACCGCTCGCTCATAAATTCCATGGCCAACTTTACACCACTCGCTCATAAATTCCATAGCCAACTTCGCACCGCTCGCTCGTAAATTCCATGGCCAACTTCACACGGTTCGCTCATAAATTCCATGACCAACTTAATACCGCTCGCTCATATATTCTATGGCTAATTTTATACCGCTCGCTCATAAATTCCATGACCAACTTCACACCACTCGCTCATAAATTCCACGGCCAACTTCACACCGCTCGCTCATAAAATCCATGGACATCTTCGCACCGCTCGCTCATAACTTCCAGAGATAACTGCACAACGCTCGCTCATAAATTTCATAGCTAATGTCGCACAGCTCACTCATAAATTCAATGGCTAATTTCACACCGCTCGCTCATAAATTCCATGGCCAACTTCGCACCGCTCGCTTATAAAATCCAGAGCCAACTTCACACAGCTAGCTCATAAATTCCAAGGCCAACTATGCACTGCGCGTTCATAAATTCCATAGTCTACTTCACACCGCTAGCTCATAAATTCCATGGCCAACTTAGTACCGCTGGCTCATAAAATCCATAGTCAACTTCACACCGCTCGTTCATCAATTCCATAGCTAATTTCGCACCTGTCGCTTATAAAATGCAGAGATAACTTCACAGCGATCGCTCATAAATTTCATAGCTAATTGTCGCACAGCTCACTCATAAATTTCATAGCTAATTGTCGCACAGCTCACTCATAAATTCAATGGCTAATTTCACACCGCTAGCTCATAAATTCCAAGGCCAACTTCGCATTGCTCGCTCATAAATTCCAGAGCCAACTTCACATCGCTCGCTTATAAATTCCATAGCTAATGTTGCACTGCTCGCTCATAAATTCCATGGCCAAATTCACACGGCTCGCTCATAAAATCCATAGCCAATTTCTCACCGCTCGCTCATGATTTCCATGACCAACTTAATACCGCTCGGTCATATATTCTATGGCTAATTTTATACCGCTCGCTCATAAATTCCATGGCCATCTTCAAACTGCTCGCTCATAATTTCCACGGCCAACTTCACACCGCTCGCTCATAAAATCCATGGGCAACTTCGCACCGCTCGCTCATAAATTCCAAAGCCAACTTCACACCGCTACCTCATAAATTCTAAGGCCAACTATGCACTGCGCGCTCATAAATTCCATAGTCTACTTCGCACCGCTAGCTCATAAATTCCATGGCCAACTTAGTACCGCTCGCTCATAAAATCCATAGTCAACTTCACACCGCTCGTTCGTGAATTCCAGAGATAACTGCACAGCGCTCGCTCATAAATTTCATAGCTAATGTCGCACAGCTCACTCATAAATTCAATGGCTAATTTCACACCGCTCGCTCATAAATTCAAGGGCTAATGTCACACCGCTCGCTCACAAATTCCATGGCCAACTTTCCACCGCTCGCTCATAAATTCCATGGCCAACATCACACCACTAGCTCATAAAGTCTATGACCAACGTCACACGGCTCGAACATAAATTCCATGGCCAACTTCACACCGCTCGCTCATAAATTCCACGGCCATCTTCAAACCGCCCGCTCATAAAATCCCTATCCAACTTCACACCGCAAGCTCATAAATTCCATGGCCAACTTAGTACCGCTCGCTCATAAAATCCATAGTCAACTTCACACCACTCGTTCATCAATTCCATAGCTAATTTCGCACCGGTCGCTCATAAATTCCATGGGCAACTTCATACCGCTCGCTCATAAATTCAAGGGCTAATTTCACACCGCTCGAACATAAATTCCATGGCCAACTTCAAACCTCGTGCTCATAAATCCCATGGCCGTCTCCAAACCGCTCGCTGATAAATTCCATGGCCAACTTCACACCGCTCGCTCTTAAATTCCATGACCAACTTTACACGGCTCGAACATAAATTCCATGGCTAATTTTATACCGCTCGCTCATAAATTCAATCGTTAATTTTACACCTCTCTCTCCTAAATTCCATAGCTAATTTCGCACCGCTCGCTCATAAATTCAAGGGCTAATGTCACACCGCTCGCTCACAAATTCCATGGCCAACTTTCCACCGCTTGCTCATAAATTCCATGGCCGACTTCAAACCGCTCGCTCATAAATTCCATGGGCAACTTCATACCGCTCGCTCATAAATTCAAGGGCTAATTTCACACCGCTCGCTCATAAATGCCATGGCCAACTTCACACCACTCGCTCATAAATTCCATGGCCAACTTCACACCACTCGCTCATAAATTCCACGGCCAACTTAACACCGCTCGCTCATCAAATCCATGGACATCTTCGCACCGCTCGCTCATAAATTCCATAGCTAATTTCGCACCGGTCGCTCATAAATTCAATGGCTAATTTCACACCGCTCGTTCATGAATTCCATGGCTAATTTCACAAGGTTCGCTCATAAATTCCATGGCCAACTTCACACCGCCCGCTCATAAATTCCATGGTTAACTTCGAACCGCTCGCTCATAAATTCCATCGCCAATTTCTCACCGCTCGCTCATAATTTCCATGACCAACTTAATACAGCTCGCTCATATATTCTATGGCTAATTTTATACTGCTCGCTCATAAATTCCGTGATCAACTTTACACCGCTCGAACATAAATTCAATAGCCAACTTCACACAGCTCGCTCATAAATTCCATGGCCATCTTCAAACCGCTAGCTCATATTTTCCACGGCCATCTTCACACCGCTCGCTCATAAAATCCAATTGCAACTTCGCACCGGTCGCTTATAAATTCCAGACTCAACTTCACACCGCTAGCTCATAAACTCCAAGGCCAACTTCGCACCGCTCGCTCATAAATTCCATGGCTAGTTTCACACCGCTCGCTCATAAATTCCGCGGCCACCTGCACACAGCTCGCTAATAAATTCCACGGACAACTTCACACCGCTCGCTCATAAATTCCATGGGCAACTTCATACCGCTCGCTCATAAATTCTATGGACAACTTCACACCGCTCGCTTATAAATTCCATGGCCATTTTCACATCGCTCGCTCATAAATTCCATGGCCAACTTCACACCACTCGCTCATAAATTCCACGGCCAACTTCACACCGCTCGCTCATAAAATCCATGGACTTCTTCACACCGCTCGCTCATAAATTCAATGGTTAATTTCACACCTCTCGCTCATAAATTCAATGGCTAATTTCACACCGCTCGTTCATGAATTCCATGGCTAATTTCACAAGGTTCGCTCATAAATTCCATGGCCAACTTCACACCGCCCGCTCATAAATTCCATGGTTAACTTCGAACCGCTCGCTCATAAATTCCATCGCCAATTTCTCACCGCTCGCTCATAAATTCCATAGCCAACTTCGCACCGCTCGCTCGTAAATTCCATGGCCAACTTCACACGGTTCGCTCATAAATTCCATGACCAACTTAATACCGCTCGCTCATATATTCTATGGCTAATTTTATACCGCTCGCTCATAAATTCCATGACCAACTTCACACCACTCGCTCATAAATTCCACGGCCAACTTCACACCGCTCGCTCATAAAATCCATGGACATCTTCGCACCGCTCGCTCATAACTTCCAGAGATAACTGCACAACGCTCGCTCATAAATTTCATAGCTAATGTCGCACAGCTCACTCATAAATTCAATGGCTAATTTCACACCGCTCGCTCATAAATTCCATGGCCAACTTCGCACCGCTCGCTTATAAAATCCAGAGCCAACTTCACACAGCTAGCTCATAAATTCCAAGGCCAACTATGCACTGCGCGTTCATAAATTCCATAGTCTACTTCACACCGCTAGCTCATAAATTCCATGGCCAACTTAGTACCGCTGGCTCATAAAATCCATAGTCAACTTCACACCGCTCGTTCATCAATTCCATAGCTAATTTCGCACCTGTCGCTTATAAAATGCAGAGATAACTTCACAGCGATCGCTCATAAATTTCATAGCTAATTGTCGCACAGCTCACTCATAAATTTCATAGCTAATTGTCGCACAGCTCACTCATAAATTCAATGGCTAATTTCACACCGCTAGCTCATAAATTCCAAGGCCAACTTCGCATTGCTCGCTCATAAATTCCAGAGCCAACTTCACATCGCTCGCTTATAAATTCCATAGCTAATGTTGCACTGCTCGCTCATAAATTCCATGGCCAAATTCACACGGCTCGCTCATAAAATCCATAGCCAATTTCTCACCGCTCGCTCATGATTTCCATGACCAACTTAATACCGCTCGGTCATATATTCTATGGCTAATTTTATACCGCTCGCTCATAAATTCCATGGCCATCTTCAAACTGCTCGCTCATAATTTCCACGGCCAACTTCACACCGCTCGCTCATAAAATCCATGGGCAACTTCGCACCGCTCGCTCATAAATTCCAAAGCCAACTTCACACCGCTACCTCATAAATTCTAAGGCCAACTATGCACTGCGCGCTCATAAATTCCATAGTCTACTTCGCACCGCTAGCTCATAAATTCCATGGCCAACTTAGTACCGCTCGCTCATAAAATCCATAGTCAACTTCACACCGCTCGTTCGTGAATTCCAGAGATAACTGCACAGCGCTCGCTCATAAATTTCATAGCTAATGTCGCACAGCTCACTCATAAATTCAATGGCTAATTTCACACCGCTCGCTCATAAATTCCATGGCCAACATCACACCACTAGCTCATAAAGTCCATGACCAACGTCACACGGCTCGAACATAAATTCCATGGCCAACTTCACACCGCTCGCTCATAAATTCCATGGCCATCTTCAAACCGCCCGCTCATAAAATCCCTATCCAACTTCACACCGCAAGCTCATAAATTCCATGGCCAACTTAGTACCGCTCGCTCATAAAATCCATAGTCAACTTCACACCGCTCGTTCATCAATTCCATAGCTAATTTCGCACCGGTCGCTCATAAATTCCATGGGCAACTTCATACCGCTCGCTCATAAATTCAAGGGCTAATTTCACACCGCTCGAACATAAATTCCATGGCCAACTTCAAACCGCTTGCTCATAAATCCCATGGCCGTCTCCAAACCGCTCGCTGATAAATTCCATGGCCAACTTCACACCGCTCGCTCATAAATTCCATGACCAACTTTACACGGCTCGAACATAAATTCCATGGCTAATTTTATACCGCTCGCTCATAAATTCAATCGTTAATTTTACACCTCTCTCTCCTAAATTCCATAGCTAGTTTCGCACAGCTCACTCATAAATTCAATGGCTAATTTCACACCGCTCGCACATAAATTCCATGGCCAACTTCACACCGCTCGCTCATAAAATCCATAGCCAACTTAAAACCGCTCGCTCATAAAATCCATAGTCAACTTCACACCGCTCGTTCATCAATTCCATAACTATTTTCGCACCGGTCGCTCATAAATTCCATGGGCAACTTCATACCGCTCGCTCAAAAATTCCATAGCTAATTTCGCACCGCTCGCTCATAAATTCAAGGGCTAATGTCACACCGCTCGCTCACAAATTCCATGGCCAACTTTCCACCACTCGCTCATAAATTCCATGGCCAACATCACACCACTAGCTCATAAAGTCCATGACCAACGTCACACGGCTCGAACATAAATTCCATGGCCAACTTCACACCGCTCGCTCATAAATTCCATGGCCATCTTCAAACCGCCCGCTCATAAAATCCCTATCCAACTTCACACCGCAAGCTCATAAATTCCATGGCCAACTTAGTACCGCTCGCTCATAAAATCCATAGTCAACTTCACACCGCTCGTTCATCAATTCCATAGCTAATTTCGCACCGGTCGCTCATAAATTCCATGGGCAACTTCATACCGCTCGCTCATAAATTCAAGGGCTAATTTCACACCGCTCGAACATAAATTCCATGGCCAACTTCAAACCGCTTGCTCATAAATCCCATGGCCGTCTCCAAACCGCTCGCTGATAAATTCCATGGCCAACTTCACACCGCTCGCTCATAAATTCCATGACCAACTTTACACGGCTCGAACATAAATTCCATGGCTAATTTTATACCGCTCGCTCATAAATTCAATCGTTAATTTTACACCTCTCTCTCCTAAATTCCATAGCTAGTTTCGCACAGCTCACTCATAAATTCAATGGCTAATTTCACACCGCTCGCACATAAATTCCATGGCCAACTTCACACCGCTCGCTCATAAAATCCATAGCCAACTTAAAACCGCTCGCTCATAAAATCCATAGTCAACTTCACACCGCTCGTTCATCAATTCCATAACTATTTTCGCACCGGTCGCTCATAAATTCCATGGGCAACTTCATACCGCTCGCTCAAAAATTCCATAGCTAATTTCGCACCGCTCGCTCATAAATTCAAGGGCTAATGTCACACCGCTCGCTCACAAATTCCATGGCCAACTTTCCACCGCTCGCTCATAAATTCCATGGCCAACATCACACCACTAGCTCATAAAGTCTATGACCAACGTCACACGGCTCGAACATAAATTCCATGGCCAACTTCACACCGCTCGCTCATAAATTCCACGGCCATCTTCAAACCGCCCGCTCATAAAATCCCTATCCAACTTCACACCGCAAGCTCATAAATTCCATGGCCAACTTAGTACCGCTCGCTCATAAAATCCATAGTCAACTTCACACCACTCGTTCATCAATTCCATAGCTAATTTCGCACCGGTCGCTCATAAATTCCATGGGCAACTTCATACCGCTCGCTCATAAATTCAAGGGCTAATTTCACACCGCTCGAACATAAATTCCATGGCCAACTTCAAACCTCTTGCTCATAAATCCCATGGCCGTCTCCAAACCGCTCGCTGATAAATTCCATGGCCAACTTCACACCGCTCGCTCTTAAATTCCATGACCAACTTTACACGGCTCGAACATAAATTCCATGGCTAATTTTATACCGCTCGCTCATAAATTCAATCGTTAATTTTACACCTCTCTCTCCTAAATTCCATAGCTAATTTCGCACCGCTCGCTCATAAATTCAAGGGCTAATGTCACACCGCTCGCTCACAAATTCCATGGCCAACTTTCCACCGCTTGCTCATAAATTCCATGGCCGACTTCAAACCGCTCGCTCATAAATTCCATGGGCAACTTCATACCGCTCGCTCATAAATTCAAGGGCTAATTTCACACCGCTCGCTCATAAATGCCATGGCCAACTTCACACCACTCGCTCATAAATTCCATGGCCAACTTCACACCACTCGCTCATAAATTCCACGGCCAACTTAACACCGCTCGCTCATCAAATCCATGGACATCTTCGCACCGCTCGCTCATAAATTCCATAGCTAATTTCGCACCGGTCGCTCATAAATTCAATGGCTAATTTCACACCGCTCGTTCATGAATTCCATGGCTAATTTCACAAGGTTCGCTCATAAATTCCATGGCCAACTTCACACCGCCCGCTCATAAATTCCATGGTTAACTTCGAACCGCTCGCTCATAAATTCCATCGCCAATTTCTCACCGCTCGCTCATAATTTCCATGACCAACTTAATACAGCTCGCTCATATATTCTATGGCTAATTTTATACTGCTCGCTCATAAATTCCGTGATCAACTTTACACCGCTCGAACATAAATTCAATAGCCAACTTCACACAGCTCGCTCATAAATTCCATGGCCATCTTCAAACCGCTAGCTCATATTTTCCACGGCCATCTTCACACCGCTCGCTCATAAAATCCAATTGCAACTTCGCACCGGTCGCTTATAAATTCCAGACTCAACTTCACACCGCTAGCTCATAAACTCCAAGGCCAACTTCGCACCGCTCGCTCATAAATTCCATGGCTAGTTTCACACCGCTCGCTCATAAATTCCGCGGCCACCTGCACACAGCTCGCTAATAAATTCCACGGACAACTTCACACCGCTCGCTCATAAATTCCATGGGCAACTTCATACCGCTCGCTCATAAATTCTATGGACAACTTCACACCGCTCGCTTATAAATTCCATGGCCATTTTCACATCGCTCGCTCATAAATTCCATGGCCAACTTCACACCACTCGCTCATAAATTCCACGGCCAACTTCACACCGCTCGCTCATAAAATCCATGGACTTCTTCACACCGCTCGCTCATAAATTCAATGGTTAATTTCACACCTCTCGCTCATAAATTCAATGGCTAATTTCACACCGCTCGTTCATGAATTCCATGGCTAATTTCACAAGGTTCGCTCATAAATTCCATGGCCAACTTCACACCGCCCGCTCATAAATTCCATGGTTAACTTCGAACCGCTCGCTCATAAATTCCATCGCCAATTTCTCACCGCTCGCTCATAATTTCCATGACCAACTTAATACAGCTCGCTCATATATTCTATGGCTAATTTTATACTGCTCGCTCATAAATTCCGTGATCAACTTTACACCGCTCGAACATAAATTCAATAGCCAACTTCACACAGCTCGCTCATAAATTCCATGGCCATCTTCAAACCGCTAGCTCATATTTTCCACGGCCATCTTCACACCGCTCGCTCATAAAATCCAATTGCAACTTCGCACCGGTCGCTTATAAATTCCAGACTCAACTTCACACCGCTAGCTCATAAACTCCAAGGCCAACTTCGCACCGCTCGCTCATAAATTCCATGGCTAGTTTCACACCGCTCGCTCATAAATTCCGCGGCCACCTGCACACAGCTCGCTAATAAATTCCACGGACAACTTCACACCGTTCGCTCATAAATTCGATTGCCAACTTAATACCGCTCGCTCATAAATTCTATGGACAACTTCACACCGCTCGCTTATAAATTCCATGGCCATTTTCACATCGCTCGCTCATAAATTCCATGGCCAACTTCACACCACTCGCTCATAAATTCCACGGCCAACTTCACACCGCTCGCTCATAAAATCCATGGACTTCTTCACACCGCTCGCTCATAAATTCAATGGTTAATTTCACACCTCTCGCTCATAAATTCCATAGCTAGTTTCGCAAAGCTCACTCATAAATTCAATGGCTAATTTCACACCTCTCGCTCATAAATTCCATAGCTAGTTTCGCAAAGCTCACTCATAAATTCAATGGCTAATTTCACACCGCTCGCTCATAAATTCCATGGCCAACTTTACACCACTCGCTCATAAATTCCATAGCCAACTTCGCACCGCTCGCTCGTAAATTCCATGGCCAACTTCACACGGTTCGCTCATAAATTCCATGACCAACTTAATACCGCTCGCTCATATATTCTATGGCTAATTTTATACCGCTCGCTCATAAATTCCATGACCAACTTCACACCACTCGCTCATAAATTCCACGGCCAACTTCACACCGCTCGCTCATAAAATCCATGGACATCTTCGCACCGCTCGCTCATAACTTCCAGAGATAACTGCACAACGCTCGCTCATAAATTTCATAGCTAATGTCGCACAGCTCACTCATAAATTCAATGGCTAATTTCACACCGCTCGCTCATAAATTCCATGGCCAACTTCGCACCGCTCGCTTATAAAATCCAGAGCCAACTTCACACAGCTAGCTCATAAATTCCAAGGCCAACTATGCACTGCGCGTTCATAAATTCCATAGTCTACTTCACACCGCTAGCTCATAAATTCCATGGCCAACTTAGTACCGCTGGCTCATAAAATCCATAGTCAACTTCACACCGCTCGTTCATCAATTCCATAGCTAATTTCGCACCTGTCGCTTATAAAATGCAGAGATAACTTCACAGCGATCGCTCATAAATTTCATAGCTAATTGTCGCACAGCTCACTCATAAATTTCATAGCTAATTGTCGCACAGCTCACTCATAAATTCAATGGCTAATTTCACACCGCTAGCTCATAAATTCCAAGGCCAACTTCGCATTGCTCGCTCATAAATTCCAGAGCCAACTTCACATCGCTCGCTTATAAATTCCATAGCTAATGTTGCACTGCTCGCTCATAAATTCCATGGCCAAATTCACACGGCTCGCTCATAAAATCCATAGCCAATTTCTCACCGCTCGCTCATGATTTCCATGACCAACTTAATACCGCTCGGTCATATATTCTATGGCTAATTTTATACCGCTCGCTCATAAATTCCATGGCCATCTTCAAACTGCTCGCTCATAATTTCCACGGCCAACTTCACACCGCTCGCTCATAAAATCCATGGGCAACTTCGCACCGCTCGCTCATAAATTCCAAAGCCAACTTCACACCGCTACCTCATAAATTCTAAGGCCAACTATGCACTGCGCGCTCATAAATTCCATAGTCTACTTCGCACCGCTAGCTCATAAATTCCATGGCCAACTTAGTACCGCTCGCTCATAAAATCCATAGTCAACTTCACACCGCTCGTTCGTGAATTCCAGAGATAACTGCACAGCGCTCGCTCATAAATTTCATAGCTAATGTCGCACAGCTCACTCATAAATTCAATGGCTAATTTCACACCGCTCGCTCATAAATTCCATGGCCAACATCACACCACTAGCTCATAAAGTCCATGACCAACGTCACACGGCTCGAACATAAATTCCATGGCCAACTTCACACCGCTCGCTCATAAATTCCATGGCCATCTTCAAACCGCCCGCTCATAAAATCCCTATCCAACTTCACACCGCAAGCTCATAAATTCCATGGCCAACTTAGTACCGCTCGCTCATAAAATCCATAGTCAACTTCACACCGCTCGTTCATCAATTCCATAGCTAATTTCGCACCGGTCGCTCATAAATTCCATGGGCAACTTCATACCGCTCGCTCATAAATTCAAGGGCTAATTTCACACCGCTCGAACATAAATTCCATGGCCAACTTCAAACCGCTTGCTCATAAATCCCATGGCCGTCTCCAAACCGCTCGCTGATAAATTCCATGGCCAACTTCACACCGCTCGCTCATAAATTCCATGACCAACTTTACACGGCTCGAACATAAATTCCATGGCTAATTTTATACCGCTCGCTCATAAATTCAATCGTTAATTTTACACCTCTCTCTCCTAAATTCCATAGCTAGTTTCGCACAGCTCACTCATAAATTCAATGGCTAATTTCACACCGCTCGCACATAAATTCCATGGCCAACTTCACACCGCTCGCTCATAAAATCCATAGCCAACTTAAAACCGCTCGCTCATAAAATCCATAGTCAACTTCACACCGCTCGTTCATCAATTCCATAACTATTTTCGCACCGGTCGCTCATAAATTCCATGGGCAACTTCATACCGCTCGCTCAAAAATTCCATAGCTAATTTCGCACCGCTCGCTCATAAATTCAAGGGCTAATGTCACACCGCTCGCTCACAAATTCCATGGCCAACTTTCCACCACTCGCTCATAAATTCCATGGCCAACATCACACCACTAGCTCATAAAGTCCATGACCAACGTCACACGGCTCGAACATAAATTCCATGGCCAACTTCACACCGCTCGCTCATAAATTCCATGGCCATCTTCAAACCGCCCGCTCATAAAATCCCTATCCAACTTCACACCGCAAGCTCATAAATTCCATGGCCAACTTAGTACCGCTCGCTCATAAAATCCATAGTCAACTTCACACCACTCGTTCATCAATTCCATAGCTAATTTCGCACCGGTCGCTCATAAATTCCAGGGGCAACTTCATACCGCTCGCTCATAAATTCAAGGGCTAATTTCACACCGCTCGAACATAAATTCCATGGCCAACTTCAAACCGCTTGCTCATAAATCCCATGGCCGTCTCCAAACCGCTCGCTGATAAATTCCATGGCCAACTTCACACCGCTCGCTCATAAATTCCATGACCAACTTTACACGGCTCGAACATAAATTCCATGGATAATTTTATACCGCTCGCTCATAAATTCAATCGTTAATTTTACACCTCTCTCTCCTAAATTCCATAGCTAGTTTCGCCCAGCTCACTCATAAATTCAATGGCCAACTTCACACCGCTCGCTTATAAATTCCATGGCCATTTTCACATCGCTCGCTCATAAATTCCATGGCCAACTTCACACCACTCGCTCATAAATTCCACGGCCAACTTCACACCGCTCGCTCATAAATTCCATGGCCAACTTCACACCACTCGCTCATAAATTCCACGGCCAACTTCACACCGCTCGCTCATAAAATCCATGGACATCTTCACACGGCTCGCTCATAAATTCAATGGTTAATTTCACACCACTCGCTCATAAATTCCATAGCTAGTTTCGCACAGCTCGCTCATAAATTCAATGGCTAATTTCACACCGCTCGCTCATAAATTCCATGGCCAACTTCACACCACTCGCTCATAAATTCCATAGCTAACTTCGCACCGCTCGCTCGTAAATTCCATGGCCAACTTCACACGGTACGCTCATAAATTCCATGACCGACTTAATACCGCTCGCTCATATATTCTATGGCTAATTTTATACCGCTCGCTCATAAATTCCATGACCAACTTTACACCGCTCGAACATAAATTCCATGGCCAACTTCAAACCGCATGCTCATAAATTCCATGGCCATCTCCAAACCGCTCGCTGATAAATTCCATGGCCAACTTCACACCGCTCGCTCATAAATTCCATGACCAACTTTACACGGCTCGAACATAAATTCCATGGCTAATTTTATACCGCTCGCTCATAAATTCAATCGTTAATTTTACACCTCTCTCTCCTAAATTCCATAGCTAGTTTCGCACAGCTCACTCATAAATTCAATGGCTAATTTCACACCGCTCCCTCATAAATTCCATGGCCAACTTCACACCGCTCGCTCATAAAATCCATAGCCAACTTAAAACCGCTCGCTCATAAAATCCATAGTCAACTTCACACCGCTCGTTCATCAATTCCATAACTATTTTCGCACCGGTCGCTCATAAATTCCATGGGCAACTTCATACCGCTCGCTCAAAAATTCCATAGCTAATTTCGCACCGCTCGCTCATAAATTCAAGGGCTAATGTCACACCGCTCGCTCACAAATTCCATGGCCAACTTTCCACCGCTTGCTCATAAATTCCATGGCCGACTTCAAACCGCTCGCTCATAATTTCCGTGGCCAACTTCACACCGCTCGCTCATAAATTCGATGGACAACTTCACGAAGCTTGAACATAAATTCCACGGCCAACTTCACACCGCTCGCTCATAAATCCGATTGCCAACTTAATACCGCTCGCACATAAATTCAATGGCTAATTTCACACCGCTCGCTCATAAATTCCATGGCCGACATCACACCACTAGCTCATAAATTCCATGGCCAACTTCACACGGCTCGCTCATAAAATCCATAGCCAATTTCACACCGCTCGCTCATAAATTCAATGGTTAATTTCACACCTCTCGCTCATAAATTCCATAGCTAGTTTCAAACAGCTCACTCATAAATTCAATGGCTAATTTCACACCGCTCGCTCATAAATTCCATGGCCAACTTCAAACCACTCGCTCATAAATTCCATAGCCAACTTCGCACCGCTCGCTCGTAAATTCCATGGCCAACTTCACACGGTTCGCTCATAAATTCCATGACCAACTTAATACCGCTCGCTCATAGATTCTATGGCTAATTTTAAACCGCTCGCTCATAAAATCCATAGTCAACTTCACACCGATCGTTCATCAATTCCATAACTATTTTCGCACCGGTCGCTCATAAATTCCATGGGCAACTTCATACCGCTCGCTCAAAAATTCCATAGCTAATTTCGCACCGCTCGCTCATAAATCCGATTGCCAACTTAATACCGCTCGCTCATAAATTCTATGGCCGACTTCACACCGCTCGCTTATAAATTCCATGGCCATCTTCACATCGCTCGCTCATAAAATCCATGGCCAACTTCGCACCGCACGCTCATAAAATCCATGGCCAACTTCGGACCGCACGCCCATAAATTCCATACCCAACTTCGCACCGCTCGCTCATCAAATCCAGAGCCAACTTCACACCGCTAGCTCATAAATTCCAAGGCCAACTTTGCATTGCTCGCTTATAAAATCCATGGCCAACTTCACACCGCTCGCTCATAAATCCGATTGCCAACTTAATACCGCTCGCTCATAAATTCTATGGCCAACTTCACACCGCTCGCTTATAAATTCCATGGCCATTTTCACATCGCTCGCTCATAAATTCCATGGCCAACTTCACACCACTCGCTCATAAATTCCATAGTTAATTTCGCACCTGTCGCTTATAAAATGCAGAGATAACTTCACAGCGCTCGCTCACAAATTTCATAGCTAATTGTCGCACAGCTCACTCATAAATTTCATAGCTAATTGTCGCACAGCTCACTCATAAATTCAATGGCTAATTTCACACCGCTAGCTCATAAATTCCAAGGCCAACTTCGCATTGCTCGCTCATAAATTCCAGAGCCAACTTCACATCGCTCGCTTATAAATTCCATAGCTAATGTTGCACTGCTTGCTCATAAATTCCATGGCCGACTTCAAACCGCTCGCTTATAAATTCCATGGCCATTTTCACATCGCTCGCTCATAAAATCCATGGCCAACTTAAAACCGCTCGCTCATAAAATCCATAGCCAACTTAAAACCGCTCGCTCATAAAATCCATAGTCAACTTCACACCGATCGTTCATCAATTCCATAACTATTTTCGCACCGGTCGCTCATAAATTCCATGGCCATCTTCAAACTGCTCGCTCATAATTTCCACGGCCAAGTTCACACCGCTCGCTCATAAAATCCATGGGCAACTTCGCACCGCTCGCTCATAAATTCCAAAGCCAACTTCACACCGCTACCTCATAAATTCCAAGGCCAACTATGCACTGCGCGCTCATAAATTCCATAGTCTACTTCGCACCGCTAGCTCATAAATTCCATGGTCAACTTAGTACCGCTCGCTCATAAAATCCATAGTCAACTTCACACCGCTCGTTCGTGAATTCCAGAGATAACTGCACAGCGCTCGCTCATAAATTTCGTAGCTAATGTCGCACAGCTCACTCATAAATTCAATGGCTAATTTCACACCGCTCGCTCATAAATTCCATGGCCAACATCACACCACTAGCTCATAAAGTCCATGACCAACGTCACACGGCTCGAACATAAATTCCATGGCCAACTTCACACCGCTCGCTCATAAATTCCATGGCCATCTTCAAACCGCCCGCTCATATAATCCCTATCCAACTTCACACCGCAAGCTCATAAATTCCATGGCCAACTTAGTACCGCTCGCTCATAAAATCCATAGTCAACTTCACACCGCTCGTTCATCAATTCCATAGCTAATTTCGCACCGGTCGCTCATAAATTCCATGGGCAACTTCATACCGCTCGCTCATAAATTCAAGGGCTAATTTCACACCGCTCGAACATAAATTCCATGGCCAACTTCAAACCGCTTGCTCATAAATCCCATGGCCGTCTCCAAACCGCTCGCTGATAAATTCCATGGCCAACTTCACACCGCTCGCTCATAAATTCCATGACCAACTTTACACGGCTCGAACATAAATTCCATGGCTAATTTTATACCGCTCGCTCATAAATTCAATCGTTAATTTTACCCCTCTCTCTCCTAAATTCCATAGCTAGTTTCGCACAGCTCACTCATAAATTCAATGGCTAATTTCACACCGCTCGCACATAAATTCCATGGCCAACTTCACACCGCTCGCTCATAAAATCCATAGCCAACTTAAAACCGCTCGCTCATAAAATCCATAGTCAACTTCACACCGCTCGTTCATCAATTCCATAACTATTTTCGCACCGGTCGCTCATAAATTCCATGGGCAACTTCATACCGCTCGCTCAAAAATTCCATAGCTAATTTCGCACCGCTCGCTCATAAATCCGATTGCCAACTTAATACCGCTCGCTCATAAATTCTATGGCCGACTTCACACCGCTCGCTTAAAATTCCATGGCCATCTTCACATCGCTCGCTCATAAAATCCATGGCCAACTTCGCACCGCACGCTCATAAAATCCATGGCCAACTTCGGACCGCACGCCCATAAATTCCATACCCAACTTCGCACCGCTCGCTCATCAAATCCAGAGCCAACTTCACACCGCTAGCTCATAAATTCCAAGGCCAACTTCGCATTGCTCGCTTATAAAATACATGGCCAACTTCACACCGCTCGCTCATAAATCCGATTGCCAACTTAATACCGCTCGCTCATAAATTCTATGGCCAACTTCACACCGCTCGCTTATAAATTTCATGGCCATTTTCACATCGCTCGCTCATAAATTCCATGGCCAACTTCACACCACTCGCTCATAAATTCCACGGCCAATTTCACACCGCTCGCTCATAAAATTCATGGACATCTTCGCACCGCTCGCTCATAAATTCCAGAGATAACTGCACAACGCTCGCTCATAAATTTCATAGCTGATGTCGCACAGCTCTCTCATAAATTCAATGGCTAATTTCACACCGCTCGCTCATAAATTCCATGACCAACATCACACCACTAGCTCGTAAATTCCATGGCCAACTTCACACGGCTCGCTCATAAAATCCATAGTCAACTTCACACCGATCGTTCATCAATTCCATAACTATTTTCGCACCGGTCGCTCATAAATTCCATGGCCATCTTCAAACTGCTCGCTCATAATTTCCACGGCCAAGTTCACACCGCTCGCTCATAAAATCCATGGGCAACTTCGCACCGCTCGCTCATAAATTCCAAAGCCAACTTCACACCGCTACCTCATAAATTCCAAGGCCAACTATGCACTGCGCGCTCATAAATTCCATAGTCTACTTCGCACCGCTAGCTCATAAATTCCATGGTCAACTTAGTACCGCTCGCTCATAAAATCCATAGTCAACTTCACACCGCTCGTTCGTGAATTCCAGAGATAACTGCACAGCGCTCGCTCATAAATTTCGTAGCTAATGTCGCACAGCTCACTCATAAATTCAATGGCTAATTTCACACCGCTCGCTCATAAATTCCATGGCCAACATCACACCACTAGCTCATAAAGTCCATGACCAACGTCACACGGCTCGAACATAAATTCCATGGCCAACTTCACACCGCTCGCTCATAAATTCCATGGCCATCTTCAAACCGCCCGCTCATATAATCCCTATCCAACTTCACACCGCAAGCTCATAAATTCCATGGCCAACTTAGTACCGCTCGCTCATAAAATCCATAGTCAACTTCACACCGCTCGTTCATCAATTCCATAGCTAATTTCGCACCGGTCGCTCATAAATTCCATGGGCAACTTCATACCGCTCGCTCATAAATTCAAGGGCTAATTTCACACCGCTCGAACATAAATTCCATGGCCAACTTCAAACCGCTTGCTCATAAATCCCATGGCCGTCTCCAAACCGCTCGCTGATAAATTCCATGGCCAACTTCACACCGCTCGCTCATAAATTCCATGACCAACTTTACACGGCTCGAACATAAATTCCATGGCTAATTTTATACCGCTCGCTCATAAATTCAATCGTTAATTTTACCCCTCTCTCTCCTAAATTCCATAGCTAGTTTCGCACAGCTCACTCATAAATTCAATGGCTAATTTCACACCGCTCGCACATAAATTCCATGGCCAACTTCACACCGCTCGCTCATAAAATCCATAGCCAACTTAAAACCGCTCGCTCATAAAATCCATAGTCAACTTCACACCGCTCGTTCATCAATTCCATAACTATTTTCGCACCGGTCGCTCATAAATTCCATGGGCAACTTCATACCGCTCGCTCAAAAATTCCATAGCTAATTTCGCACCGCTCGCTCATAAATCCGATTGCCAACTTAATACCGCTCGCTCATAAATTCTATGGCCGACTTCACACCGCTCGCTTAAAATTCCATGGCCATCTTCACATCGCTCGCTCATAAAATCCATGGCCAACTTCGCACCGCACGCTCATAAAATCCATGGCCAACTTCGGACCGCACGCCCATAAATTCCATACCCAACTTCGCACCGCTCGCTCATCAAATCCAGAGCCAACTTCACACCGCTAGCTCATAAATTCCAAGGCCAACTTCGCATTGCTCGCTTATAAAATACATGGCCAACTTCACACCGCTCGCTCATAAATCCGATTGCCAACTTAATACCGCTCGCTCATAAATTCTATGGCCAACTTCACACCGCTCGCTTATAAATTTCATGGCCATTTTCACATCGCTCGCTCATAAATTCCATGGCCAACTTCACACCACTCGCTCATAAATTCCACGGCCAATTTCACACCGCTCGCTCATAAAATTCATGGACATCTTCGCACCGCTCGCTCATAAATTCCAGAGATAACTGCACAACGCTCGCTCATAAATTTCATAGCTGATGTCGCACAGCTCTCTCATAAATTCAATGGCTAATTTCACACCGCTCGCTCATAAATTCCATGACCAACATCACACCACTAGCTCGTAAATTCCATGGCCAACTTCACACGGCTCGCTCATAAAATCCATAGCCAATTTCACACCGCTCGCTCATAAATTCAATGGTTAATTTCACACCTCTCGCTCATAAATTCCATAGCTACTTTCGCACAGCTCACTCATAAATTCAATGGCTAATCTCACACCGCTCGCTCATAAATTCCATTGCCAACTTCACACGGCTCGAACGTAAATTCCATGGCTAATTTTATACCGCTCGCTCATAAATTCAATCGTTAATTTTACACCTCTCTCTCATAAATTCCATAGCCAGTTTCGCACAGCTCACTCATAAATTCAATGGCTAATTTCACACCGCTCGCTCATAAATTCCATGGCCAACTTCACAACGATCGCTCATAAAATCCATAGCCAACTTAAAACCGCTCGCTCATAAAATCCATAGTCAACTTCACACCGCTCGTTCATCAATTCCATAACTATTTTCGCACCGGTCGCTCATAAATTCCATGGGCAACTTCATACCGCTAGCTCAAAAATTCCATAGCTAATTTCGCACCGCTCGCTCATAAATTCAAGGGCTAATTTCACACCGCTCGCTCATAAATCCGATTGCCAACTTAATACCGCTCGCTCATAAATTCTATGGCCAACTTCACACCGCTCGCTTATAAATTCCATGTCCATCTTCACATCGCACGCCGATAAATTCCATACCCAACTTCGCACCGCTCGCTCATAAAATCCAGAGCCAACTTCACACCGCTAGCTCATAAATTCCAAGGTTAACTTCGCATTGCTCGCTTATAAATTCCATGGCCATCTTCACACGCCTCGCTCATAAAATCCATAGCCAATTTCACACCGCTCGCTCACAAATTCAATGGTTAATTTCACACCTCTCGCTCATAAATTCCATAGCTAGTTTCGCACAGCTCACTCATAAATTTAATGGCTAATTTCACACCGCTCGCTCATAAATTCCATGGCCAACTTCACACCACTC
Organism: Perithous albicinctus; assembly: GCA_964016905.1. Lineage (NCBI taxonomy): Eukaryota > Metazoa > Arthropoda > Insecta > Hymenoptera > Ichneumonidae > Perithous > Perithous albicinctus. Next base: position 3,907,741 of record OZ024698.1, on the reverse strand, counting down.
GCTCATAAATTCCATAGCCAACTTCGCACCGCTCGCTCGTAAATTCCATGGCCAACTTCACACGGTTCGCTCATAAATTCCATGACCAACTTAATACCGCTCGCTCATATATTCTATGGCTAATTTTATACCGCTCGCTAATAAATTCCATGACCAACTTTACACCGCTCGAACATAAATTCCATGGTCAACTTCAAACCGCATGCTCAAAAATTCCATGGCCATCTCCAAACCGCTCGCTGCAAAATTCCATGGCCATCTTCAAACCGCCCGCTCATAAAATCCATATCCAACTTCACACCGCAAGCTCATAAATTCCATGGCCAACTTAGTACCGCTCGCTCATAAAATCCATAGTCAACTTCACACCGCTCGCTCATAAATTCCATGACCAACGTCACACGGCTCGAACATAAATTCCATGGCCAACTTCACACCGCTCGCTCATAAATCCGATTGCCAACTTAATACCGCTCGCTCATAAATTCTATGGCCAACTTCACACCGCTCGCTTATAAATTCCATGGCCATCTTCACATCGCTCGCTCATAAAATCCATGACCAACTTCGCACCGCACGCTCATAAAATCCATGGCCAACTTCGGACCGCACGCCCATAAATTCCATACCCAACTTCGCACCGCTCGCTCATCAAATCCAGAGCCAACTTCACACCGCTAGCTCATAAATTCCAAGGCCAACTTCGCGTTGCTCGCTTATTAAATCCATGGCCAACTTCACACAGCTCGCTCATAAATTCCATGACCATCTTCAAACCGCCCGCTCATAAAATCCATATCCAACTTCACACCGCTCGCTCATAAATCCGATTGCCAACTTAATACCGCTCGCTCATAAATTCTATGGCCAACTTCACACCGCTCGCTCATAAAATCCATGGACATCTTCGCACCGCTCGCTCATAAATTCCAGAGATAACTGCACAACGCTCGCTCATAAATTTCATAGCTAATGTCGCACAGCTCACTCATAAATTCAATGGCTAATTTCACACCGCTCGCTCATAAATGCCATGGCCAACTTCACACCACTCGCTCATAAATTCCATGGCCAACTTCACACCACTCGCTCATAAATTCCACGGCCAACTTAACACCGCTCGCTCATAAAATCCATGGACATCTTCGCACCGCTCGCTCATAAATTCCATAGCTAATTTCGCACCGGTCGCTCATAAATTCAATGGCTAATTTCACACCGCTCGTTCATGAATTCCATGGCTAATTTCACAAGGTTCGCTCATAAATTCCATGGCCAACTTCACACCACCCGCTCATAAATCCCATGGTTAACTTCGAACCGCTCGCTCATAAATTCCATCGCCAATTTCTCACCGCTCGCTCATAATTTCCATGACCAACTTAATACAGCTCGCTCATATATTCTATGGCTAATTTTATACTGCTCGCTCATAAATTCCGTGATCAACTTTACACCGCTCGAACATAAATTCAATAGCCAACTTCACACAGCTCGCTCATAAATTCCATGGCCATCTTCAAACCGCTAGCTCATATTTTCCACGGCCATCTTCACACCGCTCGCTCATAAAATCCAATTGCAACTTCGCACCGGTCGCTTATAAATTCCAGACTCAACTTCACACCGCTAGCTCATAAACTCCAAGGCCCACTTCGCACCGCTCGCTCATAAATTCCATGGCTAGTTTCACACCGCTCGCTCATAAATTCCGCGGCCACCTGCACACAGCTCGCTAATAAATTCCACGGACAACTTCACACCGTTCGCTCATAAATTCGATTGCCAACTTAATACCGCTCGCTCATAAATTCTATGGACAACTTCACACCGCTCGCTTATAAATTCCATGGCCATTTTCACATCGCTCGCTCATAAATTCCATGGCCAACTTCACACCACTCGCTCATAAATTCCACGGCCAACTTCACACCGCTCGCTCATAAAATCCATGGACATCTTCACACCGCTCGCTCATAAATTCAATGGTTAATTTCACACCTCTCGCTCATAAATTCCATAGCTAGTTTCGCAAAGCTCACTCATAAATTCAATGGCTAATTTCACACCTCTCGCTCATAAATTCCATAGATAGTTTCACAAAGCTCACTCATAAATTCAATGGCTAATTTCACACCGCTCGCTCATAAATTCCATGGCCAACTTCACACCACTCGCTCATAAATTCCATAGCCAACTTCGCACCGCTCGCTCGTAAATTCCATGGCCAACTTCACACGGTTCGCTCATAAATTCCATGACCAACTTAATACCGCTCGCTCATATATTCTATGGCTAATTTTATACCGCTCGCTCATAAATTCCATGACCAACTTCACACCACTCGCTCATAAATTCCACGGCCAACTTCACACCGCTCGCTCATAAAATCCATGGACATCTTCGCACCGCTCGCTCATAAATTCCAGAGATAACTGCACAACGCTCGCTCATAAATTTCATAGCTAATGTCGCACAGCTCACTCATAAATTTCATAGCTAATTGTCGCACAGCTCACTCATAAATTCAATGGCTAATTTCACACCGCTCGCTCATACATTCCATGGCCAACTTCACACCACTCGCTCATAAATTCCATAGCTAACTTCGCACCGCTCGCTCGTAAATTCCATGGCCAACTTCACACGGTTCGCTCATAAATTCCATGACCAACTTAATACCGCTCGCTCATATATTCTATGGCTAATTTTATACCGCTCGCTCATAAATTCCATGACCAACTTTACACCGCTCGAACATAAATTCCATGGCCAACTTCACACCACTCGCTCATAAATTCCATGGCCATCTTCAAACCGCCCGCTCATAAAATCCCTATCCAACTTCACACCGCAAGCTCATAAATTCCATGGCCAACTTAGTACCGCTCGCTCATAAAATCCATAGTCAACTTCACACCACTCGTTCATCAATTCCATAGCTAATTTCGCACCGGTCGCTCATAAATTCCATGGGCAACTTCATACCGCTCGCTCATAAATTCAAGGGCTAATTTCACACCGCTCGAACATAAATTCCATGGCCAACTTCAAACCGCTTGCTCATAAATCCCATGGCCGTCTCCAAACCGCTCGCTGATAAATTCCATGGCCAACTTCACACCGCTCGCTCATAAATTCCTTGACCAACTTTACACGGCTCGAACATAAATTCCATGGCTAATTTTATACCGCTCGCTCATAAATTCAATCGTTAATTTTACACCTCTCTCTCCTAAATTCCATAGCTAATTTCGCACCGCTCGCTCATAAATTCAAGGGCTAATGTCACACCGCTCGCTCACAAATTCCATGGCCAACTTTCCACCGCTTGCTCATAAATTCCATGGCCGACTTCACACGGCTCGCTCATAAAATCCATAGCCAATTTCACACCGCTCGCTCACAAATTCAATGGTTAATTTCACACCTCTCGCTCATAAAGTCCATAGCTAGTTTCGCACAGCTCACTCATAAATTCAATAGCTAATTTCACACCGCTCGCGCATAAAGCCATGGCCAACTTCACACCACTCGCTCATAAATTCCATGGCCAACTTCACACGGCTCGCTCATAAAATTCATAGACAATTTCACACCGCTCGCTCAGAATTTCCATGACCAACTTAATACCGCTCGGTCATATATTCTATGGCTAATTTTATACCGCTCGCTCATAAATTCCGTGTAAAACTTTACACCGCTCGAACATAAATTCAATAGCTAACTTCACACCGCTTGCTCATAAATTCCATGGCCATCTTCAAACCGCTCGCTCATAATTTCGATGGCCAACTTCACACCTCTCGCTCATAAAATCCATGGCCAACTTCGCACCGCTCGCTTATAAAATCCAGAGCCAACTTCACACAGCTAGCTCATAAATTCCAAGGCCAACTATGCACTGCGCGCTCATAAATTCCATAGTCTACTTCACACCGCTAGCTCATAAATTCCATGGACAACTTAGTACCGCTGGCTCATAAAATCCATAGTCAACTTCACACCGCTCGTTCATCAATTCCATAGCTAATTTCGCACCTGTCGCTTATAAAATGCAGAGATAACTTCACAGCGCTCGCTCACAAATTTCATAGCTAATTGTCGCACAGCTCACTCATAAATTTCATAGCTAATTGTCGCACAGCTCACTCATAAATTCAATGGCTAATTTCACACCGCTAGCTCATAAATTCCAAGGCCAACTTCGCATTGCTCGCTCATAAATTCCAGAGCCAACTTCACATCGCTCGCTTATAAATTCCATAGCTAATGTTGCACTGCTCGCTCATAAACTCCAAGGCCAACTTCGCACCGCTCGCTCATAAATTCCATGGCTAGTTTCACACCGCTCGCTCATAAATTCCGCGGCCACCTGCACACAGCTCGCTAATAAATTCCACGGACAACTTCACACCGTTCGCTCATAAATTCGATTGCCAACTTAATACCGCTCGCTCATAAATTCTATGGACAACTTCACACCGCTCGCTTATAAATTCCATGGCCATTTTCACATCGCTCGCTCATAAATTCCATGGCCAACTTCACACCACTCGCTCATAAATTCCACGGCCAACTTCACACCGCTCGCTCATAAAATCCATGGACTTCTTCACACCGCTCGCTCATAAATTCAATGGTTAATTTCACACCTCTCGCTCATAAATTCCATAGCTAGTTTCGCAAAGCTCACTCATAAATTCAATGGCTAATTTCACACCTCTCGCTCATAAATTCCATAGCTAGTTTCGCAAAGCTCACTCATAAATTCAATGGCTAATTTCACACCGCTCGCTCATAAATTCCATGGCCAACTTTACACCACTCGCTCATAAATTCCATAGCCAACTTCGCACCGCTCGCTCGTAAATTCCATGGCCAACTTCACACGGTTCGCTCATAAATTCCATGACCAACTTAATACCGCTCGCTCATATATTCTATGGCTAATTTTATACCGCTCGCTCATAAATTCCATGACCAACTTCACACCACTCGCTCATAAATTCCACGGCCAACTTCACACCGCTCGCTCATAAAATCCATGGACATCTTCGCACCGCTCGCTCATAACTTCCAGAGATAACTGCACAACGCTCGCTCATAAATTTCATAGCTAATGTCGCACAGCTCACTCATAAATTCAATGGCTAATTTCACACCGCTCGCTCATAAATTCCATGGCCAACTTCGCACCGCTCGCTTATAAAATCCAGAGCCAACTTCACACAGCTAGCTCATAAATTCCAAGGCCAACTATGCACTGCGCGTTCATAAATTCCATAGTCTACTTCACACCGCTAGCTCATAAATTCCATGGCCAACTTAGTACCGCTGGCTCATAAAATCCATAGTCAACTTCACACCGCTCGTTCATCAATTCCATAGCTAATTTCGCACCTGTCGCTTATAAAATGCAGAGATAACTTCACAGCGATCGCTCATAAATTTCATAGCTAATTGTCGCACAGCTCACTCATAAATTTCATAGCTAATTGTCGCACAGCTCACTCATAAATTCAATGGCTAATTTCACACCGCTAGCTCATAAATTCCAAGGCCAACTTCGCATTGCTCGCTCATAAATTCCATTGCCAACTTCACACGGCTCGAACGTAAATTCCATGGCTAATTTTATACCGCTCGCTCATAAATTCAATCGTTAATTTTACACCTCTCTCTCATAAATTCCATAGCCAGTTTCGCACAGCTCACTCATAAATTCAATGGCTAATTTCACACCGCTCGCTCATAAATTCCATGGCCAACTTCACAACGATCGCTCATAAAATCCATAGCCAACTTAAAACCGCTCGCTCATAAAATCCATAGTCAACTTCACACCGCTCGTTCATCAATTCCATAACTATTTTCGCACCGGTCGCTCATAAATTCCATGGGCAACTTCATACCGCTCGCTCAAAAATTCCATAGCTAATTTCGCACCGCTCGCTCATAAATTCAAGGGCTAATTTCACACCGCTCGCTCATAAATCCGATTGCCAACTTAATACCGCTCGCTCATAAATTCTATGGCCAACTTCACACCGCTCGCTTATAAATTCCATGTCCATCTTCACATCGCACGCCGATAAATTCCATACCCAACTTCGCACCGCTCGCTCATAAAATCCATAGCCAACTTCGCACCGCTCGCTCGTAAATTCCATGGCCAACTTCACACGGTTCGCTCATAAATTCCATGACCAACTTAATACCGCTCGCTCATATATTCTATGGCTAATTTTATACCGCTCGCTAATAAATTCCATGACCAACTTTACACCGCTCGAACATAAATTCCATGGTCAACTTCAAACCGCATGCTCAAAAATTCCATGGCCATCTCCAAACCGCTCGCTGAAAAATTCCATGGCCATCTTCAAACCGCCCGCTCATAAAATCCATATCCAACTTCACACCGCAAGCTCATAAATTCCATGGCCAACTTAGTACCGCTCGCTCATAAAATCCATAGTCAACTTCACACCGCTCGCTCATAAATTCCATGACCAACGTCACACGGCTCGAACATAAATTCCATGGCCAACTTCACACCGCTCGCTCATAAATCCGATTGCCAACTTAATACCGCTCGCTCATAAATTCTATGGCCAACTTCACACCGCTCGCTTATAAATTCCATGGCCATCTTCACATCGCTCGCTCATAAAATCCATGACCAACTTCGCACCGCACGCTCATAAAATCCATGGCCAACTTCGGACCGCACGCCCATAAATTCCATACCCAACTTCGCACCGCTCGCTCATCAAATCCAGAGCCAACTTCACACCGCTAGCTCATAAATTCCAAGGCCAACTTCGCGTTGCTCGCTTATTAAATCCATGGCCAACTTCACACAGCTCGCTCATAAATTCCATGACCATCTTCAAACCGCCCGCTCATAAAATCCATATCCAACTTCACACCGCTCGCTCATAAATCCGATTGCCAACTTAATACCGCTCGCTCATAAATTCTATGGCCAACTTCACACCGCTCGCTCATAAAATCCATGGACATCTTCGCACCGCTCGCTCATAAATTCCAGAGATAACTGCACAACGCTCGCTCATAAATTTCATAGCTAATGTCGCACAGCTCACTCATAAATTCAATGGCTAATTTCACACCGCTCGCTCATAAATTCCATGGCCAACATCACACCACTAGCTCATAAATTCCATGGCCAACTTCACACGGCTCGCTCATAAATTCAATGGTTAATTTCACACCTCTCGCTCATAAATTCCATAGCTATTTTCGCACAGCTCACTCATAAATTCAATGGCTAATTTCACACCGCTCGCTCATAAATTCCATGGCCATCTTCAAACCGCCCGCTCATAAAATCCCTATCCAACTTCACACCGCAAGCTCATAAATTCCATGGCCAACTTAGTACCGCTCGCTCATAAAATCCATAGTCAACTTCACACCACTCGTTCATCAATTCCATAGCTAATTTCGCACCGGTCGCTCATAAATTCCATGGGCAACTTCATACCGCTCGCTCATAAATTCAAGGGCTAATTTCACACCGCTCGAACATAAATTCCATGGCCAACTTCAAACCGCTTGCTCATAAATCCCATGGCCGTCTCCAAACCGCTCGCTGATAAATTCCATGGCCAACTTCACACCGCTCGCTCATAAATTCCATGACCAACTTTACACGGCTCGAACATAAATTCCATGGCTAATTTTATACCGCTCGCTCATAAATTCAATCGTTAATTTTACACCTCTCTCTCCTAAATTCCATAGCTAATTTCGCACCGCTCGCTCATAAATTCAAGGGCTAATGTCACACCGCTCGCTCACAAATTCCATGGCCAACTTTCCACCGCTTGCTCATAAATTCCATGGCCGACTTCAAACCGCTCGCTTATAAATTCCATGGCCATCTTCACATCGCTCGCTCATAAAATCCATGACCAACTTCGCACCGCCCGCTCATAAAATCCATGGCCAACTTCGGACCGCACGCCCATAAATTCCGTACCCATCTTCGCACCGCTCGCTCATAAAATCCAGGGCCAACTTCACACCGCTAGCTCATAAATTCCAAGGCCAACTTCGCACCGCTCGCTCATAAATTCCAAAGCCAACTTCACACCGCTACCTCATAAATTCTAAGGCCAACTATGCACTGCGCGCTCATAAATTCCATAGTCTACTTCGCACCGCTAGCTCATAAATTCCATGGCCAACTTAGTACCGCTCGCTCATAAAATCCATAGTCAACTTCACACCGCTCGTTCGTGAATTCCAGAGATAACTGCACAGCGCTCGCTCATAATTTCATAGCTAATGTCGCACAGCTCACTCATAAATTCAATGGCTAATTTCACACCGCTCGCTCATAAATTCCATGACCAACTTCACACCACTCGCTCATAAATTCCACGGCCAACTTCACACCGCTCGCTCATAAAATCCATGGACATCTTCGCACCGCTCGCTCATAAATTCCAGAGATAACTGCACAACGCTCGCTCATAAATTTCATAGCTAATGTCGCACAGCTCACTCATAAATTCAATGGCTAATTTCACACCGCTCGCTCATAAATTCCATGGCCAACTTCACACCGCTCGCTCATAAATTCCATGGCCATCTTCAAACCGCCCGCTCATAAAATCCCTATCCAACTTCACACCGCAAGCTCATAAATTCCATGGCCAACTTCAAACCGCTTGCTCATAAATCCCATGGCCGTCTCCAAACCGCTCGCTGATAAATTCCATGGCCAACTTCAAACCGCTTGCTCATAAATCCCATGGCCGTCTCCAAACCGCTCGCTGATAAATTCCATGGCCAACTTCACACCGCTCGCTCATAAATTCCATGACCAACTTTACACGGCTCGAACATAAATTCCATGGCTAATTTTATACCGCTCGCTCATAAATTCAATCGTTAATTTTACACCTCTCTCTCCTAAATTCCATAGCTAATTTCGCACCGCTCGCTCATAAATTCAAGGGCTAATGTCACACCGCTCGCTCACAAATTCCATGGCCAACTTTCCACCGCTTGCTCATAAATTCCATGGCCGACTTCAAACCGCTCGCTTATAAATTCCATGGCCATCTTCACATCGCTCGCTCATAGAATCCATGACTAACTTCGCACCGCCCGCTCATAAAATCCATGGCCAACTTCGGATCGCACGCCCATAAATTCCATACCCATCTTCGCACCGCTCGCTCATAAAATCCAGGGCCAACTTCACACCGCTAGCTCATAAATTCAAAGGCCAACTTCGCATTGCTCGCTTATAAATTCCATGGCCAACTTCACACCTCTCGCTCATAAATTCCACGGCCAACTTCACACCGCTCGCTCATAAAATTCATGGACATCTTCGCACCGCTCGCTCATAAATTCCAGAGATAACTGCACAACGCTCGCTCATAAATTTCATAGCTAATGTCGCACAGCTCACTTATAAATTCAATGGCTAATTTCACACCGCTCGCTCATAAATTCCATGGCCAACATCACACCACTAGCTCATAAATTCCATGGCCAACTTCACAACGCTCGCTCATAAATTCCATGGCCAACTTCACACCGCTCGCTCATAAAATGCATGGCCAACTTAAAACCGCTCGCTCATAAAATCCATAGCCAACTTAAAACCGCTCGCTCATAAAATTCATAGTCAACTTCACACCGCTCGTTCATCAATTCCATAACTATTTTCGCACCGGTCGCTCATAAATTCCATGGGCAACTTCATACCGCTCGCTCAAAAATTCCATAGCTAATTTCGCACCGCTCGCTCATAAATTCAAGGGCTAATTTCACACCGCTCTCTCACAAATTCCATGGCCAACTTTCCACCGCTTGCTCATAAATTCCATGGCCGACTTCAAACCGCTCGCTCATAATTTCCATGGCCAACTTCACACCGCTCGATCATAAATTCGATGGACAACTTCACGAAGCTTGAACATAAATTCCATGGCCAACTTCACACCGCTCGCTTATAAATTCCATGGCCATCTTCACATCGCTCGCTCATAAAATCCATGACCAAGTTCGCACCGCACGCTCATAAAATCCATGGCCAACTTCGGACCGCACGCCCATAAATTCCATACCCAACTTCGCACAGCTCGCTCATAAAATCCAGAGGCAACTTCACACCGCTAGCTCATAAATTCCAAGGCCAACTTCGCACCGCTCGCTTATAAATTCAAGGGCTAATTTCACACCGCTCGCTCTCAAATTCCATGGCCAACATTCCACCGCTTGCTCATAAATTCCATGGCCGACTTCAAACCGCTCGCTCATAATTTCCGTGGCCAACTTCACACCGCTCGCTCATAAATTCGATGGACAACTTCACGAAGCTTGAACATAAATTCCATGGCCAACTTCACACCGCTCGCTTATAAATTCCATGGCCATCTTCACATCGCTCGCTCATAAAATCCATGACCAACTTCGCACCGCACGCTCATAAAATCCATGGCCAACTTCGGACCGCACGCCCATAAATTCCATACCCAACTTCGCACCGCTCGCTCATAAAATCCAGAGCCAACTTCACACCGCTAGCTCATAAATTCCAAGGCCAACTTCGCATTGCTCGCTTATAAAATCCATGGCCAACTTCACACAGCTCGCTCATAAATTCCATGACCATCTTCAAACCGCCCGCTCATAAAATCCATATCCAACTTCACACCGCAAGCTCATAAATTCCATGGCCAACTTAGTACCGCTCGCTCATAAAATCCATAGTCAACTTCACACCGCTCGTTCATCAATTCCATAGCTAATTTCGCACCGGTCGCTCATAAATTCCATGGGCAACTTCATACCGCTCGCTCATAAATTGAAGGGCTTATTTCACACCGCTCGCTCATAAATGCCATGGCCAACTTCACACCACTCGCTCATAAATTCCATGACCAACTTCACACCACTCGTTCATAAATTCCACGGCCAACTTCGCACCGCTCGCTCATAAAATCCATGGACATCTTCGCACCGCTCGCTCATAAATCCGATTGATAACTTAGTACCGCTCGCTCATAAAATTCATAGTCAACTTCACACCGCTCGTTCATCAATTCCATAGCTAATTTCGCACCGGTCGCTCATAAATTCCATGGGCAACTTCATACCGCTCGCTCATAAATTCAAGGGCTAATTTCACACCGCTCGCTCATAAATGCCATGGCCAACTTCACACCACTCGCTCATAAATTCCATGGCCAACTTCACACCACTCGCTCATAAATTCCACGGCCAACTTAACACCGCTCGCTCATAAAATCCATGGACATCTTCGCACCGCTCGCTCATAAATTCCATAGCTAATTTCGCACCGGTCGCTCATAAATTCAATGGCTAATTTCACACCGCTCGTTCATGAATTCCATGGCTAATTTCACAAGGTTCGCTCATAAATTCCATGGCCAACTTCACACCACCCGCTCATAAATTCCATGGTTAACTTCGAACCGCTCGCTCATAAATTCCATCGCCAATTTCTCACCGCTCGCTCATAATTTCCATGACCAACTTAATACAGCTCGCTCATATATTCTATGGCTAATTTTATACTGCTCGCTCATAAATTCCGTGATCAACTTTACACCGCTCGAACATAAATTCAATAGCCAACTTCACACAGCTCGCTCATAAATTCCATGGCCATCTTCAAACCGCTAGCTCATATTTTCCACGGCCATCTTCACACCGCTCGCTCATAAAATCCAATTGCAACTTCGCACCGGTCGCTTATAAATTCCAGACTCAACTTCACACCGCTAGCTCATAAACTCCAAGGCCCACTTCGCACCGCTCGCTCATAAATTCCATGGCTAGTTTCACACCGCTCGCTCATAAATCCGATTGCCAACTTAATACCGCTCGCTCATAAATTCTATGGCCGACTTCACACCGCTCGCTTATAAATTCCATGGCCATCTTCACATCGCTCGCTCATAAAATCCATGGCCAACTTCGCACCGCACGCTCATAAAATCCATGGCCAACTTCGGACCGCACGCCCATAAATTCCATACCCAACTTCGCACCGCTCGCTCATCAAATCCAGAGCCAACTTCACACCGCTAGCTCATAAATTCCAAGGCCAACTTTGCATTGCTCGCTTATAAAATCCATGGCCAACTTCACACCGCTCGCTCATAAATCCGATTGCCAACTTAATACCGCTCGCTCATAAATTCTATGGCCAACTTCACACCGCTCGCTTATAAATTCCATGGCCATTTTCACATCGCTCGCTCATAAATTCCATGGCCAACTTCACACCACTCGCTCATAAATTCCATAGTTAATTTCGCACCTGTCGCTTATAAAATGCAGAGATAACTTCACAGCGCTCGCTCACAAATTTCATAGCTAATTGTCGCACAGCTCACTCATAAATTTCATAGCTAATTGTCGCACAGCTCACTCATAAATTCAATGGCTAATTTCACACCGCTAGCTCATAAATTCCAAGGCCAACTTCGCATTGCTCGCTCATAAATTCCAGAGCCAACTTCACATCGCTCGCTTATAAATTCCATAGCTAATGTTGCACTGCTTGCTCATAAATTCCATGGCCGACTTCAAACCGCTCGCTTATAAATTCCATGGCCATTTTCACATCGCTCGCTCATAAAATCCATGGCCAACTTAAAACCGCTCGCTCATAAAATCCATAGCCAACTTAAAACCGCTCGCTCATAAAATCCATAGTCAACTTCACACCGATCGTTCATCAATTCCATAACTATTTTCGCACCGGTCGCTCATAAATTCCATGGCCATCTTCAAACTGCTCGCTCATAATTTCCACGGCCAAGTTCACACCGCTCGCTCATAAAATCCATGGGCAACTTCGCACCGCTCGCTCATAAATTCCAAAGCCAACTTCACACCGCTACCTCATAAATTCCAAGGCCAACTATGCACTGCGCGCTCATAAATTCCATAGTCTACTTCGCACCGCTAGCTCATAAATTCCATGGTCAACTTAGTACCGCTCGCTCATAAAATCCATAGTCAACTTCACACCGCTCGTTCGTGAATTCCAGAGATAACTGCACAGCGCTCGCTCATAAATTTCGTAGCTAATGTCGCACAGCTCACTCATAAATTCAATGGCTAATTTCACACCGCTCGCTCATAAATTCCATGGCCAACATCACACCACTAGCTCATAAAGTCCATGACCAACGTCACACGGCTCGAACATAAATTCCATGGCCAACTTCACACCGCTCGCTCATAAATTCCATGGCCATCTTCAAACCGCCCGCTCATATAATCCCTATCCAACTTCACACCGCAAGCTCATAAATTCCATGGCCAACTTAGTACCGCTCGCTCATAAAATCCATAGTCAACTTCACACCGCTCGTTCATCAATTCCATAGCTAATTTCGCACCGGTCGCTCATAAATTCCATGGGCAACTTCATACCGCTCGCTCATAAATTCAAGGGCTAATTTCACACCGCTCGAACATAAATTCCATGGCCAACTTCAAACCGCTTGCTCATAAATCCCATGGCCGTCTCCAAACCGCTCGCTGATAAATTCCATGGCCAACTTCACACCGCTCGCTCATAAATTCCATGACCAACTTTACACGGCTCGAACATAAATTCCATGGCTAATTTTATACCGCTCGCTCATAAATTCAATCGTTAATTTTACACCTCTCTCTCCTAAATTCCATAGCTAGTTTCGCACAGCTCACTCATAAATTCAATGGCTAATTTCACACCGCTCGCACATAAATTCCATGGCCAACTTCACACCGCTCGCTCATAAAATCCATAGCCAACTTAAAACCGCTCGCTCATAAAATCCATAGTCAACTTCACACCGCTCGTTCATCAATTCCATAACTATTTTCGCACCGGTCGCTCATAAATTCCATGGGCAACTTCATACCGCTCGCTCAAAAATTCCATAGCTAATTTCGCACCGCTCGCTCATAAATTCAAGGGCTAATGTCACACCGCTCGCTCACAAATTCCATGGCCAACTTTCCACCGCTCGCTCATAAATTCCATGGCCAACATCACACCACTAGCTCATAAAGTCTATGACCAACGTCACACGGCTCGAACATAAATTCCATGGCCAACTTCACACCGCTCGCTCATAAATTCCACGGCCATCTTCAAACCGCCCGCTCATAAAATCCCTATCCAACTTCACACCGCAAGCTCATAAATTCCATGGCCAACTTAGTACCGCTCGCTCATAAAATCCATAGTCAACTTCACACCACTCGTTCATCAATTCCATAGCTAATTTCGCACCGGTCGCTCATAAATTCCATGGGCAACTTCATACCGCTCGCTCATAAATTCAAGGGCTAATTTCACACCGCTCGAACATAAATTCCATGGCCAACTTCAAACCTCTTGCTCATAAATCCCATGGCCGTCTCCAAACCGCTCGCTGATAAATTCCATGGCCAACTTCACACCGCTCGCTCTTAAATTCCATGACCAACTTTACACGGCTCGAACATAAATTCCATGGCTAATTTTATACCGCTCGCTCATAAATTCAATCGTTAATTTTACACCTCTCTCTCCTAAATTCCATAGCTAATTTCGCACCGCTCGCTCATAAATTCAAGGGCTAATGTCACACCGCTCGCTCACAAATTCCATGGCCAACTTTCCACCGCTTGCTCATAAATTCCATGGCCGACTTCAAACCGCTCGCTCATAAATTCCATGGGCAACTTCATACCGCTCGCTCATAAATTCAAGGGCTAATTTCACACCGCTCGCTCATAAATGCCATGGCCAACTTCACACCACTCGCTCATAAATTCCATGGCCAACTTCACACCACTCGCTCATAAATTCCACGGCCAACTTAACACCGCTCGCTCATCAAATCCATGGACATCTTCGCACCGCTCGCTCATAAATTCCATAGCTAATTTCGCACCGGTCGCTCATAAATTCAATGGCTAATTTCACACCGCTCGTTCATGAATTCCATGGCTAATTTCACAAGGTTCGCTCATAAATTCCATGGCCAACTTCACACCGCCCGCTCATAAATTCCATGGTTAACTTCGAACCGCTCGCTCATAAATTCCATCGCCAATTTCTCACCGCTCGCTCATAATTTCCATGACCAACTTAATACAGCTCGCTCATATATTCTATGGCTAATTTTATACTGCTCGCTCATAAATTCCGTGATCAACTTTACACCGCTCGAACATAAATTCAATAGCCAACTTCACACAGCTCGCTCATAAATTCCATGGCCATCTTCAAACCGCTAGCTCATATTTTCCACGGCCATCTTCACACCGCTCGCTCATAAAATCCAATTGCAACTTCGCACCGGTCGCTTATAAATTCCAGACTCAACTTCACACCGCTAGCTCATAAACTCCAAGGCCAACTTCGCACCGCTCGCTCATAAATTCCATGGCTAGTTTCACACCGCTCGCTCATAAATTCCGCGGCCACCTGCACACAGCTCGCTAATAAATTCCACGGACAACTTCACACCGCTCGCTCATAAATTCCATGGGCAACTTCATACCGCTCGCTCATAAATTCTATGGACAACTTCACACCGCTCGCTTATAAATTCCATGGCCATTTTCACATCGCTCGCTCATAAATTCCATGGCCAACTTCACACCACTCGCTCATAAATTCCACGGCCAACTTCACACCGCTCGCTCATAAAATCCATGGACTTCTTCACACCGCTCGCTCATAAATTCAATGGTTAATTTCACACCTCTCGCTCATAAATTCAATGGCTAATTTCACACCGCTCGTTCATGAATTCCATGGCTAATTTCACAAGGTTCGCTCATAAATTCCATGGCCAACTTCACACCGCCCGCTCATAAATTCCATGGTTAACTTCGAACCGCTCGCTCATAAATTCCATCGCCAATTTCTCACCGCTCGCTCATAATTTCCATGACCAACTTAATACAGCTCGCTCATATATTCTATGGCTAATTTTATACTGCTCGCTCATAAATTCCGTGATCAACTTTACACCGCTCGAACATAAATTCAATAGCCAACTTCACACAGCTCGCTCATAAATTCCATGGCCATCTTCAAACCGCTAGCTCATATTTTCCACGGCCATCTTCACACCGCTCGCTCATAAAATCCAATTGCAACTTCGCACCGGTCGCTTATAAATTCCAGACTCAACTTCACACCGCTAGCTCATAAACTCCAAGGCCAACTTCGCACCGCTCGCTCATAAATTCCATGGCTAGTTTCACACCGCTCGCTCATAAATTCCGCGGCCACCTGCACACAGCTCGCTAATAAATTCCACGGACAACTTCACACCGTTCGCTCATAAATTCGATTGCCAACTTAATACCGCTCGCTCATAAATTCTATGGACAACTTCACACCGCTCGCTTATAAATTCCATGGCCATTTTCACATCGCTCGCTCATAAATTCCATGGCCAACTTCACACCACTCGCTCATAAATTCCACGGCCAACTTCACACCGCTCGCTCATAAAATCCATGGACTTCTTCACACCGCTCGCTCATAAATTCAATGGTTAATTTCACACCTCTCGCTCATAAATTCCATAGCTAGTTTCGCAAAGCTCACTCATAAATTCAATGGCTAATTTCACACCTCTCGCTCATAAATTCCATAGCTAGTTTCGCAAAGCTCACTCATAAATTCAATGGCTAATTTCACACCGCTCGCTCATAAATTCCATGGCCAACTTTACACCACTCGCTCATAAATTCCATAGCCAACTTCGCACCGCTCGCTCGTAAATTCCATGGCCAACTTCACACGGTTCGCTCATAAATTCCATGACCAACTTAATACCGCTCGCTCATATATTCTATGGCTAATTTTATACCGCTCGCTCATAAATTCCATGACCAACTTCACACCACTCGCTCATAAATTCCACGGCCAACTTCACACCGCTCGCTCATAAAATCCATGGACATCTTCGCACCGCTCGCTCATAACTTCCAGAGATAACTGCACAACGCTCGCTCATAAATTTCATAGCTAATGTCGCACAGCTCACTCATAAATTCAATGGCTAATTTCACACCGCTCGCTCATAAATTCCATGGCCAACTTCGCACCGCTCGCTTATAAAATCCAGAGCCAACTTCACACAGCTAGCTCATAAATTCCAAGGCCAACTATGCACTGCGCGTTCATAAATTCCATAGTCTACTTCACACCGCTAGCTCATAAATTCCATGGCCAACTTAGTACCGCTGGCTCATAAAATCCATAGTCAACTTCACACCGCTCGTTCATCAATTCCATAGCTAATTTCGCACCTGTCGCTTATAAAATGCAGAGATAACTTCACAGCGATCGCTCATAAATTTCATAGCTAATTGTCGCACAGCTCACTCATAAATTTCATAGCTAATTGTCGCACAGCTCACTCATAAATTCAATGGCTAATTTCACACCGCTAGCTCATAAATTCCAAGGCCAACTTCGCATTGCTCGCTCATAAATTCCAGAGCCAACTTCACATCGCTCGCTTATAAATTCCATAGCTAATGTTGCACTGCTCGCTCATAAATTCCATGGCCAAATTCACACGGCTCGCTCATAAAATCCATAGCCAATTTCTCACCGCTCGCTCATGATTTCCATGACCAACTTAATACCGCTCGGTCATATATTCTATGGCTAATTTTATACCGCTCGCTCATAAATTCCATGGCCATCTTCAAACTGCTCGCTCATAATTTCCACGGCCAACTTCACACCGCTCGCTCATAAAATCCATGGGCAACTTCGCACCGCTCGCTCATAAATTCCAAAGCCAACTTCACACCGCTACCTCATAAATTCTAAGGCCAACTATGCACTGCGCGCTCATAAATTCCATAGTCTACTTCGCACCGCTAGCTCATAAATTCCATGGCCAACTTAGTACCGCTCGCTCATAAAATCCATAGTCAACTTCACACCGCTCGTTCGTGAATTCCAGAGATAACTGCACAGCGCTCGCTCATAAATTTCATAGCTAATGTCGCACAGCTCACTCATAAATTCAATGGCTAATTTCACACCGCTCGCTCATAAATTCCATGGCCAACATCACACCACTAGCTCATAAAGTCCATGACCAACGTCACACGGCTCGAACATAAATTCCATGGCCAACTTCACACCGCTCGCTCATAAATTCCATGGCCATCTTCAAACCGCCCGCTCATAAAATCCCTATCCAACTTCACACCGCAAGCTCATAAATTCCATGGCCAACTTAGTACCGCTCGCTCATAAAATCCATAGTCAACTTCACACCGCTCGTTCATCAATTCCATAGCTAATTTCGCACCGGTCGCTCATAAATTCCATGGGCAACTTCATACCGCTCGCTCATAAATTCAAGGGCTAATTTCACACCGCTCGAACATAAATTCCATGGCCAACTTCAAACCGCTTGCTCATAAATCCCATGGCCGTCTCCAAACCGCTCGCTGATAAATTCCATGGCCAACTTCACACCGCTCGCTCATAAATTCCATGACCAACTTTACACGGCTCGAACATAAATTCCATGGCTAATTTTATACCGCTCGCTCATAAATTCAATCGTTAATTTTACACCTCTCTCTCCTAAATTCCATAGCTAGTTTCGCACAGCTCACTCATAAATTCAATGGCTAATTTCACACCGCTCGCACATAAATTCCATGGCCAACTTCACACCGCTCGCTCATAAAATCCATAGCCAACTTAAAACCGCTCGCTCATAAAATCCATAGTCAACTTCACACCGCTCGTTCATCAATTCCATAACTATTTTCGCACCGGTCGCTCATAAATTCCATGGGCAACTTCATACCGCTCGCTCAAAAATTCCATAGCTAATTTCGCACCGCTCGCTCATAAATTCAAGGGCTAATGTCACACCGCTCGCTCACAAATTCCATGGCCAACTTTCCACCACTCGCTCATAAATTCCATGGCCAACATCACACCACTAGCTCATAAAGTCCATGACCAACGTCACACGGCTCGAACATAAATTCCATGGCCAACTTCACACCGCTCGCTCATAAATTCCATGGCCATCTTCAAACCGCCCGCTCATAAAATCCCTATCCAACTTCACACCGCAAGCTCATAAATTCCATGGCCAACTTAGTACCGCTCGCTCATAAAATCCATAGTCAACTTCACACCACTCGTTCATCAATTCCATAGCTAATTTCGCACCGGTCGCTCATAAATTCCAGGGGCAACTTCATACCGCTCGCTCATAAATTCAAGGGCTAATTTCACACCGCTCGAACATAAATTCCATGGCCAACTTCAAACCGCTTGCTCATAAATCCCATGGCCGTCTCCAAACCGCTCGCTGATAAATTCCATGGCCAACTTCACACCGCTCGCTCATAAATTCCATGACCAACTTTACACGGCTCGAACATAAATTCCATGGATAATTTTATACCGCTCGCTCATAAATTCAATCGTTAATTTTACACCTCTCTCTCCTAAATTCCATAGCTAGTTTCGCCCAGCTCACTCATAAATTCAATGGCCAACTTCACACCGCTCGCTTATAAATTCCATGGCCATTTTCACATCGCTCGCTCATAAATTCCATGGCCAACTTCACACCACTCGCTCATAAATTCCACGGCCAACTTCACACCGCTCGCTCATAAATTCCATGGCCAACTTCACACCACTCGCTCATAAATTCCACGGCCAACTTCACACCGCTCGCTCATAAAATCCATGGACATCTTCACACGGCTCGCTCATAAATTCAATGGTTAATTTCACACCACTCGCTCATAAATTCCATAGCTAGTTTCGCACAGCTCGCTCATAAATTCAATGGCTAATTTCACACCGCTCGCTCATAAATTCCATGGCCAACTTCACACCACTCGCTCATAAATTCCATAGCTAACTTCGCACCGCTCGCTCGTAAATTCCATGGCCAACTTCACACGGTACGCTCATAAATTCCATGACCGACTTAATACCGCTCGCTCATATATTCTATGGCTAATTTTATACCGCTCGCTCATAAATTCCATGACCAACTTTACACCGCTCGAACATAAATTCCATGGCCAACTTCAAACCGCATGCTCATAAATTCCATGGCCATCTCCAAACCGCTCGCTGATAAATTCCATGGCCAACTTCACACCGCTCGCTCATAAATTCCATGACCAACTTTACACGGCTCGAACATAAATTCCATGGCTAATTTTATACCGCTCGCTCATAAATTCAATCGTTAATTTTACACCTCTCTCTCCTAAATTCCATAGCTAGTTTCGCACAGCTCACTCATAAATTCAATGGCTAATTTCACACCGCTCCCTCATAAATTCCATGGCCAACTTCACACCGCTCGCTCATAAAATCCATAGCCAACTTAAAACCGCTCGCTCATAAAATCCATAGTCAACTTCACACCGCTCGTTCATCAATTCCATAACTATTTTCGCACCGGTCGCTCATAAATTCCATGGGCAACTTCATACCGCTCGCTCAAAAATTCCATAGCTAATTTCGCACCGCTCGCTCATAAATTCAAGGGCTAATGTCACACCGCTCGCTCACAAATTCCATGGCCAACTTTCCACCGCTTGCTCATAAATTCCATGGCCGACTTCAAACCGCTCGCTCATAATTTCCGTGGCCAACTTCACACCGCTCGCTCATAAATTCGATGGACAACTTCACGAAGCTTGAACATAAATTCCACGGCCAACTTCACACCGCTCGCTCATAAATCCGATTGCCAACTTAATACCGCTCGCACATAAATTCAATGGCTAATTTCACACCGCTCGCTCATAAATTCCATGGCCGACATCACACCACTAGCTCATAAATTCCATGGCCAACTTCACACGGCTCGCTCATAAAATCCATAGCCAATTTCACACCGCTCGCTCATAAATTCAATGGTTAATTTCACACCTCTCGCTCATAAATTCCATAGCTAGTTTCAAACAGCTCACTCATAAATTCAATGGCTAATTTCACACCGCTCGCTCATAAATTCCATGGCCAACTTCAAACCACTCGCTCATAAATTCCATAGCCAACTTCGCACCGCTCGCTCGTAAATTCCATGGCCAACTTCACACGGTTCGCTCATAAATTCCATGACCAACTTAATACCGCTCGCTCATAGATTCTATGGCTAATTTTAAACCGCTCGCTCATAAAATCCATAGTCAACTTCACACCGATCGTTCATCAATTCCATAACTATTTTCGCACCGGTCGCTCATAAATTCCATGGGCAACTTCATACCGCTCGCTCAAAAATTCCATAGCTAATTTCGCACCGCTCGCTCATAAATCCGATTGCCAACTTAATACCGCTCGCTCATAAATTCTATGGCCGACTTCACACCGCTCGCTTATAAATTCCATGGCCATCTTCACATCGCTCGCTCATAAAATCCATGGCCAACTTCGCACCGCACGCTCATAAAATCCATGGCCAACTTCGGACCGCACGCCCATAAATTCCATACCCAACTTCGCACCGCTCGCTCATCAAATCCAGAGCCAACTTCACACCGCTAGCTCATAAATTCCAAGGCCAACTTTGCATTGCTCGCTTATAAAATCCATGGCCAACTTCACACCGCTCGCTCATAAATCCGATTGCCAACTTAATACCGCTCGCTCATAAATTCTATGGCCAACTTCACACCGCTCGCTTATAAATTCCATGGCCATTTTCACATCGCTCGCTCATAAATTCCATGGCCAACTTCACACCACTCGCTCATAAATTCCATAGTTAATTTCGCACCTGTCGCTTATAAAATGCAGAGATAACTTCACAGCGCTCGCTCACAAATTTCATAGCTAATTGTCGCACAGCTCACTCATAAATTTCATAGCTAATTGTCGCACAGCTCACTCATAAATTCAATGGCTAATTTCACACCGCTAGCTCATAAATTCCAAGGCCAACTTCGCATTGCTCGCTCATAAATTCCAGAGCCAACTTCACATCGCTCGCTTATAAATTCCATAGCTAATGTTGCACTGCTTGCTCATAAATTCCATGGCCGACTTCAAACCGCTCGCTTATAAATTCCATGGCCATTTTCACATCGCTCGCTCATAAAATCCATGGCCAACTTAAAACCGCTCGCTCATAAAATCCATAGCCAACTTAAAACCGCTCGCTCATAAAATCCATAGTCAACTTCACACCGATCGTTCATCAATTCCATAACTATTTTCGCACCGGTCGCTCATAAATTCCATGGCCATCTTCAAACTGCTCGCTCATAATTTCCACGGCCAAGTTCACACCGCTCGCTCATAAAATCCATGGGCAACTTCGCACCGCTCGCTCATAAATTCCAAAGCCAACTTCACACCGCTACCTCATAAATTCCAAGGCCAACTATGCACTGCGCGCTCATAAATTCCATAGTCTACTTCGCACCGCTAGCTCATAAATTCCATGGTCAACTTAGTACCGCTCGCTCATAAAATCCATAGTCAACTTCACACCGCTCGTTCGTGAATTCCAGAGATAACTGCACAGCGCTCGCTCATAAATTTCGTAGCTAATGTCGCACAGCTCACTCATAAATTCAATGGCTAATTTCACACCGCTCGCTCATAAATTCCATGGCCAACATCACACCACTAGCTCATAAAGTCCATGACCAACGTCACACGGCTCGAACATAAATTCCATGGCCAACTTCACACCGCTCGCTCATAAATTCCATGGCCATCTTCAAACCGCCCGCTCATATAATCCCTATCCAACTTCACACCGCAAGCTCATAAATTCCATGGCCAACTTAGTACCGCTCGCTCATAAAATCCATAGTCAACTTCACACCGCTCGTTCATCAATTCCATAGCTAATTTCGCACCGGTCGCTCATAAATTCCATGGGCAACTTCATACCGCTCGCTCATAAATTCAAGGGCTAATTTCACACCGCTCGAACATAAATTCCATGGCCAACTTCAAACCGCTTGCTCATAAATCCCATGGCCGTCTCCAAACCGCTCGCTGATAAATTCCATGGCCAACTTCACACCGCTCGCTCATAAATTCCATGACCAACTTTACACGGCTCGAACATAAATTCCATGGCTAATTTTATACCGCTCGCTCATAAATTCAATCGTTAATTTTACCCCTCTCTCTCCTAAATTCCATAGCTAGTTTCGCACAGCTCACTCATAAATTCAATGGCTAATTTCACACCGCTCGCACATAAATTCCATGGCCAACTTCACACCGCTCGCTCATAAAATCCATAGCCAACTTAAAACCGCTCGCTCATAAAATCCATAGTCAACTTCACACCGCTCGTTCATCAATTCCATAACTATTTTCGCACCGGTCGCTCATAAATTCCATGGGCAACTTCATACCGCTCGCTCAAAAATTCCATAGCTAATTTCGCACCGCTCGCTCATAAATCCGATTGCCAACTTAATACCGCTCGCTCATAAATTCTATGGCCGACTTCACACCGCTCGCTTAAAATTCCATGGCCATCTTCACATCGCTCGCTCATAAAATCCATGGCCAACTTCGCACCGCACGCTCATAAAATCCATGGCCAACTTCGGACCGCACGCCCATAAATTCCATACCCAACTTCGCACCGCTCGCTCATCAAATCCAGAGCCAACTTCACACCGCTAGCTCATAAATTCCAAGGCCAACTTCGCATTGCTCGCTTATAAAATACATGGCCAACTTCACACCGCTCGCTCATAAATCCGATTGCCAACTTAATACCGCTCGCTCATAAATTCTATGGCCAACTTCACACCGCTCGCTTATAAATTTCATGGCCATTTTCACATCGCTCGCTCATAAATTCCATGGCCAACTTCACACCACTCGCTCATAAATTCCACGGCCAATTTCACACCGCTCGCTCATAAAATTCATGGACATCTTCGCACCGCTCGCTCATAAATTCCAGAGATAACTGCACAACGCTCGCTCATAAATTTCATAGCTGATGTCGCACAGCTCTCTCATAAATTCAATGGCTAATTTCACACCGCTCGCTCATAAATTCCATGACCAACATCACACCACTAGCTCGTAAATTCCATGGCCAACTTCACACGGCTCGCTCATAAAATCCATAGTCAACTTCACACCGATCGTTCATCAATTCCATAACTATTTTCGCACCGGTCGCTCATAAATTCCATGGCCATCTTCAAACTGCTCGCTCATAATTTCCACGGCCAAGTTCACACCGCTCGCTCATAAAATCCATGGGCAACTTCGCACCGCTCGCTCATAAATTCCAAAGCCAACTTCACACCGCTACCTCATAAATTCCAAGGCCAACTATGCACTGCGCGCTCATAAATTCCATAGTCTACTTCGCACCGCTAGCTCATAAATTCCATGGTCAACTTAGTACCGCTCGCTCATAAAATCCATAGTCAACTTCACACCGCTCGTTCGTGAATTCCAGAGATAACTGCACAGCGCTCGCTCATAAATTTCGTAGCTAATGTCGCACAGCTCACTCATAAATTCAATGGCTAATTTCACACCGCTCGCTCATAAATTCCATGGCCAACATCACACCACTAGCTCATAAAGTCCATGACCAACGTCACACGGCTCGAACATAAATTCCATGGCCAACTTCACACCGCTCGCTCATAAATTCCATGGCCATCTTCAAACCGCCCGCTCATATAATCCCTATCCAACTTCACACCGCAAGCTCATAAATTCCATGGCCAACTTAGTACCGCTCGCTCATAAAATCCATAGTCAACTTCACACCGCTCGTTCATCAATTCCATAGCTAATTTCGCACCGGTCGCTCATAAATTCCATGGGCAACTTCATACCGCTCGCTCATAAATTCAAGGGCTAATTTCACACCGCTCGAACATAAATTCCATGGCCAACTTCAAACCGCTTGCTCATAAATCCCATGGCCGTCTCCAAACCGCTCGCTGATAAATTCCATGGCCAACTTCACACCGCTCGCTCATAAATTCCATGACCAACTTTACACGGCTCGAACATAAATTCCATGGCTAATTTTATACCGCTCGCTCATAAATTCAATCGTTAATTTTACCCCTCTCTCTCCTAAATTCCATAGCTAGTTTCGCACAGCTCACTCATAAATTCAATGGCTAATTTCACACCGCTCGCACATAAATTCCATGGCCAACTTCACACCGCTCGCTCATAAAATCCATAGCCAACTTAAAACCGCTCGCTCATAAAATCCATAGTCAACTTCACACCGCTCGTTCATCAATTCCATAACTATTTTCGCACCGGTCGCTCATAAATTCCATGGGCAACTTCATACCGCTCGCTCAAAAATTCCATAGCTAATTTCGCACCGCTCGCTCATAAATCCGATTGCCAACTTAATACCGCTCGCTCATAAATTCTATGGCCGACTTCACACCGCTCGCTTAAAATTCCATGGCCATCTTCACATCGCTCGCTCATAAAATCCATGGCCAACTTCGCACCGCACGCTCATAAAATCCATGGCCAACTTCGGACCGCACGCCCATAAATTCCATACCCAACTTCGCACCGCTCGCTCATCAAATCCAGAGCCAACTTCACACCGCTAGCTCATAAATTCCAAGGCCAACTTCGCATTGCTCGCTTATAAAATACATGGCCAACTTCACACCGCTCGCTCATAAATCCGATTGCCAACTTAATACCGCTCGCTCATAAATTCTATGGCCAACTTCACACCGCTCGCTTATAAATTTCATGGCCATTTTCACATCGCTCGCTCATAAATTCCATGGCCAACTTCACACCACTCGCTCATAAATTCCACGGCCAATTTCACACCGCTCGCTCATAAAATTCATGGACATCTTCGCACCGCTCGCTCATAAATTCCAGAGATAACTGCACAACGCTCGCTCATAAATTTCATAGCTGATGTCGCACAGCTCTCTCATAAATTCAATGGCTAATTTCACACCGCTCGCTCATAAATTCCATGACCAACATCACACCACTAGCTCGTAAATTCCATGGCCAACTTCACACGGCTCGCTCATAAAATCCATAGCCAATTTCACACCGCTCGCTCATAAATTCAATGGTTAATTTCACACCTCTCGCTCATAAATTCCATAGCTACTTTCGCACAGCTCACTCATAAATTCAATGGCTAATCTCACACCGCTCGCTCATAAATTCCATTGCCAACTTCACACGGCTCGAACGTAAATTCCATGGCTAATTTTATACCGCTCGCTCATAAATTCAATCGTTAATTTTACACCTCTCTCTCATAAATTCCATAGCCAGTTTCGCACAGCTCACTCATAAATTCAATGGCTAATTTCACACCGCTCGCTCATAAATTCCATGGCCAACTTCACAACGATCGCTCATAAAATCCATAGCCAACTTAAAACCGCTCGCTCATAAAATCCATAGTCAACTTCACACCGCTCGTTCATCAATTCCATAACTATTTTCGCACCGGTCGCTCATAAATTCCATGGGCAACTTCATACCGCTAGCTCAAAAATTCCATAGCTAATTTCGCACCGCTCGCTCATAAATTCAAGGGCTAATTTCACACCGCTCGCTCATAAATCCGATTGCCAACTTAATACCGCTCGCTCATAAATTCTATGGCCAACTTCACACCGCTCGCTTATAAATTCCATGTCCATCTTCACATCGCACGCCGATAAATTCCATACCCAACTTCGCACCGCTCGCTCATAAAATCCAGAGCCAACTTCACACCGCTAGCTCATAAATTCCAAGGTTAACTTCGCATTGCTCGCTTATAAATTCCATGGCCATCTTCACACGCCTCGCTCATAAAATCCATAGCCAATTTCACACCGCTCGCTCACAAATTCAATGGTTAATTTCACACCTCTCGCTCATAAATTCCATAGCTAGTTTCGCACAGCTCACTCATAAATTTAATGGCTAATTTCACACCGCTCGCTCATAAATTCCATGGCCAACTTCACACCACTCGCTCATAAATTCCATAGCCAACTTCGCACCGCTCGCTCGTAAATTCCATGGCCAACTTCACACGGTTCGCTCATAAATTCCATGACCAACTTAATACCGCTCGCTCATATATTCTATGGCTAATTTTATACCGCTCGCTAATAAATTCCATGACCAACTTTACACCGCTCGAACATAAATTCCATGGTCAACTTCAAACCGCATGCTCAAAAATTCCATGGCCATCTCCAAACCGCTCGCTGCAAAATTCCATGGCCATCTTCAAACCGCCCGCTCATAAAATCCATATCCAACTTCACACCGCAAGCTCATAAATTCCATGGCCAACTTAGTACCGCTCGCTCATAAAATCCATAGTCAACTTCACACCGCTCGCTCATAAATTCCATGACCAACGTCACACGGCTCGAACATAAATTCCATGGCCAACTTCACACCGCTCGCTCATAAATCCGATTGCCAACTTAATACCGCTCGCTCATAAATTCTATGGCCAACTTCACACCGCTCGCTTATAAATTCCATGGCCATCTTCACATCGCTCGCTCATAAAATCCATGACCAACTTCGCACCGCACGCTCATAAAATCCATGGCCAACTTCGGACCGCACGCCCATAAATTCCATACCCAACTTCGCACCGCTCGCTCATCAAATCCAGAGCCAACTTCACACCGCTAGCTCATAAATTCCAAGGCCAACTTCGCGTTGCTCGCTTATTAAATCCATGGCCAACTTCACACAGCTCGCTCATAAATTCCATGACCATCTTCAAACCGCCCGCTCATAAAATCCATATCCAACTTCACACCGCTCGCTCATAAATCCGATTGCCAACTTAATACCGCTCGCTCATAAATTCTATGGCCAACTTCACACCGCTCGCTCATAAAATCCATGGACATCTTCGCACCGCTCGCTCATAAATTCCAGAGATAACTGCACAACGCTCGCTCATAAATTTCATAGCTAATGTCGCACAGCTCACTCATAAATTCAATGGCTAATTTCACACCGCTCGCTCATAAATGCCATGGCCAACTTCACACCACTCGCTCATAAATTCCATGGCCAACTTCACACCACTCGCTCATAAATTCCACGGCCAACTTAACACCGCTCGCTCATAAAATCCATGGACATCTTCGCACCGCTCGCTCATAAATTCCATAGCTAATTTCGCACCGGTCGCTCATAAATTCAATGGCTAATTTCACACCGCTCGTTCATGAATTCCATGGCTAATTTCACAAGGTTCGCTCATAAATTCCATGGCCAACTTCACACCACCCGCTCATAAATCCCATGGTTAACTTCGAACCGCTCGCTCATAAATTCCATCGCCAATTTCTCACCGCTCGCTCATAATTTCCATGACCAACTTAATACAGCTCGCTCATATATTCTATGGCTAATTTTATACTGCTCGCTCATAAATTCCGTGATCAACTTTACACCGCTCGAACATAAATTCAATAGCCAACTTCACACAGCTCGCTCATAAATTCCATGGCCATCTTCAAACCGCTAGCTCATATTTTCCACGGCCATCTTCACACCGCTCGCTCATAAAATCCAATTGCAACTTCGCACCGGTCGCTTATAAATTCCAGACTCAACTTCACACCGCTAGCTCATAAACTCCAAGGCCCACTTCGCACCGCTCGCTCATAAATTCCATGGCTAGTTTCACACCGCTCGCTCATAAATTCCGCGGCCACCTGCACACAGCTCGCTAATAAATTCCACGGACAACTTCACACCGTTCGCTCATAAATTCGATTGCCAACTTAATACCGCTCGCTCATAAATTCTATGGACAACTTCACACCGCTCGCTTATAAATTCCATGGCCATTTTCACATCGCTCGCTCATAAATTCCATGGCCAACTTCACACCACTCGCTCATAAATTCCACGGCCAACTTCACACCGCTCGCTCATAAAATCCATGGACATCTTCACACCGCTCGCTCATAAATTCAATGGTTAATTTCACACCTCTCGCTCATAAATTCCATAGCTAGTTTCGCAAAGCTCACTCATAAATTCAATGGCTAATTTCACACCTCTCGCTCATAAATTCCATAGATAGTTTCACAAAGCTCACTCATAAATTCAATGGCTAATTTCACACCGCTCGCTCATAAATTCCATGGCCAACTTCACACCACTCGCTCATAAATTCCATAGCCAACTTCGCACCGCTCGCTCGTAAATTCCATGGCCAACTTCACACGGTTCGCTCATAAATTCCATGACCAACTTAATACCGCTCGCTCATATATTCTATGGCTAATTTTATACCGCTCGCTCATAAATTCCATGACCAACTTCACACCACTCGCTCATAAATTCCACGGCCAACTTCACACCGCTCGCTCATAAAATCCATGGACATCTTCGCACCGCTCGCTCATAAATTCCAGAGATAACTGCACAACGCTCGCTCATAAATTTCATAGCTAATGTCGCACAGCTCACTCATAAATTTCATAGCTAATTGTCGCACAGCTCACTCATAAATTCAATGGCTAATTTCACACCGCTCGCTCATACATTCCATGGCCAACTTCACACCACTCGCTCATAAATTCCATAGCTAACTTCGCACCGCTCGCTCGTAAATTCCATGGCCAACTTCACACGGTTCGCTCATAAATTCCATGACCAACTTAATACCGCTCGCTCATATATTCTATGGCTAATTTTATACCGCTCGCTCATAAATTCCATGACCAACTTTACACCGCTCGAACATAAATTCCATGGCCAACTTCACACCACTCGCTCATAAATTCCATGGCCATCTTCAAACCGCCCGCTCATAAAATCCCTATCCAACTTCACACCGCAAGCTCATAAATTCCATGGCCAACTTAGTACCGCTCGCTCATAAAATCCATAGTCAACTTCACACCACTCGTTCATCAATTCCATAGCTAATTTCGCACCGGTCGCTCATAAATTCCATGGGCAACTTCATACCGCTCGCTCATAAATTCAAGGGCTAATTTCACACCGCTCGAACATAAATTCCATGGCCAACTTCAAACCGCTTGCTCATAAATCCCATGGCCGTCTCCAAACCGCTCGCTGATAAATTCCATGGCCAACTTCACACCGCTCGCTCATAAATTCCTTGACCAACTTTACACGGCTCGAACATAAATTCCATGGCTAATTTTATACCGCTCGCTCATAAATTCAATCGTTAATTTTACACCTCTCTCTCCTAAATTCCATAGCTAATTTCGCACCGCTCGCTCATAAATTCAAGGGCTAATGTCACACCGCTCGCTCACAAATTCCATGGCCAACTTTCCACCGCTTGCTCATAAATTCCATGGCCGACTTCACACGGCTCGCTC
The DNA here is from genome assembly GCA_964016905.1 of Perithous albicinctus. Taxonomy (NCBI): domain Eukaryota; kingdom Metazoa; phylum Arthropoda; class Insecta; order Hymenoptera; family Ichneumonidae; genus Perithous; species Perithous albicinctus. The sequence continues at coordinate 3,877,333 of OZ024698.1, read as the reverse complement.
ATAAAATCCATAGCCAATTTCACACCGCTCGCTCACAAATTCAATGGTTAATTTCACACCTCTCGCTCATAAAGTCCATAGCTAGTTTCGCACAGCTCACTCATAAATTCAATAGCTAATTTCACACCGCTCGCGCATAAAGCCATGGCCAACTTCACACCACTCGCTCATAAATTCCATGGCCAACTTCACACGGCTCGCTCATAAAATTCATAGACAATTTCACACCGCTCGCTCAGAATTTCCATGACCAACTTAATACCGCTCGGTCATATATTCTATGGCTAATTTTATACCGCTCGCTCATAAATTCCGTGTAAAACTTTACACCGCTCGAACATAAATTCAATAGCTAACTTCACACCGCTTGCTCATAAATTCCATGGCCATCTTCAAACCGCTCGCTCATAATTTCGATGGCCAACTTCACACCTCTCGCTCATAAAATCCATGGCCAACTTCGCACCGCTCGCTTATAAAATCCAGAGCCAACTTCACACAGCTAGCTCATAAATTCCAAGGCCAACTATGCACTGCGCGCTCATAAATTCCATAGTCTACTTCACACCGCTAGCTCATAAATTCCATGGACAACTTAGTACCGCTGGCTCATAAAATCCATAGTCAACTTCACACCGCTCGTTCATCAATTCCATAGCTAATTTCGCACCTGTCGCTTATAAAATGCAGAGATAACTTCACAGCGCTCGCTCACAAATTTCATAGCTAATTGTCGCACAGCTCACTCATAAATTTCATAGCTAATTGTCGCACAGCTCACTCATAAATTCAATGGCTAATTTCACACCGCTAGCTCATAAATTCCAAGGCCAACTTCGCATTGCTCGCTCATAAATTCCAGAGCCAACTTCACATCGCTCGCTTATAAATTCCATAGCTAATGTTGCACTGCTCGCTCATAAACTCCAAGGCCAACTTCGCACCGCTCGCTCATAAATTCCATGGCTAGTTTCACACCGCTCGCTCATAAATTCCGCGGCCACCTGCACACAGCTCGCTAATAAATTCCACGGACAACTTCACACCGTTCGCTCATAAATTCGATTGCCAACTTAATACCGCTCGCTCATAAATTCTATGGACAACTTCACACCGCTCGCTTATAAATTCCATGGCCATTTTCACATCGCTCGCTCATAAATTCCATGGCCAACTTCACACCACTCGCTCATAAATTCCACGGCCAACTTCACACCGCTCGCTCATAAAATCCATGGACTTCTTCACACCGCTCGCTCATAAATTCAATGGTTAATTTCACACCTCTCGCTCATAAATTCCATAGCTAGTTTCGCAAAGCTCACTCATAAATTCAATGGCTAATTTCACACCTCTCGCTCATAAATTCCATAGCTAGTTTCGCAAAGCTCACTCATAAATTCAATGGCTAATTTCACACCGCTCGCTCATAAATTCCATGGCCAACTTTACACCACTCGCTCATAAATTCCATAGCCAACTTCGCACCGCTCGCTCGTAAATTCCATGGCCAACTTCACACGGTTCGCTCATAAATTCCATGACCAACTTAATACCGCTCGCTCATATATTCTATGGCTAATTTTATACCGCTCGCTCATAAATTCCATGACCAACTTCACACCACTCGCTCATAAATTCCACGGCCAACTTCACACCGCTCGCTCATAAAATCCATGGACATCTTCGCACCGCTCGCTCATAACTTCCAGAGATAACTGCACAACGCTCGCTCATAAATTTCATAGCTAATGTCGCACAGCTCACTCATAAATTCAATGGCTAATTTCACACCGCTCGCTCATAAATTCCATGGCCAACTTCGCACCGCTCGCTTATAAAATCCAGAGCCAACTTCACACAGCTAGCTCATAAATTCCAAGGCCAACTATGCACTGCGCGTTCATAAATTCCATAGTCTACTTCACACCGCTAGCTCATAAATTCCATGGCCAACTTAGTACCGCTGGCTCATAAAATCCATAGTCAACTTCACACCGCTCGTTCATCAATTCCATAGCTAATTTCGCACCTTTCGCTTATAAAATGCAGAGATAACTTCACAGCGATCGCTCATAAATTTCATAGCTAATTGTCGCACAGCTCACTCATAAATTTCATAGCTAATTGTCGCACAGCTCACTCATAAATTCAATGGCTAATTTCACACCGCTAGCTCATAAATTCCAAGGCCAACTTCGCATTGCTCGCTCATAAATTCCATTGCCAACTTCACACGGCTCGAACGTAAATTCCATGGCTAATTTTATACCGCTCGCTCATAAATTCAATCGTTAATTTTACACCTCTCTCTCATAAATTCCATAGCCAGTTTCGCACAGCTCACTCATAAATTCAATGGCTAATTTCACACCGCTCGCTCATAAATTCCATGGCCAACTTCACAACGATCGCTCATAAAATCCATAGCCAACTTAAAACCGCTCGCTCATAAAATCCATAGTCAACTTCACACCGCTCGTTCATCAATTCCATAACTATTTTCGCACCGGTCGCTCATAAATTCCATGGGCAACTTCATACCGCTCGCTCAAAAATTCCATAGCTAATTTCGCACCGCTCGCTCATAAATTCAAGGGCTAATTTCACACCGCTCGCTCATAAATCCGATTGCCAACTTAATACCGCTCGCTCATAAATTCTATGGCCAACTTCACACCGCTCGCTTATAAATTCCATGTCCATCTTCACATCGCACGCCGATAAATTCCATACCCAACTTCGCACCGCTCGCTCATAAAATCCATAGCCAACTTCGCACCGCTCGCTCGTAAATTCCATGGCCAACTTCACACGGTTCGCTCATAAATTCCATGACCAACTTAATACCGCTCGCTCATATATTCTATGGCTAATTTTATACCGCTCGCTAATAAATTCCATGACCAACTTTACACCGCTCGAACATAAATTCCATGGTCAACTTCAAACCGCATGCTCAAAAATTCCATGGCCATCTCCAAACCGCTCGCTGAAAAATTCCATGGCCATCTTCAAACCGCCCGCTCATAAAATCCATATCCAACTTCACACCGCAAGCTCATAAATTCCATGGCCAACTTAGTACCGCTCGCTCATAAAATCCATAGTCAACTTCACACCGCTCGCTCATAAATTCCATGACCAACGTCACACGGCTCGAACATAAATTCCATGGCCAACTTCACACCGCTCGCTCATAAATCCGATTGCCAACTTAATACCGCTCGCTCATAAATTCTATGGCCAACTTCACACCGCTCGCTTATAAATTCCATGGCCATCTTCACATCGCTCGCTCATAAAATCCATGACCAACTTCGCACCGCACGCTCATAAAATCCATGGCCAACTTCGGACCGCACGCCCATAAATTCCATACCCAACTTCGCACCGCTCGCTCATCAAATCCAGAGCCAACTTCACACCGCTAGCTCATAAATTCCAAGGCCAACTTCGCGTTGCTCGCTTATTAAATCCATGGCCAACTTCACACAGCTCGCTCATAAATTCCATGACCATCTTCAAACCGCCCGCTCATAAAATCCATATCCAACTTCACACCGCTCGCTCATAAATCCGATTGCCAACTTAATACCGCTCGCTCATAAATTCTATGGCCAACTTCACACCGCTCGCTCATAAAATCCATGGACATCTTCGCACCGCTCGCTCATAAATTCCAGAGATAACTGCACAACGCTCGCTCATAAATTTCATAGCTAATGTCGCACAGCTCACTCATAAATTCAATGGCTAATTTCACACCGCTCGCTCATAAATTCCATGGCCAACATCACACCACTAGCTCATAAATTCCATGGCCAACTTCACACGGCTCGCTCATAAATTCAATGGTTAATTTCACACCTCTCGCTCATAAATTCCATAGCTATTTTCGCACAGCTCACTCATAAATTCAATGGCTAATTTCACACCGCTCGCTCATAAATTCCATGGCCATCTTCAAACCGCCCGCTCATAAAATCCCTATCCAACTTCACACCGCAAGCTCATAAATTCCATGGCCAACTTAGTACCGCTCGCTCATAAAATCCATAGTCAACTTCACACCACTCGTTCATCAATTCCATAGCTAATTTCGCACCGGTCGCTCATAAATTCCATGGGCAACTTCATACCGCTCGCTCATAAATTCAAGGGCTAATTTCACACCGCTCGAACATAAATTCCATGGCCAACTTCAAACCGCTTGCTCATAAATCCCATGGCCGTCTCCAAACCGCTCGCTGATAAATTCCATGGCCAACTTCACACCGCTCGCTCATAAATTCCATGACCAACTTTACACGGCTCGAACATAAATTCCATGGCTAATTTTATACCGCTCGCTCATAAATTCAATCGTTAATTTTACACCTCTCTCTCCTAAATTCCATAGCTAATTTCGCACCGCTCGCTCATAAATTCAAGGGCTAATGTCACACCGCTCGCTCACAAATTCCATGGCCAACTTTCCACCGCTTGCTCATAAATTCCATGGCCGACTTCAAACCGCTCGCTTATAAATTCCATGGCCATCTTCACATCGCTCGCTCATAAAATCCATGACCAACTTCGCACCGCCCGCTCATAAAATCCATGGCCAACTTCGGACCGCACGCCCATAAATTCCGTACCCATCTTCGCACCGCTCGCTCATAAAATCCAGGGCCAACTTCACACCGCTAGCTCATAAATTCCAAGGCCAACTTCGCACCGCTCGCTCATAAATTCCAAAGCCAACTTCACACCGCTACCTCATAAATTCTAAGGCCAACTATGCACTGCGCGCTCATAAATTCCATAGTCTACTTCGCACCGCTAGCTCATAAATTCCATGGCCAACTTAGTACCGCTCGCTCATAAAATCCATAGTCAACTTCACACCGCTCGTTCGTGAATTCCAGAGATAACTGCACAGCGCTCGCTCATAATTTCATAGCTAATGTCGCACAGCTCACTCATAAATTCAATGGCTAATTTCACACCGCTCGCTCATAAATTCCATGACCAACTTCACACCACTCGCTCATAAATTCCACGGCCAACTTCACACCGCTCGCTCATAAAATCCATGGACATCTTCGCACCGCTCGCTCATAAATTCCAGAGATAACTGCACAACGCTCGCTCATAAATTTCATAGCTAATGTCGCACAGCTCACTCATAAATTCAATGGCTAATTTCACACCGCTCGCTCATAAATTCCATGGCCAACTTCACACCGCTCGCTCATAAATTCCATGGCCATCTTCAAACCGCCCGCTCATAAAATCCCTATCCAACTTCACACCGCAAGCTCATAAATTCCATGGCCAACTTCAAACCGCTTGCTCATAAATCCCATGGCCGTCTCCAAACCGCTCGCTGATAAATTCCATGGCCAACTTCAAACCGCTTGCTCATAAATCCCATGGCCGTCTCCAAACCGCTCGCTGATAAATTCCATGGCCAACTTCACACCGCTCGCTCATAAATTCCATGACCAACTTTACACGGCTCGAACATAAATTCCATGGCTAATTTTATACCGCTCGCTCATAAATTCAATCGTTAATTTTACACCTCTCTCTCCTAAATTCCATAGCTAATTTCGCACCGCTCGCTCATAAATTCAAGGGCTAATGTCACACCGCTCGCTCACAAATTCCATGGCCAACTTTCCACCGCTTGCTCATAAATTCCATGGCCGACTTCAAACCGCTCGCTTATAAATTCCATGGCCATCTTCACATCGCTCGCTCATAGAATCCATGACTAACTTCGCACCGCCCGCTCATAAAATCCATGGCCAACTTCGGATCGCACGCCCATAAATTCCATACCCATCTTCGCACCGCTCGCTCATAAAATCCAGGGCCAACTTCACACCGCTAGCTCATAAATTCAAAGGCCAACTTCGCATTGCTCGCTTATAAATTCCATGGCCAACTTCACACCTCTCGCTCATAAATTCCACGGCCAACTTCACACCGCTCGCTCATAAAATTCATGGACATCTTCGCACCGCTCGCTCATAAATTCCAGAGATAACTGCACAACGCTCGCTCATAAATTTCATAGCTAATGTCGCACAGCTCACTTATAAATTCAATGGCTAATTTCACACCGCTCGCTCATAAATTCCATGGCCAACATCACACCACTAGCTCATAAATTCCATGGCCAACTTCACAACGCTCGCTCATAAATTCCATGGCCAACTTCACACCGCTCGCTCATAAAATGCATGGCCAACTTAAAACCGCTCGCTCATAAAATCCATAGCCAACTTAAAACCGCTCGCTCATAAAATTCATAGTCAACTTCACACCGCTCGTTCATCAATTCCATAACTATTTTCGCACCGGTCGCTCATAAATTCCATGGGCAACTTCATACCGCTCGCTCAAAAATTCCATAGCTAATTTCGCACCGCTCGCTCATAAATTCAAGGGCTAATTTCACACCGCTCTCTCACAAATTCCATGGCCAACTTTCCACCGCTTGCTCATAAATTCCATGGCCGACTTCAAACCGCTCGCTCATAATTTCCATGGCCAACTTCACACCGCTCGATCATAAATTCGATGGACAACTTCACGAAGCTTGAACATAAATTCCATGGCCAACTTCACACCGCTCGCTTATAAATTCCATGGCCATCTTCACATCGCTCGCTCATAAAATCCATGACCAAGTTCGCACCGCACGCTCATAAAATCCATGGCCAACTTCGGACCGCACGCCCATAAATTCCATACCCAACTTCGCACAGCTCGCTCATAAAATCCAGAGGCAACTTCACACCGCTAGCTCATAAATTCCAAGGCCAACTTCGCACCGCTCGCTTATAAATTCAAGGGCTAATTTCACACCGCTCGCTCTCAAATTCCATGGCCAACATTCCACCGCTTGCTCATAAATTCCATGGCCGACTTCAAACCGCTCGCTCATAATTTCCGTGGCCAACTTCACACCGCTCGCTCATAAATTCGATGGACAACTTCACGAAGCTTGAACATAAATTCCATGGCCAACTTCACACCGCTCGCTTATAAATTCCATGGCCATCTTCACATCGCTCGCTCATAAAATCCATGACCAACTTCGCACCGCACGCTCATAAAATCCATGGCCAACTTCGGACCGCACGCCCATAAATTCCATACCCAACTTCGCACCGCTCGCTCATAAAATCCAGAGCCAACTTCACACCGCTAGCTCATAAATTCCAAGGCCAACTTCGCATTGCTCGCTTATAAAATCCATGGCCAACTTCACACAGCTCGCTCATAAATTCCATGACCATCTTCAAACCGCCCGCTCATAAAATCCATATCCAACTTCACACCGCAAGCTCATAAATTCCATGGCCAACTTAGTACCGCTCGCTCATAAAATCCATAGTCAACTTCACACCGCTCGTTCATCAATTCCATAGCTAATTTCGCACCGGTCGCTCATAAATTCCATGGGCAACTTCATACCGCTCGCTCATAAATTGAAGGGCTTATTTCACACCGCTCGCTCATAAATGCCATGGCCAACTTCACACCACTCGCTCATAAATTCCATGACCAACTTCACACCACTCGTTCATAAATTCCACGGCCAACTTCGCACCGCTCGCTCATAAAATCCATGGACATCTTCGCACCGCTCGCTCATAAATCCGATTGATAACTTAGTACCGCTCGCTCATAAAATTCATAGTCAACTTCACACCGCTCGTTCATCAATTCCATAGCTAATTTCGCACCGGTCGCTCATAAATTCCATGGGCAACTTCATACCGCTCGCTCATAAATTCAAGGGCTAATTTCACACCGCTCGCTCATAAATGCCATGGCCAACTTCACACCACTCGCTCATAAATTCCATGGCCAACTTCACACCACTCGCTCATAAATTCCACGGCCAACTTAACACCGCTCGCTCATAAAATCCATGGACATCTTCGCACCGCTCGCTCATAAATTCCATAGCTAATTTCGCACCGGTCGCTCATAAATTCAATGGCTAATTTCACACCGCTCGTTCATGAATTCCATGGCTAATTTCACAAGGTTCGCTCATAAATTCCATGGCCAACTTCACACCACCCGCTCATAAATTCCATGGTTAACTTCGAACCGCTCGCTCATAAATTCCATCGCCAATTTCTCACCGCTCGCTCATAATTTCCATGACCAACTTAATACAGCTCGCTCATATATTCTATGGCTAATTTTATACTGCTCGCTCATAAATTCCGTGATCAACTTTACACCGCTCGAACATAAATTCAATAGCCAACTTCACACAGCTCGCTCATAAATTCCATGGCCATCTTCAAACCGCTAGCTCATATTTTCCACGGCCATCTTCACACCGCTCGCTCATAAAATCCAATTGCAACTTCGCACCGGTCGCTTATAAATTCCAGACTCAACTTCACACCGCTAGCTCATAAACTCCAAGGCCCACTTCGCACCGCTCGCTCATAAATTCCATGGCTAGTTTCACACCGCTCGCTCATAAATCCGATTGCCAACTTAATACCGCTCGCTCATAAATTCTATGGCCGACTTCACACCGCTCGCTTATAAATTCCATGGCCATCTTCACATCGCTCGCTCATAAAATCCATGGCCAACTTCGCACCGCACGCTCATAAAATCCATGGCCAACTTCGGACCGCACGCCCATAAATTCCATACCCAACTTCGCACCGCTCGCTCATCAAATCCAGAGCCAACTTCACACCGCTAGCTCATAAATTCCAAGGCCAACTTTGCATTGCTCGCTTATAAAATCCATGGCCAACTTCACACCGCTCGCTCATAAATCCGATTGCCAACTTAATACCGCTCGCTCATAAATTCTATGGCCAACTTCACACCGCTCGCTTATAAATTCCATGGCCATTTTCACATCGCTCGCTCATAAATTCCATGGCCAACTTCACACCACTCGCTCATAAATTCCATAGTTAATTTCGCACCTGTCGCTTATAAAATGCAGAGATAACTTCACAGCGCTCGCTCACAAATTTCATAGCTAATTGTCGCACAGCTCACTCATAAATTTCATAGCTAATTGTCGCACAGCTCACTCATAAATTCAATGGCTAATTTCACACCGCTAGCTCATAAATTCCAAGGCCAACTTCGCATTGCTCGCTCATAAATTCCAGAGCCAACTTCACATCGCTCGCTTATAAATTCCATAGCTAATGTTGCACTGCTTGCTCATAAATTCCATGGCCGACTTCAAACCGCTCGCTTATAAATTCCATGGCCATTTTCACATCGCTCGCTCATAAAATCCATGGCCAACTTAAAACCGCTCGCTCATAAAATCCATAGCCAACTTAAAACCGCTCGCTCATAAAATCCATAGTCAACTTCACACCGATCGTTCATCAATTCCATAACTATTTTCGCACCGGTCGCTCATAAATTCCATGGCCATCTTCAAACTGCTCGCTCATAATTTCCACGGCCAAGTTCACACCGCTCGCTCATAAAATCCATGGGCAACTTCGCACCGCTCGCTCATAAATTCCAAAGCCAACTTCACACCGCTACCTCATAAATTCCAAGGCCAACTATGCACTGCGCGCTCATAAATTCCATAGTCTACTTCGCACCGCTAGCTCATAAATTCCATGGTCAACTTAGTACCGCTCGCTCATAAAATCCATAGTCAACTTCACACCGCTCGTTCGTGAATTCCAGAGATAACTGCACAGCGCTCGCTCATAAATTTCGTAGCTAATGTCGCACAGCTCACTCATAAATTCAATGGCTAATTTCACACCGCTCGCTCATAAATTCCATGGCCAACATCACACCACTAGCTCATAAAGTCCATGACCAACGTCACACGGCTCGAACATAAATTCCATGGCCAACTTCACACCGCTCGCTCATAAATTCCATGGCCATCTTCAAACCGCCCGCTCATATAATCCCTATCCAACTTCACACCGCAAGCTCATAAATTCCATGGCCAACTTAGTACCGCTCGCTCATAAAATCCATAGTCAACTTCACACCGCTCGTTCATCAATTCCATAGCTAATTTCGCACCGGTCGCTCATAAATTCCATGGGCAACTTCATACCGCTCGCTCATAAATTCAAGGGCTAATTTCACACCGCTCGAACATAAATTCCATGGCCAACTTCAAACCGCTTGCTCATAAATCCCATGGCCGTCTCCAAACCGCTCGCTGATAAATTCCATGGCCAACTTCACACCGCTCGCTCATAAATTCCATGACCAACTTTACACGGCTCGAACATAAATTCCATGGCTAATTTTATACCGCTCGCTCATAAATTCAATCGTTAATTTTACCCCTCTCTCTCCTAAATTCCATAGCTAGTTTCGCACAGCTCACTCATAAATTCAATGGCTAATTTCACACCGCTCGCACATAAATTCCATGGCCAACTTCACACCGCTCGCTCATAAAATCCATAGCCAACTTAAAACCGCTCGCTCATAAAATCCATAGTCAACTTCACACCGCTCGTTCATCAATTCCATAACTATTTTCGCACCGGTCGCTCATAAATTCCATGGGCAACTTCATACCGCTCGCTCAAAAATTCCATAGCTAATTTCGCACCGCTCGCTCATAAATCCGATTGCCAACTTAATACCGCTCGCTCATAAATTCTATGGCCGACTTCACACCGCTCGCTTATAAATTCCATGGCCATCTTCACATCGCTCGCTCATAAAATCCATGGCCAACTTCGCACCGCACGCTCATAAAATCCATGGCCAACTTCGGACCGCACGCCCATAAATTCCATACCCAACTTCGCACCGCTCGCTCATCAAATCCAGAGCCAACTTCACACCGCTAGCTCATAAATTCCAAGGCCAACTTCGCATTGCTCGCTTATAAAATACATGGCCAACTTCACACCGCTCGCTCATAAATCCGATTGCCAACTTAATACCGCTCGCTCATAAATTCTATGGCCAACTTCACACCGCTCGCTTATAAATTTCATGGCCATTTTCACATCGCTCGCTCATAAATTCCATGGCCAACTTCACACCACTCGCTCATAAATTCCACGGCCAATTTCACACCGCTCGCTCATAAAATTCATGGACATCTTCGCACCGCTCGCTCATAAATTCCAGAGATAACTGCACAACGCTCGCTCATAAATTTCATAGCTGATGTCGCACAGCTCTCTCATAAATTCAATGGCTAATTTCACACCGCTCGCTCATAAATTCCATGACCAACATCACACCACTAGCTCGTAAATTCCATGGCCAACTTCACACGGCTCGCTCATAAAATCCATAGCCAATTTCACACCGCTCGCTCATAAATTCAATGGTTAATTTCACACCTCTCGCTCATAAATTCCATAGCTACTTTCGCACAGCTCACTCATAAATTCAATGGCTAATTTCACACCGCTCGCTCATAAATTCCATTGCCAACTTCACACGGCTCGAACGTAAATTCCATGGCTAATTTTATACCGCTCGCTCATAAATTCAATCGTTAATTTTACACCTCTCTCTCATAAATTCCATAGCCAGTTTCGCACAGCTCACTCATAAATTCAATGGCTAATTTCACACCGCTCGCTCATAAATTCCATGGCCAACTTCACAACGATCGCTCATAAAATCCATAGCCAACTTAAAACCGCTCGCTCATAAAATCCATAGTCAACTTCACACCGCTCGTTCATCAATTCCATAACTATTTTCGCACCGGTCGCTCATAAATTCCATGGGCAACTTCATACCGCTCGCTCAAAAATTCCATAGCTAATTTCGCACCGCTCGCTCATAAATTCAAGGGCTAATTTCACACCGCTCGCTCATAAATCCGATTGCCAACTTAATACCGCTCGCTCATAAATTCTATGGCCAACTTCACACCGCTCGCTTATAAATTCCATGTCCATCTTCACATCGCACGCCGATAAATTCCATACCCAACTTCGCACCGCTCGCTCATAAAATCCAGAGCCAACTTCACACCGCTAGCTCATAAATTCCAAGGTTAACTTCGCATTGCTCGCTTATAAATTCCATGGCCATCTTCACACGCCTCGCTCATAAAATCCATAGCCAATTTCACACCGCTCGCTCACAAATTCAATGGTTAATTTCACACCTCTCGCTCATAAATTCCATAGCTAGTTTCGCACAGCTCACTCATAAATTTAATGGCTAATTTCACACCGCTCGCTCATAAATTCCATGGCCAACTTCACACCACTCGCTCATAAATTCCATAGCCAACTTCGCACCGCTCGCTCGTAAATTCCATGGCCAACTTCACACGGTTCGCTCATAAATTCCATGACCAACTTAATACCGCTCGCTCATATATTCTATGGCTAATTTTATACCGCTCGCTAATAAATTCCATGACCAACTTTACACCGCTCGAACATAAATTCCATGGTCAACTTCAAACCGCATGCTCAAAAATTCCATGGCCATCTCCAAACCGCTCGCTGAAAAATTCCATGGCCATCTTCAAACCGCCCGCTCATAAAATCCATATCCAACTTCACACCGCAAGCTCATAAATTCCATGGCCAACTTAGTACCGCTCGCTCATAAAATCCATAGTCAACTTCACACCGCTCGCTCATAAATTCCATGACCAACGTCACACGGCTCGAACATAAATTCCATGGCCAACTTCACACCGCTCGCTCATAAATCCGATTGCCAACTTAATACCGCTCGCTCATAAATTCTATGGCCAACTTCACACCGCTCGCTTATAAATTCCATGGCCATCTTCACATCGCTCGCTCATAAAATCCATGACCAACTTCGCACCGCACGCTCATAAAATCCATGGCCAACTTCGGACCGCACGCCCATAAATTCCATACCCAACTTCGCACCGCTCGCTCATCAAATCCAGAGCCAACTTCACACCGCTAGCTCATAAATTCCAAGGCCAACTTCGCGTTGCTCGCTTATTAAATCCATGGCCAACTTCACACAGCTCGCTCATAAATTCCATGACCATCTTCAAACCGCCCGCTCATAAAATCCATATCCAACTTCACACCGCTCGCTCATAAATCCGATTGCCAACTTAATACCGCTCGCTCATAAATTCTATGGCCAACTTCACACCGCTCGCTCATAAAATCCATGGACATCTTCGCACCGCTCGCTCATAAATTCCAGAGATAACTGCACAACGCTCGCTCATAAATTTCATAGCTAATGTCGCACAGCTCACTCATAAATTCAATGGCTAATTTCACACCGCTCGCTCATAAATTCCATGGCCAACATCACACCACTAGCTCATAAATTCCATGGCCAACTTCACACGGCTCGCTCATAAATTCAATGGTTAATTTCACACCTCTCGCTCATAAATTCCATAGCTATTTTCGCACAGCTCACTCATAAATTCAATGGCTAATTTCACACCGCTCGCTCATAAATTCCATGGCCATCTTCAAACCGCCCGCTCATAAAATCCCTATCCAACTTCACACCGCAAGCTCATAAATTCCATGGCCAACTTAGTACCGCTCGCTCATAAAATCCATAGTCAACTTCACACCACTCGTTCATCAATTCCATAGCTAATTTCGCACCGGTCGCTCATAAATTCCATGGGCAACTTCATACCGCTCGCTCATAAATTCAAGGGCTAATTTCACACCGCTCGAACATAAATTCCATGGCCAACTTCAAACCGCTTGCTCATAAATCCCATGGCCGTCTCCAAACCGCTCGCTGATAAATTCCATGGCCAACTTCACACCGCTCGCTCATAAATTCCATGACCAACTTTACACGGCTCGAACATAAATTCCATGGCTAATTTTATACCGCTCGCTCATAAATTCAATCGTTAATTTTACACCTCTCTCTCCTAAATTCCATAGCTAATTTCGCACCGCTCGCTCATAAATTCAAGGGCTAATGTCACACCGCTCGCTCACAAATTCCATGGCCAACTTTCCACCGCTTGCTCATAAATTCCATGGCCGACTTCAAACCGCTCGCTTATAAATTCCATGGCCATCTTCACATCGCTCGCTCATAAAATCCATGACCAACTTCGCACCGCCCGCTCATAAAATCCATGGCCAACTTCGGACCGCACGCCCATAAATTCCGTACCCATCTTCGCACCGCTCGCTCATAAAATCCAGGGCCAACTTCACACCGCTAGCTCATAAATTCCAAGGCCAACTTCGCACCGCTCGCTCATAAATTCCAAAGCCAACTTCACACCGCTACCTCATAAATTCTAAGGCCAACTATGCACTGCGCGCTCATAAATTCCATAGTCTACTTCGCACCGCTAGCTCATAAATTCCATGGCCAACTTAGTACCGCTCGCTCATAAAATCCATAGTCAACTTCACACCGCTCGTTCGTGAATTCCAGAGATAACTGCACAGCGCTCGCTCATAATTTCATAGCTAATGTCGCACAGCTCACTCATAAATTCAATGGCTAATTTCACACCGCTCGCTCATAAATTCCATGACCAACTTCACACCACTCGCTCATAAATTCCACGGCCAACTTCACACCGCTCGCTCATAAAATCCATGGACATCTTCGCACCGCTCGCTCATAAATTCCAGAGATAACTGCACAACGCTCGCTCATAAATTTCATAGCTAATGTCGCACAGCTCACTCATAAATTCAATGGCTAATTTCACACCGCTCGCTCATAAATTCCATGGCCAACTTCACACCGCTCGCTCATAAATTCCATGGCCATCTTCAAACCGCCCGCTCATAAAATCCCTATCCAACTTCACACCGCAAGCTCATAAATTCCATGGCCAACTTCAAACCGCTTGCTCATAAATCCCATGGCCGTCTCCAAACCGCTCGCTGATAAATTCCATGGCCAACTTCAAACCGCTTGCTCATAAATCCCATGGCCGTCTCCAAACCGCTCGCTGATAAATTCCATGGCCAACTTCACACCGCTCGCTCATAAATTCCATGACCAACTTTACACGGCTCGAACATAAATTCCATGGCTAATTTTATACCGCTCGCTCATAAATTCAATCGTTAATTTTACACCTCTCTCTCCTAAATTCCATAGCTAATTTCGCACCGCTCGCTCATAAATTCAAGGGCTAATGTCACACCGCTCGCTCACAAATTCCATGGCCAACTTTCCACCGCTTGCTCATAAATTCCATGGCCGACTTCAAACCGCTCGCTTATAAATTCCATGGCCATCTTCACATCGCTCGCTCATAGAATCCATGACTAACTTCGCACCGCCCGCTCATAAAATCCATGGCCAACTTCGGATCGCACGCCCATAAATTCCATACCCATCTTCGCACCGCTCGCTCATAAAATCCAGGGCCAACTTCACACCGCTAGCTCATAAATTCCAAGGCCAACTTCGCATTGCTCGCTTATAAATTCCATGGCCAACTTCACACCTCTCGCTCATAAATTCCACGGCCAACTTCACACCGCTCGCTCATAAAATTCATGGACATCTTCGCACCGCTCGCTCATAAATTCCAGAGATAACTGCACAACGCTCGCTCATAAATTTCATAGCTAATGTCGCACAGCTCACTTATAAATTCAATGGCTAATTTCACACCGCTCGCTCATAAATTCCATGGCCAACATCACACCACTAGCTCATAAATTCCATGGCCAACTTCACAACGCTCGCTCATAAATTCCATGGCCAACTTCACACCGCTCGCTCATAAAATGCATGGCCAACTTAAAACCGCTCGCTCATAAAATCCATAGCCAACTTAAAACCGCTCGCTCATAAAATTCATAGTCAACTTCACACCGCTCGTTCATCAATTCCATAACTATTTTCGCACCGGTCGCTCATAAATTCCATGGGCAACTTCATACCGCTCGCTCAAAAATTCCATAGCTAATTTCGCACCGCTCGCTCATAAATTCAAGGGCTAATTTCACACCGCTCTCTCACAAATTCCATGGCCAACTTTCCACCGCTTGCTCATAAATTCCATGGCCGACTTCAAACCGCTCGCTCATAATTTCCATGGCCAACTTCACACCGCTCGATCATAAATTCGATGGACAACTTCACGAAGCTTGAACATAAATTCCATGGCCAACTTCACACCGCTCGCTTATAAATTCCATGGCCATCTTCACATCGCTCGCTCATAAAATCCATGACCAAGTTCGCACCGCACGCTCATAAAATCCATGGCCAACTTCGGACCGCACGCCCATAAATTCCATACCCAACTTCGCACAGCTCGCTCATAAAATCCAGAGGCAACTTCACACCGCTAGCTCATAAATTCCAAGGCCAACTTCGCACCGCTCGCTTATAAATTCAAGGGCTAATTTCACACCGCTCGCTCTCAAATTCCATGGCCAACATTCCACCGCTTGCTCATAAATTCCATGGCCGACTTCAAACCGCTCGCTCATAATTTCCGTGGCCAACTTCACACCGCTCGCTCATAAATTCGATGGACAACTTCACGAAGCTTGAACATAAATTCCATGGCCAACTTCACACCGCTCGCTTATAAATTCCATGGCCATCTTCACATCGCTCGCTCATAAAATCCATGACCAACTTCGCACCGCACGCTCATAAAATCCATGGCCAACTTCGGACCGCACGCCCATAAATTCCATACCCAACTTCGCACCGCTCGCTCATAAAATCCAGAGCCAACTTCACACCGCTAGCTCATAAATTCCAAGGCCAACTTCGCATTGCTCGCTTATAAAATCCATGGCCAACTTCACACAGCTCGCTCATAAATTCCATGACCATCTTCAAACCGCCCGCTCATAAAATCCATATCCAACTTCACACCGCAAGCTCATAAATTCCATGGCCAACTTAGTACCGCTCGCTCATAAAATCCATAGTCAACTTCACACCGCTCGTTCATCAATTCCATAGCTAATTTCGCACCGGTCGCTCATAAATTCCATGGGCAACTTCATACCGCTCGCTCATAAATTGAAGGGCTTATTTCACACCGCTCGCTCATAAATGCCATGGCCAACTTCACACCACTCGCTCATAAATTCCATGACCAACTTCACACCACTCGTTCATAAATTCCACGGCCAACTTCGCACCGCTCGCTCATAAAATCCATGGACATCTTCGCACCGCTCGCTCATAAATCCGATTGATAACTTAGTACCGCTCGCTCATAAAATTCATAGTCAACTTCACACCGCTCGTTCATCAATTCCATAGCTAATTTCGCACCGGTCGCTCATAAATTCCATGGGCAACTTCATACCGCTCGCTCATAAATTCAAGGGCTAATTTCACACCGCTCGCTCATAAATGCCATGGCCAACTTCACACCACTCGCTCATAAATTCCATGGCCAACTTCACACCACTCGCTCATAAATTCCACGGCCAACTTAACACCGCTCGCTCATAAAATCCATGGACATCTTCGCACCGCTCGCTCATAAATTCCATAGCTAATTTCGCACCGGTCGCTCATAAATTCAATGGCTAATTTCACACCGCTCGTTCATGAATTCCATGGCTAATTTCACAAGGTTCGCTCATAAATTCCATGGCCAACTTCACACCACCCGCTCATAAATTCCATGGTTAACTTCGAACCGCTCGCTCATAAATTCCATCGCCAATTTCTCACCGCTCGCTCATAATTTCCATGACCAACTTAATACAGCTCGCTTATATATTCTATGGCTAATTTTATACTGCTCGCTCATAAATTCCGTGATCAACTTTACACCGCTCGAACATAAATTCAATAGCCAACTTCACACAGCTCGCTCATAAATTCCATGGCCATCTTCAAACCGCTAGCTCATATTTTCCACGGCCATCTTCACACCGCTCGCTCATAAAATCCAATTGCAACTTCGCACCGGTCGCTTATAAATTCCAGACTCAACTTCACACCGCTAGCTCATAAACTCCAAGGCCCACTTCGCACCGCTCGCTCATAAATTCCATGGCTAGTTTCACACCGCTCGCTCATAAATCCGATTGCCAACTTAATACCGCTCGCTCATAAATTCTATGGCCGACTTCACACCGCTCGCTTATAAATTCCATGGCCATCTTCACATCGCTCGCTCATAAAATCCATGGCCAACTTCGCACCGCACGCTCATAAAATCCATGGCCAACTTCGGACCGCACGCCCATAAATTCCATACCCAACTTCGCACCGCTCGCTCATCAAATCCAGAGCCAACTTCACACCGCTAGCTCATAAATTCCAAGGCCAACTTTGCATTGCTCGCTTATAAAATCCATGGCCAACTTCACACCGCTCGCTCATAAATCCGATTGCCAACTTAATACCGCTCGCTCATAAATTCTATGGCCAACTTCACACCGCTCGCTTATAAATTCCATGGCCATTTTCACATCGCTCGCTCATAAATTCCATGGCCAACTTCACACCACTCGCTCATAAATTCCATAGTTAATTTCGCACCTGTCGCTTATAAAATGCAGAGATAACTTCACAGCGCTCGCTCACAAATTTCATAGCTAATTGTCGCACAGCTCACTCATAAATTTCATAGCTAATTGTCGCACAGCTCACTCATAAATTCAATGGCTAATTTCACACCGCTAGCTCATAAATTCCAAGGCCAACTTCGCATTGCTCGCTCATAAATTCCAGAGCCAACTTCACATCGCTCGCTTATAAATTCCATAGCTAATGTTGCACTGCTTGCTCATAAATTCCATGGCCGACTTCAAACCGCTCGCTTATAAATTCCATGGCCATTTTCACATCGCTCGCTCATAAAATCCATGGCCAACTTAAAACCGCTCGCTCATAAAATCCATAGCCAACTTAAAACCGCTCGCTCATAAAATCCATAGTCAACTTCACACCGATCGTTCATCAATTCCATAACTATTTTCGCACCGGTCGCTCATAAATTCCATGGCCATCTTCAAACTGCTCGCTCATAATTTCCACGGCCAAGTTCACACCGCTCGCTCATAAAATCCATGGGCAACTTCGCACCGCTCGCTCATAAATTCCAAAGCCAACTTCACACCGCTACCTCATAAATTCCAAGGCCAACTATGCACTGCGCGCTCATAAATTCCATAGTCTACTTCGCACCGCTAGCTCATAAATTCCATGGTCAACTTAGTACCGCTCGCTCATAAAATCCATAGTCAACTTCACACCGCTCGTTCGTGAATTCCAGAGATAACTGCACAGCGCTCGCTCATAAATTTCGTAGCTAATGTCGCACAGCTCACTCATAAATTCAATGGCTAATTTCACACCGCTCGCTCATAAATTCCATGGCCAACATCACACCACTAGCTCATAAAGTCCATGACCAACGTCACACGGCTCGAACATAAATTCCATGGCCAACTTCACACCGCTCGCTCATAAATTCCATGGCCATCTTCAAACCGCCCGCTCATATAATCCCTATCCAACTTCACACCGCAAGCTCATAAATTCCATGGCCAACTTAGTACCGCTCGCTCATAAAATCCATAGTCAACTTCACACCGCTCGTTCATCAATTCCATAGCTAATTTCGCACCGGTCGCTCATAAATTCCATGGGCAACTTCATACCGCTCGCTCATAAATTCAAGGGCTAATTTCACACCGCTCGAACATAAATTCCATGGCCAACTTCAAACCGCTTGCTCATAAATCCCATGGCCGTCTCCAAACCGCTCGCTGATAAATTCCATGGCCAACTTCACACCGCTCGCTCATAAATTCCATGACCAACTTTACACGGCTCGAACATAAATTCCATGGCTAATTTTATACCGCTCGCTCATAAATTCAATCGTTAATTTTACCCCTCTCTCTCCTAAATTCCATAGCTAGTTTCGCACAGCTCACTCATAAATTCAATGGCTAATTTCACACCGCTCGCACATAAATTCCATGGCCAACTTCACACCGCTCGCTCATAAAATCCATAGCCAACTTAAAACCGCTCGCTCATAAAATCCATAGTCAACTTCACACCGCTCGTTCATCAATTCCATAACTATTTTCGCACCGGTCGCTCATAAATTCCATGGGCAACTTCATACCGCTCGCTCAAAAATTCCATAGCTAATTTCGCACCGCTCGCTCATAAATCCGATTGCCAACTTAATACCGCTCGCTCATAAATTCTATGGCCGACTTCACACCGCTCGCTTATAAATTCCATGGCCATCTTCACATCGCTCGCTCATAAAATCCATGGCCAACTTCGCACCGCACGCTCATAAAATCCATGGCCAACTTCGGACCGCACGCCCATAAATTCCATACCCAACTTCGCACCGCTCGCTCATCAAATCCAGAGCCAACTTCACACCGCTAGCTCATAAATTCCAAGGCCAACTTCGCATTGCTCGCTTATAAAATACATGGCCAACTTCACACCGCTCGCTCATAAATCCGATTGCCAACTTAATACCGCTCGCTCATAAATTCTATGGCCAACTTCACACCGCTCGCTTATAAATTTCATGGCCATTTTCACATCGCTCGCTCATAAATTCCATGGCCAACTTCACACCACTCGCTCATAAATTCCACGGCCAATTTCACACCGCTCGCTCATAAAATTCATGGACATCTTCGCACCGCTCGCTCATAAATTCCAGAGATAACTGCACAACGCTCGCTCATAAATTTCATAGCTGATGTCGCACAGCTCTCTCATAAATTCAATGGCTAATTTCACACCGCTCGCTCATAAATTCCATGACCAACATCACACCACTAGCTCGTAAATTCCATGGCCAACTTCACACGGCTCGCTCATAAAATCCATAGCCAATTTCACACCGCTCGCTCATAAATTCAATGGTTAATTTCACACCTCTCGCTCATAAATTCCATAGCTACTTTCGCACAGCTCACTCATAAATTCAATGGCTAATTTCACACCGCTCGCTCATAAATTCCATTGCCAACTTCACACGGCTCGAACGTAAATTCCATGGCTAATTTTATACCGCTCGCTCATAAATTCAATCGTTAATTTTACACCTCTCTCTCATAAATTCCATAGCCAGTTTCGCACAGCTCACTCATAAATTCAATGGCTAATTTCACACCGCTCGCTCATAAATTCCATGGCCAACTTCACAACGATCGCTCATAAAATCCATAGCCAACTTAAAACCGCTCGCTCATAAAATCCATAGTCAACTTCACACCGCTCGTTCATCAATTCCATAACTATTTTCGCACCGGTCGCTCATAAATTCCATGGGCAACTTCATACCGCTCGCTCAAAAATTCCATAGCTAATTTCGCACCGCTCGCTCATAAATTCAAGGGCTAATTTCACACCGCTCGCTCATAAATCCGATTGCCAACTTAATACCGCTCGCTCATAAATTCTATGGCCAACTTCACACCGCTCGCTTATAAATTCCATGTCCATCTTCACATCGCACGCCGATAAATTCCATACCCAACTTCGCATCGCTCGCTCATAAAATCCAGAGCCAACTTCACACCGCTAGCTCATAAATTCCAAGGTTAACTTCGCATTGCTCGCTTATAAATTCCATGGCCATCTTCACACGCCTCGCTCATAAAATCCATAGCCAATTTCACACCGCTCGCTCACAAATTCAATGGTTAATTTCACACCTCTCGCTCATAAATTCCATAGCTAGTTTCGCACAGCTCACTCATAAATTTAATGGCTAATTTCACACCGCTCGCTCATAAATTCCATGGCCAACTTCACACCACTCGCTCATAAATTCCATAGCCAACTTCGCACCGCTCGCTCGTAAATTCCATGGCCAACTTCACACGGTTCGCTCATAAATTCCATGACCAACTTAATACCGCTCGCTCATATATTCTATGGCTAATTTTAAACCGCTCGCTAATAAATTCCATGACCAACTTTACACCGCTCGAACATAAATTCCATGGTCAACTTCAAACCGCATGCTCAAAAATTCCATGGCCATCTCCAAACCGCTCGCTGAAAAATTCCATGGCCATCTTCAAACCGCCCGCTCATAAAATCCATATCCAACTTCACACCGCAAGCTCATAAATTCCATGGCCAACTTAGTACCGCTCGCTCATAAAATCCATAGTCAACTTCACACCGCTCGCTCATAAATTCCATGACCAACGTCACACGGCTCGAACATAAATTCCATGGCCAACTTCACACCGCTCGCTCATAAATCCGATTGCCAACTTAATACCGCTCGCTCATAAATTCTATGGCCAACTTCACACCGCTCGCTTATAAATTCCATGGCCATCTTCACATCGCTCGCTCATAAAATCCATGACCAACTTCGCACCGCACGCTCATAAAATCCATGGCCAACTTCGGACCGCACGCCCATAAATTCCATACCCAACTTCGCACCGCTCGCTCATCAAATCCAGAGCCAACTTCACACCGCTAGCTCATAAATTCCAAGGCCAACTTCGCGTTGCTCGCTTATTAAATCCATGGCCAACTTCACACAGCTCGCTCATAAATTCCATGACCATCTTCAAACCGCCCGCTCATAAAATCCATGACCAACTTCGCACCGCACGCTCATAAAATCCATGGCCAACTTCGGACCGCACGCCCATAAATTCCATACCCAACTTCGCACCGCTCGCTCATCAAATCCAGAGCCAACTTCACACCGCTAGCTCATAAATTCCAAGGCCAACTTCGCGTTGCTCGCTTATTAAATCCATGGCCAACTTCACACAGCTCGCTCATAAATTCCATGACCATCTTCAAACCGCCCGCTCATAAAATCCATATCCAACTTCACACCGCTCGCTCATAAATCCGATTGCCAACTTAATACCGCTCGCTCATAAATTCTATGGCCAACTTCACACCGCTCGCTCATAAAATCCATGGACATCTTCGCACCGCTCGCTCATAAATTCCAGAGATAACTGCACAACGCTCGCTCATAAATTTCATAGCTAATGTCGCACAGCTCACTCATAAATTCAATGGCTAATTTCACACCGCTCGCTCATAAATGCCATGGCCAACTTCACACCACTCGCTCATAAATTCCATGGCCAACTTCACACCACTCGCTCATAAATTCCACGGCCAACTTAACACCGCTCGCTCATAAAATCCATGGACATCTTCGCACCGCTCGCTCATAAATTCCATAGCTAATTTCGCACCGGTCGCTCATAAATTCAATGGCTAATTTCACACCGCTCGTTCATGAATTCCATGGCTAATTTCACAAGGTTCGCTCATAAATTCCATGGCCAACTTCACACCACCCGCTCATAAATTCCATGGTTAACTTCGAACCGCTCGCTCATAAATTCCATCGCCAATTTCTCACCGCTCGCTCATAATTTCCATGACCAACTTAATACAGCTCGCTCATATATTCTATGGCTAATTTTATACTGCTCGCTCATAAATTCCGTGATCAACTTTACACCGCTGGAACATAAATTCAATAGCCAACTTCACACAGCTCGCTCATAAATTCCATGGCCATCTTCAAACCGCTAGCTCATATTTTCCACGGCCATCTTCACACCGCTCGCTCATAAAATCCAATTGCAACTTCGCACCGGTCGCTTATAAATTCCAGACTCAACTTCACACCGCTAGCTCATAAACTCCAAGGCCCACTTCGCACCGCTCGCTCATAAATTCCATGGCTAGTTTCACACCGCTCGCTCATAAATTCCGCGGCCACCTGCACACAGCTCGCTAATAAATTCCACGGACAACTTCACACCGTTCGCTCATAAATTCGATTGCCAACTTAATACCGCTCGCTCATAAATTCTATGGACAACTTCACACCGCTCGCTTATAAATTCCATGGCCATTTTCACATCGCTCGCTCATAAATTCCATGGCCAACTTCACACCACTCGCTCATAAATTCCACGGCCAACTTCACACCGCTCGCTCATAAATTCCATGGCCAACTTCACACCACTCGCTCATAAATTCCACGGCCAACTTCACACCGCTCGCTCATAAAATCCATGGACATCTTCACACGGCTCGCTCATAAATTCAATGGTTAATTTCACACCACTCGCTCATAAATTCCATAGCTAGTTTGGCACAGCTCACTCATAAATTCAATGGCTAATTTCACACCGCTCGCTCATAAATTCCATGGCCAACTTCACACCACTCGCTCATAAATTCCATAGCTAACTTCGCACCGCTCGCTCGTAAATTCCATGGCCAACTTCACACGGTACGCTCATAAATTCCATGACCGACTTAATACCGCTCGCTCATATATTCTATGGCTAATTTTATACCGCTCGCTCATAAATTCCATGACCAACTTTACACCGCTCGAACATAAATTCCATGGCCAACTTCAAACCGCATGCTCATAAATTCCATGGCCATCTCCAAACCGCTCGCTGATAAATTCCATGGCCAACTTCACACCGCTCGCTCATAAATTCCATGACCAACTTTACACGGCTCGAACATAAATTCCATGGCTAATTTTATACCGCTCGCTCATAAATTCAATCGTTAATTTTACACCTCTCTCTCATAAATTCCATAGCTATTTTCGCACAGCTCACTCATAAATTCAATGGCTAATTTCACACCGCTCGCTCATAAATTCCATGGCCAACTTCACACCGCTCACTCATAAAATCCATGGCCAACTTAAAACCGCTGGCTCATAAAATCCATAGCCAACTTAAAACCGCTCGCTCATAAAGTCCATAGTCAACTTCACAGCGCTCGCACATAAATTTCATAGCTAATGTCGCACAGCTCACTTATAAATTCAATGGCTAATTTCACACCGCTCGCTCATAAATTCCATGGCCAACATCACACCACTAGCTCATAAATTCCATGGCCAACTTCACACGGCTCGCTCATAAAATCCATAGCCAATTTCACACCGCTCGCTCACAAATTCAATGGTTAATTTCACACCTCTCGCTCATAAAGTCCATAGCTAGTTTCGCACAGCTCACTCATAAATTCAATAGCTAATTTCACACCGCCCGCTCATAAAGCCATGGCCAACTTCACACCACTCGCTCATAAATTCCATGGCCAACTTCACACGGCTCGCTCATAAAAATCATAGACAATATCACACCGCTCGCTCAGAATTTCCATGACCAACTTAATACCGCTCGGTCATAGATTCTATGGCTAATTTTATACCGCTCGCTCATAAATTCCATGGCCATCTTCAAACCGCTCGCTCATAATTTCGATGGCCAACTTCACACCTCTCGCTCATAAAATCCATGGCCAACTTCGCACCGCTCGCTTATAAAATCCAGAGCCAACTTCACACAGCTAGCTCATAAATTCCAATGCCAACTATGCACTGCGCGCTCATAAATTCCATAGTCTACTTCACACCGCTAGCTCATAAATTCCATGGCCAACTTAGTACCGCTGGCTCATAAAATCCATAGTCAACTTAACACCGCTCGTTCATCAATTCCATAGCTAATTTCGCACCGGTCGCTTATAAATTCCAGACTCAACTTCACACCGCTAGCTCATAAACTCCAAGGCCCACTTCGCACCGCTCGCTCATAAATTCCATGGCTAGTTTCACACCGCTCGCTCATAAATTCCGCGGCCACCTGCACACAGCTCGCTAATAAATTCCACGGACAACTTCACACCGTTCGCTCATAAATTCGATTGCCAACTTAATACCGCTCGCTCATAAATTCTATGGACAACTTCACACCGCTCGCTTATAAATTCCATGGCCATTTTCACGTCGCTCGCTCATAAATTCCATGGCCAACTTCACACCACTCGCTCTTAAATTCCACGGCCAACTTCACACCGCTCGCTCATAAAATCCATGGACTTCTTCACACCGCTCGCTCATAAATTCAATGGTTAATTTCACACCTCTCGCTCATAAATTCCATAGCTAGTTTCGCAAAGCTCACTCATAAATTCAATGGCTAATTTCACACCTCTCGCTCATAAATTCCATAGCTAGTTTCGCAAAGCTCACTCATAAATTCAATGGCTAATTTCACACCTCTCGCTCATAAATTCCATAGCTAGTTTCGCAAAGCTCACTCATAAATTCAATGGCTAATTTCACACCGCTCGCTCATAAATTCCATGGCCAACTTTACACCACTCGCTCATAAATTCCATAGCCAACTTCGCACCGCTCGCTCGTAAATTCCATGGCCAACTTCACACGGTTCGCTCATAAATTCCATGACCAACTTAATACCGCTCGCTCATATATTCTATTGCTAATTTTATACCGCTCGCTCATAAATTCCATGACCAACTTTACACCACTCGCTCATAAATTCCATAGCCAACTTCGCACCGCTCGCTCGTAAATTCCATGGCCAACTTCACACGGTTCGCTCATAAATTCCATGACCAACTTAATACCGCTCGCTCATATATTCTATTGCTAATTTTATACCGCTCGCTCATAAATTCCATGACCAACTTCACACCACTCGCTCATAAATTCCACGGCCAACTTCACACCGCTCGCTCATAAAATCCATGGACATCTTCGCACCGCTCGCTCATAACTTCCAGAGATAACTGCACAACGCTCGCTCATAAATTTCATAGCTAATGTCGCACAGCTCACTCATAAATTCAATGGCTAATTTCACACCGCTCGCTCATAAATTCCATGGCCAACTTCACACCGCTCGCTTATAAAATCCAGAGCCAACTTCACACAGCTAGCTCATAAATTCCAAGGCCAACTATGCACTGCGCGTTCATAAATTCCATAGTCTACTTCACACCGCTAGCTCATAAATTCCATGGCCAACTTAGTACCGCTGGCTCATAAAATCCATAGTCAACTTCACACCGCTCGTTCATCAATTCCATAGCTAATTTCGCACCTGTCGCTTATAAAATGCAGAGATAACTTCACAGCGATCGCTCATAAATTTCATAGCTAATTGTCGCACAGCTCACTCATAAATTTCATAGCTAATTGTCGCACAGCTCACTCATAAATTCAATGGCTAATTTCACACCGCTAGCTCATAAATTCCAAGGCCAACTTCGCATTGCTCGCTCATAAATTCCAGAGCCAACTTCACATCGCTCGCTTATAAATTCCATAGCTAATGTTGCACTGCTCGCTCATAAATTCCATGGCCAAATTCACACGGCTCGCTCATAAAATCCATAGCCAATTTCTCACCGCTCGCTCATGATTTCCATGACCAACTTAATACCGCTCGGTCATATATTCTATGGCTAATTTTATACCGCTCGCTCATAAATTCCATGGCCATCTTCAAACTGCTCGCTCATAATTTCCACGGCCAACTTCACACCGCTCGCTCATAAAATCCATGGGCAACTTCGCACCGCTCGCTCATAAATTCCAAAGCCAACTTCACACCGCTACCTCATAAATTCTAAGGCCAACTATGCACTGCGCGCTCATAAATTCCATAGTCTACTTCGCACCGCTAGCTCATAAATTCCATGGCCAACTTAGTACCGCTCGCTCATAAAATCCATAGTCAACTTCACACCGCTCGTTCGTGAATTCCAGAGATAACTGCACAGCGCTCGCTCATAAATTTCATAGCTAATGTCGCACAGCTCACTCATAAATTCAATGGCTAATTTCACACCGCTCGCTCATAAATTCCATGGCCAACATCACACCACTAGCTCATAAAGTCCATGACCAACGTCACACGGCTTGAACATAAATTCCATGGCCAACTTCACACCGCTCGCTCATAAATTCCATGGCCATCTTCAAACCGCCCGCTCATAAAATCCCTATCCAACTTCACACCGCAAGCTCATAAATTCCATGGCCAACTTAGTACCGCTCGCTCATAAAATCCATAGTCAACTTCACACCGCTCGTTCATCAATTCCATAGCTAATTTCGCACCGGTCGCTCATAAATTCCATGGGCAACTTCATACCGCTCGCTCATAAATTCAAGGGCTAATTTCACACCGCTCGAACATAAATTCCATGGCCAACTTCAAACCGCTTGCTCATAAATCCCATGGCCGTCTCCAAACCGCTCGCTGATAAATTCCATGGCCAACTTCACACCGCTCGCTCATAAATTCCATGACCAACTTTACACGGCTCGAACATAAATTCCATGGCTAATTTTATACCGCTCGCTCATAAATTCAATCGTTAATTTTACACCTCTCTCTCCTAAATTCCATAGCTAGTTTCGCACAGCTCACTCATAAATTCAATGGCTAATTTCACACCGCTCGCACATAAATTCCATGGCCAACTTCACACCGCTCGCTCATAAAATCCATAGCCAACTTAAAACCGCTCGCTCATAAAATCCATAGTCAACTTCACACCGCTCGTTCATCAATTCCATAACTATTTTCGCACCGGTCGCTCATAAATTCCATGGGCAACTTCATACCGCTCGCTCAAAAATTCCATAGCTAATTTCGCACCGCTCGCTCATAAATTCAAGGGCTAATGTCACACCGCTCGCTCACAAATTCCATGGCCAACTTTCCACCACTCGCTCATAAATTCCATGGCCAACATCACACCACTAGCTCATAAAGTCCATGACCAACGTCACACGGCTCGAACATAAATTCCATGGCCAACTTCACACCGCTCGCTCATAAATTCCATGGCCATCTTCAAACCGCCCGCTCATAAAATCCCTATCCAACTTCACACCGCAAGCTCATAAATTCCATGGCCAACTTAGTACCGCTCGCTCATAAAATCCATAGTCAACTTCACACCACTCGTTCATCAATTCCATAGCTAATTTCGCACCGGTCGTTGATAAATTCCATGGGCAACTTCATACCGCTCGCTCATAAATTCAAGGGCTAATTTCACACCGCTCGAACATAAATTCCATGGCCAACTTCAAACCGCTTGCTCATATTTTCCACGGCCATCTTCACACCGCTCGCTCATAAAATCCAATTGCAACTTCGCACCGGTCGCTTATAAATTCCAGACTCAACTTCACACCGCTAGCTCATAAACTCCAAGGCCAACTTCGCACCGCTCGCTCATAAATTCCATGGCTAGTTTCACACCGCTCGCTCATAAATTCCGCGGCCACCTGCACACAGCTCGCTAATAAATTCCACGGACAACTTCACACCGTTCGCTCATAAATTCGATTGCCAACTTAATACCGCTCGCTCATAAATTCTATGGACAACTTCACACCGCTCGCTTATAAATTCCATGGCCATTTTCACATCGCTCGCTCATAAATTCCATGGCCAACTTCACACCACTCGCTCATAAATTCCACGGCCAACTTCACACCGCTCGCTCATAAAATCCATGGACTTCTTCACACCGCTCGCTCATAAATTCAATGGTTAATTTCACACCTCTCGCTCATAAATTCCATAGCTAGTTTCGCAAAGCTCACTCATAAATTCAATGGCTAATTTCACACCTCTCGCTCATAAATTCCATAGCTAGTTTCGCAAAGCTCACTCATAAATTCAATGGCTAATTTCACACCGCTCGCTCATAAATTCCATGGCCAACTTTACACCACTCGCTCATAAATTCCATAGCCAACTTCGCACCGCTCGCTCGTAAATTCCATGGCCAACTTCACACGGTTCGCTCATAAATTCCATGACCAACTTAATACCGCTCGCTCATATATTCTATGGCTAATTTTATACCGCTCGCTCATAAATTCCATGACCAACTTCACACCACTCGCTCATAAATTCCACGGCCAACTTCACACCGCTCGCTCATAAAATCCATGGACATCTTCGCACCGCTCGCTCATAACTTCCAGAGATAACTGCACAACGCTCGCTCATAAATTTCATAGCTAATGTCGCACAGCTCACTCATAAATTCAATGGCTAATTTCACACCGCTTGCTCATAAATTCCATGGCCAACTTCGCACCGCTCGCTTATAAAATCCAGAGCCAACTTCACACAGCTAGCTCATAAATTCCAAGGCCAACTATGCACTGCGCGTTCATAAATTCCATAGTCTACTTCACACCGCTAGCTCATAAATTCCATGGCCAACTTAGTACCGCTGGCTCATAAAATCCATAGTCAACTTCACACCGCTCGTTCATCAATTCCATAGCTAATTTCGCACCTGTCGCTTATAAAATGCAGAGATAACTTCACAGCGATCGCTCATAAATTTCATAGCTAATTGTCGCACAGCTCACTCATAAATTTCATAGCTAATTGTCGCACAGCTCACTCATAAATTCAATGGCTAATTTCACACCGCTAGCTCATAAATTCCAAGGCCAACTTCGCATTGCTCGCTCATAAATTCCAGAGCCAACTTCACATCAATCGCTTATAAATTCCATAGCTAATGTTGCACTGCTCGCTCATAAATTCCATGGCCAAATTCACACGGCTCGCTCATAAAATCCATAGCCAATTTCTCACCGCTCGCTCATGATTTCCATGACCAACTTAATACCGCTCGGTCATATATTCTATGGCCAATTTTATACCGCTCGCTCATAAATTCCATGGCCATCTTCAAACTGCTCGCTCATAATTTCCACGGCCAAGTTCACACCGCTCGCTCATAAAATCCATGGGCAACTTCGCACCGCTCGCTCATAAATTCCAAAGCCAACTTCACACCGCTACCTCATAAATTCTAAGGCCAACTATGCACTGCGCGCTCATAAATTCCATAGTCTACTTCGCACCGCTAGCTCATAAATTCCATGGCCAACTTAGTACCGCTCGCTCATAAAATCCATAGTCAACTTCACACCGCTCGTTCGTGAATTCCAGAGGTAACTGCACAGCGCTCGCTCATAAATTTCATAGCTAATGTCGCACAGCTCACTCATAAATTCAATGGCTAATTTCACACCGCTCGCTCATAAATTCCATGGCCAACATCACACCACTAGCTCATAAAGTCCATGACCAACGTCACACGGCTCGAACATAAATTCCATGGCCAACTTCACACCGCTCGCTCATAAATTCCATGGCCATCTTCAAACCGCCCGCTCATAAAATCCCTATCCAACTTCACACCGCAAGCTCATAAATTCCATGGCCAACTTAGTACCGCTCGCTCATAAAATCCATAGTCAACTTCACACCGCTCGTTCATCAATTCCATAGCTAATTTCGCACCGGTCGCTCATAAATTCCATGGGCAACTTCATACCGCTCGCTCATAAATTCAAGGGCTAATTTCACACCGCTCGAACATAAATTCCATGGCCAACTTCAAACCGCTTGCTCATAAATCCCATGGCCGTCTCCAAACCGCTCGCTGATAAATTCCATGGCCAACTTCACACCGCTCGCTCATAAATTCCATGACCAACTTTACACGGCTCGAACATAAATTCCATGGCTAATTTTATACCGCTCGCTCATAAATTCAATCGTTAATTTTACACCTCTCTCTCCTAAATTCCATAGCTAGTTTCGCACAGCTCACTCATAAATTCAATGGCTAATTTCACACCACTCGCTCATAAATTCCACGGCCAACTTCACACCGCTCGCTCATAAATTCCATGGCCAACTTCACACCACTCGCTCATAAATTCCACGGCCAACTTCACACCGCTCGCTCATAAAATCCATGGACATCTTCACACGGCTCGCTCATAAATTCAATGGTTAATTTCACACCACTCGCTCATAAATTCCATAGCTAGTTTCGCACAGCTCACTCATAAATTCAATGGCTAATTTCACACCGCTCGCTCATAAATTCCATGGCCAACTTCACACCACTCGCTCATAAATTCCATAGCTAACTTCGCACCGCTCGCTCGTAAATTCCATGGCCAACTTCACACGGTACGCTCATAAATTCCATGACCGACTTAATACCGCTCGCTCATATATTCTATGGCTAATTTTATACCGCTCGCTCATAAATTCCATGACCAACTTTACACCGCTCGAACATAAATTCCATGGCCAACTTCAAACCGCATGCTCATAAATTCCATGGCCATCTCCAAACCGCTCGCTGATAAATTCCATGGCCAACTTCACACCGCTCGCTCATAAATTCCATGACCAACTTTACACGGCTCGAACATAAATTCCATGGCTAATTTTATACCGCTCGCTCATAAATTCAATCGTTAATTTTACACCTCTCTCTCCTAAATTCCATAGCTAGTTTCGCACAGCTCACTCATAAATTCAATGGCTAATTTCACACCGCTCCCTCGTAAATTCCATGGCCAACTTCACACCGCTCGCTCATAAAATCCATAGCCAACTTAAAACCGCTCGCTCATAAAATCCATAGTCAACTTCACACCGCTCGTTCATCAATTCCATAACTATTTTCGCACCGGTCGCTCATAAATTCCATGGGCAACTTCATACCGCTCGCTCAAAAATTCCATAGCTAATTTCGCACCGCTCGCTCATAAATTCAAGGGCTAATGTCACACCGCTCGCTCACAAATTCCATGGCCAACTTTCCACCGCTTGCTCATAAATTCCATGGCCGACTTCAAACCGCTCGCTCATAATTTCCGTGGCCAACTTCACACCGCTCGCTCATAAATTCGATGGACAACTTCACGAAGCTTGAACATAAATTCCACGGCCAACTTCACACCGCTCGCTCATAAATCCGATTGCCAACTTAATACCGCTCGCACATAAATTCAATGGCTAATTTCACACCGCTCGCTCATAAATTCCATGGCCGACATCACACCACTAGCTCATAAATTCCATGGCCAACTTCACACGGCTCGCTCATAAAATCCATAGCCAATTTCACACCGCTCGCTCATAAATTCAATGGTTAATTTCACACCTCTCGCTCATAAATTCCATAGCTAGTTTCAAACAGCTCACTCATAAATTCAATGGCTAATTTCACACCGCTCGCTCATAAATTCCATGGCCAACTTCACACCACTCGCTCATAAATTCCATAGCCAACTTCGCACCGCTCGCTCGTAAATTCCATGGCCAACTTCACACGGTTCGCTCATAAATTCCATGACCAACTTAATACCGCTCGCTCATAGATTCTATGGCTAATTTTAAACCGCTCGCTCATAAAATCCATAGTCAACTTCACACCGATCGTTCATCAATTCCATAACTATTTTCGCACCGGTCGCTCATAAATTCCATGGGCAACTTCATACCGCTCGCTCAAAAATTCCATAGCTAATTTCGCACCGCTCGCTCATAAATCCGATTGCCAACTTAATACCGCTCGCTCATAAATTCTATGGCCGACTTCACACCGCTCGCTTATAAATTCCATGGCCATCTTCACATCGCTCGCTCATAAAATCCATGGCCAACTTCGCACCGCACGCTCATAAAATCCATGGCCAACTTCGGACCGCACGCCCATAAATTCCATACCCAACTTCGCACCGCTCGCTCATCAAATCCAGAGCCAACTTCACACCGCTAGCTCATAAATTCCAAGGCCAACTTTGCATTGCTCGCTTATAAAATCCATGGCCAACTTCACACCGCTCGCTCATAAATCCGATTGCCAACTTAATACCGCTCGCTCATAAATTCTATGGCCAACTTCACACCGCTCGCTTATAAATTCCATGGCCATTTTCACATCGCTCGCTCATAAATTCCATGGCCAACTTCACACCACTCGCTCATAAATTCCATAGTTAATTTCGCACCTGTCGCTTATAAAATGCAGAGATAACTTCACAGCGCTCGCTCACAAATTTCATAGCTAATTGTCGCACAGCTCACTCATAAATTTCATAGCTAATTGTCGCACAGCTCACTCATAAATTCAATGGCTAATTTCACACCGCTAGCTCATAAATTCCAAGGCCAACTTCGCATTGCTCGCTCATAAATTCCAGAGCCAACTTCACATCGCTCGCTTATAAATTCCATAGCTAATGTTGCACTGCTTGCTCATAAATTCCATGGCCGACTTCAAACC
This sequence comes from Perithous albicinctus, assembly GCA_964016905.1. NCBI lineage: Eukaryota > Metazoa > Arthropoda > Insecta > Hymenoptera > Ichneumonidae > Perithous > Perithous albicinctus. The sequence goes on along the minus strand of OZ024698.1, from coordinate 3,843,433 downwards.
GCTCGCTTATAAATTCCATGGCCATTTTCACATCGCTCGCTCATAAAATCCATGGCCAACTTAAAACCGCTCGCTCATAAAATCCATAGCCAACTTAAAACCGCTCGCTCATAAAATCCATAGTCAACTTCACACCGATCGTTCATCAATTCCATAACTATTTTCGCACCGGTCGCTCATAAATTCCATGGCCATCTTCAAACTGCTCGCTCATAATTTCCACGGCCAAGTTCACACCGCTCGCTCATAAAATCCATGGGCAACTTCGCACCGCTCGCTCATAAATTCCAAAGCCAACTTCACACCGCTACCTCATAAATTCCAAGGCCAACTATGCACTGCGCGCTCATAAATTCCATAGTCTACTTCGCACCGCTAGCTCATAAATTCCATGGTCAACTTAGTACCGCTCGCTCATAAAATCCATAGTCAACTTCACACCGCTCGTTCGTGAATTCCAGAGATAACTGCACAGCGCTCGCTCATAAATTTCGTAGCTAATGTCGCACAGCTCACTCATAAATTCAATGGCTAATTTCACACCGCTCGCTCATAAATTCCATGGCCAACATCACACCACTAGCTCATAAAGTCCATGACCAACGTCACACGGCTCGAACATAAATTCCATGGCCAACTTCACACCGCTCGCTCATAAATTCCATGGCCATCTTCAAACCGCCCGCTCATATAATCCCTATCCAACTTCACACCGCAAGCTCATAAATTCCATGGCCAACTTAGTACCGCTCGCTCATAAAATCCATAGTCAACTTCACACCGCTCGTTCATCAATTCCATAGCTAATTTCGCACCGGTCGCTCATAAATTCCATGGGCAACTTCATACCGCTCGCTCATAAATTCAAGGGCTAATTTCACACCGCTCGAACATAAATTCCATGGCCAACTTCAAACCGCTTGCTCATAAATCCCATGGCCGTCTCCAAACCGCTCGCTGATAAATTCCATGGCCAACTTCACACCGCTCGCTCATAAATTCCATGACCAACTTTACACGGCTCGAACATAAATTCCATGGCTAATTTTATACCGCTCGCTCATAAATTCAATCGTTAATTTTACCCCTCTCTCTCCTAAATTCCATAGCTAGTTTCGCACAGCTCACTCATAAATTCAATGGCTAATTTCACACCGCTCGCACATAAATTCCATGGCCAACTTCACACCGCTCGCTCATAAAATCCATAGCCAACTTAAAACCGCTCGCTCATAAAATCCATAGTCAACTTCACACCGCTCGTTCATCAATTCCATAACTATTTTCGCACCGGTCGCTCATAAATTCCATGGGCAACTTCATACCGCTCGCTCAAAAATTCCATAGCTAATTTCGCACCGCTCGCTCATAAATCCGATTGCCAACTTAATACCGCTCGCTCATAAATTCTATGGCCGACTTCACACCGCTCGCTTATAAATTCCATGGCCATCTTCACATCGCTCGCTCATAAAATCCATGGCCAACTTCGCACCGCACGCTCATAAAATCCATGGCCAACTTCGGACCGCACGCCCATAAATTCCATACCCAACTTCGCACCGCTCGCTCATCAAATCCAGAGCCAACTTCACACCGCTAGCTCATAAATTCCAAGGCCAACTTCGCATTGCTCGCTTATAAAATACATGGCCAACTTCACACCGCTCGCTCATAAATCCGATTGCCAACTTAATACCGCTCGCTCATAAATTCTATGGCCAACTTCACACCGCTCGCTTATAAATTTCATGGCCATTTTCACATCGCTCGCTCATAAATTCCATGGCCAACTTCACACCACTCGCTCATAAATTCCACGGCCAATTTCACACCGCTCGCTCATAAAATTCATGGACATCTTCGCACCGCTCGCTCATAAATTCCAGAGATAACTGCACAACGCTCGCTCATAAATTTCATAGCTGATGTCGCACAGCTCTCTCATAAATTCAATGGCTAATTTCACACCGCTCGCTCATAAATTCCATGACCAACATCACACCACTAGCTCGTAAATTCCATGGCCAACTTCACACGGCTCGCTCATAAAATCCATAGCCAATTTCACACCGCTCGCTCATAAATTCAATGGTTAATTTCACACCTCTCGCTCATAAATTCCATAGCTACTTTCGCACAGCTCACTCATAAATTCAATGGCTAATTTCACACCGCTCGCTCATAAATTCCATTGCCAACTTCACACGGCTCGAACGTAAATTCCATGGCTAATTTTATACCGCTCGCTCATAAATTCAATCGTTAATTTTACACCTCTCTCTCATAAATTCCATAGCCAGTTTCGCACAGCTCACTCATAAATTCAATGGCTAATTTCACACCGCTCGCTCATAAATTCCATGGCCAACTTCACAACGATCGCTCATAAAATCCATAGCCAACTTAAAACCGCTCGCTCATAAAATCCATAGTCAACTTCACACCGCTCGTTCATCAATTCCATAACTATTTTCGCACCGGTCGCTCATAAATTCCATGGGCAACTTCATACCGCTCGCTCAAAAATTCCATAGCTAATTTCGCACCGCTCGCTCATAAATTCAAGGGCTAATTTCACACCGCTCGCTCATAAATCCGATTGCCAACTTAATACCGCTCGCTCATAAATTCTATGGCCAACTTCACACCGCTCGCTTATAAATTCCATGTCCATCTTCACATCGCACGCCGATAAATTCCATACCCAACTTCGCACCGCTCGCTCATAAAATCCAGAGCCAACTTCACACCGCTAGCTCATAAATTCCAAGGTTAACTTCGCATTGCTCGCTTATAAATTCCATGGCCATCTTCACACGCCTCGCTCATAAAATCCATAGCCAATTTCACACCGCTCGCTCACAAATTCAATGGTTAATTTCACACCTCTCGCTCATAAATTCCATAGCTAGTTTCGCACAGCTCACTCATAAATTTAATGGCTAATTTCACACCGCTCGCTCATAAATTCCATGGCCAACTTCACACCACTCGCTCATAAATTCCATAGCCAACTTCGCACCGCTCGCTCGTAAATTCCATGGCCAACTTCACACGGTTCGCTCATAAATTCCATGACCAACTTAATACCGCTCGCTCATATATTCTATGGCTAATTTTAAACCGCTCGCTAATAAATTCCATGACCAACTTTACACCGCTCGAACATAAATTCCATGGTCAACTTCAAACCGCATGCTCAAAAATTCCATGGCCATCTCCAAACCGCTCGCTGAAAAATTCCATGGCCATCTTCAAACCGCCCGCTCATAAAATCCATATCCAACTTCACACCGCAAGCTCATAAATTCCATGGCCAACTTAGTACCGCTCGCTCATAAAATCCATAGTCAACTTCACACCGCTCGCTCATAAATTCCATGACCAACGTCACACGGCTCGAACATAAATTCCATGGCCAACTTCACACCGCTCGCTCATAAATCCGATTGCCAACTTAATACCGCTCGCTCATAAATTCTATGGCCAACTTCACACCGCTCGCTTATAAATTCCATGGCCATCTTCACATCGCTCGCTCATAAAATCCATGACCAACTTCGCACCGCACGCTCATAAAATCCATGGCCAACTTCGGACCGCACGCCCATAAATTCCATACCCAACTTCGCACCGCTCGCTCATCAAATCCAGAGCCAACTTCACACCGCTAGCTCATAAATTCCAAGGCCAACTTCGCGTTGCTCGCTTATTAAATCCATGGCCAACTTCACACAGCTCGCTCATAAATTCCATGACCATCTTCAAACCGCCCGCTCATAAAATCCATGACCAACTTCGCACCGCACGCTCATAAAATCCATGGCCAACTTCGGACCGCACGCCCATAAATTCCATACCCAACTTCGCACCGCTCGCTCATCAAATCCAGAGCCAACTTCACACCGCTAGCTCATAAATTCCAAGGCCAACTTCGCGTTGCTCGCTTATTAAATCCATGGCCAACTTCACACAGCTCGCTCATAAATTCCATGACCATCTTCAAACCGCCCGCTCATAAAATCCATATCCAACTTCACACCGCTCGCTCATAAATCCGATTGCCAACTTAATACCGCTCGCTCATAAATTCTATGGCCAACTTCACACCGCTCGCTCATAAAATCCATGGACATCTTCGCACCGCTCGCTCATAAATTCCAGAGATAACTGCACAACGCTCGCTCATAAATTTCATAGCTAATGTCGCACAGCTCACTCATAAATTCAATGGCTAATTTCACACCGCTCGCTCATAAATGCCATGGCCAACTTCACACCACTCGCTCATAAATTCCATGGCCAACTTCACACCACTCGCTCATAAATTCCACGGCCAACTTAACACCGCTCGCTCATAAAATCCATGGACATCTTCGCACCGCTCGCTCATAAATTCCATAGCTAATTTCGCACCGGTCGCTCATAAATTCAATGGCTAATTTCACACCGCTCGTTCATGAATTCCATGGCTAATTTCACAAGGTTCGCTCATAAATTCCATGGCCAACTTCACACCACCCGCTCATAAATTCCATGGTTAACTTCGAACCGCTCGCTCATAAATTCCATCGCCAATTTCTCACCGCTCGCTCATAATTTCCATGACCAACTTAATACAGCTCGCTCATATATTCTATGGCTAATTTTATACTGCTCGCTCATAAATTCCGTGATCAACTTTACACCGCTGGAACATAAATTCAATAGCCAACTTCACACAGCTCGCTCATAAATTCCATGGCCATCTTCAAACCGCTAGCTCATATTTTCCACGGCCATCTTCACACCGCTCGCTCATAAAATCCAATTGCAACTTCGCACCGGTCGCTTATAAATTCCAGACTCAACTTCACACCGCTAGCTCATAAACTCCAAGGCCCACTTCGCACCGCTCGCTCATAAATTCCATGGCTAGTTTCACACCGCTCGCTCATAAATTCCGCGGCCACCTGCACACAGCTCGCTAATAAATTCCACGGACAACTTCACACCGTTCGCTCATAAATTCGATTGCCAACTTAATACCGCTCGCTCATAAATTCTATGGACAACTTCACACCGCTCGCTTATAAATTCCATGGCCATTTTCACATCGCTCGCTCATAAATTCCATGGCCAACTTCACACCACTCGCTCATAAATTCCACGGCCAACTTCACACCGCTCGCTCATAAATTCCATGGCCAACTTCACACCACTCGCTCATAAATTCCACGGCCAACTTCACACCGCTCGCTCATAAAATCCATGGACATCTTCACACGGCTCGCTCATAAATTCAATGGTTAATTTCACACCACTCGCTCATAAATTCCATAGCTAGTTTGGCACAGCTCACTCATAAATTCAATGGCTAATTTCACACCGCTCGCTCATAAATTCCATGGCCAACTTCACACCACTCGCTCATAAATTCCATAGCTAACTTCGCACCGCTCGCTCGTAAATTCCATGGCCAACTTCACACGGTACGCTCATAAATTCCATGACCGACTTAATACCGCTCGCTCATATATTCTATGGCTAATTTTATACCGCTCGCTCATAAATTCCATGACCAACTTTACACCGCTCGAACATAAATTCCATGGCCAACTTCAAACCGCATGCTCATAAATTCCATGGCCATCTCCAAACCGCTCGCTGATAAATTCCATGGCCAACTTCACACCGCTCGCTCATAAATTCCATGACCAACTTTACACGGCTCGAACATAAATTCCATGGCTAATTTTATACCGCTCGCTCATAAATTCAATCGTTAATTTTACACCTCTCTCTCATAAATTCCATAGCTATTTTCGCACAGCTCACTCATAAATTCAATGGCTAATTTCACACCGCTCGCTCATAAATTCCATGGCCAACTTCACACCGCTCACTCATAAAATCCATGGCCAACTTAAAACCGCTGGCTCATAAAATCCATAGCCAACTTAAAACCGCTCGCTCATAAAGTCCATAGTCAACTTCACAGCGCTCGCACATAAATTTCATAGCTAATGTCGCACAGCTCACTTATAAATTCAATGGCTAATTTCACACCGCTCGCTCATAAATTCCATGGCCAACATCACACCACTAGCTCATAAATTCCATGGCCAACTTCACACGGCTCGCTCATAAAATCCATAGCCAATTTCACACCGCTCGCTCACAAATTCAATGGTTAATTTCACACCTCTCGCTCATAAAGTCCATAGCTAGTTTCGCACAGCTCACTCATAAATTCAATAGCTAATTTCACACCGCCCGCTCATAAAGCCATGGCCAACTTCACACCACTCGCTCATAAATTCCATGGCCAACTTCACACGGCTCGCTCATAAAAATCATAGACAATATCACACCGCTCGCTCAGAATTTCCATGACCAACTTAATACCGCTCGGTCATAGATTCTATGGCTAATTTTATACCGCTCGCTCATAAATTCCATGGCCATCTTCAAACCGCTCGCTCATAATTTCGATGGCCAACTTCACACCTCTCGCTCATAAAATCCATGGCCAACTTCGCACCGCTCGCTTATAAAATCCAGAGCCAACTTCACACAGCTAGCTCATAAATTCCAATGCCAACTATGCACTGCGCGCTCATAAATTCCATAGTCTACTTCACACCGCTAGCTCATAAATTCCATGGCCAACTTAGTACCGCTGGCTCATAAAATCCATAGTCAACTTAACACCGCTCGTTCATCAATTCCATAGCTAATTTCGCACCGGTCGCTTATAAATTCCAGACTCAACTTCACACCGCTAGCTCATAAACTCCAAGGCCCACTTCGCACCGCTCGCTCATAAATTCCATGGCTAGTTTCACACCGCTCGCTCATAAATTCCGCGGCCACCTGCACACAGCTCGCTAATAAATTCCACGGACAACTTCACACCGTTCGCTCATAAATTCGATTGCCAACTTAATACCGCTCGCTCATAAATTCTATGGACAACTTCACACCGCTCGCTTATAAATTCCATGGCCATTTTCACATCGCTCGCTCATAAATTCCATGGCCAACTTCACACCACTCGCTCTTAAATTCCACGGCCAACTTCACACCGCTCGCTCATAAAATCCATGGACTTCTTCACACCGCTCGCTCATAAATTCAATGGTTAATTTCACACCTCTCGCTCATAAATTCCATAGCTAGTTTCGCAAAGCTCACTCATAAATTCAATGGCTAATTTCACACCTCTCGCTCATAAATTCCATAGCTAGTTTCGCAAAGCTCACTCATAAATTCAATGGCTAATTTCACACCTCTCGCTCATAAATTCCATAGCTAGTTTCGCAAAGCTCACTCATAAATTCAATGGCTAATTTCACACCGCTCGCTCATAAATTCCATGGCCAACTTTACACCACTCGCTCATAAATTCCATAGCCAACTTCGCACCGCTCGCTCGTAAATTCCATGGCCAACTTCACACGGTTCGCTCATAAATTCCATGACCAACTTAATACCGCTCGCTCATATATTCTATTGCTAATTTTATACCGCTCGCTCATAAATTCCATGACCAACTTTACACCACTCGCTCATAAATTCCATAGCCAACTTCGCACCGCTCGCTCGTAAATTCCATGGCCAACTTCACACGGTTCGCTCATAAATTCCATGACCAACTTAATACCGCTCGCTCATATATTCTATTGCTAATTTTATACCGCTCGCTCATAAATTCCATGACCAACTTCACACCACTCGCTCATAAATTCCACGGCCAACTTCACACCGCTCGCTCATAAAATCCATGGACATCTTCGCACCGCTCGCTCATAACTTCCAGAGATAACTGCACAACGCTCGCTCATAAATTTCATAGCTAATGTCGCACAGCTCACTCATAAATTCAATGGCTAATTTCACACCGCTCGCTCATAAATTCCATGGCCAACTTCACACCGCTCGCTTATAAAATCCAGAGCCAACTTCACACAGCTAGCTCATAAATTCCAAGGCCAACTATGCACTGCGCGTTCATAAATTCCATAGTCTACTTCACACCGCTAGCTCATAAATTCCATGGCCAACTTAGTACCGCTGGCTCATAAAATCCATAGTCAACTTCACACCGCTCGTTCATCAATTCCATAGCTAATTTCGCACCTGTCGCTTATAAAATGCAGAGATAACTTCACAGCGATCGCTCATAAATTTCATAGCTAATTGTCGCACAGCTCACTCATAAATTTCATAGCTAATTGTCGCACAGCTCACTCATAAATTCAATGGCTAATTTCACACCGCTAGCTCATAAATTCCAAGGCCAACTTCGCATTGCTCGCTCATAAATTCCAGAGCCAACTTCACATCGCTCGCTTATAAATTCCATAGCTAATGTTGCACTGCTCGCTCATAAATTCCATGGCCAAATTCACACGGCTCGCTCATAAAATCCATAGCCAATTTCTCACCGCTCGCTCATGATTTCCATGACCAACTTAATACCGCTCGGTCATATATTCTATGGCTAATTTTATACCGCTCGCTCATAAATTCCATGGCCATCTTCAAACTGCTCGCTCATAATTTCCACGGCCAACTTCACACCGCTCGCTCATAAAATCCATGGGCAACTTCGCACCGCTCGCTCATAAATTCCAAAGCCAACTTCACACCGCTACCTCATAAATTCTAAGGCCAACTATGCACTGCGCGCTCATAAATTCCATAGTCTACTTCGCACCGCTAGCTCATAAATTCCATGGCCAACTTAGTACCGCTCGCTCATAAAATCCATAGTCAACTTCACACCGCTCGTTCGTGAATTCCAGAGATAACTGCACAGCGCTCGCTCATAAATTTCATAGCTAATGTCGCACAGCTCACTCATAAATTCAATGGCTAATTTCACACCGCTCGCTCATAAATTCCATGGCCAACATCACACCACTAGCTCATAAAGTCCATGACCAACGTCACACGGCTTGAACATAAATTCCATGGCCAACTTCACACCGCTCGCTCATAAATTCCATGGCCATCTTCAAACCGCCCGCTCATAAAATCCCTATCCAACTTCACACCGCAAGCTCATAAATTCCATGGCCAACTTAGTACCGCTCGCTCATAAAATCCATAGTCAACTTCACACCGCTCGTTCATCAATTCCATAGCTAATTTCGCACCGGTCGCTCATAAATTCCATGGGCAACTTCATACCGCTCGCTCATAAATTCAAGGGCTAATTTCACACCGCTCGAACATAAATTCCATGGCCAACTTCAAACCGCTTGCTCATAAATCCCATGGCCGTCTCCAAACCGCTCGCTGATAAATTCCATGGCCAACTTCACACCGCTCGCTCATAAATTCCATGACCAACTTTACACGGCTCGAACATAAATTCCATGGCTAATTTTATACCGCTCGCTCATAAATTCAATCGTTAATTTTACACCTCTCTCTCCTAAATTCCATAGCTAGTTTCGCACAGCTCACTCATAAATTCAATGGCTAATTTCACACCGCTCGCACATAAATTCCATGGCCAACTTCACACCGCTCGCTCATAAAATCCATAGCCAACTTAAAACCGCTCGCTCATAAAATCCATAGTCAACTTCACACCGCTCGTTCATCAATTCCATAACTATTTTCGCACCGGTCGCTCATAAATTCCATGGGCAACTTCATACCGCTCGCTCAAAAATTCCATAGCTAATTTCGCACCGCTCGCTCATAAATTCAAGGGCTAATGTCACACCGCTCGCTCACAAATTCCATGGCCAACTTTCCACCACTCGCTCATAAATTCCATGGCCAACATCACACCACTAGCTCATAAAGTCCATGACCAACGTCACACGGCTCGAACATAAATTCCATGGCCAACTTCACACCGCTCGCTCATAAATTCCATGGCCATCTTCAAACCGCCCGCTCATAAAATCCCTATCCAACTTCACACCGCAAGCTCATAAATTCCATGGCCAACTTAGTACCGCTCGCTCATAAAATCCATAGTCAACTTCACACCACTCGTTCATCAATTCCATAGCTAATTTCGCACCGGTCGTTGATAAATTCCATGGGCAACTTCATACCGCTCGCTCATAAATTCAAGGGCTAATTTCACACCGCTCGAACATAAATTCCATGGCCAACTTCAAACCGCTTGCTCATATTTTCCACGGCCATCTTCACACCGCTCGCTCATAAAATCCAATTGCAACTTCGCACCGGTCGCTTATAAATTCCAGACTCAACTTCACACCGCTAGCTCATAAACTCCAAGGCCAACTTCGCACCGCTCGCTCATAAATTCCATGGCTAGTTTCACACCGCTCGCTCATAAATTCCGCGGCCACCTGCACACAGCTCGCTAATAAATTCCACGGACAACTTCACACCGTTCGCTCATAAATTCGATTGCCAACTTAATACCGCTCGCTCATAAATTCTATGGACAACTTCACACCGCTCGCTTATAAATTCCATGGCCATTTTCACATCGCTCGCTCATAAATTCCATGGCCAACTTCACACCACTCGCTCATAAATTCCACGGCCAACTTCACACCGCTCGCTCATAAAATCCATGGACTTCTTCACACCGCTCGCTCATAAATTCAATGGTTAATTTCACACCTCTCGCTCATAAATTCCATAGCTAGTTTCGCAAAGCTCACTCATAAATTCAATGGCTAATTTCACACCTCTCGCTCATAAATTCCATAGCTAGTTTCGCAAAGCTCACTCATAAATTCAATGGCTAATTTCACACCGCTCGCTCATAAATTCCATGGCCAACTTTACACCACTCGCTCATAAATTCCATAGCCAACTTCGCACCGCTCGCTCGTAAATTCCATGGCCAACTTCACACGGTTCGCTCATAAATTCCATGACCAACTTAATACCGCTCGCTCATATATTCTATGGCTAATTTTATACCGCTCGCTCATAAATTCCATGACCAACTTCACACCACTCGCTCATAAATTCCACGGCCAACTTCACACCGCTCGCTCATAAAATCCATGGACATCTTCGCACCGCTCGCTCATAACTTCCAGAGATAACTGCACAACGCTCGCTCATAAATTTCATAGCTAATGTCGCACAGCTCACTCATAAATTCAATGGCTAATTTCACACCGCTTGCTCATAAATTCCATGGCCAACTTCGCACCGCTCGCTTATAAAATCCAGAGCCAACTTCACACAGCTAGCTCATAAATTCCAAGGCCAACTATGCACTGCGCGTTCATAAATTCCATAGTCTACTTCACACCGCTAGCTCATAAATTCCATGGCCAACTTAGTACCGCTGGCTCATAAAATCCATAGTCAACTTCACACCGCTCGTTCATCAATTCCATAGCTAATTTCGCACCTGTCGCTTATAAAATGCAGAGATAACTTCACAGCGATCGCTCATAAATTTCATAGCTAATTGTCGCACAGCTCACTCATAAATTTCATAGCTAATTGTCGCACAGCTCACTCATAAATTCAATGGCTAATTTCACACCGCTAGCTCATAAATTCCAAGGCCAACTTCGCATTGCTCGCTCATAAATTCCAGAGCCAACTTCACATCAATCGCTTATAAATTCCATAGCTAATGTTGCACTGCTCGCTCATAAATTCCATGGCCAAATTCACACGGCTCGCTCATAAAATCCATAGCCAATTTCTCACCGCTCGCTCATGATTTCCATGACCAACTTAATACCGCTCGGTCATATATTCTATGGCCAATTTTATACCGCTCGCTCATAAATTCCATGGCCATCTTCAAACTGCTCGCTCATAATTTCCACGGCCAAGTTCACACCGCTCGCTCATAAAATCCATGGGCAACTTCGCACCGCTCGCTCATAAATTCCAAAGCCAACTTCACACCGCTACCTCATAAATTCTAAGGCCAACTATGCACTGCGCGCTCATAAATTCCATAGTCTACTTCGCACCGCTAGCTCATAAATTCCATGGCCAACTTAGTACCGCTCGCTCATAAAATCCATAGTCAACTTCACACCGCTCGTTCGTGAATTCCAGAGATAACTGCACAGCGCTCGCTCATAAATTTCATAGCTAATGTCGCACAGCTCACTCATAAATTCAATGGCTAATTTCACACCGCTCGCTCATAAATTCCATGGCCAACATCACACCACTAGCTCATAAAGTCCATGACCAACGTCACACGGCTCGAACATAAATTCCATGGCCAACTTCACACCGCTCGCTCATAAATTCCATGGCCATCTTCAAACCGCCCGCTCATAAAATCCCTATCCAACTTCACACCGCAAGCTCATAAATTCCATGGCCAACTTAGTACCGCTCGCTCATAAAATCCATAGTCAACTTCACACCGCTCGTTCATCAATTCCATAGCTAATTTCGCACCGGTCGCTCATAAATTCCATGGGCAACTTCATACCGCTCGCTCATAAATTCAAGGGCTAATTTCACACCGCTCGAACATAAATTCCATGGCCAACTTCAAACCGCTTGCTCATAAATCCCATGGCCGTCTCCAAACCGCTCGCTGATAAATTCCATGGCCAACTTCACACCGCTCGCTCATAAATTCCATGACCAACTTTACACGGCTCGAACATAAATTCCATGGCTAATTTTATACCGCTCGCTCATAAATTCAATCGTTAATTTTACACCTCTCTCTCCTAAATTCCATAGCTAGTTTCGCACAGCTCACTCATAAATTCAATGGCTAATTTCACACCGCTCGCACATAAATTCCATGGCCAACTTCACACCGCTCGCTCATAAAATCCATAGCCAACTTAAAACCGCTCGCTCATAAAATCCATAGTCAACTTCACACCGCTCGTTCATCAATTCCATAACTATTTTCGCACCGGTCGCTCATAAATTCCATGGGCAACTTCATACCGCTCGCTCAAAAATTCCATAGCTAATTTCGCACCGCTCGCTCATAAATTCAAGGGCTAATGTCACACCGCTCGCTCACAAATTCCATGGCCAACTTTCCACCACTCGCTCATAAATTCCATGGCCAACATCACACCACTAGCTCATAAAGTCCATGACCAACGTCACACGGCTCGAACATAAATTCCATGGCCAACTTCACACCGCTCGCTCATAAATTCCATGGCCATCTTCAAACCGCCCGCTCATAAAATCCCTATCCAACTTCACACCGCAAGCTCATAAATTCCATGGCCAACTTAGTACCGCTCGCTCATAAAATCCATAGTCAACTTCACACCACTCGTTCATCAATTCCATAGCTAATTTCGCACCGGTCGCTCATAAATTCCATGGGCAACTTCATACCGGTCGCTCATAAATTCAAGGGCTAATTTCACACCGCTCGAACATAAATTCCATGGCCAACTTCAAACCGCTTGCTCATAAATCCCATGGCCGTCTCCAAACCGCTCGCTGATAAATTCCATGGCCAACTTCACACCGCTCGCTCATAAATTCCATGACCAACTTTACACGGCTCGAACATAAATTCCATGGATAATTTTATACCGCTCGCTCATAAATTCAATCGTTAATTTTACACCTCTCTCTCCTAAATTCCATAGCTAGTTTCGCACAGCTCACTCATAAATTCAATGGCCAACTTCACACCGCTCGCTTATAAATTCCATGGCCATTTTCACATCGCTCGCTCATAAATTCCATGGCCAACTTCACACCACTCGCTCATAAATTCCACGGCCAACTTCACACCGCTCGCTCATAAATTCCATGGCCAACTTCACACCACTCGCTCATAAATTCCACGGCCAACTTCACACCGCTCGCTCATAAAATCCATGGACATCTTCACACGGCTCGCTCATAAATTCAATGGTTAATTTCACACCACTCGCTCATAAATTCCATAGCTAGTTTCGCACAGCTCACTCATAAATTCAATGGCTAATTTCACACCGCTCGCTCATAAATTCCATGGCCAACTTCACACCACTCGCTCATAAATTCCATAGCTAACTTCGCACCGCTCGCTCGTAAATTCCATGGCCAACTTCACACGGTACGCTCATAAATTCCATGACCGACTTAATACCGCTCGCTCATATATTCTATGGCTAATTTTATACCGCTCGCTCATAAATTCCATGACCAACTTTACACCGCTCGAACATAAATTCCATGGCCAACTTCAAACCGCATGCTCATAAATTCCATGGCCATCTCCAAACCGCTCGCTGATAAATTCCATGGCCAACTTCACACCGCTCGCTCATAAATTCCATGACCAACTTTACACGGCTCGAACATAAATTCCATGGCTAATTTTATACCGCTCGCTCATAAATTCAATCGTTAATTTTACACCTCTCTCTCCTAAATTCCATAGCTAGTTTCGCACAGCTCACTCATAAATTCAATGGCTAATTTCACACCGCTCCCTCGTAAATTCCATGGCCAACTTCACACCGCTCGCTCATAAAATCCATAGCCAACTTAAAACCGCTCGCTCATAAAATCCATAGTCAACTTCACACCGCTCGTTCATCAATTCCATAACTATTTTCGCACCGGTCGCTCATAAATTCCATGGGCAACTTCATACCGCTCGCTCAAAAATTCCATAGCTAATTTCGCACCGCTCGCTCATAAATTCAAGGGCTAATGTCACACCGCTCGCTCACAAATTCCATGGCCAACTTTCCACCGCTTGCTCATAAATTCCATGGCCGACTTCAAACCGCTCGCTCATAATTTCCGTGGCCAACTTCACACCGCTCGCTCATAAATTCGATGGACAACTTCACGAAGCTTGAACATAAATTCCACGGCCAACTTCACACCGCTCGCTCATAAATCCGATTGCCAACTTAATACCGCTCGCACATAAATTCAATGGCTAATTTCACACCGCTCGCTCATAAATTCCATGGCCGACATCACACCACTAGCTCATAAATTCCATGGCCAACTTCACACGGCTCGCTCATAAAATCCATAGCCAATTTCACACCGCTCGCTCATAAATTCAATGGTTAATTTCACACCTCTCGCTCATAAATTCCATAGCTAGTTTCAAACAGCTCACTCATAAATTCAATGGCTAATTTCACACCGCTCGCTCATAAATTCCATGGCCAACTTCACACCA
Organism: Perithous albicinctus; assembly: GCA_964016905.1. Taxonomy (NCBI): domain Eukaryota; kingdom Metazoa; phylum Arthropoda; class Insecta; order Hymenoptera; family Ichneumonidae; genus Perithous; species Perithous albicinctus. Next base: position 3,828,333 of record OZ024698.1, on the reverse strand, counting down.
CTCGCTCATAAATTCCATAGCCAACTTCGCACCGCTCGCTCGTAAATTCCATGGCCAACTTCACACGGTTCGCTCATAAATTCCATGACCAACTTAATACCGCTCGCTCATAGATTCTATGGCTAATTTTAAACCGCTCGCTCATAAAATCCATAGTCAACTTCACACCGATCGTTCATCAATTCCATAACTATTTTCGCACCGGTCGCTCATAAATTCCATGGGCAACTTCATACCGCTCGCTCAAAAATTCCATAGCTAATTTCGCACCGCTCGCTCATAAATCCGATTGCCAACTTAATACCGCTCGCTCATAAATTCTATGGCCGACTTCACACCGCTCGCTTATAAATTCCATGGCCATCTTCACATCGCTCGCTCATAAAATCCATGGCCAACTTCGCACCGCACGCTCATAAAATCCATGGCCAACTTCGGACCGCACGCCCATAAATTCCATACCCAACTTCGCACCGCTCGCTCATCAAATCCAGAGCCAACTTCACACCGCTAGCTCATAAATTCCAAGGCCAACTTTGCATTGCTCGCTTATAAAATCCATGGCCAACTTCACACCGCTCGCTCATAAATCCGATTGCCAACTTAATACCGCTCGCTCATAAATTCTATGGCCAACTTCACACCGCTCGCTTATAAATTCCATGGCCATTTTCACATCGCTCGCTCATAAATTCCATGGCCAACTTCACACCACTCGCTCATAAATTCCATAGTTAATTTCGCACCTGTCGCTTATAAAATGCAGAGATAACTTCACAGCGCTCGCTCACAAATTTCATAGCTAATTGTCGCACAGCTCACTCATAAATTTCATAGCTAATTGTCGCACAGCTCACTCATAAATTCAATGGCTAATTTCACACCGCTAGCTCATAAATTCCAAGGCCAACTTCGCATTGCTCGCTCATAAATTCCAGAGCCAACTTCACATCGCTCGCTTATAAATTCCATAGCTAATGTTGCACTGCTTGCTCATAAATTCCATGGCCGACTTCAAACCGCTCGCTTATAAATTCCATGGCCATTTTCACATCGCTCGCTCATAAAATCCATGGCCAACTTAAAACCGCTCGCTCATAAAATCCATAGCCAACTTAAAACCGCTCGCTCATAAAATCCATAGTCAACTTCACACCGATCGTTCATCAATTCCATAACTATTTTCGCACCGGTCGCTCATAAATTCCATGGCCATCTTCAAACTGCTCGCTCATAATTTCCACGGCCAAGTTCACACCGCTCGCTCATAAAATCCATGGGCAACTTCGCACCGCTCGCTCATAAATTCCAAAGCCAACTTCACACCGCTACCTCATAAATTCCAAGGCCAACTATGCACTGCGCGCTCATAAATTCCATAGTCTACTTCGCACCGCTAGCTCATAAATTCCATGGTCAACTTAGTACCGCTCGCTCATAAAATCCATAGTCAACTTCACACCGCTCGTTCGTGAATTCCAGAGATAACTGCACAGCGCTCGCTCATAAATTTCGTAGCTAATGTCGCACAGCTCACTCATAAATTCAATGGCTAATTTCACACCGCTCGCTCATAAATTCCATGGCCAACATCACACCACTAGCTCATAAAGTCCATGACCAACGTCACACGGCTCGAACATAAATTCCATGGCCAACTTCACACCGCTCGCTTATAAATTCCATGGCCAACTTCAAACCGCCCGCTCATATAATCCCTATCCAACTTCACACCGCAAGCTCATAAATTCCATGGCCAACTTAGTACCGCTCGCTCATAAAATCCATAGTCAACTTCACACCGCTCGTTCATCAATTCCATAGCTAATTTCGCACCGGTCGCTCATAAATTCCATGGGCAACTTCATACCGCTCGCTCATAAATTCAAGGGCTAATTTCACACCGCTCGAACATAAATTCCATGGCCAACTTCAAACCGCTTGCTCATAAATCCCATGGCCGTCTCCAAACCGCTCGCTGATAAATTCCATGGCCAACTTCACACCGCTCGCTCATAAATTCCATGACCAACTTTACACGGCTCGAACATAAATTCCATGGCTAATTTTATACCGCTCGCTCATAAATTCAATCGTTAATTTTACCCCTCTCTCTCCTAAATTCCATAGCTAGTTTCGCACAGCTCACTCATAAATTCAATGGCTAATTTCACACCGCTCGCACATAAATTCCATGGCCAACTTCACACCGCTCGCTCATAAAATCCATAGCCAACTTAAAACCGCTCGCTCATAAAATCCATAGTCAACTTCACACCGCTCGTTCATCAATTCCATAACTATTTTCGCACCGGTCGCTCATAAATTCCATGGGCAACTTCATACCGCTCGCTCAAAAATTCCATAGCTAATTTCGCACCGCTCGCTCATAAATTCAAGGGCTAATGTCACACCGCTCGCTCACAAATTCCATGGCCAACTTTCCACCACTCGCTCATAAATTCCATGGCCAACATCACACCACTAGCTCATAAAGTCCATGACCAACGTCACACGGCTCGAACATAAATTCCATGGCCAACTTCACACCGCTCGCTCATAAATTCCATGGCCATCTTCAAACCGCCCGCTCATAAAATCCCTATCCAACTTCACACCGCAAGCTCATAAATTCCATGGCCAACTTAGTACCGCTCGCTCATAAAATCCATAGTCAACTTCACACCACTCGTTCATCAATTCCATAGCTAATTTCGCACCGGTCGTTGATAAATTCCATGGGCAACTTCATACCGCTCGCTCATAAATTCAAGGGCTAATTTCACACCGCTCGAACATAAATTCCATGGCCAACTTCAAACCGCTTGCTCATATTTTCCACGGCCATCTTCACACCGCTCGCTCATAAAATCCAATTGCAACTTCGCACCGGTCGCTTATAAATTCCAGACTCAACTTCACACCGCTAGCTCATAAACTCCAAGGCCAACTTCGCACCGCTCGCTCATAAATTCCATGGCTAGTTTCACACCGCTCGCTCATAAATTCCGCGGCCACCTGCACACAGCTCGCTAATAAATTCCACGGACAACTTCACACCGTTCGCTCATAAATTCGATTGCCAACTTAATACCGCTCGCTCATAAATTCTATGGACAACTTCACACCGCTCGCTTATAAATTCCATGGCCATTTTCACATCGCTCGCTCATAAATTCCATGGCCAACTTCACACCACTCGCTCATAAATTCCACGGCCAACTTCACACCGCTCGCTCATAAAATCCATGGACTTCTTCACACCGCTCGCTCATAAATTCAATGGTTAATTTCACACCTCTCGCTCATAAATTCCATAGCTAGTTTCGCAAAGCTCACTCATAAATTCAATGGCTAATTTCACACCTCTCGCTCATAAATTCCATAGCTAGTTTCGCAAAGCTCACTCATAAATTCAATGGCTAATTTCACACCGCTCGCTCATAAATTCCATGGCCAACTTTACACCACTCGCTCATAAATTCCATAGCCAACTTCGCACCGCTCGCTCGTAAATTCCATGGCCAACTTCACACGGTTCGCTCATAAATTCCATGACCAACTTAATACCGCTCGCTCATATATTCTATGGCTAATTTTATACCGCTCGCTCATAAATTCCATGACCAACTTCACACCACTCGCTCATAAATTCCACGGCCAACTTCACACCGCTCGCTCATAAAATCCATGGACATCTTCGCACCGCTCGCTCATAACTTCCAGAGATAACTGCACAACGCTCGCTCATAAATTTCATAGCTAATGTCGCACAGCTCACTCATAAATTCAATGGCTAATTTCACACCGCTTGCTCATAAATTCCATGGCCAACTTCGCACCGCTCGCTTATAAAATCCAGAGCCAACTTCACACAGCTAGCTCATAAATTCCAAGGCCAACTATGCACTGCGCGTTCATAAATTCCATAGTCTACTTCACACCGCTAGCTCATAAATTCCATGGCCAACTTAGTACCGCTGGCTCATAAAATCCATAGTCAACTTCACACCGCTCGTTCATCAATTCCATAGCTAATTTCGCACCTGTCGCTTATAAAATGCAGAGATAACTTCACAGCGATCGCTCATAAATTTCATAGCTAATTGTCGCACAGCTCACTCATAAATTTCATAGCTAATTGTCGCACAGCTCACTCATAAATTCAATGGCTAATTTCACACCGCTAGCTCATAAATTCCAAGGCCAACTTCGCATTGCTCGCTCATAAATTCCAGAGCCAACTTCACATCAATCGCTTATAAATTCCATAGCTAATGTTGCACTGCTCGCTCATAAATTCCATGGCCAAATTCACACGGCTCGCTCATAAAATCCATAGCCAATTTCTCACCGCTCGCTCATGATTTCCATGACCAACTTAATACCGCTCGGTCATATATTCTATGGCCAATTTTATACCGCTCGCTCATAAATTCCATGGCCATCTTCAAACTGCTCGCTCATAATTTCCACGGCCAAGTTCACACCGCTCGCTCATAAAATCCATGGGCAACTTCGCACCGCTCGCTCATAAATTCCAAAGCCAACTTCACACCGCTACCTCATAAATTCTAAGGCCAACTATGCACTGCGCGCTCATAAATTCCATAGTCTACTTCGCACCGCTAGCTCATAAATTCCATGGCCAACTTAGTACCGCTCGCTCATAAAATCCATAGTCAACTTCACACCGCTCGTTCGTGAATTCCAGAGATAACTGCACAGCGCTCGCTCATAAATTTCATAGCTAATGTCGCACAGCTCACTCATAAATTCAATGGCTAATTTCACACCGCTCGCTCATAAATTCCATGGCCAACATCACACCACTAGCTCATAAAGTCCATGACCAACGTCACACGGCTCGAACATAAATTCCATGGCCAACTTCACACCGCTCGCTCATAAATTCCATGGCCATCTTCAAACCGCCCGCTCATAAAATCCCTATCCAACTTCACACCGCAAGCTCATAAATTCCATGGCCAACTTAGTACCGCTCGCTCATAAAATCCATAGTCAACTTCACACCGCTCGTTCATCAATTCCATAGCTAATTTCGCACCGGTCGCTCATAAATTCCATGGGCAACTTCATACCGCTCGCTCATAAATTCAAGGGCTAATTTCACACCGCTCGAACATAAATTCCATGGCCAACTTCAAACCGCTTGCTCATAAATCCCATGGCCGTCTCCAAACCGCTCGCTGATAAATTCCATGGCCAACTTCACACCGCTCGCTCATAAATTCCATGACCAACTTTACACGGCTCGAACATAAATTCCATGGATAATTTTATACCGCTCGCTCATAAATTCAATCGTTAATTTTACACCTCTCTCTCCTAAATTCCATAGCTAGTTTCGCACAGCTCACTCATAAATTCAATGGCCAACTTCACACCGCTCGCTTATAAATTCCATGGCCATTTTCACATCGCTCGCTCATAAATTCCATGGCCAACTTCACACCACTCGCTCATAAATTCCACGGCCAACTTCACACCGCTCGCTCATAAATTCCATGGCCAACTTCACACCACTCGCTCATAAATTCCACGGCCAACTTCACACCGCTCGCTCATAAAATCCATGGACATCTTCACACGGCTCGCTCATAAATTCAATGGTTAATTTCACACCACTCGCTCATAAATTCCATAGCTAGTTTCGCACAGCTCACTCATAAATTCAATGGCTAATTTCACACCGCTCGCTCATAAATTCCATGGCCAACTTCACACCACTCGCTCATAAATTCCATAGCTAACTTCGCACCGCTCGCTCGTAAATTCCATGGCCAACTTCACACGGTACGCTCATAAATTCCATGACCGACTTAATACCGCTCGCTCATATATTCTATGGCTAATTTTATACCGCTCGCTCATAAATTCCATGACCAACTTTACACCGCTCGAACATAAATTCCATGGCCAACTTCAAACCGCATGCTCATAAATTCCATGGCCATCTCCAAACCGCTCGCTGATAAATTCCATGGCCAACTTCACACCGCTCGCTCATAAATTCCATGACCAACTTTACACGGCTCGAACATAAATTCCATGGCTAATTTTATACCGCTCGCTCATAAATTCAATCGTTAATTTTACACCTCTCTCTCCTAAATTCCATAGCTAGTTTCGCACAGCTCACTCATAAATTCAATGGCTAATTTCACACCGCTCCCTCGTAAATTCCATGGCCAACTTCACACCGCTCGCTCATAAAATCCATAGCCAACTTAAAACCGCTCGCTCATAAAATCCATAGTCAACTTCACACCGCTCGTTCATCAATTCCATAACTATTTTCGCACCGGTCGCTCATAAATTCCATGGGCAACTTCATACCGCTCGCTCAAAAATTCCATAGCTAATTTCGCACCGCTCGCTCATAAATTCAAGGGCTAATGTCACACCGCTCGCTCACAAATTCCATGGCCAACTTTCCACCGCTTGCTCATAAATTCCATGGCCGACTTCAAACCGCTCGCTCATAATTTCCGTGGCCAACTTCACACCGCTCGCTCATAAATTCGATGGACAACTTCACGAAGCTTGAACATAAATTCCACGGCCAACTTCACACCGCTCGCTCATAAATCCGATTGCCAACTTAATACCGCTCGCACATAAATTCAATGGCTAATTTCACACCGCTCGCTCATAAATTCCATGGCCGACATCACACCACTAGCTCATAAATTCCATGGCCAACTTCACACGGCTCGCTCATAAAATCCATAGCCAATTTCACACCGCTCGCTCATAAATTCAATGGTTAATTTCACACCTCTCGCTCATAAATTCCATAGCTAGTTTCAAACAGCTCACTCATAAATTCAATGGCTAATTTCACACCGCTCGCTCATAAATTCCATGGCCAACTTCACACCACTCGCTCATAAATTCCATAGCCAACTTCGCACCGCTCGCTCGTAAATTCCATGGCCAACTTCACACGGTTCGCTCATAAATTCCATGACCAACTTAATACCGCTCGCTCATAGATTCTATGGCTAATTTTAAACCGCTCGCTCATAAAATCCATAGTCAACTTCACACCGATCGTTCATCAATTCCATAACTATTTTCGCACCGGTCGCTCATAAATTCCATGGGCAACTTCATACCGCTCGCTCAAAAATTCCATAGCTAATTTCGCACCGCTCGCTCATAAATCCGATTGCCAACTTAATACCGCTCGCTCATAAATTCTATGGCCGACTTCACACCGCTCGCTTATAAATTCCATGGCCATCTTCACATCGCTCGCTCATAAAATCCATGGCCAACTTCGCACCGCACGCTCATAAAATCCATGGCCAACTTCGGACCGCACGCCCATAAATTCCATACCCAACTTCGCACCGCTCGCTCATCAAATCCAGAGCCAACTTCACACCGCTAGCTCATAAATTCCAAGGCCAACTTTGCATTGCTCGCTTATAAAATCCATGGCCAACTTCACACCGCTCGCTCATAAATCCGATTGCCAACTTAATACCGCTCGCTCATAAATTCTATGGCCAACTTCACACCGCTCGCTTATAAATTCCATGGCCATTTTCACATCGCTCGCTCATAAATTCCATGGCCAACTTCACACCACTCGCTCATAAATTCCATAGTTAATTTCGCACCTGTCGCTTATAAAATGCAGAGATAACTTCACAGCGCTCGCTCACAAATTTCATAGCTAATTGTCGCACAGCTCACTCATAAATTTCATAGCTAATTGTCGCACAGCTCACTCATAAATTCAATGGCTAATTTCACACCGCTAGCTCATAAATTCCAAGGCCAACTTCGCATTGCTCGCTCATAAATTCCAGAGCCAACTTCACATCGCTCGCTTATAAATTCCATAGCTAATGTTGCACTGCTTGCTCATAAATTCCATGGCCGACTTCAAACCGCTCGCTTATAAATTCCATGGCCATTTTCACATCGCTCGCTCATAAAATCCATGGCCAACTTAAAACCGCTCGCTCATAAAATCCATAGCCAACTTAAAACCGCTCGCTCATAAAATCCATAGTCAACTTCACACCGATCGTTCATCAATTCCATAACTATTTTCGCACCGGTCGCTCATAAATTCCATGGCCATCTTCAAACTGCTCGCTCATAATTTCCACGGCCAAGTTCACACCGCTCGCTCATAAAATCCATGGGCAACTTCGCACCGCTCGCTCATAAATTCCAAAGCCAACTTCACACCGCTACCTCATAAATTCCAAGGCCAACTATGCACTGCGCGCTCATAAATTCCATAGTCTACTTCGCACCGCTAGCTCATAAATTCCATGGTCAACTTAGTACCGCTCGCTCATAAAATCCATAGTCAACTTCACACCGCTCGTTCGTGAATTCCAGAGATAACTGCACAGCGCTCGCTCATAAATTTCGTAGCTAATGTCGCACAGCTCACTCATAAATTCAATGGCTAATTTCACACCGCTCGCTCATAAATTCCATGGCCAACATCACACCACTAGCTCATAAAGTCCATGACCAACGTCACACGGCTCGAACATAAATTCCATGGCCAACTTCACACCGCTCGCTTATAAATTCCATGGCCAACTTCAAACCGCCCGCTCATATAATCCCTATCCAACTTCACACCGCAAGCTCATAAATTCCATGGCCAACTTAGTACCGCTCGCTCATAAAATCCATAGTCAACTTCACACCGCTCGTTCATCAATTCCATAGCTAATTTCGCACCGGTCGCTCATAAATTCCATGGGCAACTTCATACCGCTCGCTCATAAATTCAAGGGCTAATTTCACACCGCTCGAACATAAATTCCATGGCCAACTTCAAACCGCTTGCTCATAAATCCCATGGCCGTCTCCAAACCGCTCGCTGATAAATTCCATGGCCAACTTCACACCGCTCGCTCATAAATTCCATGACCAACTTTACACGGCTCGAACATAAATTCCATGGCTAATTTTATACCGCTCGCTCATAAATTCAATCGTTAATTTTACCCCTCTCTCTCCTAAATTCCATAGCTAGTTTCGCACAGCTCACTCATAAATTCAATGGCTAATTTCACACCGCTCGCACATAAATTCCATGGCCAACTTCACACCGCTCGCTCATAAAATCCATAGCCAACTTAAAACCGCTCGCTCATAAAATCCATAGTCAACTTCACACCGCTCGTTCATCAATTCCATAACTATTTTCGCACCGGTCGCTCATAAATTCCATGGGCAACTTCATACCGCTCGCTCAAAAATTCCATAGCTAATTTCGCACCGCTCGCTCATAAATCCGATTGCCAACTTAATACCGCTCGCTCATAAATTCTATGGCCGACTTCACACCGCTCGCTTATAAATTCCATGGCCATCTTCACATCGCTCGCTCATAAAATCCATGGCCAACTTCGCACCGCACGCTCATAAAATCCATGGCCAACTTCGGACCGCACGCCCATAAATTCCATATCCAACTTCGCACCGCTCGCTCATCAAATCCAGAGCCAACTTCACACCGCTAGCTCATAAATTCCAAGGCCAACTTCGCATTGCTCGCTTATAAAATACATGGCCAACTTCACACCGCTCGCTCATAAATCCGATTGCCAACTTAATACCGCTCGCTCATAAATTCTATGGCCAACTTCACACCGCTCGCTTATAAATTTCATGGCCATTTTCACATCGCTCGCTCATAAATTCCATGGCCAACTTCACACCACTCGCTCATAAATTCCACGGCCAATTTCACACCGCTCGCTCATAAAATTCATGGACATCTTCGCACCGCTCGCTCATAAATTCCAGAGATAACTGCACAACGCTCGCTCATAAATTTCATAGCTGATGTCGCACAGCTCTCTCATAAATTCAATGGCTAATTTCACACCGCTCGCTCATAAATTCCATGACCAACATCACACCACTAGCTCGTAAATTCCATGGCCAACTTCACACGGCTCGCTCATAAAATCCATAGCCAATTTCACACCGCTCGCTCATAAATTCAATGGTTAATTTCACACCTCTCGCTCATAAATTCCATAGCTACTTTCACACAGCTCACTCATAAATTCAATGGCTAATTTCACACCGCTCGCTCATAAATTCCATTGCCAACTTCACACGGCTCGAACGTAAATTCCATGGCTAATTTTATACCGCTCGCTCATAAATTCAATCGTTAATTTTACACCTCTCTCTCATAAATTCCATAGCCAGTTTCGCACAGCTCACTCATAAATTCAATGGCTAATTTCACACCGCTCGCTCATAAATTCCATGGCCAACTTCACAACGATCGCTCATAAAATCCATAGCCAACTTAAAACCGCTCGCTCATAAAATCCATAGTCAACTTCACACCGCTCGTTCATCAATTCCATAACTATTTTCGCACCGGTCGCTCATAAATTCCATGGGCAACTTCATACCGCTCGCTCAAAAATTCCATAGCTAATTTCGCACCGCTCGCTCATAAATTCAAGGGCTAATTTCACACCGCTCGCTCATAAATCCGATTGCCAACTTAATACCGCTCGCTCATAAATTCTATGGCCAACTTCACACCGCTCGCTTATAAATTCCATGTCCATCTTCACATCGCACGCCGATAAATTCCATACCCAACTTCGCACCGCTCGCTCATAAAATCCAGAGCCAACTTCACACCGCTAGCTCATAAATTCCAAGGTTAACTTCGCATTGCTCGCTTATAAATTCCATGGCCATCTTCACACGCCTCGCTCATAAAATCCATAGCCAATTTCACACCGCTCGCTCACAAATTCAATGGTTAATTTCACACCTCTCGCTCATAAATTCCATAGCTAGTTTCGCACAGCTCACTCATAAATTTAATGGCTAATTTCACACCGCTCGCTCATAAATTCCATGGCTAACTTCACACCACTCGCTCATAAATTCCATAGCCAACTTCGCACCGCTCGCTCGTAAATTCCATGGCCAACTTCACACGGTTCGCTCATAAATTCCATGACCAACTTAATACCGCTCGCTCAAAAATTCCATAGCTAATTTCGCACCGCTCGCTCATAAATCCGATTGCCAACTTAATACCGCTCGCTCATAAATTCTATGGCCGACTTCACACCGCTCGCTTATAAATTCCATGGCCATCTTCACATCGCTCGCTCATAAAATCCATGGCCAACTTCGCACCGCACGCTCATAAAATCCATGGCCAACTTCGGACCGCACGCCCATAAATTCCATATCCAACTTCGCACCGCTCGCTCATCAAATCCAGAGCCAACTTCACACCGCTAGCTCATAAATTCCAAGGCCAACTTCGCATTGCTCGCTTATAAAATACATGGCCAACTTCACACCGCTCGCTCATAAATCCGATTGCCAACTTAATACCGCTCGCTCATAAATTCTATGGCCAACTTCACACCGCTCGCTTATAAATTTCATGGCCATTTTCACATCGCTCGCTCATAAATTCCATGGCCAACTTCACACCACTCGCTCATAAATTCCACGGCCAATTTCACACCGCTCGCTCATAAAATTCATGGACATCTTCGCACCGCTCGCTCATAAATTCCAGAGATAACTGCACAACGCTCGCTCATAAATTTCATAGCTGATGTCGCACAGCTCTCTCATAAATTCAATGGCTAATTTCACACCGCTCGCTCATAAATTCCATGACCAACATCACACCACTAGCTCGTAAATTCCATGGCCAACTTCACACGGCTCGCTCATAAAATCCATAGCCAATTTCACACCGCTCGCTCATAAATTCAATGGTTAATTTCACACCTCTCGCTCATAAATTCCATAGCTACTTTCACACAGCTCACTCATAAATTCAATGGCTAATTTCACACCGCTCGCTCATAAATTCCATTGCCAACTTCACACGGCTCGAACGTAAATTCCATGGCTAATTTTATACCGCTCGCTCATAAATTCAATCGTTAATTTTACACCTCTCTCTCATAAATTCCATAGCCAGTTTCGCACAGCTCACTCATAAATTCAATGGCTAATTTCACACCGCTCGCTCATAAATTCCATGGCCAACTTCACAACGATCGCTCATAAAATCCATAGCCAACTTAAAACCGCTCGCTCATAAAATCCATAGTCAACTTCACACCGCTCGTTCATCAATTCCATAACTATTTTCGCACCGGTCGCTCATAAATTCCATGGGCAACTTCATACCGCTCGCTCAAAAATTCCATAGCTAATTTCGCACCGCTCGCTCATAAATTCAAGGGCTAATTTCACACCGCTCGCTCATAAATCCGATTGCCAACTTAATACCGCTCGCTCATAAATTCTATGGCCAACTTCACACCGCTCGCTTATAAATTCCATGTCCATCTTCACATCGCACGCCGATAAATTCCATACCCAACTTCGCACCGCTCGCTCATAAAATCCAGAGCCAACTTCACACCGCTAGCTCATAAATTCCAAGGTTAACTTCGCATTGCTCGCTTATAAATTCCATGGCCATCTTCACACGCCTCGCTCATAAAATCCATAGCCAATTTCACACCGCTCGCTCACAAATTCAATGGTTAATTTCACACCTCTCGCTCATAAATTCCATAGCTAGTTTCGCACAGCTCACTCATAAATTTAATGGCTAATTTCACACCGCTCGCTCATAAATTCCATGGCCAACTTCACACCACTCGCTCATAAATTCCATAGCCAACTTCGCACCGCTCGCTCGTAAATTCCATGGCCAACTTCACACGGTTCGCTCATAAATTCCATGACCAACTTAATACCGCTCGCTCATATATTCTATGGCTAATTTTATACCGCTCGCTAATAAATTCCATGACCAACTTTACACCGCTCGAACATAAATTCCATGGTCAACTTCAAACCGCATGCTCAAAAATTCCATGGCCATCTCCAAACCGCTCGCTGAAAAATTCCATGGCCATCTTCAAACCGCCCGCTCATAAAATCCATATCCAACTTCACACCGCAAGCTCATAAATTCCATGGCCAACTTAGTACCGCTCGCTCATAAAATCCATAGTCAACTTCACACCGCTCGCTCATAAATTCCATGACCAACGTCACACGGCTCGAACATAAATTCCATGGCCAACTTCACACCGCTCGCTCATAAATCCGATTGCCAACTTAATACCGCTCGCTCATAAATTCTATGGCCAACTTCACACCGCTCGCTTATAAATTCCATGGCCATCTTCACATCGCTCGCTCATAAAATCCGAGACCAACTTCGCACCGCACGCTCATAAAATCCATGGCCAACTTCGGACCGCACGCCCATAAATTCCATACCCAACTTCGCACCGCTCGCTCATCAAATCCAGAGCCAACTTCACACCGCTAGCTCATAAATTCCAAGGCCAACTTCGCGTTGCTCGCTTATTAAATCCATGGCCAACTTCACACAGCTCGCTCATAAATTCCATGACCATCTTCAAACCGCCCGCTCATAAAATCCATATCCAACTTCACACCGCTCGCTCATAAATCCGATTGCCAACTTAATACCGCTCGCTCATAAATTCTATGGCCAACTTCACACCGCTCGCTCATAAAATCCATGGACATCTTCGCACCGCTCGCTCATAAATTCCAGAGATAACTGCACAACGCTCGCTCATAAATTTCATAGCTAATGTCGCACAGCTCACTCATAAATTCAATGGCTAATTTCACACCGCTCGCTCATAAATTCCATGGCCAACATCACACCACTAGCTCATAAATTCCATGGCCAACTTCACACGGCTCGCTCATAAATTCAATGGTTAATTTCACACCTCTCGCTCATAAATTCCATAGCTATTTTCGCACAGCTCACTCATAAATTCAATGGCTAATTTCACACCGCTCGCTCATAAATTCCATGGCCATCTTCAAACCGCCCGCTCATAAAATCCCTATCCAACTTCACACCGCAAGCTCATAAATTCCATGGCCAACTTAGTACCGCTCGCTCATAAAATCCATAGTCGACTTCACACCACTCGTTCATCAATTCCATAGCTAATTTCGCACCGGTCGCTCATAAATTCGATGGGCAACTTCATACCGCTCGCTCATAAATTCAAGGGCTAATTTCACACCGCTCGAACATAAATTCCATGGCCAACTTCAAACCGCTTGCTCATAAATCCCATGGCCGTCTCCAAACCGCTCGCTGATAAATTCCATGGCCAACTTCACACCGCTCGCTCATAAATTCCATGACCAACTTTACACGGCTCGAACATAAATTCCATGGCTAATTTTATACCGCTCGCTCATAAATTCAATCGTTAATTTTACACCTCTCTCTCCTAAATTCCATAGCTAATTTCGCACCGCTCGCTCATAAATTCAAGGGCTAATGTCACACCGCTCGCTCACAAATTCCATGGCCAACTTTCCACCGCTTGCTCATAAATTCCATGGCCGACTTCAAACCGCTCGCTTATAAATTCCATGGCCATCTTCACATCGCTCGCTCATAAAATCCATGACCAACTTCGCACCGCCCGCTCATAAAATCCATGGCCAACTTCGGACCGCACGCCCATAAATTCCGTACCCATCTTCGCACCGCTCGCTCATAAAATCCAGGGCCAACTTCACACCGCTAGCTCATAAATTCCAAGGCCAACTTCGCACCGCTCGCTCATAAATTCCAAAGCCAACTTCACACCGCTACCTCATAAATTCTAAGGCCAACTATGCACTGCGCGCTCATAAATTCCATAGTCTACTTCGCACCGCTAGCTCATAAATTCCATGGCCAACTTAGTACCGCTCGCTCATAAAATCCATAGTCAACTTCACACCGCTCGTTCGTGAATTCCAGAGATAACTGCACAGCGCTCGCTCATAATTTCATAGCTAATGTCGCACAGCTCACTCATAAATTCAATGGCTAATTTCACACCGCTCGCTCATAAATTCCATGACCAACTTCACACCACTCGCTCATAAATTCCACGGCCAACTTCACACCGCTCGCTCATAAAATCCATGGACATCTTCGCACCGCTCGCTCATAAATTCCAGAGATAACTGCACAACGCTCGCTCATAAATTTCATAGCTAATGTCGCACAGCTCACTCATAAATTCAATGGCTAATTTCACACCGCTCGCTCATACATTCCATGGCCAACTTCACACCACTCGCTCATAAATTCCATGGCCAACTTAGTACCACTCGCTCATAAATTCCATGGCTAATTTCGCACCGCTCGCTCATAAATTCCACGGCCAACTGCACATAGCTCGCTAATAAATTCCACGGCCAACTTAGTACCACTCGCTCATAAATTCCATGGCTAATTTCGCACCGCTCGCTCATAAATTCCACGGCCAACTGCACATAGCTCGCTAATAAATTCCACGGCCAACTTCACACATCTCGCTCATAAAATCCATGGCCCACTTCGCACCGGTAGCTCATAAATTCCAAGGCCAACTTCGCACCGCTCGCTCATAAATTCCATGGCCAAATTTACACCGATCGAACATAAATTCCATCGTCAACTTCA
The DNA here is from genome assembly GCA_964016905.1 of Perithous albicinctus. NCBI lineage: Eukaryota > Metazoa > Arthropoda > Insecta > Hymenoptera > Ichneumonidae > Perithous > Perithous albicinctus. The sequence goes on along the minus strand of OZ024698.1, from coordinate 3,812,795 downwards.
CACCGCTCGCTCATAAATTCCATGGCCAACTTCACACCGCTAGCTCATAAATTCCATGGCCAACCTAGTACCAATCGCTCATGAAATCCATTGCCAGCATCACAACGCTCGCTCATAAAATCCATGGCCAACTGCTCACAGATCGTTCATAAATTCCACAGCCAACTTCACAGCGCTCGCTCATAAATTCCATAGCTAATGTCGCACCGCTCGCTCATAAATTCAATAGCTAATTTCGCACCGCTCGCTCATAAATTCCATAGCTAATGTCGCACCGCTCGCTCATAAATTCAATAGCTAATTTCGCACCGCTCGTTCATAAATTCCACGGCCAACTTCGCACTGCTCGCTCATAAATTCCACGGCCAACTGCACACAGCTCGCTAATAAATTCCACGGCCAACTTCACACCTCTCGCTCATAATATCCATGGCCCACTACGCACCGCTCGCTCATAAATTCCAAAGCCAGCTTCACACCGCTAGCTGATAAATTCCAAGGCCAACTATGCACTGCGCGCTCATAAAATCCATAGTCAACTTCACACCGCTCGATCATACATTCTATGGCTAAGTTAATACCCCTCGCTCATATATTCAATGGCTAATTTTACACCGCTCGCTCATAAATTCCATGGCCAAATTTACACCGATCGAACATAAATTCCATCGTCAACTTCACACCGCTCGAACATAAATTCCATAGCCAACTTCACACCGCTCGCTAATAAATTCCACGGCCAACTTCACACCGCTCGCTCATAAAATCCATGGCAAACTTCGCACCGCTCGCTCATAAATTCTAAAGCAAACTTTACACCGCTCGCTCATAAATTCCATGGCCAACTTCACACCGCTAGCTCATAAATTCCATGGCCAACCTAGTACCAATCGCTCATGAAATCCATTGCCAGCATCACAACGCTCGCTCATAAAATCCATGGCAAACTGCTCACAGATCGCTCATAAATTCCACAGCCAACTTCACAGCGCTCGCTCATAAATTCCATAGCTAATGTCGCACCGCTCGCTCATAAATTCAATAGCTAATTTCGCACCGCTCCCTCAGAATTTCCATGACCAACTTAATACCGCTCGGTCATATATTCTATGGCTAATTTCATACCGCTCGCTCATAAATTCCGTGACAAACTTTACACCACTCGGACATAAATTCCATGGCCTACTTCACACGGTTCGCTCATAAATTCTATGGCCAACTTGACACCGCTCGCTCATAAATACCATAGCTAATTTCGCACCGCTCGCTCATCGATTCCATGGCCAACTTGCTCGGGCATGAATTCCATGGCCAACTTGACAGCGCTCGCTCATAAATTCCATAGCTAATTTCGCACCGCTCGCTCATAAATTCAAGGGCACATTTCACACCGCTCGCTCATAAATTCCACGTTCAACTTCACACCGCTCGCTCATAAAATCCATGGCCGACTTCGCACCGCTCGCTCATAAAATCCATGGCCGATTTCTCACCGCTCGCTCATAAAATCCATGGCTAACTTCGCACCGCTCGCTCATAAATTCTAAAGCAAACTTTACACCGATAGATCATAAATTCCAAGGTCAACTTCGCACCGCTCGCTCATAAATTCCACGGCCAACTGCACACAGCTCGCTAATAAATTCCACGGCCAACTATGCACTGCGCGCTCATAAAATCCATAGTCAACTTCACACCGCTTCATAAACTTCATAAACCGCACACCGATCATAAATTCTATGGCTAAGTTAATACCGCTCGCTCATATATTCAATGGCTAATTTTATACCGCTCGCTCATAAATTCCATGGCCAAATTTACGCCGATAGAACATAAATTCCATCGTCAACTTCACACCGCTCGAACATAAATTCCATAGCCAACTTCACACCGCTCGCTAATAAATTCCATGGGCAACTTCACACCGCTCGCTCATAAATTCAATGGCTAATTTCACACCGATTGCTCATAAATTCCATAGCCAACGTCGCACCGCTGGCTCATAAATTCCACGACCAACTGCACACAGCTCGCTAATAAATTCCACGGCCAACTTCACACCTCTCGCTCATAAAATCCATTGCCCACTTCGCACCGCTCGCTCATAAATTCCAAAGCCAGCTTCACACCGCTAGCTCAGAAATTCCAAGGCCAACTATGCACTGCGCGCTCATAAAATCCATAGCCAACTTCACACCGCTAGCTCATAAATTCCATGGCCAACTTCGTACTACTCGCTCATGAAATCCATAGCCAGCATCACACCGCTCGCTCATAAAATCCATGGCCAACTGCTCACAGATCGCTCATAAATTCCACAGCCAACTTCACAGCGCTCGCTCATAAATTCCATAGCTTATGTCGCACCGCTCGCTCATAAATTCCATAGCTAATTTTGCACCGCTCGCTCATAAATTCCACGGCCAACTTCGCACCGCTCGCTCATAAATTCCAAAGCCAGCTTCACACCGCTAGCTCATAAATTCCAAGGCCAACTATGCACTGCGCGCTCATAAAATCCATAGTCAACTTCACACCGCTCGATCATACATTCTATGGCTAAGTTAATACCCCTCGCTCATATATTCAATGGCTAATTTTATACCGCTCGCTCATAAATTCCATGGCCAAATTTACACCGATCGAACATAAATTCCATCGTCAACTTCACACCGCTCGAACATAAATTCCATAGCCAACTTCACACCGCTCGCTAATAAATTCCATGGCCAACTTCACACCGCTAGCTCATTAATTCCATGGCCAACTTCACACCGCTAGCTCATAAATTCCATGGCCAACTTAGTACCACTCGCTCATGAAATCCATATCCAGCATCACACCGCTCGCTCATAAAATCCATGGCCAATTGCTCACAGATCGCTTTAAATTCCACAGCCAACTTCACAGCGCTCGCTCATAAATTCCATAGCTAATGTCTCACCGCTCGCTCATAAATTCAATAGCTAATTTCGCACCGCTCGCTCATAAATTCCACGGCCAACTTCACACCGCTCGCTCATAAAATCCATGGCCGACTTCGCACCGCTCGCTCATAAAATCCATGGCCGACTTCACACCGCTCGCTCATAAATTCCATAGCCAACTTCACACCGCTAGCTCATAAATTTCAAGGACAACTTCGCACCGCTCGCTCATAAATTCCATGGCCAAATTTACACCGATCGAACATAAATTCCATCGTCAACTTCACACCGCTCGAACATAAATTCCATAGCCAACTTCACACCAGTCGCTAATACATTCCATGGCCAACTTCACACCACTCGCTCATAAATTCCATGGCCAACTTAGTACCACTCGCTCATAAATTCCATGGCCAACTTAGTAACACTCGCTCATAAATTCCACGGCCAACTTCACACCGCTCGTTCATAAGTTCCATAGCCAACGTCGCACCGCTCGCTCATAAATTCCATGGCCATCTTCAAACCGCTCGCTCATAATTTCCACGGCCAACTTCACACCGCTCGCTCATAAAATCCATGGCTAACTTCGCACCGCTCGCTCATAAATTCTAAAGCAAACTTTACACCGATAGATCATAAATTCCAAGGCCAACTTCGCACCGTTCGCTCATAAATTCCACGGCCAACTGCACACAGCTCGCTAATAAATTCCACGGCCAACTTCACACCTCTCGCTCATAAAATCCATGGCCCACTACGCACCGCTCGCTCATAAACTCCAAAGCCAGCTTCACACCGCTAGCTCATAAATTCCAAGGCCAACTATGCACTGCGAGCTCATAAAATCCATAGTCAACTTCACACCGCTCGATCATACATTCTATGGCTAAGTTAATACCGCTCGCTCATATATTCAATGGCTAATTTTATACCGCTCGCTCATAAATTCCATGGCCAAATTTACACCGATCGAACATAAATTCCATCGTCAACTTCACACCGCTCGAACATAAATTCCATAGCCAACTTCACACCGCTCGCTAATAAATTCCATGGCCAACTTCACACCGCTAGCTCATAAATTCCATGACCAACTTAGTACCACTCGCTCATGAAATCCATATCCAGCATCACACCGCTCGCTCATAAAATCCATGGCCAATTGCTCACAGATCGCATTAAATTCCACAGCCAACTTCACAGCGCTCGCTCATAAATTCCATAGCTAATGTCTCACCGCTCGCTCATAAATTCAATAGCTAATGTCGCACCGCTCGCTCATAAATTCCACGGCCAACTTCACACCGCTCGCTCATAAAATCCATGGCCGACTTCGCACCGCTCGCTCATAAAATCCATGGCCGACTTCACACCGCTCGCTAATAAATTCCATAGCCAACGTCGCACCGCTCGCTCATAAATTCCACGGCCAACTGCACACAGCTCGCTAGTAAATTCCATGGCCAACTTCACACCTCTCGCTCATAAAATCCATGGCCCACTTCACACCGCTAGCTCATAAATTCCATGGCCAACTTAGTACCAATCGCTCATGAAATCCATTGCCAGCATCACACCGCTCGCTCATAAAATCCATGGCCAACTGCTCACAGATCGCTCATAAATTCCACAGCCAACATCACAGCCCTCGCTCATAAATACCATAGCTAATGTCGCACCGCTCGCTCATAAATTCCATAGCTGATTTCGCACCGCTCGCTCATAAATTCCATGGCCGACTTCGCACCGCTCGCTCATAAAATCCATGGCCGACTGCACACAGCTCGCGAATAAATTCCACGGCCAACTTCACACCTCTCGCTCATAAAATTCATGGCCCACTTCGCACCGCTCGCTCATAAATTCCAAAGCCAGCTTCACACCGCTAGCTCATAAATTCCAAGGCCAACTATGCACTGCGCGCTCATAAAATCCATAGTCAACTTCACACCGCTCGATCATACATTCTATGGCTAAGTTAATACCCCTCGCTCATATATTCAATGGCTAATTTTATACCGCTCGCTCATAAATTCCATGGCCAAATTTACACCGATCGAACATAAATTCCATCGTCAACTGCACACCGCTCGAACATAAATTCCATAGCCAACTTCACACCGCTCGCTAATAAATTCCATGGCCAACTTCACACCGCTAGCTCATAAATTCCATGACCAACTTAGTACCACTCGCTCATGAAATCCATATCCAGCATCACACCGCTCGCTCATAAAATCCATGGCCAATTGCTCACAGATCGCATTAAATTCCACAGCCAACTTCACAGCGCTCGCTCATAAATTCCATAGCTAATGACTCACCGCTCGCTCATAAATTCAATAGCTAATTTCGCACCGCTCGCTCATAAATTCCACGGCCAACTTCACACCGCTCGCTCATAAAATCCATGGCCGACTTCGCACCGCTCGCTCATAAAATCCATGGCCGACTTCACACCGCTCGCTAATAAATTCCATAGCCAACGTCGCACCGCTCGCTCATAAATTCCACGGCCAACTGCACACAGCTCGCTAGTAAATTCCATGGCCAACTTCACACCTCTCGCTCATAAAATCCATGGCCCACTTCACACCGCTAGCTCATAAATTCCATGGCCAACTTAGTACCAATCGCTCATGAAATCCATTGCCAGCATCACACCGCTCGCTCATAAAATCCATGGCCAACTGCTCACAGATCGCTCATAAATTCCACAGCCAACATCACAGCCCTCGTTCATAAATACCATAGCTAATGTCGCACCGCTCGCTCATAAATTCCATAGCTAATTTCGCACCGCTCGCTCATAAATTCCACGGCCAACATCACACCGCTCGCTCATAAAATCCATGGCCGACTTCGCACCGCTCGCTCATAAAATCCATGGCCGACTGCACACAGCTCGCGAATAAATTCCACGGCCAACTTCACACCTCTCGCTCATAAAATTCATGGCCCACTTCGCACCGCTCGCTCATAAATTCCAAAGCCAGCTTCACACCGCTAGCTCATAAATTCCAAGGCCAACTATGCACTGCGCGCTCATAAAATCCATAGTCAACTTCACACCGCTCGATCATACATTCTATGGCTAAGTTAATACCCCTCGCTCATATATTCAATGGCTAATTTTATACCGCTCGCTCATAAATTCCATGGCCAAATTTACACCGATCGAACATAAATTCCATCGTCAACTGCACACCGCTCGAACATAAATTCCATAGCCAACTTCACACCGCTCGCTAATAAATTCCATGGCCAACTTCACACCGCTAGCTCATAAATTCCATGGCCAACTTAGTACCACTCGCTCATGAAATCCATTGCCAGCATTACAACATTCGCTCATAAAATCCATGGCCAACTGCTCACAGATCGCTCATAAATTCCACAGCCAACTTCACAGCGCTCGCTCATAAATCCCATAGCTAATGTCGCACCGCTCGCTCATAAATTCAATAGCTAATTTCGCACCGCTCGCTCATAAATTCCATAGCTAATGTCGCACCGCTCGCTCATAAATTCAATAGCTAATTTCGCACCGCTCACTCATAAAATCCATGGCCAACTTCACACCGCTCGGTCATAAAATCCATGGCCAACTTCACACAACTCGCTCATAAATTCCTTAGGCAACTTCATACCGCTCGCTCGTAAATTCCAGAGCCAACTTCACACCGATAGCTCATAAATTCCATTGCTAATTTCGCACCGCTCGCTCATAAATTCCACGGCCAACTTCACACCGCTCGCTCATAAAATCCATGGCCAACTTCGCACCGCTCGCTCTAAAATTCCATAGCTAATTACGCACCGCTAGCTCATAAATTCCATGGCCAACTTAGTACCGCTCGCTCATAAAATCCATAGCCATTTTCTCACCGCTCGCTCATAATTTCCATGACCAACTTAATACCGCTCGCTCATAAATTCAAGGGCTAATTTCATACCGCACGCTCATAAATTCCATGGCCATCTTCACACCACTCGCTCATAAATTCCATGGGCAACTTCGCACATCTCGCTCATAAAATCCATAGCCAATTTCACACCGCTCGCTCATAAATTCCATAGCCAACTTCACACCGCTAGCTCATAAATTTCAAGGCCAACTTCGCACCGCTCGCTCATAAATTCCATGGCCAAATTTACACCGCTCGCTTATAAATTCCATGTCCATCTTCACATCGCACGCCGATAAATTCCATACCCAACTTCGCACCGCTCGCTCATAAAATCCAGAGCCAACTTCACACCGCTAGCTCATAAATTCCAAGGTTAACTTCGCATTGCTCGCTTATAAATTCCATGGCCATCTTCACACGCCTCGCTCATAAAATCCATAGCCAATTTCACACCGCTCGCTCACAAATTCAATGGTTAATTTCACACCTCTCGCTCATAAATTCCATAGCTAGTTTCGCACAGCTCACTCATAAATTTAATGGCTAATTTCACACCGCTCGCTCATAAATTCCATGGCTAACTTCACACCACTCGCTCATAAATTCCATAGCCAACTTCGCACCGCTCGCTCGTAAATTCCATGGCCAACTTCACACGGTTCGCTCATAAATTCCATGACCAACTTAATACCGCTCGCTCAAAAATTCCATAGCTAATTTCGCACCGCTCGCTCATAAATCCGATTGCCAACTTAATACCGCTCGCTCATAAATTCTATGGCCGACTTCACACCGCTCGCTTATAAATTCCATGGCCATCTTCACATCGCTCGCTCATAAAATCCATGGCCAACTTCGCACCGCACGCTCATAAAATCCATGGCCAACTTCGGACCGCACGCCCATAAATTCCATATCCAACTTCGCACCGCTCGCTCATCAAATCCAGAGCCAACTTCACACCGCTAGCTCATAAATTCCAAGGCCAACTTCGCATTGCTCGCTTATAAAATACATGGCCAACTTCACACCGCTCGCTCATAAATCCGATTGCCAACTTAATACCGCTCGCTCATAAATTCTATGGCCAACTTCACACCGCTCGCTTATAAATTTCATGGCCATTTTCACATCGCTCGCTCATAAATTCCATGGCCAACTTCACACCACTCGCTCATAAATTCCACGGCCAATTTCACACCGCTCGCTCATAAAATTCATGGACATCTTCGCACCGCTCGCTCATAAATTCCAGAGATAACTGCACAACGCTCGCTCATAAATTTCATAGCTGATGTCGCACAGCTCTCTCATAAATTCAATGGCTAATTTCACACCGCTCGCTCATAAATTCCATGACCAACATCACACCACTAGCTCGTAAATTCCATGGCCAACTTCACACGGCTCGCTCATAAAATCCATAGCCAATTTCACACCGCTCGCTCATAAATTCAATGGTTAATTTCACACCTCTCGCTCATAAATTCCATAGCTACTTTCACACAGCTCACTCATAAATTCAATGGCTAATTTCACACCGCTCGCTCATAAATTCCATTGCCAACTTCACACGGCTCGAACGTAAATTCCATGGCTAATTTTATACCGCTCGCTCATAAATTCAATCGTTAATTTTACACCTCTCTCTCATAAATTCCATAGCCAGTTTCGCACAGCTCACTCATAAATTCAATGGCTAATTTCACACCGCTCGCTCATAAATTCCATGGCCAACTTCACAACGATCGCTCATAAAATCCATAGCCAACTTAAAACCGCTCGCTCATAAAATCCATAGTCAACTTCACACCGCTCGTTCATCAATTCCATAACTATTTTCGCACCGGTCGCTCATAAATTCCATGGGCAACTTCATACCGCTCGCTCAAAAATTCCATAGCTAATTTCGCACCGCTCGCTCATAAATTCAAGGGCTAATTTCACACCGCTCGCTCATAAATCCGATTGCCAACTTAATACCGCTCGCTCATAAATTCTATGGCCAACTTCACACCGCTCGCTTATAAATTCCATGTCCATCTTCACATCGCACGCCGATAAATTCCATACCCAACTTCGCACCGCTCGCTCATAAAATCCAGAGCCAACTTCACACCGCTAGCTCATAAATTCCAAGGTTAACTTCGCATTGCTCGCTTATAAATTCCATGGCCATCTTCACACGCCTCGCTCATAAAATCCATAGCCAATTTCACACCGCTCGCTCACAAATTCAATGGTTAATTTCACACCTCTCGCTCATAAATTCCATAGCTAGTTTCGCACAGCTCACTCATAAATTTAATGGCTAATTTCACACCGCTCGCTCATAAATTCCATGGCCAACTTCACACCACTCGCTCATAAATTCCATAGCCAACTTCGCACCGCTCGCTCGTAAATTCCATGGCCAACTTCACACGGTTCGCTCATAAATTCCATGACCAACTTAATACCGCTCGCTCATATATTCTATGGCTAATTTTATACCGCTCGCTAATAAATTCCATGACCAACTTTACACCGCTCGAACATAAATTCCATGGTCAACTTCAAACCGCATGCTCAAAAATTCCATGGCCATCTCCAAACCGCTCGCTGAAAAATTCCATGGCCATCTTCAAACCGCCCGCTCATAAAATCCATATCCAACTTCACACCGCAAGCTCATAAATTCCATGGCCAACTTAGTACCGCTCGCTCATAAAATCCATAGTCAACTTCACACCGCTCGCTCATAAATTCCATGACCAACGTCACACGGCTCGAACATAAATTCCATGGCCAACTTCACACCGCTCGCTCATAAATCCGATTGCCAACTTAATACCGCTCGCTCATAAATTCTATGGCCAACTTCACACCGCTCGCTTATAAATTCCATGGCCATCTTCACATCGCTCGCTCATAAAATCCGAGACCAACTTCGCACCGCACGCTCATAAAATCCATGGCCAACTTCGGACCGCACGCCCATAAATTCCATACCCAACTTCGCACCGCTCGCTCATCAAATCCAGAGCCAACTTCACACCGCTAGCTCATAAATTCCAAGGCCAACTTCGCGTTGCTCGCTTATTAAATCCATGGCCAACTTCACACAGCTCGCTCATAAATTCCATGACCATCTTCAAACCGCCCGCTCATAAAATCCATATCCAACTTCACACCGCTCGCTCATAAATCCGATTGCCAACTTAATACCGCTCGCTCATAAATTCTATGGCCAACTTCACACCGCTCGCTCATAAAATCCATGGACATCTTCGCACCGCTCGCTCATAAATTCCAGAGATAACTGCACAACGCTCGCTCATAAATTTCATAGCTAATGTCGCACAGCTCACTCATAAATTCAATGGCTAATTTCACACCGCTCGCTCATAAATTCCATGGCCAACATCACACCACTAGCTCATAAATTCCATGGCCAACTTCACACGGCTCGCTCATAAATTCAATGGTTAATTTCACACCTCTCGCTCATAAATTCCATAGCTATTTTCGCACAGCTCACTCATAAATTCAATGGCTAATTTCACACCGCTCGCTCATAAATTCCATGGCCATCTTCAAACCGCCCGCTCATAAAATCCCTATCCAACTTCACACCGCAAGCTCATAAATTCCATGGCCAACTTAGTACCGCTCGCTCATAAAATCCATAGTCGACTTCACACCACTCGTTCATCAATTCCATAGCTAATTTCGCACCGGTCGCTCATAAATTCGATGGGCAACTTCATACCGCTCGCTCATAAATTCAAGGGCTAATTTCACACCGCTCGAACATAAATTCCATGGCCAACTTCAAACCGCTTGCTCATAAATCCCATGGCCGTCTCCAAACCGCTCGCTGATAAATTCCATGGCCAACTTCACACCGCTCGCTCATAAATTCCATGACCAACTTTACACGGCTCGAACATAAATTCCATGGCTAATTTTATACCGCTCGCTCATAAATTCAATCGTTAATTTTACACCTCTCTCTCCTAAATTCCATAGCTAATTTCGCACCGCTCGCTCATAAATTCAAGGGCTAATGTCACACCGCTCGCTCACAAATTCCATGGCCAACTTTCCACCGCTTGCTCATAAATTCCATGGCCGACTTCAAACCGCTCGCTTATAAATTCCATGGCCATCTTCACATCGCTCGCTCATAAAATCCATGACCAACTTCGCACCGCCCGCTCATAAAATCCATGGCCAACTTCGGACCGCACGCCCATAAATTCCGTACCCATCTTCGCACCGCTCGCTCATAAAATCCAGGGCCAACTTCACACCGCTAGCTCATAAATTCCAAGGCCAACTTCGCACCGCTCGCTCATAAATTCCAAAGCCAACTTCACACCGCTACCTCATAAATTCTAAGGCCAACTATGCACTGCGCGCTCATAAATTCCATAGTCTACTTCGCACCGCTAGCTCATAAATTTCAAGGCCAACTTCGCACCGCTCGCTCATAAATTCCATGGCCAAATTTACACCGATCGAACATAAATTCCATCGTCAACTTCACACCGCTCGAACATAAATTGCATAGCCAACTTCACACCAGTCGCTAATAAATTCCATGGCCAACTTAGTAACACTCGCTCATAAATTCCACGGCCAACTTCACACCGCTCGCTCATAAGTTCCATAGCCAACGTCGCACCGCTCGCTCATAAATTCCATGGCCATCTTCAAACCGCTCGCTCATAATTTCCACGGCCAACTTCACACCGCTAGCTCATAAATTCCATGGCCAACCTAGTACCAATCGCTCATGAAATCCATTGCCAGCATCACAACATTCGCTCATAAAATCCATGGCCAACTGCTCACAGATCGCTCATAAATTCCACAGCTAACTTCACAGCGCTCGCTCATAAATTCCATAGCTAATGTCGCACCGCTCGCTCATAAATTCAATAGTTAATTTCGCACCGCTCGCTCATAAATTCCATAGCTAATGTCGCACCGCTCGCTTATAAATTCAATAGCTAATTTCGCACCGCTCGCTCATAAAATCCACGGCCAACTTCACACAGCACGCTCATAAAATCCATGGCCGACTTCGCACCGCTCGCTCATAAAATCCATGGCTAACTTCGCACCGCTCGCTCATAAATTCTAAAGCAAACTTTACACCGATAGATCATAAATTCCAAGGTCAACTTCGCACCGCTCGCTCATAAATTCCACGGCCAACTGCACACAGCTCGCTAATAAATTCCACGGCCAACTATGCACTGCGCGCTCATAAAATCCATAGTCAACTTCACACCGCTTCATAAACTTCATAAACCGCACACCGATCATAAATTCTATGGCTAAGTTAATACCGCTCGCTCATATATTCAATGGCTAATTTTATACCGCTCGCTCATAAATTCCATGGCCAAATTTACGCCGATAGAACATAAATTCCATCGTCAACTTCACACCGCTCGAACATAAATTCCATAGCCAACTTCACACCGCTCGCTAATAAATTCCATGGGCAACTTCACACCGCTCGCTCATAAATTCAATGGCTAATTTCACACCGATTGCTCATAAATTCCATAGCCAACGTCGCACCGCTGGCTCATAAATTCCACGACCAACTGCACACAGCTCGCTAATAAATTCCACGGCCAACTTCACACCTCTCGCTCATAAAATCCATTGCCCACTTCGCACCGCTCGCTCATAAATTCCAAAGCCAGCTTCACACCGCTAGCTCAGAAATGCCAAGGCCAACTATGCACTGCGCGCTCATAAAATCCATAGCCAACTTCACACCGCTAGCTCATAAATTCCATGGCCAACTTCGTACTACTCGCTCATGAAATCCATAGCCAGCATCACACCGCTCGCTCATAAAATCCATGGCCAATTGCTCACAGATCGCTTTAAATTCCACAGCCAACTTCACAGCGCTCGCTCATAAATTCCATAGCTAATGTCTCACCGCTCGCTCATAAATTCAATAGCTAATTTCGCACCGCTTGCTCATAAATTCCACGGCCAACTTCACACCGCTCGCTCATAAAATCCATGGCCGACTTCGCACCGCTCGCTCATAAAATCCATGGCCGACTTCACACCGCTCGCTCATAAATTCCATAGCCAACTTCACACCGCTAGCTCATAAATTTCAAGGACAACTTCGCACCGCTCGCTCATAAATTCCATGGCCAAATTTACACCGATCGAACATAAATTCCATCGTCAACTTCACACCGCTCGAACATAAATTCCATAGCCAACTTCACACCAGTCGCTAATACATTCCATGGCCAACTTCACACCACTCGCTCATAAATTCCATGGCCAACTTAGTACCACTCGCTCATAAATTCCATGGCCAACTTAGTAACACTCGCTCATAAATTCCACGGCCAACTTCACACCGCTCGTTCATAAGTTCCATAGCCAACGTCGCACCGCTCGCTCATAAATTCCATGGCCATCTTCAAACCGCTCGCTCATAATTTCCACGGCCAACTTCACACCGCTCGCTCATAAAATCCATGGCTAACTTCGCACCGCTCGCTCATAAATTCTAAAGCAAACTTTACACCGATAGATCATAAATTCCAAGGCCAACTTCGCACCGTTCGCTCATAAATTCCACGGCCAACTGCACACAGCTCGCTAATAAATTCCACGGCCAACTTCACACCTCTCGCTCATAAAATCCATGGCCCACTACGCACCGCTCGCTCATAAACTCCAAAGCCAGCTTCACACCGCTAGCTCATAAATTCCAAGGCCAACTATGCACTGCGAGCTCATAAAATCCATAGTCAACTTCACACCGCTCGATCATACATTCTATGGCTAAGTTAATACCGCTCGCTCATATATTCAATGGCTAATTTTATACCGCTCGCTCATAAATTCCATGGCCAAATTTACACCGATCGAACATAAATTCCATCGTCAACTTCACACCGCTCGAACATAAATTCCATCGTCAACTTCACACCGCTCGCTCATAAATTCCATGGCCAACTTCACACCGCTAGCTCATAAATTCCATGGCCAACCTAGTACCAATCGCTCATGAAATCCATTGCCAGCATCACAACGCTCGCTCATAAAATCCATGGCCAACTGCTCACAGATCGTTCATAAATTCCACAGCCAACTTCACAGCGCTCGCTCATAAATTCCATAGCTAATGTCGCACCGCTCGCTCATAAATTCAATAGCTAATTTCGCACCGCTCGCTCATAAATTCCATAGCTAATGTCGCACCGCTCGCTCATAAATTCAATAGCTAATTTCGCACCGCTCGTTCATAAATTCCACGGCCAACTTCGCACTGCTCGCTCATAAATTCCACGGCCAACTGCACACAGCTCGCTAATAAATTCCACGGCCAACTTCACACCTCTCGCTCATAATATCCATGGCCCACTACGCACCGCTCGCTCATAAATTCCAAAGCCAGCTTCACACCGCTAGCTGATAAATTCCAAGGCCAACTATGCACTGCGCGCTCATAAAATCCATAGTCAACTTCACACCGCTCGATCATACATTCTATGGCTAAGTTAATACCCCTCGCTCATATATTCAATGGCTAATTTTACACCGCTCGCTCATAAATTCCATGGCCAAATTTACACCGATCGAACATAAATTCCATCGTCAACTTCACACCGCTCGAACATAAATTCCATAGCCAACTTCACACCGCTCGCTAATAAATTCCACGGCCAACTTCACACCGCTCGCTCATAAAATCCATGGCAAACTTCGCACCGCTCGCTCATAAATTCTAAAGCAAACTTTACACCGCTCGCTCATAAATTCCATGGCCAACTTCACACCGCTAGCTCATAAATTCCATGGCCAACCTAGTACCAATCGCTCATGAAATCCATTGCCAGCATCACAACGCTCGCTCATAAAATCCATGGCAAACTGCTCACAGATCGCTCATAAATTCCACAGCCAACTTCACAGCGCTCGCTCATAAATTCCATAGCTAATGTCGCACCGCTCGCTCATAAATTCAATAGCTAATTTCGCACCGCTCCCTCAGAATTTCCATGACCAACTTAATACCGCTCGGTCATATATTCTATGGCTAATTTCATACCGCTCGCTCATAAATTCCGTGACAAACTTTACACCACTCGGACATAAATTCCATGGCCTACTTCACACGGTTCGCTCATAAATTCTATGGCCAACTTGACACCGCTCGCTCATAAATACCATAGCTAATTTCGCACCGCTCGCTCATCGATTCCATGGCCAACTTGCTCGGGCATGAATTCCATGGCCAACTTGACAGCGCTCGCTCATAAATTCCATAGCTAATTTCGCACCGCTCGCTCATAAATTCAAGGGCACATTTCACACCGCTCGCTCATAAATTCCACGTTCAACTTCACACCGCTCGCTCATAAAATCCATGGCCGACTTCGCACCGCTCGCTCATAAAATCCATGGCCGATTTCTCACCGCTCGCTCATAAAATCCATGGTTAACTTCGCATTGCTCGCTCATAAATTCCATAGCCAACTTCACACCGCTAGCTCATAAATTCCAAGGCCAACTTCGCACCGCTCGCTCATAAATTCCATAGCCAAATTTACACCGATCGAACATAAATTCCATCATCAACTTCACACCGCTCGAACATAAATTCCATAGCCAACTTCACACCGCTCGCTAATACATTCCATGGCCAACTTCACACCAATCGCTCATAAATTCCATGGCCAACTTAGTACCACTCGCTCATAAATTCCAGAGCCAACTTCACACCGATAGCTCATAAATTCCATAGCTAATTTCGCACCGCTCGCTCATAAATACCACGGCCAACTTCACACCGCACGCTCATAAGTTCCATAGCCAACGTCGCACCGCTCGCTCATAAATTCCATGGCCATCTTCAAACCGCTCGGTCATAATTTCCACGGCCAACTTCACACCGCTCGCTCATAAAATCCATGGCTAACTTCGCACCGCTCGCTCATAAATTCTAAAGCAAACTTTACACCGATAGATCATAAATTCCAAGGTCAACTTCGCACCGCTCGCTCATAAATTCCACGGCCAACTGCACACAGCTCGCTAATAAATTCCACGGCCAACTATGCACTGCGCGCTCATAAAATCCATAGTCAACTTCACACCGCTTCATAAACTTCATAAACCGCACACCGATCATAAATTCTATGGCTAAGTTAATACCGCTCGCTCATATATTCAATGGCTAATTTTATACCGCTCGCTCATAAATTCCATGGCCAAATTTACGCCGATAGAACATAAATTCCATCGTCAACTTCACACCGCTCGAACATAAATTCCATAGCCAACTTCACACCGCTCGCTAATAAATTCCATGGCCAACTTCACACCGCTAGCTCATAAATTCCATGGCCAACTTCGTACTACTCGATCATGAAATCCATAGCCAGCATCACACCGCTCGCTCATAAAATCCATGGCCAACTGCTCACAGATCGCTCATAAATTCCACAGCCAACTTCACAGCGCTCGCTCATAAATTCCATAGCTTATGTCGCACCGCTCGCTCATAAATTCCATAGCTAATTTTGCACCGCTCGCTCATAAATTCCACGGCCAACTTCGCACCGCTCGCTCATAAATTCCAAAGCCAGCTTCACACCGCTAGCTCATAAATTCCAAGGCCAACTATGCACTGCGCGCTCATAAAATCCATAGTCAACTTCACACCGCTCGATCATACATTCTATGGCTAAGTTAATACCCCTCGCTCATATATTCAATGGCTAATTTTATACCGCTCGCTCATAAATTCCATGGCCAAATTTACACCGATCGAACATAAATTCCATCGTCAACTTCACACCGCTCGAACATAAATTCCATAGCCAACTTCACACCGCTCGCTAATAAATTCCATGGCCAACTTCACACCGCTAGCTCATAAATTCCATGGCCAACTTCACACCGCTAGCTCATAAATTCCATGGCCAACTTAGTACCACTCGCTCATGAAATCCATATCCAGCATCACACCGCTCGCTCATAAAATCCATGGCCAATTGCTCACAGATCGCTTTAAATTCCACAGCCAACTTCACAGCGCTCGCTCATAAATTCCATAGCTAATGTCTCACCGCTCGCTCATAAATTCAATAGCTAATTTCGCACCGCTCGCTCATAAATTCCACGGCCAACTTCACACCGCTCGCTCATAAAATCCATGGCCGACTTCGCACCGCTCGCTCATAAAATCCATGGCCGACTTCACACCGCTCGCTCATAAATTCCATAGCCAACTTCACACCGCTAGCTCATAAATTTCAAGGACAACTTCGCACCGCTCGCTCATAAATTCCACGGCCAACTTCACACCGCTCGTTCATAAGTTCCATAGCCAACGTCGCACCGCTCGCTCATAAATTCCATGGCCATCTTCAAACCGCTCGCTCATAATTTCCACGGCCAACTTCACACCGCTCGCTCATAAAATCCATGGCTAACTTCGCACCGCTCGCTCATAAATTCTAAAGCAAACTTTACACCGATAGATCATAAATTCCAAGGCCAACTTCGCACCGTTCGCTCATAAATTCCACGGCCAACTGCACACAGCTCGCTAATAAATTCCACGGCCAACTTCACACCTCTCGCTCATAAAATCCATGGCCCACTACGCACCGCTCGCTCATAAACTCCAAAGCCAGCTTCACACCGCTAGCTCATAAATTCCAAGGCCAACTATGCACTGCGAGCTCATAAAATCCATAGTCAACTTCACACCGCTCGATCATACATTCTATGGCTAAGTTAATACCGCTCGCTCATATATTCAATGGCTAATTTTATACCGCTCGCTCATAAATTCCATGGCCAAATTTACACCGATCGAACATAAATTCCATCGTCAACTTCACACCGCTCGAACATAAATTCCATAGCCAACTTCACACCGCTCGCTAATAAATTCCATGGCCAACTTCACACCGCTAGCTCATAAATTCCATGACCAACTTAGTACCACTCGCTCATGAAATCCATATCCAGCATCACACCGCTCGCTCATAAAATCCATGGCCAATTGCTCACAGATCGCATTAAATTCCACAGCCAACTTCACAGCGCTCGCTCATAAATTCCATAGCTAATGTCTCACCGCTCGCTCATAAATTCAATAGCTAATGTCGCACCGCTCGCTCATAAATTCCACGGCCAACTTCACACCGCTCGCTCATAAAATCCATGGCCGACTTCGCACCGCTCGCTCATAAAATCCATGGCCGACTTCACACCGCTCGCTAATAAATTCCATAGCCAACGTCGCACCGCTCGCTCATAAATTCCACGGCCAACTGCACACAGCTCGCTAGTAAATTCCATGGCCAACTTCACACCTCTCGCTCATAAAATCCATGGCCCACTTCACACCGCTAGCTCATAAATTCCATGGCCAACTTAGTACCAATCGCTCATGAAATCCATTGCCAGCATCACACCGCTCGCTCATAAAATCCATGGCCAACTGCTCACAGATCGCTCATAAATTCCACAGCCAACATCACAGCCCTCGCTCATAAATACCATAGCTAATGTCGCACCGCTCGCTCATAAATTCCATAGCTGATTTCGCACCGCTCGCTCATAAATTCCATGGCCGACTTCGCACCGCTCGCTCATAAAATCCATGGCCGACTGCACACAGCTCGCGAATAAATTCCACGGCCAACTTCACACCTCTCGCTCATAAAATTCATGGCCCACTTCGCACCGCTCGCTCATAAATTCCAAAGCCAGCTTCACACCGCTAGCTCATAAATTCCAAGGCCAACTATGCACTGCGCGCTCATAAAATCCATAGTCAACTTCACACCGCTCGATCATACATTCTATGGCTAAGTTAATACCCCTCGCTCATATATTCAATGGCTAATTTTATACCGCTCGCTCATAAATTCCATGGCCAAATTTACACCGATCGAACATAAATTCCATCGTCAACTGCACACCGCTCGAACATAAATTCCATAGCCAACTTCACACCGCTCGCTAATAAATTCCATGGCCAACTTCACACCGCTAGCTCATAAATTCCATGGCCAACTTAGTACCACTCGCTCATGAAATCCATTGCCAGCATTACAACATTCGCTCATAAAATCCATGGCCAACTGCTCACAGATCGCTCATAAATTCCACAGCCAACTTCACAGCGCTCGCTCATAAATCCCATAGCTAATGTCGCACCGCTCGCTCATAAATTCAATAGCTAATTTCGCACCGCTCGCTCATAAATTCCATAGCTAATGTCGCAACGCTCGCTCATAAATTCCACGGCCAACATCACACCGCTCGCTCATAAGTTCCATAGCCAACGTCGCACCGCTCGCTCATAAATTCCATGGCCATCTTCAAACCGCTCGGTCATAATTTCCACGGCCAACTTCACACCGCTCGCTCATAAAATCCATGGCTAACTTCGCACCGCTCGCTCATAAATTCTAAAGCAAACTTTACACCGATAGATCATAAATTCCAAGGTCAACTTCGCACCGCTCGCTCATAAATTCCACGGCCAACTGCACACAGCTCGCTAATAAATTCCACGGCCAACTATGCACTGCGCGCTCATAAAATCCATAGTCAACTTCACACCGCTTCATAAACTTCATAAACCGCACACCGATCATAAATTCTATGGCTAAGTTAATACCGCTCGCTCATATATTCAATGGCTAATTTTATACCGCTCGCTCATAAATTCCATGGCCAAATTTACGCCGATAGAACATAAATTCCATCGTCAACTTCACACCGCTCGAACATAAATTCCATAGCCAACTTCACACCGCTCGCTAATAAATTCCATGGGCAACTTCACACCGCTCGCTCATAAATTCAATGGCTAATTTCACACCGATTGCTCATAAATTCCATAGCCAACGTCGCACCGCTGGCTCATAAATTCCACGACCAACTGCACACAGCTCGCTAATAAATTCCACGGCCAACTTCACACCTCTCGCTCATAAAATCCATTGCCCACTTCGCACCGCTCGCTCATAAATTCCAAAGCCAGCTTCACACCGCTAGCTCAGAAATGCCAAGGCCAACTATGCACTGCGCGCTCATAAAATCCATAGCCAACTTCACACCGCTAGCTCATAAATTCCATGGCCAACTTCGTACTACTCGCTCATGAAATCCATAGCCAGCATCACACCGCTCGCTCATAAAATCCATGGCCAACTGCTCACAGATCTCTCATAAATTCCACAGCCAACTTCACAGCGCTCGCTCATAAATTCCATAGCTTATGTCGCACCGCTCGCTCATAAATTCCATAGCTAATTTTGCACCGCTCGCTCATAAATTCCACGGCCAACTTCGCACCGCTCGCTCATAAATTCCACGGCCAACTGCACACAGCTCGCTAATAAATTTCACGGCCAACTTCACACCTCTCGCTCATAAAATCCATGGCCCACTACGCACCGCTCGCTCATAAATTCCAAAGCCAGCTTCACACCGCTAGCTCATAAATTCCAAGGCCAACTATGCACTGCGCGCTCATAAAATCCATAGTCAACTTCACACCGCTCGATCATACATTCTATGGCTAAGTTAATACCCCTCGCTCATATATTCAATGGCTAATTTTATACCGCTCGCTCATAAATTCCATGGCCAAATTTACACCGATCGAACATAAATTCCATCGTCAACTTCACACCGCTCGAACATAAATTCCATAGCCAACTTCACACCAGTCGCTAATACATTCCATGGCCAACTTCACACCACTCGCTCATAAATTCCATGGCCAACTTAGTACCACTCGCTCATAAATTCCATGGCCAACTTAGTAACACTCGCTCATAAATTCCACGGCCAACTTCACACCGCTCGTTCATAAGTTCCATAGCCAACGTCGCACCGCTCGCTCATAAATTCCATGGCCATCTTCAAACCGCTCGCTCATAATTTCCACGGCCAACTTCACACCGCTCGCTCATAAAATCCATGGCTAACTTCGCACCGCTCGCTCATAAATTCTAAAGCAAACTTTACACCGATAGATCATAAATTCCAAGGCCAACTTCGCACCGTTCGCTCATAAATTCCACGGCCAACTGCACACAGCTCGCTAATAAATTCCACGGCCAACTTCACACCTCTCGCTCATAAAATCCATGGCCCACTACGCACCGCTCGCTCATAAACTCCAAAGCCAGCTTCACACCGCTAGCTCATAAATTCCAAGGCCAACTATGCACTGCGAGCTCATAAAATCCATAGTCAACTTCACACCGCTCGATCATACATTCTATGGCTAAGTTAATACCGCTCGCTCATATATTCAATGGCTAATTTTATACCGCTCGCTCATAAATTCCATGGCCAAATTTACACCGATCGAACATAAATTCCATCGTCAACTTCACACCGCTCGAACATAAATTCCATAGCCAACTTCACACCGCTCGCTAATAAATTCCATGGCCAACTTCACACCGCTAGCTCATAAATTCCATGACCAACTTAGTACCACTCGCTCATGAAATCCATATCCAGCATCACACCGCTCGCTCATAAAATCCATGGCCAATTGCTCACAGATCGCATTAAATTCCACAGCCAACTTCACAGCGCTCGCTCATAAATTCCATAGCTAATGACTCACCGCTCGCTCATAAATTCAATAGCTAATTTCGCACCGCTCGCTCATAAATTCCACGGCCAACTTCACACCGCTCGCTCATAAAATCCATGGCCGACTTCGCACCGCTCGCTCATAAAATCCATGGCCGACTTCACACCGCTCGCTAATAAATTCCATAGCCAACGTCGCACCGCTCGCTCATAAATTCCACGGCCAACTGCACACAGCTCGCTAGTAAATTCCATGGCCAACTTCACACCTCTCGCTCATAAAATCCATGGCCCACTTCACACCGCTAGCTCATAAATTCCATGGCCAACTTAGTACCAATCGCTCATGAAATCCATTGCCAGCATCACACCGCTCGCTCATAAAATCCATGGCCAACTGCTCACAGATCGCTCATAAATTCCACAGCCAACATCACAGCCCTCGCTCATAAATACCATAGCTAATGTCGCACCGCTCGCTCATAAATTCCATAGCTAATTTCGCACCGCTCGCTCATAAATTCCACGGCCAACATCACACCGCTCGCTCATAAAATCCATGGCCGACTTCGCACCGCTCGCTCATAAAATCCATGGCCGACTGCACACAGCTCGCGAATAAATTCCACGGCCAACTTCACACCTCTCGCTCATAAAATTCATGGCCCACTTCGCACCGCTCGCTCATAAATTCCAAAGCCAGCTTCACACCGCTAGCTCATAAATTCCAAGGCCAACTATGCACTGCGCGCTCATAAAATCCATAGTCAACTTCACACCGCTCGATCATACATTCTATGGCTAAGTTAATACCCCTCGCTCATATATTCAATGGCTAATTTTATACCGCTCGCTCATAAATTCCATGGCCAAATTTACACCGATCGAACATAAATTCCATCGTCAACTGCACACCGCTCGAACATAAATTCCATAGCCAACTTCACACCGCTCGCTAATAAATTCCATGGCCAACTTCACACCGCTAGCTCATAAATTCCATGGCCAACTTAGTACCACTCGCTCATGAAATCCATTGCCAGCATTACAACATTCGCTCATAAAATCCATGGCCAACTGCTCACAGATCGCTCATAAATTCCACAGCCAACTTCACAGCGCTCGCTCATAAATCCCATAGCTAATGTCGCACCGCTCGCTCATAAATTCAATAGCTAATTTCGCACCGCTCGCTCATAAATTCCATAGCTAATGTCGCACCGCTCGCTCATAAATTCAATAGCTAATTTCGCACCGCTCACTCATAAAATCCATGGCCAACTTCACACCGCTCGGTCATAAAATCCATGGCCAACTTCACACAACTCGCTCATAAATTCCTTAGGCAACTTCATACCGCTCGCTCGTAAATTCCAGAGCCAACTTCACACCGATAGCTCATAAATTCCATTGCTAATTTCGCACCGCTCGCTCATAAATTCCACGGCCAACTTCACACCGCTCGCTCATAAAATCCATGGCCAACTTCGCACCGCTCGCTCTAAAATTCCATAGCTAATTACGCACCGCTAGCTCATAAATTCCATGGCCAACTTAGTACCGCTCGCTCATAAAATCCATAGCCATTTTCTCACCGCTCGCTCATAATTTCCATGACCAACTTAATACCGCTCGCTCATAAATTCAAGGGCTAATTTCATACCGCACGCTCATAAATTCCATGGCCATCTTCACACCACTCGCTCATAAATTCCATGGGCAACTTCGCACATCTCGCTCATAAAATCCATAGCCAATTTCACACCGCTCGCTCATAAATTCCATAGCCAACTTCACACCGCTAGCTCATAAATTTCAAGGCCAACTTCGCACCGCTCGCTCATAAATTCCATGGCCAAATTTACACCGATCGAACATAAATTCCATCGTCAACTTCACACCGCTCGAACATAAATTGCATAGCCAACTTCACACCAGTCGCTAATACATTCCATGGCCAACTTAGTAACACTCGCTCATAAATTCCACGGCCAACTTCACACCGCTCGCTCATAAGTTCCATAGCCAACGTCGCACCGCTCGCTCATAAATTCCATGGCCATCTTCAAACCGCTCGCTCATAATTTCCACGGCCAACTTCGCACCGCTAGCTCATAAATTCCATGGCCAACCTAGTACCAATCGCTCATGAAATCCATTGCCAGCATCACAACATTCGCTCATAAAATCCATGGCCAACTGCTCACAGATCGCTCATAAATTCCACAGCTAACTTCACAGCGCTCGCTCATAAATTCCATAGCTAATGTCGCACCGCTCGCTCATAAATTCAATAGTTAATTTCGCACCGCTCGCTCATAAATTCCATAGCTAATGTCGCACCGCTCGCTTATAAATTCAATAGCTAATTTCGCACCGCTCGCTCATAAAATCCACGGCCAACTTCACACAGCACGCTCATAAAATCCATGGCCGACTTCGCACCGCTCGCTCATAAAATCCATGGCTAACTTCGCACCGCTCGCTCATAAATTCTAAAGCAAACTTTACACCGATAGATCATAAATTCCAAGGTCAACTTCGCACCGCTCGCTCATAAATTCCACGGCCAACTGCACACAGCTCGCTAATAAATTCCACGGCCAACTATGCACTGCGCGCTCATAAAATCCATAGTCAACTTCACACCGCTTCATAAACTTCATAAACCGCACACCGATCATAAATTCTATGGCTAAGTTAATACCGCTCGCTCATATATTCAATGGCTAATTTTATACCGCTCGCTCATAAATTCCATGGCCAAATTTACGCCGATAGAACATAAATTCCATCGTCAACTTCACACCGCTCGAACATAAATTCCATAGCCAACTTCACACCGCTCGCTAATAAATTCCATGGGCAACTTCACACCGCTCGCTCATAAATTCAATGGCTAATTTCACACCGATTGCTCATAAATTCCATAGCCAACGTCGCACCGCTGGCTCATAAATTCCACGACCAACTGCACACAGCTCGCTAATAAATTCCACGGCCAACTTCACACCTCTCGCTCATAAAATCCATTGCCCACTTCGCACCGCTCGCTCATAAATTCCAAAGCCAGCTTCACACCGCTAGCTCAGAAATGCCAAGGCCAACTATGCACTGCGCGCTCATAAAATCCATAGCCAACTTCACACCGCTAGCTCATAAATTCCATGGCCAACTTCGTACTACTCGCTCATGAAATCCATAGCCAGCATCACACCGCTCGCTCATAAAATCCATGGCCAATTGCTCACAGATCGCTTTAAATTCCACAGCCAACTTCACAGCGCTCGCTCATAAATTCCATAGCTAATGTCTCACCGCTCGCTCATAAATTCAATAGCTAATTTCGCACCGCTCGCTCATAAATTCCACGGCCAACTTCACACCGCTCGCTCATAAAATCCATGGCCGACTTCGCACCGCTCGCTCATAAAATCCATGGCCGACTTCACACCGCTCGCTCATAAATTCCATAGCCAACTTCACACCGCTAGCTCATAAATTTCAAGGACAACTTCGCACCGCTCGCTCATAAATTCCATGGCCAAATTTACACCGATCGAACATAAATTCCATCGTCAACTTCACACCGCTCGAACATAAATTCCATAGCCAACTTCACACCAGTCGCTAATACATTCCATGGCCAACTTCACACCACTCGCTCATAAATTCCATGGCCAACTTAGTACCACTCGCTCATAAATTCCATGGCCAACTTAGTAACACTCGCTCATAAATTCCACGGCCAACTTCACACCGCTCGTTCATAAGTTCCATAGCCAACGTCGCACCGCTCGCTCATAAATTCCATGGCCATCTTCAAACCGCTAGCTCATAAATTCCATGGCCAACTTAGTACCAATCGCTCATGAAATCCATTGCCAGCATCACACCGCTCGCTCATAAAATCCATGGCCAACTGCTCACAGATCGCTCATAAATTCCACAGCCAACATCACAGCCCTCGCTCATAAATACCATAGCTAATGTCGCACCGCTCGCTCATAAATTCCATAGCTAATTTCGCACCGCTCGCTCATAAATTCCACGGCCAACATCACACCTCTCGCTCATAAAATCCATGGCCCACTTCACACCGCTAGCTCATAAATTCCATGGCCAACTTAGTACCACTCGCTCATGAAATCCATTGCCAGCATTACAACATTCGCTCATAAAATCCATGGCCAACTGCTCACAGATCGCTCATAAATTCCACAGCCAACTTCACAGCGCTCGCTCATAAATTCAATAGCTAATTTCGCACCGCTCGCTCATAAATTCCATAGCTAATGTCGCACCGCTCGCTCATAAATTCCACGGCCAACATCACACCGCTCGCTCATAAATTCCACGGCCAACTTCACACCGCTCGCTCATAAAATCCATGGCCAACTTCGCACCGCTCGCTCTAAAATTCCATAGCTAATTACGCACCGCTAGCTCATAAATTCCATGGCCAACTTAGTACCGCTCGCTCATAAAATCCATAGCCATTTTCTCACCGCTCGCTCATAATTTCCATGACCAACTTAATACCGCTCGCTCATAAATTCAAGGGCTAATTTCATACCGCACGCTCATAAATTCCATGGCCATCTTCACACCACTCGCTCATAAATTCCATGGGCAACTTCGCACATCTCGCTCATAAAATCCATAGCCAATTTCACACCGCTCGCTCATAAATTCCATAGCCAACTTCACACCACTAGCTCATAAATTTCAAGGCCAACTTCGCACCGCTCGCTCATAAATTCCATGGCCAAATTTACACCGATCGAACATAAATTCCATCGTCAACTTCACACCGCTCGAACATAAATTGCATAGCCAACTTCACACCAGTCGCTAATACATTCCATGGCCAACTTAGTAACACTCGCTCATAAAATCCACGGCCAACTTCACACCGCTCGCTCATAAGTTCCATAGCCAACGTCGCACCGCTCGCTCATAAATTCCATGGCCATCTTCAAACCGCTCGCTCATAATTTCCACGGCCAACTTCACACCGCTAGCTCATAAATTCCATGGCCAACCTAGTACCAATCGCTCATGAAATCCATTGCCAGCATCACAACATTCGCTCATAAAATCCATGGCCAACTGCTCACAGATCGCTCATAAATTCCACAGCTAACTTCACAGCGCTCGCTCATAAATTCCATAGCTAATGTCGCACCGCTCGCTCATAAATTCAATAGTTAATTTCGCACCGCTCGCTCATAAATTCCATAGCTAATGTCGCACCGCTCGCTTATAAATTCAATAGCTAATTTCGCACCGCTCGCTCATAAAATCCACGGCCAACTTCACACAGCACGCTCATAAAATCCATGGCCGACTTCGCACCGCTCGCTCATAAAATCCATGGCCGACTTCACACCGCTCGCTCATAAAATCCATGGTTAACTTCGCATTGCTCGCTCATAAATTCCATAGCCAACTTCACACCGCTAGCTCATAAATTCCAAGGCCAACTTCGCACCGCTCGCTCATAAATTCCATGGCCAAATTTACACCGATCGAACATAAATTCCATCGTCAACTTCACACCGCTCGACCATAAATTCCATAGCCAACTTCACACCAGTCGCTAATACATTCCATGGCCAACTTCACACCAGTCGCTCATAAATTCCATGGCCAACTTAGTACCACTCGCTCATAAATTCCATGGCCAACTTAGTACCACTCGCTCATAAATTTCAGAGCCAACTTCACACCGATAGCTCATAAATTCCACAGCTAATTTCGCACCGCTCGCTCATAAATTCCACGGCCAAATTCACACCGCTCTCTCATAAATTCCATGGCCATCTTCAAACCGCTCGCTCATAAAATCCATGGCTAACTTCGCACCGCTCGCTCATAAATTCTAAAGCAAACTTTACACCGCTCGCTCATAAATTCCATGGCCAACTTCACACCGCTAGCTCATAAATTCCATGGCCAACCTAGTACCAATCGCTCATGAAATCCATTGCCAGCATCACAACGCTCGCTCATAAAATCCATGGCAAACTGCTCACAGATCGCTCATAAATTCCACAGCCAACTTCACAGCGCTCGCTCATAAATTCCATAGCTAATGTCGCACCGCTCGCTCATAAATTCAATAGCTAATTTCGCACCGCTCCCTCAGAATTTCCATGACCAACTTAATACCGCTCGGTCATATATTCTATGGCTAATTTCATACCGCTCGCTCATAAATTCCGTGACAAACTTTACACCACTCGGACATAAATTCCATGGCCTACTTCACACGGTTCGCTCATAAATTCTATGGCCAACTTGACACCGCTCGCTCATAAATACCATAGCTAATTTCGCACCGCTCGCTCATCGATTCCATGGCCAACTTGCTCGGGCATGAATTCCATGGTCAACTTGACAGCGCTCGCTCATAAATTCCATAGCTAATTTCGCACCGCTCGCTCATAAATTCAAGGGCACATTTCACACCGCTCGCTCATAAATTCCACGTTCAACTTCACACCGCTCGCTCATAAAATCCATGGCCGACTTCGCACCGCTCGCTCATAAAATCCATGGCCGATTTCTCACCGCTCGCTCATAAAATCCATGGTTAACTTCGCATTGCTCGCTCATAAATTCCATAGCCAACTTCACACCGCTAGCTCATAAATTCCAAGGCCAACTTCGCACCGCTCGCTCATAAATTCCATAGCCAAATTTACACCGATCGAACATAAATTCCATCATCAACTTCACACCGCTCGAACATAAATTCCATAGCCAACTTCACACCGCTCGCTAATACATTCCATGGCCAACTTCACACCAATCGCTCATAAATTCCATGGCCAACTTAGTACCACTCGCTCATAAATTCCAGAGCCAACTTCACACCGATAGCTCATAAATTCCATAGCTAATTTCGCACCGCTCGCTCATAAATACCACGGCCAACTTCACACCGCACGCTCATAAGTTCCATAGCCAACGTCGCACCGCTCGCTCATAAATTCCATGGCCATCTTCAAACCGCTCGGTCATAATTTCCACGGCCAACTTCACACCGCTCGCTCATAAAATCCATGGCTAACTTCGCACCGCTCGCTCATAAATTCTAAAGCAAACTTTACACCGATAGATCATAAATTCCAAGGTCAACTTCGCACCGCTCGCTCATAAATTCCACGGCCAACTGCACACAGCTCGCTAATAAATTCCACGGCCAACTATGCACTGCGCGCTCATAAAATCCATAGTCAACTTCACACCGCTTCATAAACTTCATAAACCGCACACCGATCATAAATTCTATGGCTAAGTTAATACCGCTCGCTCATATATTCAATGGCTAATTTTATACCGCTCGCTCATAAATTCCATGGCCAAATTTACGCCGATAGAACATAAATTCCATCGTCAACTTCACACCGCTCGAACATAAATTCCATAGCCAACTTCACACCGCTCGCTAATAAATTCCATGGGCAACTTCACACCGCTCGCTCATAAATTCAATGGCTAATTTCACACCGATTGCTCATAAATTCCATAGCCAACGTCGCACCGCTGGCTCATAAATTCCACGACCAACTGCACACAGCTCGCTAATAAATTCCACGGCCAACTTCACACCTCTCGCTCATAAAATCCATTGCCCACTTCGCACCGCTCGCTCATAAATTCCAAAGCCAGCTTCACACCGCTAGCTCAGAAATTCCAAGGCCAACTATGCACTGCGCGCTCATAAAATCCATAGCCAACTTCACACCGCTAGCTCATAAATTCCATGGCCAACTTCGTACTACTCGCTCATGAAATCCATAGCCAGCATCACACCGCTCGCTCATAAAATCCATGGCCAACTGCTCACAGATCGCTCATAAATTCCACAGCCAACTTCACAGCGCTCGCTCATAAATTCCATAGCTTATGTCGCACCGCTCGCTCATAAATTCCATAGCTAATTTTGCACCGCTCGCTCATAAATTCCACGGCCAACTTCGCACCGCTCGCTCATAAATTCCAAAGCCAGCTTCACACCGCTAGCTCATAAATTCCAAGGCCAACTATGCACTGCGCGCTCATAAAATCCATAGTCAACTTCACACCGCTCGATCATACATTCTATGGCTAAGTTAATACCCCTCGCTCATATATTCAATGGCTAATTTTATACCGCTCGCTCATAAATTCCATGGCCAAATTTACACCGATCGAACATAAATTCCATCGTCAACTTCACACCGCTCGAACATAAATTCCATAGCCAACTTCACACCGCTCGCTAATAAATTCCATGGCCAACTTCACACCGCTAGCTCATAAATTCCATGGCCAACTTCACACCGCTAGCTCATAAATTCCATGGCCAACTTAGTACCACTCGCTCATGAAATCCATATCCAGCATCACACCGCTCGCTCATAAAATCCATGGCCAATTGCTCACAGATCGCTTTAAATTCCACAGCCAACTTCACAGCGCTCGCTCATAAATTCCATAGCTAATGTCTCACCGCTCGCTCATAAATTCAATAGCTAATTTCGCACCGCTCGCTCATAAATTCCACGGCCAACTTCACACCGCTCGCTCATAAAATCCATGGCCGACTTCGCACCGCTCGCTCATAAAATCCATGGCCGACTTCACACCGCTCGCTCATAAATTCCATAGCCAACTTCACACCGCTAGCTCATAAATTTCAAGGACAACTTCGCACCGCTCGCTCATAAATTCCATGGCCAAATTTACACCGATCGAACATAAATTCCATCGTCAACTTCACACCGCTCGAACATAAATTCCATAGCCAACTTCACACCAGTCGCTAATACATTCCATGGCCAACTTCACACCACTCGCTCATAAATTCCATGGCCAACTTAGTACCACTCGCTCATAAATTCCATGGCCAACTTAGTAACACTCGCTCATAAATTCCACGGCCAACTTCACACCGCTCGTTCATAAGTTCCATAGCCAACGTCGCACCGCTCGCTCATAAATTCCATGGCCATCTTCAAACCGCTCGCTCATAATTTCCACGGCCAACTTCAGACCGCTCGCTCATAAAATCCATGGCTAACTTCGCACCGCTCGCTCATAAATTCTAAAGCAAACTTTACACCGATAGATCATAAATTCCAAGGCCAACTTCGCACCGTTCGCTCATAAATTCCACGGCCAACTGCACACAGCTCGCTAATAAATTCCACGGCCAACTTCACACCTCTCGCTCATAAAATCCATGGCCCACTACGCACCGCTCGCTCATAAACTCCAAAGCCAGCTTCACACCGCTAGCTCATAAATTCCAAGGCCAACTATGCACTGCGAGCTCATAAAATCCATAGTCAACTTCACACCGCTCGATCATACATTCTATGGCTAAGTTAATACCGCTCGCTCATATATTCAATGGCTAATTTTATACCGCTCGCTCATAAATTCCATGGCCAAATTTACACCGATCGAACATAAATTCCATCGTCAACTTCACACCGCTCGAACATAAATTCCATAGCCAACTTCACACCGCTCGCTAATAAATTCCATGGCCAACTTCACACCGCTAGCTCATAAATTCCATGACCAACTTAGTACCACTCGCTCATGAAATCCATATCCAGCATCACACCGCTCGCTCATAAAATCCATGGCTAATTGCTCACAGATCGCATTAAATTCCACAGCCAACTTCACAGCGCTCGCTCATAAATTCCATAGCTAATGTCTCACCGCTCGCTCATAAATTCAATAGCTAATTTCGCACCGCTCGCTCATAAATTCCACGGCCAACTTCACACCGCTCGCTCATAAAATCCATGGCCGACTTCGCACCGCTCGCTCATAAAATCCATGGCCGACTTCACACCGCTCGCTAATAAATTCCATAGCCAACGTCGCACCGCTCGCTCATAAATTCCACGGCCAACTGCACACAGCTCGCTAGTAAATTCCATGGCCAACTTCACACCTCTCGCTCATAAAATCCATGGCCCACTTCACACCGCTAGCTCATAAATTCCATGGCCAACTTAGTACCAATCGCTCATGAAATCCATTGCCAGCATCACACCGCTCGCTCATAAAATCCATGGCCAACTGCTCACAGATCGCTCATAAATTCCACAGCCAACATCACAGCCCTCGCTCATAAATACCATAGCTAATGTCGCACCGCTCGCTCATAAATTCCATAGCTGATTTCGCACCGCTCGCTCATAAATTCCATGGCCGACTTCGCACCGCTCGCTCATAAAATCCATGGCCGACTGCACACAGCTCGCGAATAAATTCCACGGCCAACTTCACACCTCTCGCTCATAAAATTCATGGCCCACTTCGCACCGCTCGCTCATAAATTCCAAAGCCAGCTTCACACCGCTAGCTCATAAATTCCAAGGCCAACTATGCACTGCGCGCTCATAAAATCCATAGTCAACTTCACACCGCTCGATCATACATTCTATGGCTAAGTTAATACCCCTCGCTCATATATTCAATGGCTAATTTTATACCGCTCGCTCATAAATTCCATGGCCAAATTTACACCGATCGAACATAAATTCCATCGTCAACTGCACACCGCTCGAACATAAATTCCATAGCCAACTTCACACCGCTCGCTAATAAATTCCATGGCCAACTTGACACCGCTAGCTCATAAATTCCATGGCCAACTTAGTACCACTCGCTCATGAAATCCATTGCCAGCATTACAACATTCGCTCATAAAATCCATGGCCAACTGCTCACAGATCGCTCATAAATTCCACAGCCAACTTCACAGCGCTCGCTCATGAATCCCATAGCTAATGTCGCACCGCTCGCTCATAAATTCAATAGCTAATTTCGCACCGCTCGCTCATAAATTCCATAGCTAATGTCGCAACGCTCGCTCATAAATTCCACGGCCAACATCACACCGCTCGCTCATAAGTTCCATAGCCAACGTCGCACCGCTCGCTCATAAGTTCCATGGCCATCTTCAAACCGCTCGGTCATAATTTCCACGGCCAACTTCACACCGCTCGCTCATAAAATCCATGGCTAACTTCGCACCGCTCGCTCATAAATTCTAAAGCAAACTTTACACCGATAGATCATAAATTCCAAGGTCAACTTCGCACCGCTCGCTCATAAATTCCACGGCCAACTGCACACAGCTCGCTAATAAATTCCACGGCCAACTATGCACTGCGCGCTCATAAAATCCATAGTCAACTTCACACCGCTTCATAAACTTCATAAACCGCACACCGATCATAAATTCTATGGCTAAGTTAATACCGCTCGCTCATATATTCAATGGCTAATTTTATACCGCTCGCTCATAAATTCCATGGCCAAATTTACGCCGATAGAACATAAATTCCATCGTCAACTTCACACCGCTCGAACATAAATTCCATAGCCAACTTCACACCGCTCGCTAATAAATTCCATGGGCAACTTCACACCGCTCGCTCATAAATTCAATGGCTAATTTCACACCGATTGCTCATAAATTCCATAGCCAACGTCGCACCGCTGGCTCATAAATTCCACGACCAACTGCACACAGCTCGCTAATAAATTCCACGGCCAACTTCACACCTCTCGCTCATAAAATCCATTGCCCACTTCGCACCGCTCGCTCATAAATTCCAAAGCCAGCTTCACACCGCTAGCTCAGAAATGCCAAGGCCAACTATGCACTGCGCGCTCATAAAATCCATAGCCAACTTCACACCGCTAGCTCATAAATTCCATGGCCAACTTCGTACTACTCGCTCATGAAATCCATAGCCAGCATCACACCGCTCGCTCATAAAATCCATGGCCAACTGCTCACAGATCTCTCATAAATTCCACAGCCAACTTCACAGCGCTCGCTCATAAATTCCATAGCTTATGTCGCACCGCTCGCTCATAAATTCCATAGCTAATTTTGCACCGCTCGCTCATAAATTCCACGGCCAACTTCGCACCGCTCGCTCATAAATTCCACGGCCAACTGCACACAGCTCGCTAATAAATTCCACGGCCAACTTCACACCTCTCGCTCATAAAATCCATGGCCCACTACGCACCGCTCGCTCATAAACTCCAAAGCCAGCTTCACACCGCTAGCTCATAAATTCCAAGGCCAACTATGCACTGCGAGCTCATAAAATCCATAGTCAACTTCACACCGCTCGATCATACATTCTATGGCTAAGTTAATACCGCTCGCTCATATATTCAATGGCTAATTTTATACCGCTCGCTCATAAATTCCATGGCCAAATTTACACCGATCGAACATAAATTCCATCGTCAACTTCACACCGCTCGAACATAAATTCCATAGCCAACTTCACACCGCTCGCTAATAAATTCCATGGCCAACTTCACACCGCTAGCTCATAAATTCCATGACCAACTTAGTACCACTCGCTCATGAAATCCATATCCAACATCACACCGCTCGCTCATAAAATCCATGGCCAATTGCTCACAGATCGCATTAAATTCCACAGCCAACTTCACAGCGCTCGCTCATAAATTCCATAGCTAATGACTCACCGCTCGCTCATAAATTCAATAGCTAATTTCGCACCGCTCGCTCATAAATTCCACGGCCAACTTCACACCGCTCGCTCATAAAATCCATGGCCGACTTCGCACCGCTCGCTCATAAAATCCATGGCCGACTTCACACCGCTCGCTAATAAATTCCATAGCCAACGTCGCACCGCTCGCTCATAAATTCCACGGCCAACTGCACACAGCTCGCTAGTAAATTCCATGGCCAACTTCACACCTCTCGCTCATAAAATCCATGGCCCACTTCACACCGCTAGCTCATAAATTCCATGGCCAACTTAGTACCAATCGCTCATGAAATCCATTGCCAGCATCACACCGCTCGCTCATAAAATCCATGGCCAACTGCTCACAGATCGCTCATAAATTCCACAGCCAACATCACAGCCCTCGCTCATAAATACCATAGCTAATGTCGCACCGCTCGCTCATAAATTCCATAGCTAATTTCGCACCGCTCGCTCATAAATTCCACGGCCAACATCACACCGCTCGCTCATAAAATCCATGGCCGACTTCGCACCGCTCGCTCATAAAATCCATGGCCGACTGCACACAGCTCGCGAATAAATTCCACGGCCAACTTCACACCTCTCGCTCATAAAATTCATGGCCCACTTCGCACCGCTCGCTCATAAATTCCAAAGCCAGCTTCACACCGCTAGCTCATAAATTCCAAGGCCAACTATGCACTGCGCGCTCATAAAATCCATAGTCAACTTCACACCGCTCGATCATACATTCTATGGCTAAGTTAATACCCCTCGCTCATATATTCAATGGCTAATTTTATACCGCTCGCTCATAAATTCCATGGCCAAATTTACACCGATCGAACATAAATTCCATCGTCAACTGCACACCGCTCGAACATAAATTCCATAGCCAACTTCACACCGCTCGCTAATAAATTCCATGGCCAACTTCACACCGCTAGCTCATAAATTCCATGGCCAACTTAGTACCACTCGCTCATGAAATCCATTGCCAGCATTACAACATTCGCTCATAAAATCCATGGCCAACTGCTCACAGATCGCTCATAAATTCCACAGCCAACTTCACAGCGCTCGCTCATAAATCCCATAGCTAATGTCGCACCGCTCGCTCATAAATTCAATAGCTAATTTCGCACCGCTCGCTCATAAATTCCATAGCTAATGTCGCACCGCTCGCTCATAAATTCAATAGCTAATTTCGCACCGCTCACTCATAAAATCCATGGCCAACTTCACACCGCTCGGTCATAAAATCCATGGCCAACTTCACACAACTCGCTCATAAATTCCTTAGGCAACTTCATACCGCTCGCTCGTAAATTCCAGAGCCAACTTCACACCGATAGCTCATAAATTCCATTGCTAATTTCGCACCGCTCGCTCATAAATTCCACGGCCAACTTCACACCGCTCGCTCATAAAATCCATGGCCAACTTCGCACCGCTCGCTCTAAAATTCCATAGCTAATTACGCACCGCTAGCTCATAAATTCCATGGCCAACTTAGTACCGCTCGCTCATAAAATCCATAGCCATTTTCTCACCGCTCGCTCATAATTTCCATGACCAACTTAATACCGCTCGCTCATAAATTCAAGGGCTAATTTCATACCGCACGCTCATAAATTCCATGGCCATCTTCACACCACTCGCTCATAAATTCCATGGGCAACTTCGCACATCTCGCTCATAAAATCCATAGCCAATTTCACACCGCTCGCTCATAAATTCCATAGCCAACTTCACACCGCTAGCTCATAAATTTCAAGGCCAACTTCGCACCGCTCGCTCATAAATTCCATGGCCAAATTTACACCGATCGAACATAAATTCCATCGTCAACTTCACACCGCTCGAACATAAATTGCATAGCCAACTTCACACCAGTCGCTAATACATTCCATGGCCAACTTAGTAACACTCGCTCATAAATTCCACGGCCAACTTCACACCGCTCGCTCATAAGTTCCATAGCCAACGTCGCACCGCTCGCTCATAAATTCCATGGCCATCTTCAAACCGCTCGCTCATAATTTCCACGGCCAACTTCACACCGCTAGCTCATAAATTCCATGGCCAACCTAGTACCAATCGCTCATGAAATCCATTGCCAGCATCACAACATTCGCTCATAAAATCCATGGCCAACTGCTCACAGATCGCTCATAAATTCCACAGCTAACTTCACAGCGCTCGCTCATAAATTCCATAGCTAATGTCGCACCGCTCGCTCATAAATTCAATAGTTAATTTCGCACCGCTCGCTCATAAATTCCATAGCTAATGTCGCACCGCTCGCTTATAAATTCAATAGCTAATTTCGCACCGCTCGCTCATAAAATCCACGGCCAACTTCACACAGCACGCTCATAAAATCCATGGCCGACTTCGCACCGCTCGCTCATAAAATCCATGGCCGACTTCACACCGCTCGCTCATAAAATCCATGGTTAACTTCGCATTGCTCGCTCATAAATTCCATAGCCAACTTCACACCGCTAGCTCATAAATTCCAAGGCCAACTTCGCACCGCTCGCTCATAAATTCCATGGCCAAATTTACACCGATCGAACATAAATTCCATCGTCAACTTCACACCGCTCGACCATAAATTCCATAGCCAACTTCACACCAGTCGCTAATACATTCCAATGCCAACTTCACACCAGTCGCTCATAAATTCCATGGCCAACTTAGTACCACTCGCTCATAAATTCCATGGCCAACTTAGTACCACTCGCTCATAAATTCCATGGCCAACTTAGTACCACTCGCTCATAAATTCCATGGCCAACTTAGTACCACTCGCACATAAATTTCAGAGCCAACTTCACACCGATAGCTCATAAATTCCACAGCTAATTTCGCACCGCTCGCTCATAAATTCCACGGCCAAATTCACACCGCTCTCTCATAAATTCCATGGCCATCTTCAAACCGCTCGCTCATAAAATCCATGGCTAACTTCGCACCGCTCGCTCATAAATTCTAAAGCAAACTTTACACCGCTCGCTCATAAATTCCATGGCCAACTTCACACCGCTAGCTCATAAATTCCATGGCCAACCTAGTACCAATCGCTCATGAAATCCATTGCCAGCATCACAACGCTCGCTCATAAAATCCATGGCCAACTGCTCACAGATCGTTCATAAATTCCACAGCCAACTTCACAGCGCTCGCTCATAAATTCCATAGCTAATGTCGCACCGCTCGCTCATAAATTCAATAGCTAATTTCGCACCGCTCGCTCATAAATTCCATAGCTAATGTCGCACCGCTCGCTCATAAATTCAATAGCTAATTTCGCACCGCTCGCTCATACATTCCATGGCCAACTTCACACCACTCGCTCATAAATTCCATGGCCAACTTAGTACCACTCGCTCATAAATTCCATGGCCAACTTAGTACCACTCGCTCATAAATTCCAGAGCCAACTTCACACCGATAGCTCATAAATTCCATAGCTAATTTCGCACCGCTCGCTCATAAATTCAATGGCTAATTTCACACCGCTTGCTCATAAATTCCATGGCCAACTTCACGCCACTCGCTCATAAATTCCTTGGGCAACTTCATACCGCTCGCTCATAAATTCCATAGCCAACGTCGCACCGTTCTCTCATAAATTCCATGGCCATCTTCAAACCGCTCGCTCATAAAATCCATGGCTAACTTCGCACCGCTCGCTCATAAATTCTAAAGCAAACTTTACACCGCTCGCTCATAAATTCCATGGCCAACTTCACACCGCTAGCTCATAAATTCCATAGCCAACTTCACACCGCTAGCTCATAAATTTCAAGGACAACTTCGCACCGCTCGCTCATAAATTCCATGGCCAAATTTACACCGATCGAACATAAATTCCATCGTCAACTTCACACCGCTCGAACATAAATTCCATAGCCAACTTCACACCAGTCGCTAATACATTCCATGGCCAACTTCACACCACTCGCTCATAAATTCCATGGCCAACTTCACACCGCTAGCTCATAAATTCCATGTCCAACCTAGTACCAATCGCTCATGAAATCCATTGCCAGCATCACAACGCTCGCTCATAAAATCCATGGCCAACTGCTCACAGATCGTTCATAAATTCCACAGCCAACTTCACAGCGCTCGCTCATAAATTCCATAGCTAATGTCGCACCGCTCGCTCATAAATTCAATAGCTAATTTCGCACCGCTCGCTCATAAATTCCATAGCTAATGTCGCACCGCTCGCTCATAAATTCAATAGCTAATTTTGCACCGCTCGCTCATAAATTCCACGGCCAACTTCGCACCGCTCGCTCATAAATTCCACGGCCAACTGCACACAGCTCGCTAATAAATTCCACGGCCAACTTCACACCTCTCGCTCATAAAATCCATGGCCCACTACGCACCGCTCGCTCATAAATTCCAAAGCCAGCTTCACACCGCTAGCTCATAAATTCCAAGGCCAACTATGCACTGCGCGCTCATAAAATCCATAGTCAACTTCACACCGCTCGATCATACTTTCTATGGCTAAGTTAATACCCCTCGCTCATATATTCAATGGCTAATTTTATACCGCTCGCTCATAAATTCCATGGCCAAATTTACACCGATCGAACATAAATTCCATCGTCAACTTCACACCGCTCGAACATAAATTCCATAGCCAACTTCACACCGCTCGCTAATAAATTCCATGGCCAACTTCACACCGCTAGCTCATAAATTCCATGGCCAACTTAGTACCACTCGCTCATGAAATCCATATCCAGCATCACACCGCTCGCTCATAAAATCCATGGCCAATTGCTCACAGATCGCTTTAAATTCCACAGCCAACTTCACAGCGCTCGCTCATAAATTCCATAGCTAATGTCTCACCGCTCGCTCATAAATTCAATAGCTAATTTCGCACCGCTCGCTCATAAATTCCACGGCCAACTTCACACCGCTCGCTCATAAAATCCATGGCCGACTTCGCACCGCTCGCTCATAAAATCCATGGCCGACTTCACACCGCTCGCTAATAAATTCCATAGCCAACGTCGCACCGCTCGCTCATAAATTCCACGGCCAACTGCACACAGCTCGCTAGTAAATTCCATGGCCAACTTCACACCTCTCGCTCATAAAATCCATGGCCCACTTCACACCGCTAGCTCATAAATTCCATGGCCAACTTAGTACCAATCGCTCATGAAATCCATTGCCAGCATCACACCGCTCGCTCATAAAATCCATGGCCAACTGCTCACAGATCGCTCATAAATTCCACAGCCAACATCACAGCCCTCGCTCATAAATACCATAGCTAATGTCGCACCGCTCGCTCATAAATTCCATAGCTAATTTCGCACCGCTCGCTCATAAATTCCACGGCCAACATCACACCGCTCGCTCATAAAATCCATGGCCGACTTCGCACCGCTCGCTCATAAAATCCATGGCCGACTGCACACAGCTCGCGAATAAATTCCACGGCCAACTTCACACCTCTCGCTCATAAAATTCATGGCCCACTTCGCACCGCTCGCTCATAAATTCCAAAGCCAGCTTCACACCGCTAGCTCATAAATTCCAAGGCCAACTATGCACTGCGCGCTCATAAAATCCATAGTCAACTTCACACCGCTCGATCATACATTCTATGGCTAAGTTAATACCCCTCGCTCATATATTCAATGGCTAATTTTATACCGCTCGCTCATAAATTCCATGGCCAAATTTACACCGATCGAACATAAATTCCATCGTCAACTGCACACCGCTCGAACATAAATTCCATAGCCAACTTCACACCGCTCGCTAATAAATTCCATGGCCAACTTCACACCGCTAGCTCATAAATTCCATGGCCAACTTAGTACCACTCGCTCATGAAATCCATTGCCAGCATTACAACATTCGCTCATAAAATCCATGGCCAACTGCTCACAGATCGCTCATAAATTCCACAGCCAACTTCACAGCGCTCGCTCATAAATCCCATAGCTAATGTCGCACCGCTGGCTCACAAATTCAATAGCTAATTTCGCACCGCTCGCTCATAAATTCCATAGCTAATGTCGCACCGCTCGCTCATAAATTCAATAGCTAATTTCGCACCGCTCACTCATAAAATCCATGGCCAACTTCACACCGCTCGGTCATAAAATCCATGGCCAACTTCACACAACTCGCTCATAAATTCCTTAGGCAACTTCATACCGCTCGCTCGTAAATTCCAGAGCCAACTTCACACCGATAGCTCATAAATTCCATTGCTAATTTCGCACCGCTCGCTCATAAATTCCACGGCCAACTTCACACCGCTCGCTCATAAAATCCATGGCCAACTTCGCACCGCTCGCTCAAAAATTCCATAGCTAATTACGCACCGCTAGCTCATAAATTCCATGGCCAACTTAGTACCGCTCGCTCATAAAATCCATAGCCATTTTCTCACCGCTCGCTCATAATTTCCATGACCAACTTAATACCGCTCGCTCATAAATTCAAGGGCTAATTTCATACCGCACGCTCATAAATTCCATGGCCATCTTCACACCACTCGCTCATAAATTCCATGGGCAACTTCGCACATCTCGCTCATAAAATCCATAGCCAATTTCACACCGCTCGCTCAAAAATTCCATGGCCAACTTAGTACCACTCGCTCATAAATTCCAGGGCCAACTTAGTACCACTCGCTCATAAATTCCAGAGCCAACTTCACACCGATAGCTCATAAATTCCATAGCTAATTTCGCACCTCTCGCTCATAAATTCCACGGCCAACTTCACACCGCTCGCTCATAAAATCCATGGCCGACTTCGCACCGCTCGCTCATAAAATCCATGGCCGACTTCACACCGCTCGCTCATAAATTCCATAGCCAACTTCACACCGCTAGCTCATAAATTTCAAGGCCAACTTCGCACCGCTCGCTCATAAATTCCATGGCCAAATTTACACCGATCGAACATAAATTCCATCGTCAACTTCACACCGCTCGAACATAAATTGCATAGCCAACTTCACACCAGTCGCTAATACATTCCATGGCCAACTTCACACCACTCGCTCATAAATTCCATGGCCAACTTCACACCGCTAGCTCATAAATTCCATGTCCAACCTAGTACCAATCGCTCATGAAATCCATTGCCAGCATCACAACGCTCGCTCATAAAATCCATGGCCAACTGCTCACAGATCGTTCATAAATTCCACAGCCAACTTCACAGCGCTCGCTCATAAATACCATAGCTAATGTCGCACCGCTCGCTCATAAATTCAATAGCTAATTTCGCACCGCTCGCTCATAAATTCCATAGCTAATGTCGCACCGCTCGCTCATAAATTCAATAGCTAATTTTGCACCGCTCGCTCATAAATTCCACGGCCAACTTCGCACCGCTCGCTCATAAATTCCACGGCCAACTGCACACAGCTCGCTAATAAATTCCACGGCCAACTTCACACCTCTCGCTCATAAAATCCATGGCCCACTACGCACCGCTCGCTCATAAATTCCAAAGCCAGCTTCACACCGCTAGCTCATAAATTCCAAGGCCAACTATGCACTGCGCGCTCATAAAATCCATAGTCAACTTCACACCGCTCGATCATACTTTCTATGGCTAAGTTAATACCCCTCGCTCATATATTCAATGGCTAATTTTATACCGCTCGCTCATAAATTCCATGGCCAAATTTACACCGATCGAACATAAATTCCATCGTCAACTTCACACCGCTCGAACATAAATTCCATAGCCAACTTCACACCGCTCGCTAATAAATTCCATGGCCAACTTCACACCGCTAGCTCATAAATTCCATGGCCAACTTAGTACCACTCGCTCATGAAATCCATATCCAGCATCACACCGCTCGCTCATAAAATCCATGGCCAATTGCTCACAGATCGCTTTAAATTCCACAGCCAACTTCACAGCGCTCGCTCATAAATTCCATAGCTAATGTCTCACCGCTCGCTCATAAATTCAATAGCTAATTTCGCACCGCTCGCTCATAAATTCCACGGCCAACTTCACACCGCTCGCTCATAAAATCCATGGCCGACTTCGCACCGCTCGCTCATAAAATCCATGGCCGACTTCACACCGCTCGCTCATAAATTCCATAGCCAACTTCACACCGCTAGCTCATAAATTTCAAGGACAACTTCGCACCGCTCGCTCATAAATTCCATGGCCAAATTTACACCGATCGAACATAAATTCCATCGTCAACTTCACACCGCTCGAACATAAATTCCATAGCCAACTTCACACCAGTCGCTAATACATTCCATGGCCAACTTCACACCACTCGCTCATAAATTCCATGGCCAACTTAGTACCACTCGCTCATAAATTCCATGGCCAACTTAGTAACACTCGCTCATAAATTCCACGGCCAACTTCACACCGCTCGTTCATAAGTTCCATAGCCAACGTCGCACCGCTCGCTCATAAATTCCATGGCCATCTTCAAACCGCTCGCTCATAATTTCCACGGCCAACTTCACACCGCTCGCTCATAAAATCCATGGCTAACTTCGCACCGCTCGCTCATAAATTCTAAAGCAAACTTTACACCGATAGATCATAAATTCCAAGGCCAACTTCGCACCGTTCGCTCATAAATTCCACGGCCAACTGCACACAGCTCGCTAATAAATTCCACGGCCAACTTCACACCTCTCGCTCATAAAATCCATGGCCCACTACGCACCGCTCGCTCATAAACTCCAAAGCCAGCTTCACACCGCTAGCTCATAAATTCCAAGGCCAACTATGCACTGCGAGCTCATAAAATCCATAGTCAACTTCACACCGCTCGATCATACATTCTATGGCTAAGTTAATACCGCTCGCTCATATATTCAATGGCTAATTTTATACCGCTCGCACATAAATTCCATGGCCAAATTTACACCGATCGAACATAAATTCCATCGTCAACTTCACACCGCTCGAACATAAATTCCATAGCCAACTTCACACCGCTCGCTAATAAATTCCATGGCCAACTTCACACCGCTAGCTCATAAATTCCATGACCAACTTAGTACCACTCGCTCATGAAATCCATATCCAGCATCACACCGCTCGCTCATAAAATCCATGGCCAATTGCTCACAGATCGCATTAAATTCCACAGCCAACTTCACAGCGCTCGATCATAAATTCCATAGCTAATGTCTCACCGCTCGCTCATAAATTCAATAGCTAATTTCGCACCGCTCGCTCATAAATTCCACGGCCAACTTCACACCGCTCGCTCATAAAATCCATGGCCGACTTCGCACCGCTCGCTCATAAAATCCATGGCCGACTTCACACCGCTCGCTAATAAATTCCATAGCCAACGTCGCACCGCTCGCTCATAAATTCCACGGCCAACTGCACACAGCTCGCTAGTAAATTCCATGGCCAACTTCACACCTCTCGCTCATAAAATCCATGGCCCACTTCACACCGCTAGCTCATAAATTCCATGGCCAACTTAGTACCAATCGCTCATGAAATCCATTGCCAGCATCACACCGCTCGCTCATAAAATCCATGGCCAACTGCTCACAGATCGCTCATAAATTCCACAGCCAACATCACAGCCCTCGCTCATAAATACCATAGCTAATGTCGCACCGCTCGCTCATAAATTCCATAGCTAATTTCGCACCGCTCGCTCATAAATTCCACGGCCAACATCACACCGCTCGCTCATAAAATCCATGGCCGACTTCGCACCGCTCGCTCATAAAATCCATGGCCGACTGCACACAGCTCGCGAATAAATTCCACGGCCAACTTCACACCTCTCGCTCATAAAATTCATGGCCCACTTCGCACCGCTCGCT
This sequence comes from Perithous albicinctus, assembly GCA_964016905.1. Taxonomy (NCBI): domain Eukaryota; kingdom Metazoa; phylum Arthropoda; class Insecta; order Hymenoptera; family Ichneumonidae; genus Perithous; species Perithous albicinctus. The sequence goes on along the minus strand of OZ024698.1, from coordinate 3,768,924 downwards.
CATAAATTCCAAAGCCAGCTTCACACCGCTAGCTCATAAATTCCAAGGCCAACTATGCACTGCGCGCTCATAAAATCCATAGTCAACTTCACACCGCTCGATCATACATTCTATGGCTAAGTTAATACCCCTCGCTCATATATTCAATGGCTAATTTTATACCGCTCGCTCATAAATTCCATGGCCAAATTTACACCGATCGAACATAAATTCCATCGTCAACTGCACACCGCTCGAACATAAATTCCATAGCCCACTTCACACCGCTCGCTAATAAATTCCATGGCCAACTTCACACCGCTAGCTCATAAATTCCATGGCCAACTTAGTACCACTCGCTCATGAAATCCATTGCCAGCATTACAACATTCGCTCATAAAATCCATGGCCAACTGCTCACAGATCGCTCATAAATTCCACAGCCAACTTCACAGCGCTCGCTCATAAATCCCATAGCTAATGTCGCACCGCTGGCTCACAAATTCAATAGCTAATTTCGCACCGCTCGCTCATAAATTCCATAGCTAATGTCGCACCGCTCGCTCATAAATTCAATAGCTAATTTCGCACCGCTCACTCATAAAATCCATGGCCAACTTCACACCGCTCGGTCATAAAATCCATGGCCAACTTCACACAACTCGCTCATAAATTCCTTAGGCAACTTCATACCGCTCGCTCGTAAATTCCAGAGCCAACTTCACACCGATAGCTCATAAATTCCATTGCTAATTTCGCACCGCTCGCTCATAAATTCCACGGCCAACTTCACACCGCTCGCTCATAAAATCCATGGCCAACTTCGCACCGCTCGCTCAAAAATTCCATAGCTAATTACGCACCGCTAGCTCATAAATTCCATGGCCAACTTAGTACCGCTCGCTCATAAAATCCATAGCCATTTTCTCACCGCTCGCTCATAATTTCCATGACCAACTTAATACCGCTCGCTCATAAATTCAAGGGCTAATTTCATACCGCACGCTCATAAATTCCATGGCCATCTTCACACCACTCGCTCATAAATTCCATGGGCAACTTCGCACATCTCGCTCATAAAATCCATAGCCAATTTCACACCGCTCGCTCAAAAATTCCATGGCCAACTTAGTACCACTCGCTCATAAATTCCAGGGCCAACTTAGTACCACTCGCTCATAAATTCCAGAGCCAACTTCACACCGATAGCTCATAAATTCCATAGCTAATTTCGCACCGCTCGCTCATAAATTCCACGGCCAACTTCACACCGCTCGCTCATAAAATCCATGGCCGACTTCGCACCGCTCGCTCATAAAATCCATGGCCGACTTCACACCGCTCGCTCATAAATTCCATAGCCAACTTCACACCGCTAGCTCATAAATTTCAAGGCCAACTTCGCACCGCTCGCTCATAAATTCCATGGCCAAATTTACACCGATCGAACATAAATTCCATCGTCAACTTCACACCGCTCGAACATAAATTGCATAGCCAACTTCACACCAGTCGCTAATACATTCCATGGCCAACTTCACACCACTCGCTCATAAATTCCATGGCCAACTTAGTACCACTCGCTCATAAATTCCATGGCCAACTTAGTAACACTCGCTCATAAATTCCACGGCCAACTTCACACCGCTCGCTCATAAGTTCCATAGCCAACGTCGCACCGCTCGCTCATAAATTCCATGGCCATCTTCAAACCGCTCGCTCATAATTTCCACGGCCAACTTCACACCGCTAGCTCATAAATTCCATGGCCAACCTCGTACCAATCGCTCATGAAATCCATTGCCAGCATCACAACATTCGCTCATAAAATCCATGGCCAACTGCTCACAGATCGCTCATAAATTCCACAGCTAACTTCGCACCGCTCGCTCATAAATTCCATAGCTAATGTCGCACCGCTCGCTTATAAATTCAATAGCTAATTTCGCACCGCTCGCTCATAAAATCCACGGCCAACTTCACAGATCACATGGCCAACTGCTCACAGATCGCTCATAAATTCCACAGCCAACTTCACAGCGCTCGCTCATAAATCCCATAGCTAATGTCGCACCGCTCGCTCATAAATTCAATAGCTAATTTCGCACCGCTCGCTCATAAATTCCATAGCTAATGTCGCACCGCTCGCTTATAAATTCAATAGCTAATTTCGCACCGCTCGCTCATAAAATCCACGGCCAACTTCACACAGCACGCTCATAAAATCCATGGCCGACTTCGCACCGCTCGCTCATAAAATCCATGGCCGACTTCACACCGCTCGCTCATAAAATCCATGGTTAACTTCGCATTGCTCGCTCATAAATTCCATAGCCAACTTCACACCGCTAGCTCATAAATTCCAAGGCCAACTTCGCACCGCTCGCTCATAAATTCCATGGCCAAATTTACACCGATCGAACATAAATTCCATCGTCAACTTCACACCGTTCGACCATAAATTCCATAGCCAACTTCACACCAGTCGCTAATACATTCCATGGCCAACTTCACACCACTCGCTCATAAATTCCATGGCCAACTTAGTACCACTCGCTCATAAATTCCATGGCCAACTTAGTAACACTCGCTCATAAATTCCACGGCCAACTTCACACCGCTCGCTCATAAGTTCCATAGCCAACGTCGCACCGCTCGCTCATAAATTCCATGGCCATCTTCAAACCGCTCGCTCATAATTTCCACGGCCAACTTCACACCGCTAGCTCATAAATTCCATGGCCAACCTCGTACCAATCGCTCATGAAATCCATTGCCAGCATCACAACATTCGCTCATAAAATCCATGGCCAACTGCTCACAGATCGCTCATAAATTCCACAGCTAACTTCACAGCGCTCGCTCATAAATTCCATAGCTAATGTCGCACCGCTCGCTCATAAATTCAATAGTTAATTTCGCACCGCTCGCTCATAAATTCCATAGCTAATGTCGCACCGCTCGCTTATAAATTCAATAGCTAATTTCGCACCGCTCGCTCATAAAATCCACGGCCAACTTCACAGATCACATGGCCAACTGCTCACAGATCGCTCATAAATTCCACAGCCAACTTCACAGCGCTCGCTCATAAATCCCATAGCTAATGTCGCACCGCTCGCTCATAAATTCAATAGCTAATTTCGCACCGCTCACTCATAAATTCCATAGCTAATGTCGCACCGCTCGCTTATAAATTCAATAGCTAATTTCGCACCGCTCGCTCATAAAATCCACGGCCAACTTCACACAGCACGCTCATAAAATCCATGGCCGACTTCGCACCGCTCGCTCATAAAATCCATGGCCGACTTCACACCGCTCGCTCATAAAATCCATGGTTAACTTCGCATTGCTCGCTCATAAATTCCATAGCCAACTTCACACCGCTATCTCATAAATTCCAAGGCCAACTTCGCACCGCTCGCTCATAAATTCCATGGCCAAATTTACACCGATCGAACATAAATTCCATCGTCAACTTCACACCGTTCGACCATAAATTCCATAGCCAACTTCACACCAGTCGCTAATACATTCCATGGCCAACTTCACACCAGTCGCTCATAAATTCCATGGCCAACTTAGTACCACTCGCTCATAAATTCCATGGCCAACTTAGTACCACTCGCTCATAAATTTCAGAGCCAACTTCACACCGATAGCTCATAAATTCCACAGCTAATTTCGCACCGCTCGCTCATAAATTCCACGGCCAAATTCACACCGCTCTCTCATAAATTCCATGGCCATCTTCAAACCGCTCGCTCATAAAATCCATGTCTAACTTCGCACCGCTCGCTCATAAATTCTAAAGCAAACTTTACACCGCTCGCTCATAAATTCCATGGCCAACTTCACACCGCTAGCTCATAAATTCCATGGCCAACCTAGTACCAATCGCTCATGAAATCCATTGCCAGCATCACAACGCTCGCTCATAAAATCCATGGCCAACTGCTCACAGATCGTTCATAAATTCCACAGCCAACTTCACAGCGCTCGCTCATAAATTCCATAGCTAATGTCGCACCGCTCGCTCATAAATTCAATAGCTAATTTCGCACCGCTCGCTCATAAATTCCATAGCTAATGTCGCACCGCTCGCTCATAAATTCAATAGCTAATTTCGCACCGCTCGCTCATACATTCCATGGCCAACTTCACACCACTCGCTCATAAATTCCATGGCCAACTTAGTACCACTCGCTCATAAATTCCATGGCCAACTTAGTACCACTCGCTCATAAATTGCAGAGCCAACTTCACACCGATAGCTCATAAATTCCATAGCTGATTTCGCACCGCTCGCTCATAAATTCCACGGCCAACTGCACATAGCTCGCCAATAAATTCCACGGCCAACTTCACACATCTCGCTCATAAAATCGATGGCCTACTTCGCACCGGTAGCTCATAAATTCCAAAGCCAGCTTCACACCGCTCGCTCATAAAATACATGGCCAAATTTACACCGATCGAACATAAATTTCATCGTCAACTTCACACCGCTCGAACATAAATTCCATAGCCAACTTCACACCAGTCGCTAATACATTCCATGGCCAACTTCACACCACTCGCTCATAAATTCCATGGCCAACTTAGTACCACTCGCTCATAAATTCCATGGCCAACTTAGTACCACTCGCTCATAAATTCCAGAGCCAACTTCACACCGATAGCTCATAAATTCCATAGCTAATTTCGCACCGCTCGCTCATAAATTCCACGGCCATCTTCAAACCGCTCGCTCATAATTTCCACGGCCAACTTCACACCGCTAGCTCATAAATTCCATGGCCAACCTAGTACCAATCGCTCATGAAATCCATTGCCAGCATCACAACATTCGCTCATAAAATCCATGGCCAACTGCTCACAGATCGCTCATAAATTCCACAGCTAACTTCACAGCGCCCGCTCATAAATTCCATAGCTAATGTCGCACCGCTCGCTCATAAATTCAATAGCTAATTTCGCACCGCTCGCTCATAAATTCCATAGCTAATGTCGCACCGCTCGCTTATAAATTCAATAGCTAATTTCGCACCGCTCGCTCAAAAAATCCACGGCCAACTTCACACCGCACGCTCATAAAATCCATGGCCGACTTCGCACCGCTCGCTCATAAAATCCATGGCCGACTTCACACCGCTCGCTCATAAAATCCATGGTTAACTTCGCACCGCTCGCTCATAAATTCCACGGCCAAATTCACACCGCTCGCTCATAAGTTCCAAAGGCAACGTCGTACCGCTCGCTCATAAAATCCATGGCTAACTTCGCACCGCTCGCTCATAAATTCCACGGCCAAATTCACACCGCTCTCTCATCAATTCCATAGCTAATTTCGCACCGCTCGCTCACAAATTGAATGGCCAACTTCACACCGCTCGCTCATAAAATCCATGGCTAACTTCGCACCGCTCGCTCATAAATTCTAAAGCAAACTTTACACCGATAGATCATAAATTCCAAGGCCAACTTCGAACCGTTCGCTCATAAATTCCACGGCCAACTGCACACAGCTCGCTAATAAATTCCACGGCCAACTTCACACCTCTCGCTCATAAAATCCATGGCCCACTACGCACCGCTCGCTCATAAGTTCCAGAGCCAACTTCACAGCGCTAGCTCATAAATTCCATAGCTAATTTCGCACCGCTCGGGCATAAATTCCATGGCCAACTTGACACCGCTTGCTCATGAAATCCATAGCCAGCATCACACCGCTCGCTCATAAGTTCCAAGGCCAACTTCGCACCCCTAGCTCATAAATTCCATGGCCGTCTTCAAACCACTCGCTCAAAAATTCCAAGGCCAACTTTACATCGATCAAACATAAATTCCATGGTCAACTTCATACTGCTCGCTCATAAATTCCATAGCTAATGTCGCACCGCTCGCTCATAAATTCCATAGCTAATTTCGCACCGCTCGCTCACAGATTCCATGTCGAACTTGACACCTCTCGGGCATAAATTCCATGGCCAACTTGACACAGCTCGCTCATAAATTCCATGACTAATTTCACACCGCTCGCTCATAAATTCCACGGCCAACTGCACACAGCTCGCTAATAAATTCCACGGCCAACTTCACACCTCTCGCTCATAAAATCCATGGCCCACTTCGCACCGCTCGCTCATAAATTCCAAAGGCAGCTTCACACAGCTAGCTCATAAACTCCGAGGCCAACTGTGCACTGCGCGCTCATAAAATCCATAGTCAACTTCACACCGCTCGATCATCAATTTCATGGCTAAGTTAATACCGCTCGCTCATATATTCAATGGCTAATTTTATACCGCTCGCTCATAAATTCCATGGCCAAATTTACACAGATCGAACATAAATTCCATCGTCAACTTCACACCGCTCGAACATAAATTCCATACGCAACTTCACCGCGCTCGCTCATAAAATCCACGGACAACTTCGCACCGCACGCTCATAAATTCCGTGGCCAACTGCACACAGCTCGCTCATAAAATCCATGGCCAACTTCAAACCGCTCGCTAATAAATTCCATGGCCAACTTCACACCGCTAGCTCATAAATTCCATGGCCAACTTAGTACCAATCGCTCATGAAATCCATTGCCAGCATCACACCGCTCGCTCATAAAATCCATGGCCAACTGCTCACAGATCGCTCATAAATTCCACAGCCAACTTCACAGCGCTCGCTCATAAATCCCATAGCTAATGTCGCACCGCTCGCTCATAAATTCAATAGCTAATTTCGCACCGCTCGCTCATAAATTCCATAGCTAATGTCGCACCGCTCGCTCATAAATTCAAGGGCACATTTCACACCGCTCGCTCATAAATTCCACGTTCAACTTCACACCGCTCGCTCATAAAATCCATGGCCGACTTCGCACCGCTCGCTCATAAAATCCATGGCCGATTTCTCACCGCTCGCTCATAAAATCCATGGTTAACTTCGCATTGCTCGCTCATAAATTCCATAGCCAACTTCACACCGCTAGCTCATAAATTCCAAGGCCAACTTCGCACCGCTCGCTCATAAATTCCATGGCCAAATTTACACCGATCGAACATAAATTCCATCGTCAACTTCACACCGCTCGACCATAAATTCCATAGCCAACTTCACACCAGTCGCTAATACATTCCATGGCCAACTTCACACCAGTCGCTCATAAATTCCATGGCCAACTTAGTACCACTCGCTCATAAATTCCATGGCCAACTTAGTACCACTCGCTCATAAATTTCAGAGCCAACTTCACACCGATAGCTCATAAATTCCACAGCTAATTTCGCACCGCTCGCTCATAAATTCCACGGCCAAATTCACACCGCTCGCTCATAAATTCCATAGCTAATGTCGCACCGCTCGCTCATAAATTCAATAGCTAATTTCGCACCGCTCGCTCATAAATTCCATAGCTAATGTCGCACCGCTCGCTCATAAATTCAATAGCTAATTTCGCACCGCTCGCTCATACATTCCATGGCCAACTTCACACCACTAGCTCATAAATTCCATGGCCAACTTAGTACCACTCGCTCATAAATTCCATGGCCAACTTAGTACCACTCGCTCATAAATTCCAGAGCCAACTTCACACCGATAGCTCATAAATTCCATAGCTAATGTCGCACCGCTCGCTCATAAATTCAATAGCTAATTTCGCACCGCTCGCTCATAAATTCCATAGCTAATGTCGCACCGCTCGCTTATAAATTCAATAGCTAATTTCGCACCGCTCGCTCAAAAAATCCACGGCCAACTTCACACCGCACGCTCATAAAATCCATGGCCGACTTCGCACCGCTCGCTCATAAAATCCATGGCCGACTTCGCACCGCTCGCTCATAAAATCCACGGTTAACTTCGCATTGCTCGCTCATAAATTCCATAGCCAACATCACACCGCTAGCTCATAAATTCCATGGCCAACTTCACACCGCTCGCTCATAAATTCCATGGCCAACTTCACACCGCTCGCTCATAAATTCCATGACCAACTTTACACGGCTCGAACATGAATTCCATGGCTAATTTTATACCGCTCGCTCATAAATTCAATCGTTAATTTTACACCTCTCTCTCCTAAATTCCATAGCTAGTTTCGCACAGCTCACTCATAAATTCAATGGCTAATTTCACACCGCTCGCTCATAAATTCCATGGCCAACTTCACACCGCTCGCTCATAAATTCCATGGCCAACTTCACACCGCTCGCTCATAAATTCCATGACCAACTTTACACGGCTCGAACATGAATTCCATGGCTAATTTTATACCGCTCGCTCATAAATTCAATCGTTAATTTTACACCTCTCTCTCCTAAATTCCATAGCTAGTTTCGCACAGCTCACTCATAAATTCAATGGCTAATTTCACACCGCTCGCTCATAAATTCCATGGCCAACTTCACACCGCTCGCTCATAAATTCCATGGGCAACTTCATACCACTCGCTCATAAATTCAAGGGCTAATTTCACACCGCTCGAACATAAATTCCATGGCCAACTTCAAACCGCTTGCTCATAAATCCCATGGCCGTCTCCAAACCGCTCGCTGATAAATTCCATGGCCAACTTCACACCGCTCGCTCATAAATTCCATGACCAACTTTACACGGCTCGAACATAAATTCCATGGCTAATTTTATACCGCTCGCTCATAAATTCAATCGTTAATTTTACACCTCTCTCTCCTAAATTCCATAGCTAGTTTCGCACAGCTCACTCATAAATTCAATGGCTAATTTCACACCGCTCGCTCATAAATTCCATGGCCAACTTCACACCGCTCGCTTATAAAATCCATAGCCAACTTAAAACCGCTCGCTCATAAAATCCATAGTCAACTTCACACCGCTCGTTCATCAATTCCATAACTATTTTCGCACCGGTCGCTCATAAATTCCATGGCCAACTTCACACCGCTCGCTTATAAAATCCATAGCCAACTTAAAACCGCTCGCTCATAAAATCCATAGTCAACTTCACACCGCTCGTTCATCAATTCCATAACTATTTTCGCACCGGTCGCTCATAAATTCCATGGGCAACTTCATACCGCTCGCTCAAAAATTCCATAGCTAATTTCGCACCGCTCGCTCATAAATTCAAGGACTAATGTCACACCGCTCGCTCACAAATTCCATGGCCAACTTTCCACCGCTCGCTCATAAATTCCATGGCCAACATCACACCACTAGCTCATAAAGTCCATGACCAACGTCACACGGCTCGAACATAAATTCCATGGCCCGCATCACACCGCTCGCTCATAAGTTCCAAGGCCAACTTCGCACCCCTAGCTCATAAATTCCATGGCCGTCTTCAAACCACTCGCTCAAAAATTCCAAGGCCAACTTTACATCGATCAAACATAAATTCCATGGTCAACTTCACACTGCTCGCTCATAAATTCCATAGCTAATGTCGCACCGCTCGCTCATAAATTCCATAGCTAATTTCGCACCGCTCGCTCACAGATTCCATGTCGAACTTGACACCTCTCGGGCATAAATTCCATGGCCAACTTGACACAGCTCGCTCATAAATTCCATGACTAATTTCACACCGCTCGCTCATAAATTCCACGGCCAACTGCACACAGCTCGCTAATAAATTCCACGGCCAACTTCACACCTCTCGCTCATAAAATCCATGGCCCACTTCGCACCGCTCGCTCATAAATTCCAAAGGCAGCTTCACACAGCTAGCTCATAAACTCCGAGGCCAACTGTGCACTGCGCGCTCATAAAATCCATAGTCAACTTCACACCGCTCGATCATCAATTTCATGGCTAAGTTAATACCGCTCGCTCATATATTCAATGGCTAATTTTATACCGCTCGCTCATAAATTCCATGGCCAAATTTACACAGATCGAACATAAATTCCATCGTCAACTTCACACCGCTCGAACATAAATTCCATACGCAACTTCACCGCGCTCGCTCATAAAATCCACGGACAACTTCGCACCGCACGCTCATAAATTCCGTGGCCAACTGCACACAGCTCGCTCATAAAATCCATGGCCAACTTCAAACCGCTCGCTAATAAATTCCATGGCCAACTTCACACCGCTAGCTCATAAATTCCATGGCCAACTTAGTACCAATCGCTCATGAAATCCATTGCCAGCATCACACCGCTCGCTCATAAAATCCATGGCCAACTGCTCACAGATCGCTCATAAATTCCACAGCCAACTTCACAGCGCTCGCTCATAAATCCCATAGCTAATGTCGCACCGCTCGCTCATAAATTCAATAGCTAATTTCGCACCGCTCGCTCATAAATTCCATAGCTAATGTCGCACCGCTCGCTCATAAATTCAAGGGCACATTTCACACCGCTCGCTCATAAATTCCACGTTCAACTTCACACCGCTCGCTCATAAAATCCATGGCCGACTTCGCACCGCTCGCTCATAAAATCCATGGCCGATTTCTCACCGCTCGCTCATAAAATCCATGGTTAACTTCGCATTGCTCGCTCATAAATTCCATAGCCAACTTCACACCGCTAGCTCATAAATTCCAAGGCCAACTTCGCACCGCTCGCTCATAAATTCCATGGCCAAATTTACACCGATCGAACATAAATTCCATCGTCAACTTCACACCGCTCGACCATAAATTCCATAGCCAACTTCACACCAGTCGCTAATACATTCCATGGCCAACTTCACACCAGTCGCTCATAAATTCCATGGCCAACTTAGTACCACTCGCTCATAAATTCCATGGCCAACTTAGTACCACTCGCTCATAAATTTCAGAGCCAACTTCACACCGATAGCTCATAAATTCCACAGCTAATTTCGCACCGCTCGCTCATAAATTCCACGGCCAAATTCACACCGCTCGCTCATAAATTCCATAGCTAATGTCGCACCGCTCGCTCATAAATTCAATAGCTAATTTCGCACCGCTCGCTCATAAATTCCATAGCTAATGTCGCACCGCTCGCTCATAAATTCAATAGCTAATTTCGCACCGCTCGCTCATACATTCCATGGCCAACTTCACACCACTAGCTCATAAATTCCATGGCCAACTTAGTACCACTCGCTCATAAATTCCATGGCCAACTTAGTACCACTCGCTCATAAATTCCAGAGCCAACTTCACACCGATAGCTCATAAATTCCATAGCTAATGTCGCACCGCTCGCTCATAAATTCAATAGCTAATTTCGCACCGCTCGCTCATAAATTCCATAGCTAATGTCGCACCGCTCGCTTATAAATTCAATAGCTAATTTCGCACCGCTCGCTCAAAAAATCCACGGCCAACTTCACACCGCACGCTCATAAAATCCATGGCCGACTTCGCACCGCTCGCTCATAAAATCCATGGCCGACTTCACACCGCTCGCTCATAAAATCCATGGTTAACTTCGCACCGCTCGCTCATAAATTCCACGGCCAAATTCACACCGCTCGCTCATAAGTTCCAAAGGCAACGTCGCACCGCTCGCTCATAAAATCCATGGCTAACTTCGCACCGCTCGCTCATAAATTCCACGGCCAAATTCACACCGCTCTCTCATCAATTCCATAGCTAATTTCGCACCGCTCGCTCACAAATTCAATGGCCAACTTCACACCGCTCGCTCATAAAATCCATGGCTAACTTCGCACCGCTCGCTCATAAATTCTAAAGCAAACTTTACACCGATAGATCATAAATTCCAAGGCCAACTTCGAACCGTTCGCTCATAAATTCCACGGCCAACTGCACACAGCTCGCTAATAAATTCCACGGCCAACTTCACACCTCTCGCTCATAAAATCCATGGCCCACTACGCACCGCTCGCTCATAAGTTCCAGAGCCAACTTCACAGCGCTAGCTCATAAATTCCATAGCTAATTTCGCACCGCTCGGGCATAAATTCCATGGCCAACTTGACACCGCTTGCTCATGAAATCCATAGCCAGCATCACACCGCTCGCTCATAAGTTCCAAGGCCAACTTCGCACCCCTAGCTCATAAATTCCATGGCCGTCTTCAAACCACTCGCTCAAAAATTCCAAGGCCAACTTTACATCGATCAAACATAAATTCCATGGTCAACTTCACACTGCTCGCTCATAAATTCCATAGCTAATGTCGCACCGCTCGCTCATAAATTCCATAGCTAATTTCGCACCGCTCGCTCACAGATTCCATGTCGAACTTGACACCTCTCGGGCATAAATTCCATGGCCAACTTGACACAGCTCGCTCATAAATTCCATGACTAATTTCACACCGCTCGCTCATAAATTCCACGGCCAACTGCACACAGCACGCTAATAAATTCCACGGCCAACTTCACACCTCTCGCTCATAAAATCCATGGCCCACTTCGCACCGCTCGCTCATAAATTCCAAAGGCAGCTTCACACAGCTAGCTCATAAACTCCGAGGCCAACTGTGCACTGCGCGCTCATAAAATCCATAGTCAACTTCACACCGCTCGATCATCAATTTCATGGCTAAGTTAATACCGCTCGCTTATATATTCAATGGCTAATTTTATACCGCTCGCTCATAAATTCCATGGCCAAATTTACACAGATCGAACATAAATTCCATCGTCAACTTCACACCACTCGAACATAAATTCCATACGCAACTTCACCGCGCTCGCTCATAAAATCCACGGACAACTTCGCACCGCACGCTCATAAATTCCGTGGCCAACTGCACACAGCTCGCTCATAAAATCCATAACCAACTTCAAACCGCTCGCTAATAAATTCCATGGCCAACTTCACACCGCTAGCTCATAAATTCCATGGCCAACTTAGTACCAATCGCTCATGAAATCCATTGCCAGCATCACACCGCTCGCTCATAAAATCCATGGCCAACTGCTCACAGATCGCTCATAAATTCCACAGCCAACTTCACAGCGCTCGCTAATAAATCCCATAGCTAATGTCGCACCGCTCGCTCATAAATTCAATAGCTAATTTCGCACCGCTCGCTCATAAATTCCATAGCTAATGTCGCACCGCTCGCTCATAAATTCAATAGCTAATTTCGCACCGCTCACTCATAAAATCCATGGCCAACTTCACACCGCTCGCTCATAAAATCCATGGCCAACTTCACACAACTCGCTCATAAATTCTTTAGGCAACTTCATACCGCTCGCTCGTAAATTCCAGAGCCAACTTCACACCGATAGCTCATAAATTCCATTGCTAATTTCGCACCGCTCGCTCATAAATTCCACGGCCAACTTCACACCGCTCGCTCATAAAATCCATGGCCAACTTCGCACCGCTCGCTCAAAAATTCCATAGCTAATTACGCACCGCTAGCTCATAAATTCCATGGCCAACTTAGTACCGCTCGCTCATAAATTCCATGGGCAACTTCGCACAACTCGCTCATAAAATCCATAGCCAATTTCACACCGCTCGCTCAAAAATTCCATAGCTAATGTCGCACCGCTCGCTCATAAATTCCATAGCTAATTTCGCACCGCTCGCTCACAGATTCCATGTCGAACTTGACACCTCTTGGGCATCAATTCCATGGCCAACTTGACACCGCTCGTTCATAAATTCCATAGCTACTTTCGCACCGCTCGCTCAGAAATTCAATGGCTATTTTCACACCACTCGCTCATAAATTCCATGGGCAACTTCATGCCGCTCGCTCGTAAATTCCATAGCTAATTTCGCACCGCTCGCTCATAAATTCAAGGGCTCATTTCACACCGCTCGCACATAAATTCCACGTTCAACTTCACACCGCTCGCTCATAAAATCCATGGCCGACTTCGCACCGCTCGCTCATAAAATCCACGGTTAACTTCGCATTGCTCGCTCATAAATTCCATAGCCAACATCACACCGCTAGCTCATAAATTCCAAGGACAACTTCGCACCGCTCGCTCATAAATTTCACGGCCAACTTCACACCGCTCGCTCATAAGTTCCATGGCCAACTTCACAACGCTCGCTCATGAAATCCATGGACAACTTCGCACCGCTCTCTCATAAGTTCCAGAGCCAACTTCACAGCGCTAGCTCATAAATTCAATAGCTAATTTCGCACCGCTCACTCATAAAATCCATGGCCAACTTCACACCGCTCGCTCATAAAATCCATGGCCAACTTCACACAACTCGCTCATAAATTCTTTAGGCAACTTCATACCGCTCGCTCGTAAATTCCAGAGCCAACTTCACACCGATAGCTCATAAATTCCATTGCTAATTTCGCACCGCTCGCTCATAAATTCCACGGCCAACTTCACACCGCTCGGTCATATATTCTATGGCTAATTTTATACCGCTCGCTCATAAATTCCATGGCCATCTTCAAACTGCTCGCTCATAATTTCCACGGCCAAGTTCACACCGCTCGCTCATAAAATCCATGGGCAACTTCGCACCGCTCGCTCATAAATTCCAAAGCCAACTTCACACCGCTACCTGATAAATTCCAAGGCCAACTATGCACTGCGCGCTCATAAATTCCATAGTCTACTTCGCACCGCTAGCTCATAAATTCCATGGCCAACTTAGTACCGCTCGCTCATAAAATCCATAGTCAACTTCACACCGCTCGTTCGTGAATTCCAGAGATAACTGCACAGCGCTCGCTCATAAATTTCATAGCTAATGTCGCACAGCTCACTCATAAATTCAATGACTAATTTCACACCGCTCGCTCATAAATTCCACGGCCAACTTCACACCGCTCACTCATAAAATCCATGGCCAACTTAAAACCGTTCGCTCATAAAATCGATAGCCAACTTAAAACCGCTCGCTCATAAAATCCATAGTCAACTTCACAGCGCTCGCACATAAATTTCATAGCTAATGTCGCACAGCTCACTCATAAATTCAATGGCTAATTTCACACCGCTCGCTCATAAATTCCATGGCCAACATCACACCACTAGCTCATAAATTCCATGGCCAACTTCACACGGCTCGGTCATAAAATCCATAGCCAATTTCACACCGCTCGCTCACAAATTCAATGGTTAATTTCACACCTCTCGCTCATAAAGTCCATAGCTAGTTTCGCACAGCTCACTCATAAATTCAATAGCTAATTTCACACCGCTCGCTCATAAAGCAATGGCCAACTTCACACCACTCGCTCATAAATTCCATGGCCAACTTCACACGGCTCGCTCATAAAATTCATAGACAATTTCACACCGCTCGCTCAGAATTTCCATGACCAACTTAATACCGCTCGGTCATATATTCTATGGCTAATTTTATACCGCTCGCTCATAAATTCCGTGAAAAACTTTACACCGCTCGAACATAAATTCAATAGCCAACTTCACACCGATTGCTCATAAATTCCATGGCCATCTTCAAACCGCTCGCTCATAATTTCGATGGCCAACTTCACACCTCTCGCTCATAAAATCCATGGCCAACTTCGCACCGCTCGCTTATAAAATCCAGAGCCAACTTCACACAGCTAGCTCATAAATTCCAATGCCAACTATGCACTGCGCGCTCATAAATTCCATAGTCTACTTCACACCGCTAGCTCATAAATTCCATGGCCAACTTAGTACCGCTGGCTCATAAAATCCATAGTCAACTTCACACCGCTCGTTCATCAATTCCATAGCTAATTTCGCACCTGTCGCTTATAAAATGCAGAGATAACTTCACAGCGCTCGCTCATAAATTTCATAGCTAATTGTCGCACAGCTCACTCATAAATTCAATGGCTAATTTCACACCGCTAGCTCATAAATTCCAAGGCCAACTTCGCATTGCTCGCTCATAAATTCCAGAGCCAACTACACATCGCTCGCTTATGAATTCCATAGCTAATGTTGCACTGCTCGCTCATAAATTCCATGGCCAAATTCACACGGCTCGCTCATAAAATCCATAGCCAATTTCACAACGCTCGCTCATAAATTCAATCGTTAATTTTACACCTCTCTTTCATAAATTCCATAGCTAGTTTCGCACAGGTCACTCATAAATTCAATGGCTAATTTCACACCGCTCGCTCATAAATTCCATGGCCAACTTCACACCTCTCGCTCATAAATTCCATAGCCACCTTCGCACCGCTCGCTCGTAAATTCCATGGCCAACTTCACACGGTTCGCTCATAAATTCCATGACCAACTTAATACCGCTCACTCATATATTCTATGGCTAAATTTATACCGCTCGCTCATAAATTCCATGACCAACTTTACACCGCTCGAACATAAATTCCATGGCCAACTTCACACCGCTCGCTCATAAATCCGATTGATAACTTAGTACCGCTCGCTCATAAAATTCATAGTCAACTTCACACCGCTCGTTCATCAATTCCATAGCTAATTTCGCACCGGTCGCTCATAAATTCCATGGGCAACTTCATACCGCTCGCTCATAAATTCAAGGGCTAATTTCACACCGCTCGCTCATAAATGCCATGGCCAACTTCACACCACTCGCTCATAAATTCCATGGCCAACTTCACACCACTCGCTCATAAATTCCACGGCCAACTTAACACCGCTCGCTCATAAAATCCATGGACATCTTCGCACCGCTCGCTCATAAATTCCATAGCTAATTTCGCACCGGTCGCTCATAAATTCAATGGCTAATTTCACACCGCTCGTTCATGAATTCCATGGCTAATTTCACAAGGTTCGCTCATAAATTCCATGGCCAACTTCACACCGCCCGCTCATAAAATCCATGGTTAACTTCGAACCGCTCGCTCATAAATTCCATCGCCAATTTCTCACCGCTCGCTCATAATTTCCATGACCAACTTAATACAGCTCGCTCATATATTCTATGGCTAATTTTATACTGCTCGCTCATAAATTCCGTGATCAACTTTACACCGCTCGAACATAAATTCAATAGCCAACTTCACACAGCTCGCTCATAAATTCCATGGCCATCTTCAAACCGCTAGCCCATATTTTCCACGGCCATCTTCACACCGCTCGCTCATAAATTCAATGGTTAATTTCACACCTCTCGCTCATAAATTCCATAGCTAGTTTCGCAAAGCTCACTCATAAATTCAATGGCTAATTTCACACCGCTCGCTCATAAATTCCATGGCCAACTTCACACCACTCGCTCATAAATTCCATAGCCAACTTCGCACCGCTCGCTCGTAAATTCCATGGCCAACTTCACACGGTTCGCTCATAAATTCCATGACCAACTTAATATCGCTCGCTCATATATTCTATGGCTAATTTTATACCGCTCGCTCATAAATTCCATGACCAACTTTACACCGCTCGAACATAAATTCCATGGCCAACTTCACACCGCTCGCTTACAAATTCCATGGCCATCTTCACATCGCTCGCTCATAAAATCCATGACCAACTTCGCACCGCACGCTCATAAAATCCATGGCCAACTTCGGACCGCACGCCCATAAATTCCATACCCAACTTCGCACCGCTCGCTCATAAAATCCAGAGCCAACTTCACACCGCTAGCTCATAAATTCCAAGGCCAACTTCGCATTGCTCGCTTATAAAATCCATGGCCAACTTCACACAGCTCGCTGATAAATTCCATGACCATCTTCAAACCGCCCGCTCATAAAATCCATATCCAACTTCACACCTCAAGCTCATAAATTCCATGGCCAACTTCATACCGCTCGCTCATAAATTCAAGGGCTAATTTCACACCGCTCGAACATAAATTCCATGGCCAACTTCAAACCGCTTGCTCATAAATCCCATGGCCGTCTCCAAACCGCTCGCTGATAAATTCCATGGCCAACTTCACACCGCTCGCTCATAAATTCCATGACCAACTTTACACGGCTCGAACATAAATTCCATGGCCAACTTCACACCGCTCGCTCATAAATTCCATGACCAACTTTACACGGCTCGAACATGAATTCCATGGCTAATTTTATACCGCTCGCTCATAAATTCAATCGTTAATTTTACACCTCTCACTCCTAAATTCCATAGCTAGTTTCGCACAGCTCACTCATAAATTCAATGGCTAATTTCACACCGCTCGCTCATAAATTCCATGGCCAACTTCACACCGCTCGCTCATAAATTCCATGGGCAACTTCATACCACTCGCTCATAAATTCAAGGGCTAATTTCACACCGCTCGAACATAAATTCCATGGCCAACTTCAAACCGCTTGCTCATAAATCCCATGGCCGTCTCCAAACCGCTCGCTGATAAATTCCATGGCCAACTTCACACCGCTCGCTCATAAATTCCATGACCAACTTTACACGGCTCGAACATAAATTCCATGGCTAATTTTATACCGCTCGCTCATAAATTCAATCGTTAATTTTACACCTCTCTCTCCTAAATTCCATAGCTAGTTTCGCACAGCTCACTCATAAATTCAATGGCTAATTTCACACCGCTCGCTCATAAATTCCATGGCCAACTTCACACCGCTCGCTTATAAAATCCATAGCCAACTTAAAACCGCTCGCTCATAAAATCCATAGTCAACTTCACACCGCTCGTTCATCAATTCCATAACTATTTTCGCACCGGTCGCTCATAAATTCCATGGGCAACTTCATACCGCTCGCTCAAAAATTCCATAGCTAATTTCGCACCGCTCGCTCATAAATTCAAGGACTAATGTCACACCGCTCGCTCACAAATTCCATGGCCAACTTTCCACCGCTCGCTCATAAATTCCATGGCCAACATCACACCACTAGCTCATAAAGTCCATGACCAACGTCACACGGCTCGAACATAAATTCCATGGCCAACTTCACACCGCTCGCTCATAAATTCCATGGCCAACTTCACACCGCTCGCTCATAAATTCCATGACCAACTTTACACGGCTCGAACATGAATTCCATGGCTAATTTTATACCGCTCGCTCATAAATTCAATCGTTAATTTTACACCTCTCTCTCCTAAATTCCATAGCTAGTTTCGCACAGCTCACTCATAAATTCAATGGCTAATTTCACACCGCTCGCTCATAAATTCCATGGCCAACTTCACACCGCTCGCTCATAAATTCCATGGCCAACTTCACACCGCTCGCTCATAAATTCCATGACCAACTTTACACGGCTCGAACATGAATTCCATGGCTAATTTTATACCGCTCGCTCATAAATTCAATCGTTAATTTTACACCTCTCTCTCCTAAATTCCATAGCTAGTTTCGCACAGCTCACTCATAAATTCAATGGCTAATTTCACACCGCTCGCTCATAAATTCCATGGCCAACTTCACACCGCTCGCTCATAAATTCCATGGGCAACTTCATACCACTCGCTCATAAATTCAAGGGCTAATTTCACACCGCTCGAACATAAATTCCATGGCCAACTTCAAACCGCTTGCTCATAAATCCCATGGCCGTCTCCAAACCGCTCGCTGATAAATTCCATGGCCAACTTCACACCGCTCGCTCATAAATTCCATGACCAACTTTACACGGCTCGAACATAAATTCCATGGCTAATTTTATACCGCTCGCTCATAAATTCAATCGTTAATTTTACCCCTCTCTCTCCTAAATTCCATAGCTAGTTTCGCACAGCTCACTCATAAATTCAATGGCTAATTTCACACCGCTCGCACATAAATTCCATGGCCAACTTCACACCGCTCGCTCATAAAATCCATAGCCAACTTAAAACCGCTCGCTCATAAAATCCATAGTCAACTTCACACCGCTCGTTCATCAATTCCATAACTATTTTCGCACCGGTCGCTCAGAAATTCCATGGGCAACTTCATACCGCTCGCTCAAAAATTCCATAGCTAATTTCGCACCGCTCGCTCATAAATCCGATTGCCAACTTAATACCGCTCGCTCATAAATTCTATGGCCGACTTCACACCGCTCGCTTATAAATTCCATGGCCATCTTCACATCGCTCGCTCATAAAATCCATGGCCAACTTCGCACCGCACGCTCATAAAATCCATGGCCAACTTCGGACCGCACGCCCATAAATTCCATACCCAACTTCGCACCGCTCGCTCATCAAATCCAGAGCCAACTTCACACCGCTAGCTCATAAATTCCAAGGCCAACTTCGCATTGCTCGCTTATAAAATACATGGCCAACTTCACACCGCTCGCTCATAAATCCGATTGCCAACTTAATACCGCTCGCTCATAAATTCTATGGCCAACTTCACACCGCTCGCTTATAAATTTCATGGCCATTTTCACATCGCTCGCTCATAAATTCCATGGCCAACTTCACACCACTCGCTCATAAATTCCACGGCCAATTTCACACCGCTCGCTCATAAAATTCATGGACATCTTCGCACCGCTCGCTCATAAATTCCAGAGATAACTGCACAACGCTCGCTCATAAATTTCATAGCTGATGTCGCACAGCTCTCTCATAAATTCAATGGCTAATTTCACACCGCTCGCTCATAAATTCCATGACCAACATCACACCACTAGCTCGTAAATTCCATGGCCAACTTCACACGGCTCGCTCATAAAATCCATAGCCAATTTCACACCGCTCGCTCATAAATTCAATGGTTAATTTCGCACCTCTCGCTCATAAATTCCATAGCTACTTTCACACAGCTCACTCATAAATTCAATGGCTAATTTCACACCGCTCGCTCATAAATTCCATTGCCAACTTCACTAGGCTCGAACGTAAATTCCATGGCTAATTTTATACCGCTCGCTCATAAATTCAATCGTTAATTTTACACCTCTCTCTCATAAATTCCATAGCCAGTTTCGCACAGCTCACTCATAAATTCAATGGCTAATTTCACACCGCTCGCTCATAAATTCCATGGCCAACTTCACAACGATCGCTCATAAAATCCATAGCCAACTTAAAACCGCTCGCTCATAAAATCCATAGTCAACTTCACACCGCTCGTTCATCAATTCCATAACTATTTTCGCACCGGTCGCTCATAAATTCCATGGGCAACTTCATACCGCTCGCTCAAAAATTCCATAGCTAATTTCGCACCGCTCGCTCATAAATTCAAGGGCTAATTTCACACCGCTCGCTCATAAATCCGATTGCCAACTTAATACCGCTCGCTCATAAATTCTATGGCCAACTTCACACCGCTCGCTTATAAATTCCATGTCCATCTTCACATCGCACGCCGATAAATTCCATACCCAACTTCGCACCGCTCGCTCATAAAATCCAGAGCCAACTTCACACCGCTAGCTCATAAATTCCAAGGTTAACTTCGCATTGCTCGCTTATAAATTCCATGGCCATCTTCACACGCCTCGCTCATAAAATCCATAGCCAATTTCACACCGCTCGCTCACAAATTCAATGGTTAATTTCACACCTCTCGCTCATAAATTCCATAGCTAGTTTCGCACAGCTCACTCATAAATTTAATGGCTAATTTCACACCGCTCGCTCATAAATTCCATGGCCAACTTCACACCACTCGCTCATAAATTCCATAGCCAACTTCGCACCGCTCGCTCGTAAATTCCATGGCCAACTTCACACGGTTCGCTCATAAATTCCATGACCAACTTAATACCGCTCGCTCATATATTCTATGGCTAATTTTATACCGCTCGCTAATAAATTCCATGACCAACTTTACACCGCTCGAACATAAATTCCATGGTCAACTTCAAACCGCATGCTCAAAAATTCCATGGCCATCTCCAAACCGCTCGCTGAAAAATTCCATGGCCATCTTCAAACCGCCCGCTCATAAAATCCATATCCAACTTCACACCGCAAGCTCATAAATTCCATGGCCAACTTAGTACCGCTCGCTCATAAAATCCATAGTCAACTTCACACCGCTCGCTCATAAATTCCATGACCAACGTCACACGGCTCGAACATAAATTCCATGGCCAACTTCACACCGCTCGCTCATAAATCCGATTGCCAACTTAATACCGCTCGCTCATAAATTCTATGGCCAACTTCACACCGCTCGCTTATAAATTCCATGGCCATCTTCACATCGCTCGCTCATAAAATCCATGACCAACTTCGCACCGCACGCTCATAAAATCCATGGCCAACTTCGGACCGCACGCCCATAAATTCCATACCCAACTTCGCACCGCTCGCTCATCAAATCCAGAGCCAACTTCACACCGCTAGCTCATAAATTCCAAGGCCAACTTCGCGTTGCTCGCTTATTAAATCCATGGCCAACTTCACACAGCTCGCTCATAAATTCCATGACCATCTTCAAACCGCCCGCTCATAAAATCCATATCCAACTTCACACCGCTCGCTCATAAATCCGATTGCCAACTTAATACCGCTCGCTCATAAATTCTATGGCCAACTTCACACCGCTCGCTCATAAAATCCATGGACATCTTCGCACCGCTCGCTCATAAATTCCAGAGATAACTGCACAACGCTCGCTCATAAATTTCATAGCTAATGTCGCACAGCTCACTCATAAATTCAATGGCTAATTTCACACCGCTCGCTCATAAATTCCATGGCCAACATCACACCACTAGCTCATAAATTCCATGGCCAACTTCACACGGCTCGCTCATAAATTCAATGGTTAATTTCACACCTCTCGCTCATAAATTCCATAGCTATTTTCGCACAGCTCACTCATAAATTCAATGGCTAATTTCACACCGCTCGCTCATAAATTCCATGGCCATCTTCAAACCGCCCGCTCATAAAATCCCTATCCAACTTCACACCGCAAGCTCATAAATTCCATGGCCAACTTAGTACCGCTCGCTCATAAAATCCATAGTCAACTTCACACCACTCGTTCATCAATTCCATAGCTAATTTCGCACCGGTCGCTCATAAATTCCATGGGCAACTTCATACCGCTCGCTCATAAATTCAAGGGCTAATTTCACACCGCTCGAACATAAATTCCATGGCCAACTTCAAACCGCTTGCTCATAAATCCCATGGCCGTCTCCAAACCGCTCGCTGATAAATTCCATGGCCAACTTCACACCGCTCGCTCATAAATTCCATGACCAACTTTACACGGCTCGAACATAAATTCCATGGCTAATTTTATACCGCTCGCTCATAAATTCAATCGTTAATTTTACACCTCTCTCTCCTAAATTCCATAGCTAATTTCGCACCGCTCGCTCATAAATTCAAGGGCTAATGTCACACCGCTCGCTCACAAATTCCATGGCCAACTTTCCACCGCTTGCTCATAAATTCCATGGCCGACTTCAAACCGCTCGCTTATAAATTCCATGGCCATCTTCACATCGCTCGCTCATAAAATCCATGACCAACTTCGCACCGCCCGCTCATAAAATCCATGGCCAACTTCGGACCGCACGCCCATAAATTCCGTACCCATCTTCGCACCGCTCGCTCATAAAATCCAGGGCCAACTTCACACCGCTAGCTCATAAATTCCAAGGCCAACTTCGCACCGCTCGCTCATAAATTCCAAAGCCAACTTCACACCGCTACCTCATAAATTCTAAGGCCAACTATGCACTGCGCGCTCATAAATTCCATAGTCTACTTCGCACCGATAGCTCATAAATTCCATGGCCAACTTAGTACCGCTCGCTCATAAAATCCATAGTCAACTTCGCACCGCTCGCTCATAAATTCCAGAGATAACTGCACAACGCTCGCTCATAAATTTCATAGCTAATGTCGCACAGCTCACTCATAAATTCAATGGCTAATTTCACACCGCTCGCTCATAAATTCCATGGCCAACTTCACACCGCTCGCTCATAAATTCCATGGCCATCTTCAAACCGCCCGCTCATAAAATCCCTATCCAACTTCACACCGCAAGCTCATAAATTCCATGGCCAACTTCAAACCGCTTGCTCATAAATCCCATGGCCGTCTCCAAACCGCTCGCTGATAAATTCCATGGCCAACTTCAAACCGCTTGCTCATAAATCCCATGGCCGTCTCCAAACCGCTCGCTGATAAATTCCATGGCCAACTTCACACCGCTCGCTCATAAATTCCATGACCAACTTTACACGGCTCGAACATAAATTCCATGGCTAATTTTATACCGCTCGCTCATAAATTCAATCGTTAATTTTACACCTCTCTCTCCTAAATTCCATAGCTAATTTCGCACCGCTCGCTCATAAATTCAAGGGCTAATGTCACACCGCTCGCTCACAAATTCCATGGCCAACTTTCCACCGCTTGCTCATAAATTCCATGGCCGACTTCAAACCGCTCGCTTATAAATTCCATGGCCATCTTCACATCGCTCGCTCATAGAATCCATGACTAACTTCGCACCGCCCGCTCATAAAATCCATGGCCAACTTCGGATCGCACGCCCATAAATTCCATACCCATCTTCGCACCGCTCGCTCATAAAATCCAGGGCCAACTTCACACCGCTAGCTCATAAATTCCAAGGCCAACTTCGCATTGCTCGCTTATAAATTCCATGGCCAACTTCACACCTCTCGCTCATAAATTCCACGGCCAACTTCACACCGCTCGCTCATAAAATTCATGGACATCTTCGCACCGCTCGCTCATAAATTCCAGAGATAACTGCACAACGCTCGCTCATAAATTTCATAGCTAATGTCGCACAGCTCACTTATAAATTCAATGGCTAATTTCACACCGCTCGCTCATAAATTCCATGGCCAACATCACACCACTAGCTCATAAATTCCATGGCCAACTTCACAACGCTCGCTCATAAATTCCATGGCCAACTTCACACCGCTCGCTCATAAAATGCATGGCCAACTTAAAACCGCTCGCTCATAAAATCCATAGCCAACTTAAAACCGCTCGCTCATAAAATTCATAGTCAACTTCACACCGCTCGTTCATCAATTCCATAACTATTTTCGCACCGGTCGCTCATAAATTCCATGGGCAACTTCATACCGCTCGCTCAAAAATTCCATAGCTAATTTCGCACCGCTCGCTCATAAATTCAAGGGCTAATTTCACACCGCTCTCTCACAAATTCCATGGCCAACTTTCCACCGCTTGCTCATAAATTCCATGGCCGACTTCAAACCGCTCGCTCATAATTTCCATGGCCAACTTCACACCGCTCGATCATAAATTCGATGGACAACTTCACGAAGCTTGAACATAAATTCCATGGCCAACTTCACACCGCTCGCTTATAAATTCCATGGCCATCTTCACATCGCTCGCTCATAAAATCCATGACCAAGTTCGCACCGCACGCTCATAAAATCCATGGCCAACTTCGGACCGCACGCCCATAAATTCCATACCCAACTTCGCACAGCTCGCTCATAAAATCCAGAGGCAACTTCACACCGCTAGCTCATAAATTCCAAGGCCAACTTCGCACCGCTCGCTTATAAATTCCATGGCCATCTTCACATCGCTCGCTCATAAAATCCATGACCAACTTCGCACCGCACGCTCATAAAATCCATGGCCAACTTCGGACCGCACGCCCATAAATTCCATACCCAACTTCGCACCGCTCGCTCATAAAATCCAGAGCCAACTTCACACCGCTAGCTCATAAATTCCAAGGCCAACTTCGCATTGCTCGCTTATAAAATCCATGGCCAACTTCACACAGCTCGCTCATAAATTCCATGACCATCTTCAAACCGCCCGCTCATAAAATCCATATCCAACTTCACACCGCAAGCTCATAAATTCCATGGCCAACTTAGTACCGCTCGCTCATAAAATCCATAGTCAACTTCACACCGCTCGTTCATCAATTCCATAGCTAATTTCGCACCGGTCGCTCATAAATTCCATGGGCAACTTCATACCGCTCGCTCATAAATTGAAGGGCTTATTTCACACCGCTCGCTCATAAATGCCATGGCCAACTTCACACCACTCGCTCATAAATTCCATGACCAACTTCACACCACTCGTTCATAAATTCCACGGCCAACTTCGCACCGCTCGCTCATAAAATCCATGGACATCTTCGCACCGCTCGCTCATAAATCCGATTGATAACTTAGTACCGCTCGCTCATAAAATTCATAGTCAACTTCACACCGCTCGTTCATCAATTCCATAGCTAATTTCGCACCGGTCGCTCATAAATTCCATGGGCAACTTCATACCGCTCGCTCATAAATTCAAGGGCTAATTTCACACCGCTCGCTCATAAATGCCATGGCCAACTTCACACCACTCGCTCATAAATTCCATGGCCAACTTCACACCACTCGCTCATAAATTCCACGGCCAACTTAACACCGCTCGCTCATAAAATCCATGGACATCTTCGCACCGCTCGCTCATAAATTCCATAGCTAATTTCGCACCGGTCGCTCATAAATTCAATGGCTAATTTCACACCGCTCGTTCATGAATTCCATGGCTAATTTCACAAGGTTCGCTCATAAATTCCATGGCCAACTTCACACCACCCGCTCATAAATTCCATGGGCAACTTCATACCGCTCGCTCAAAAATTCCATAGCTAATTTCGCACCGCTCGCTCATAAATCCGATTGCCAACTTAATACCGCTCGCTCATAAATTCTATGGCCGACTTCACACCGCTCGCTTATAAATTCCATGGCCATCTTCACATCGCTCGCTCATAAAATCCATGGCCAACTTCGCACCGCACGCTCATAAAATCCATGGCCAACTTCGGACCGCACGCCCATAAATTCCATACCCAACTTCGCACCGCTCGCTCATCAAATCCAGAGCCAACTTCACACCGCTACCTCATAAATTCCAAGGCCAACTATGCACTGCGCGCTCATAAATTCCATAGTCTACTTCGCACCGCTAGCTCATAAATTCCATGGTCAACTTAGTACCGCTCGCTCATAAAATCCATAGTGAACTTCACACCGCTCGTTCGTGAATTCCAGAGATAACTGCACAGCGCTCGCTCATAAATTTCGTAGCTAATGTCGCACAGCTCACTCATAAATTCAATGGCTAATTTCACACCGCTCGCTCATAAATTCCATGGCCAACATCACACCACTAGCTCATAAAGTCCATGACCAACGTCACACGGCTCGAACATAAATTCCATGGCCAACTTCACACCGCTCGCTCATAAATTCCATGGCCATCTTCAAACCGCCCGCTCATATAATCCCTATCCAACTTCACACCGCAAGCTCATAAATTCCATGGCCAACTTAGTACCGCTCGCTCATAAAATCCATAGTCAACTTCACACCGCTCGTTCATCAATTCCATAGCTAATTTCGCACCGGTCGCTCATAAATTCCATGGGCAACTTCATACCGCTCGCTCATAAATTCAAGGGCTAATTTCACACCGCTCGAACATAAATTCCATGGCCAACGTCAAACCGCTTGCTCATAAATCCCATGGCCGTCTCCAAACCGCTCGCTGATAAATTCCATGGCCAACTTCACACCGCTCGCTCATAAATTCCATGACCAACTTTACACGGCTCGAACATAAATTCCATGGCTAATTTTATACCGCTCGCTCATAAATTCAATCGTTAATTTTACCCCTCTCTCTCCTAAATTCCATAGCTAGTTTCGCACAGCTCACTCATAAATTCAATGGCTAATTTCACACCGCTCGCACATAAATTCCATGGCCAACTTCACACCGCTCGCTCATAAAATCCATAGCCAACTTAAAACCGCTCGCTCATAAAATCCATAGTCAACTTCACACCGCTCGTTCATCAATTCCATAACTATTTTCGCACCGGTCGCTCATAAATTCCATGGGCAACTTCATACCGCTCGCTCAAAAATTCCATAGCTAATTTCGCACCGCTCGCTCATAAATCCGATTGCCAACTTAATACCGCTCGCTCATAAATTCTATGGCCGACTTCACACCGCTCGCTTATAAATTCCATGGCCATCTTCACATCGCTCGCTCATAAAATCCATGGCCAACTTCGCACCGCACGCTCATAAAATCCATGGCCAACTTCGGACCGCACGCCCATAAATTCCATACCCAACTTCGCACCGCTCGCTCATCAAATCCAGAGCCAACTTCACACCGCTAGCTCATAAATTCCAAGGCCAACTTCGCATTGCTCGCTTATAAAATACATGGCCAACTTCACACCGCTCGCTCATAAATCCGATTGCCAACTTAATACCGCTCGCTCATAAATTCTATGGCCAACTTCACACCGCTCGCTTATAAATTTCATGGCCATTTTCACATCGCTCGCTCATAAATTCCATGGCCAACTTCACACCACTCGCTCATAAATTCCACGGCCAATTTCACACCGCTCGCTCATAAAATTCATGGACATCTTCGCACCGCTCGCTCATAAATTCCAGAGATAACTGCACAACGCTCGCTCATAAATTTCATAGCTGATGTCGCACAGCTCTCTCATAAATTCAATGGCTAATTTCACACCGCTCGCTCATAAATTCCATGACCAACATCACACCACTAGCTCGTAAATTCCATGGCCAACTTCACACGGCTCGCTCATAAAATCCATAGCCAATTTCACACCGCTCGCTCATAAATTCAATGGTTAATTTCACACCTCTCGCTCATAAATTCCATAGCTACTTTCACACAGCTCACTCATAAATTCAATGGCTAATTTCACACCGCTCGCTCATAAATTCCATTGCCAACTTCACACGGCTCGAACGTAAATTCCATGGCTAATTTTATACCGCTCGCTCATAAATTCAATCGTTAATTTTACACCTCTCTCTCATAAATTCCATAGCCAGTTTCGCACAGCTCACTCATAAATTCAATGGCTAATTTCACACCGCTCGCTCATAAATTCCATGGCCAACTTCACAACGATCGCTCATAAAATCCATAGCCAACTTAAAACCGCTCGCTCATAAAATCCATAGTCAACGTCACACCGCTCGTTCATCAATTCCATAACTATTTTCGCACCGGTCGCTCATAAATTCCATGGGCAACTTCATACCGCTCGCTCAAAAATTCCATAGCTAATTTCGCACCGCTCGCTCATAAATTCAAGGGCTAATTTCACACCGCTCGCTCATAAATCCGATTGCCAACTTAATACCGCTCGCTCATAAATTCTATGGCCAACTTCACACCGCTCGCTTATAAATTCCATGTCCATCTTCACATCGCACGCCGATAAATTCCATACCCAACTTCGCACCGCTCGCTCATAAAATCCAGAGCCAACTTCACACCGCTAGCTCATAAATTCCAAGGTTAACTTCGCATTGCTCGCTTATAAATTCCATGGCCATCTTCACACGCCTCGCTCATAAAATCCATAGCCAATTTCACACCGCTCGCTCACAAATTCAATGGTTAATTTCACACCTCTCGCTCATAAATTCCATAGCTAGTTTCGCACAGCTCACTCATAAATTTAATGGCTAATTTCACACCGCTCGCTCATAAATTCCATGGCCAACTTCACACCACTCGCTCATAAATTCCATAGCCAACTTCGCACCGCTCGCTCGTAAATTCCATGGCCAACTTCACACGGTTCGCTCATAAATTCCATGACCAACTTAATACCGCTCGCTCATATATTCTATGGCTAATTTTATACCGCTCGCTAATAAATTCCATGACCAACTTTACACCGCTCGAACATAAATTCCATGGTCAACTTCAAACCGCATGCTCAAAAATTCCATGGCCATCTCCAAACCGCTCGCTGAAAAATTCCATGGCCATCTTCAAACCGCCCGCTCATAAAATCCATATCCAACTTCACACCGCAAGCTCATAAATTCCATGGCCAACTTAGTACCGCTCGCTCATAAAATCCATAGTCAACTTCACACCGCTCGCTCATAAATTCCATGACCAACGTCACACGGCTCGAACATAAATTCCATGGCCAACTTCACACCGCTCGCTCATAAATCCGATTGCCAACTTAATACCGCTCGCTCATAAATTCTATGGCCAACTTCACACCGCTCGCTTATAAATTCCATGGCCATCTTCACATCGCTCGCTCATAAAATCCATGACCAACTTCGCACCGCACGCTCATAAAATCCATGGCCAACTTCGGACCGCACGCCCATAAATTCCATACCCAACTTCGCACCGCTCGCTCATCAAATCCAGAGCCAACTTCACACCGCTAGCTCATAAATTCCAAGGCCAACTTCGCGTTGCTCGCTTATTAAATCCATGGCCAACTTCACACAGCTCGCTCATAAATTCCATGACCATCTTCAAACCGCCCGCTCATAAAATCCATATCCAACTTCACACCGCTCGCTCATAAATCCGATTGCCAACTTAATACCGCTCGCTCATAAATTCTATGGCCAACTTCACACCGCTCGCTCATAAAATCCATGGACATCTTCGCACCGCTCGCTCATAAATTCCAGAGATAACTGCACAACGCTCGCTCATAAATTTCATAGCTAATGTCGCACAGCTCACTCATAAATTCAATGGCTAATTTCACACCGCTCGCTCATAAATTCCATGGCCAACATCACACCACTAGCTCATAAATTCCATGGCCAACTTCACACGGCTCGCTCATAAATTCAATGGTTAATTTCACACCTCTCGCTCATAAATTCCATAGCTATTTTCGCACAGCTCACTCATAAATTCAATGGCTAATTTCACACCGCTCGCTCATAAATTCCATGGCCATCTTCAAACCGCCCGCTCATAAAATCCCTATCCAACTTCACACCGCAAGCTCATAAATTCCATGGCCAACTTAGTACCGCTCGCTCATAAAATCCATAGTCAACTTCACACCACTCGTTCATCAATTCCATAGCTAATTTCGCACCGGTCGCTCATAAATTCCATGGGCAACTTCATACCGCTCGCTCATAAATTCAAGGGCTAATTTCACACCGCTCGAACATAAATTCCATGGCCAACTTCAAACCGCTTGCTCATAAATCCCATGGCCGTCTCCAAACCGCTCGCTGATAAATTCCATGGCCAACTTCACACCGCTCGCTCATAAATTCCATGACCAACTTTACACGGCTCGAACATAAATTCCATGGCTAATTTTATACCGCTCGCTCATAAATTCAATCGTTAATTTTACACCTCTCTCTCCTAAATTCCATAGCTAATTTCGCACCGCTCCCTCATAAATTCAAGGGCTAATGTCACACCGCTCGCTCACAAATTCCATGGCCAACTTTCCACCGCTTGCTCATAAATTCCATGGCCGACTTCAAACCGCTCGCTTATAAATTCCATGGCCATCTTCACATCGCTCGCTCATAAAATCCATGACCAACTTCGCACCGCCCGCTCATAAAATCCATGGCCAACTTCGGACCGCACGCCCATAAATTCCGTACCCATCTTCGCACCGCTCGCTCATAAAATCCAGGGCCAACTTCACACCGCTAGCTCATAAATTCCAAGGCCAACTTCGCACCGCTCGCTCATAAATTCCAAAGCCAACTTCACACCGCTACCTCATAAATTCTAAGGCCAACTATGCACTGCGCGCTCATAAATTCCATAGTCTACTTCGCACCGCTAGCTCATAAATTCCATGGCCAACTTAGTACCGCTCGCTCATAAAATCCATAGTCAACTTCACACCGCTCGTTCGTGAATTCCAGAGATAACTGCACAGCGCTCGCTCATAATTTCATAGCTAATGTCGCACAGCTCACTCATAAATTCAATGGCTAATTTCACACCGCTCGCTCATAAATTCCATGACCAACTTCACACCGCTCGCTCATAAATTCCATGACCAACTTTACACGGCTCGAACATAAATTCCATGGCTAATTTTATACCGCTCGCTCATAAATTCAATCGTTAATTTTACACCTCTCTCTCCTAAATTCCATAGCTAATTTCGCACCGCTCGCTCATAAATTCAAGGGCTAATGTCACACCGCTCGCTCACAAATTCCATGGCCAACTTTCCACCGCTTGCTCATAAATTCCATGGCCGACTTCAAACCGCTCGCTTATAAATTCCATGGCCATCTTCACATCGCTCGCTCATAGAATCCATGACTAACTTCGCACCGCCCGCTCATAAAATCCATGGCCAACTTCGGATCGCACGCCCATAAATTCCATACCCATCTTCGCACCGCTCGCTCATAAAATCCAGGGCCAACTTCACACCGCTAGCTCATAAATTCCAAGGCCAACTTCGCATTGCTCGCTTATAAATTCCATGGCCAACTTCACACCTCTCGCTCATAAATTCCACGGCCAACTTCACACCGCTCGCTCATAAAATTCATGGACATCTTCGCACCGCTCGCTCATAAATTCCAGAGATAACTGCACAACGCTCGCTCATAAATTTCATAGCTAATGTCGCACAGCTCACTTATAAATTCAATGGCTAATTTCACACCGCTCGCTCATAAATTCCATGGCCAACATCACACCACTAGCTCATAAATTCCATGGCCAACTTCACAACGCTCGCTCATAAATTCCATGGCCAACTTCACACCGCTCGCTCATAAAATGCATGGCCAACTTAAAACCGCTCGCTCATAAAATCCATAGCCAACTTAAAACCGCTCGCTCATAAAATTCATAGTCAACTTCACACCGCTCGTTCATCAATTCCATAACTATTTTCGCACCGGTCGCTCATAAATTCCATGGGCAACTTCATACCGCTCGCTCAAAAATTCCATAGCTAATTTCGCACCGCTCGCTCATAAATTCAAGGGCTAATTTCACACCGCTCTCTCACAAATTCCATGGCCAACTTTCCACCGCTTGCTCATAAATTCCATGGCCGACTTCAAACCGCTCGCTCATAATTTCCATGGCCAACTTCACACCGCTCGATCATAAATTCGATGGACAACTTCACGAAGCTTGAACATAAATTCCATGGCCAACTTCACACCGCTCGCTTATAAATTCCATGGCCATCTTCACATCGCTCGCTCATAAAATCCATGACCAAGTTCGCACCGCACGCTCATAAAATCCATGGCCAACTTCGGACCGCACGCCCATAAATTCCATACCCAACTTCGCACAGCTCGCTCATAAAATCCAGAGGCAACTTCACACCGCTAGCTCATAAATTCCAAGGCCAACTTCGCACCGCTCGCTTATAAATTCCATGGCCATCTTCACATCGCTCGCTCATAAAATCCATGACCAACTTCGCACCGCACGCTCATAAAATCCATGGCCAACTTCGGACCGCACGCCCATAAATTCCATACCCAACTTCGCACCGCTCGCTCATAAAATCCAGAGCCAACTTCACACCGCTAGCTCATAAATTCCAAGGCCAACTTCGCATTGCTCGCTTATAAAATCCATGGCCAACTTCACACAGCTCGCTCATAAATTCCATGACCATCTTCAAACCGCCCGCTCATAACATCCATATCCAACTTCACACCGCAAGCTCATAAATTCCATGGCCAACTTAGTACCGCTCGCTCATAAAATCCATAGTCAACTTCACACCGCTCGTTCATCAATTCCATAGCTAATTTCGCACCGGTCGCTCATAAATTCCATGGGCAACTTCATACCGCTCGCTCATAAATTGAAGGGCTTATTTCACACCGCTCGCTCATAAATGCCATGGCCAACTTCACACCACTCGCTCATAAATTCCATGACCAACTTCACACCACTCGTTCATAAATTCCACGGCCAACTTCGCACCGCTCGCTCATAAAATCCATGGACATCTTCGCACCGCTCGCTCATAAATCCGATTGATAACTTAGTACCGCTCGCTCATAAAATTCATAGTCAACTTCACACCGCTCGTTCATCAATTCCATAGCTAATTTCGCACCGGTCGCTCATAAATTCCATGGGCAACTTCATACCGCTCGCTCATAAATTCAAGGGCTAATTTCACACCGCTCGCTCATAAATGCCATGGCCAACTTCACACCACTCGCTCATAAATTCCATGGCCAACTTCACACCACTCGCTCATAAATTCCACGGCCAACTTAACACCGCTCGCTCATAAAATCCATGGACATCTTCGCACCGCTCGCTCATAAATTCCATAGCTAATTTCGCACCGGTCGCTCATAAATTCAATGGCTAATTTCACACCGCTCGTTCATGAATTCCATGGCTAATTTCACAAGGTTCGCTCATAAATTCCATGGCCAACTTCACACCACCCGCTCATAAATTCCATGGGCAACTTCATACCGCTCGCTCAAAAATTCCATAGCTAATTTCGCACCGCTCGCTCATAAATCCGATTGCCAACTTAATACCGCTCGCTCATAAATTCTATGGCCGACTTCACACCGCTCGCTTATAAATTCCATGGCCATCTTCACATCGCTCGCTCATAAAATCCATGGCCAACTTCGCACCGCACGCTCATAAAATCCATGGCCAACTTCGGACCGCACGCCCATAAATTCCATACCCAACTTCGCACCGCTCGCTCATCAAATCCAGAGCCAACTTCACACCGCTACCTCATAAATTCCAAGGCCAACTATGCACTGCGCGCTCATAAATTCCATAGTCTACTTCGCACCGCTAGCTCATAAATTCCATGGTCAACTTAGTACCGCTCGCTCATAAAATCCATAGTGAACTTCACACCGCTCGTTCGTGAATTCCAGAGATAACTGCACAGCGCTCGCTCATAAATTTCGTAGCTAATGTCGCACAGCTCACTCATAAATTCAATGGCTAATTTCACACCGCTCGCTCATAAATTCCATGGCCAACATCACACCACTAGCTCATAAAGTCCATGACCAACGTCACACGGCTCGAACATAAATTCCATGGCCAACTTCACACCGCTCGCTCATAAATTCCATGGCCATCTTCAAACCGCCCGCTCATATAATCCCTATCCAACTTCACACCGCAAGCTCATAAATTCCATGGCCAACTTAGTACCGCTCGCTCATAAAATCCATAGTCAACTTCACACCGCTCGTTCATCAATTCCATAGCTAATTTCGCACCGGTCGCTCATAAATTCCATGGGCAACTTCATACCGCTCGCTCATAAATTCAAGGGCTAATTTCACACCGCTCGAACATAAATTCCATGGCCAACGTCAAACCGCTTGCTCATAAATCCCATGGCCGTCTCCAAACCGCTCGCTGATAAATTCCATGGCCAACTTCACACCGCTCGCTCATAAATTCCATGACCAACTTTACACGGCTCGAACATAAATTCCATGGCTAATTTTATACCGCTCGCTCATAAATTCAATCGTTAATTTTACCCCTCTCTCTCCTAAATTCCATAGCTAGTTTCGCACAGCTCACTCATAAATTCAATGGCTAATTTCACACCGCTCGCACATAAATTCCATGGCCAACTTCACACCGCTCGCTCATAAAATCCATAGCCAACTTAAAACCGCTCGCTCATAAAATCCATAGTCAACTTCACACCGCTCGTTCATCAATTCCATAACTATTTTCGCACCGGTCGCTCATAAATTCCATGGGCAACTTCATACCGCTCGCTCAAAAATTCCATAGCTAATTTCGCACCGC
The DNA here is from genome assembly GCA_964016905.1 of Perithous albicinctus. NCBI lineage: Eukaryota > Metazoa > Arthropoda > Insecta > Hymenoptera > Ichneumonidae > Perithous > Perithous albicinctus. The sequence goes on along the minus strand of OZ024698.1, from coordinate 3,733,562 downwards.
TCGCTCATAAATCCGATTGCCAACTTAATACCGCTCGCTCATAAATTCTATGGCCGACTTCACACCGCTCGCTTATAAATTCCATGGCCATCTTCACATCGCTCGCTCATAAAATCCATGGCCAACTTCGCACCGCACGCTCATAAAATCCATGGCCAACTTCGGACCGCACGCCCATAAATTCCATACCCAACTTCGCACCGCTCGCTCATCAAATCCAGAGCCAACTTCACACCGCTAGCTCATAAATTCCAAGGCCAACTTCGCATTGCTCGCTTATAAAATACATGGCCAACTTCACACCGCTCGCTCATAAATCCGATTGCCAACTTAATACCGCTCGCTCATAAATTCTATGGCCAACTTCACACCGCTCGCTTATAAATTTCATGGCCATTTTCACATCGCTCGCTCATAAATTCCATGGCCAACTTCACACCACTCGCTCATAAATTCCACGGCCAATTTCACACCGCTCGCTCATAAAATTCATGGACATCTTCGCACCGCTCGCTCATAAATTCCAGAGATAACTGCACAACGCTCGCTCATAAATTTCATAGCTGATGTCGCACAGCTCTCTCATAAATTCAATGGCTAATTTCACACCGCTCGCTCATAAATTCCATGACCAACATCACACCACTAGCTCGTAAATTCCATGGCCAACTTCACACGGCTCGCTCATAAAATCCATAGCCAATTTCACACCGCTCGCTCATAAATTCAATGGTTAATTTCACACCTCTCGCTCATAAATTCCATAGCTACTTTCACACAGCTCACTCATAAATTCAATGGCTAATTTCACACCGCTCGCTCATAAATTCCATTGCCAACTTCACACGGCTCGAACGTAAATTCCATGGCTAATTTTATACCGCTCGCTCATAAATTCAATCGTTAATTTTACACCTCTCTCTCATAAATTCCATAGCCAGTTTCGCACAGCTCACTCATAAATTCAATGGCTAATTTCACACCGCTCGCTCATAAATTCCATGGCCAACTTCACAACGATCGCTCATAAAATCCATAGCCAACTTAAAACCGCTCGCTCATAAAATCCATAGTCAACGTCACACCGCTCGTTCATCAATTCCATAACTATTTTCGCACCGGTCGCTCATAAATTCCATGGGCAACTTCATACCGCTCGCTCAAAAATTCCATAGCTAATTTCGCACCGCTCGCTCATAAATTCAAGGGCTAATTTCACACCGCTCGCTCATAAATCCGATTGCCAACTTAATACCGCTCGCTCATAAATTCTATGGCCAACTTCACACCGCTCGCTTATAAATTCCATGTCCATCTTCACATCGCACGCCGATAAATTCCATACCCAACTTCGCACCGCTCGCTCATAAAATCCAGAGCCAACTTCACACCGCTAGCTCATAAATTCCAAGGTTAACTTCGCATTGCTCGCTTATAAATTCCATGGCCATCTTCACACGCCTCGCTCATAAAATCCATAGCCAATTTCACACCGCTCGCTCACAAATTCAATGGTTAATTTCACACCTCTCGCTCATAAATTCCATAGCTAGTTTCGCACAGCTCACTCATAAATTTAATGGCTAATTTCACACCGCTCGCTCATAAATTCCATGGCCAACTTCACACCACTCGCTCATAAATTCCATAGCCAACTTCGCACCGCTCGCTCGTAAATTCCATGGCCAACTTCACACGGTTCGCTCATAAATTCCATGACCAACTTAATACCGCTCGCTCATATATTCTATGGCTAATTTTATACCGCTCGCTAATAAATTCCATGACCAACTTTACACCGCTCGAACATAAATTCCATGGTCAACTTCAAACCGCATGCTCAAAAATTCCATGGCCATCTCCAAACCGCTCGCTGAAAAATTCCATGGCCATCTTCAAACCGCCCGCTCATAAAATCCATATCCAACTTCACACCGCAAGCTCATAAATTCCATGGCCAACTTAGTACCGCTCGCTCATAAAATCCATAGTCAACTTCACACCGCTCGCTCATAAATTCCATGACCAACGTCACACGGCTCGAACATAAATTCCATGGCCAACTTCACACCGCTCGCTCATAAATCCGATTGCCAACTTAATACCGCTCGCTCATAAATTCTATGGCCAACTTCACACCGCTCGCTTATAAATTCCATGGCCATCTTCACATCGCTCGCTCATAAAATCCATGACCAACTTCGCACCGCACGCTCATAAAATCCATGGCCAACTTCGGACCGCACGCCCATAAATTCCATACCCAACTTCGCACCGCTCGCTCATCAAATCCAGAGCCAACTTCACACCGCTAGCTCATAAATTCCAAGGCCAACTTCGCGTTGCTCGCTTATTAAATCCATGGCCAACTTCACACAGCTCGCTCATAAATTCCATGACCATCTTCAAACCGCCCGCTCATAAAATCCATATCCAACTTCACACCGCTCGCTCATAAATCCGATTGCCAACTTAATACCGCTCGCTCATAAATTCTATGGCCAACTTCACACCGCTCGCTCATAAAATCCATGGACATCTTCGCACCGCTCGCTCATAAATTCCAGAGATAACTGCACAACGCTCGCTCATAAATTTCATAGCTAATGTCGCACAGCTCACTCATAAATTCAATGGCTAATTTCACACCGCTCGCTCATAAATTCCATGGCCAACATCACACCACTAGCTCATAAATTCCATGGCCAACTTCACACGGCTCGCTCATAAATTCAATGGTTAATTTCACACCTCTCGCTCATAAATTCCATAGCTATTTTCGCACAGCTCACTCATAAATTCAATGGCTAATTTCACACCGCTCGCTCATAAATTCCATGGCCATCTTCAAACCGCCCGCTCATAAAATCCCTATCCAACTTCACACCGCAAGCTCATAAATTCCATGGCCAACTTAGTACCGCTCGCTCATAAAATCCATAGTCAACTTCACACCACTCGTTCATCAATTCCATAGCTAATTTCGCACCGGTCGCTCATAAATTCCATGGGCAACTTCATACCGCTCGCTCATAAATTCAAGGGCTAATTTCACACCGCTCGAACATAAATTCCATGGCCAACTTCAAACCGCTTGCTCATAAATCCCATGGCCGTCTCCAAACCGCTCGCTGATAAATTCCATGGCCAACTTCACACCGCTCGCTCATAAATTCCATGACCAACTTTACACGGCTCGAACATAAATTCCATGGCTAATTTTATACCGCTCGCTCATAAATTCAATCGTTAATTTTACACCTCTCTCTCCTAAATTCCATAGCTAATTTCGCACCGCTCCCTCATAAATTCAAGGGCTAATGTCACACCGCTCGCTCACAAATTCCATGGCCAACTTTCCACCGCTTGCTCATAAATTCCATGGCCGACTTCAAACCGCTCGCTTATAAATTCCATGGCCATCTTCACATCGCTCGCTCATAAAATCCATGACCAACTTCGCACCGCCCGCTCATAAAATCCATGGCCAACTTCGGACCGCACGCCCATAAATTCCGTACCCATCTTCGCACCGCTCGCTCATAAAATCCAGGGCCAACTTCACACCGCTAGCTCATAAATTCCAAGGCCAACTTCGCACCGCTCGCTCATAAATTCCAAAGCCAACTTCACACCGCTACCTCATAAATTCTAAGGCCAACTATGCACTGCGCGCTCATAAATTCCATAGTCTACTTCGCACCGCTAGCTCATAAATTCCATGGCCAACTTAGTACCGCTCGCTCATAAAATCCATAGTCAACTTCACACCGCTCGTTCGTGAATTCCAGAGATAACTGCACAGCGCTCGCTCATAATTTCATAGCTAATGTCGCACAGCTCACTCATAAATTCAATGGCTAATTTCACACCGCTCGCTCATAAATTCCATGACCAACTTCACACCACTCGCTCATAAATTCCACGGCCAACTTCACACCGCTCGCTCATAAAATCCATGGACATCTTCGCACCGCTCGCTCATAAATTCCAGAGATAACTGCACAACGCTCGCTCATAAATTTCATAGCTAATGTCGCACAGCTCACTCATAAATTCAATGGCTAATTTCACACCGCTCGCTCATAAATTCCATGGCCAACTTCACACCGCTCGCTCATAAATTCCATGGCCATCTTCAAACCGCCCGCTCATAAAATCCCTATCCAACTTCACACCGCAAGCTCATAAATTCCATGGCCAACTTCAAACCGCTTGCTCATAAATCCCATGGCCGTCTCCAAACCGCTCGCTGATAAGTTCCATGGCCAACTTCAAACCGCTTGCTCATAAATTCCATGGCCGTCTCCAAACCGCTCGCTGATAAATTCCATGGCCAACTTCACACCGCTCGCTCATAAATTCAATGGTTAATTTCACAACTCTCGCTCATAAATTCCATAGCTAGTTTCGCAAAACTCACTCATAAATTCAATGGCTAATTTCACACCTCTCGCTCATAAATTCCATAGATAGTTTCGCAAAGCTCACTCATAAATTCAATGGCTAATTTCACACCGCTCGCTCATAAATTCCATGGCCAACTTCACACCACTCGCTCATAAATTCCATAACCAACTTCGCACCGCTCGCTCGTAAATTCCATGGCCAACTTCACACGGTTCGCTCATAAATTCCATGACCAACTTAATACCGCTCGCTCATATATTCTATGGCTAATTTTATACCGCTCGCTCATAAATTCCATGACCAACTTCACACCACTCGCTCATAAATTCCACGGCCAACTTCACACCGCTCGCTCATAAAATCCATGGACATCTTCGCACCGCTCGCTCATAAATTCCAGAGATAACTGCACAACGCTCGCTCATAAATTTCATAGCTAATGTCGCACAGCTCACTCATAAATTCAATGGCTAATTTCACACCGCTCGCTCATAAATTCCATGGCCAACATCACACCACTAGCTCATAAATTCCATGGCCAACTTCACACGGCTCGCTCATAAATTCAATGGTTAATTTCACACCTCTCGCTCATAAATTCCATAGCTATTTTCGCACAGCTCACTCATAAATTCAATGGCTAATTTCACACCGCTCGCTCATAAATTCCATGGCCAACTTCACACCGCTCAATCATAAAATCCATGGCCAACTTAAAACCGCTCGCTCATAAAATCCATACCCAACTTAAAACCGCTCGCTCATAAAATCCATAGTCAACTTCACAGCGCTCGCACATAAATTTCATAGCTAATGTCGCACAGCTCACTCATAAATTCAATGGCTAATTTCACACCGCTCGCTCATAAATTCCATGGCCAACATCACACCACTAGCTCATAAATTCCATGGCCAACTTCACACGGCTCGCTCATAAAATCCATAGCCAATTTCACACCGCTCGCTCACAAATTCAATGGTTAATTTCACACCTCTCGCTCATAAAGTCCATAGCTAGTTTCGCACAGCTCACTCATAAATTCAATAGCTAATTTCACACCGCTCGCTCATAAAGCCATGGCCAACTTCACACCACTCGCTCATAAATTCCATGGCCAACTTCACACGGCTCGCTCATAATATTCATAGACAATTTCACACCGCTCGCTCAGAATTTCTATGACCAACTTAATACCGCTCGGTCATATATTCTATGGCTAATTTTATACCGCTCGCTCATAAATTCCGTGAAAAACTTTACACCGCTCGAACATAAATTCAATAGCTAACTTCACACCGCTTGCTCATAAATTCCATGGCCATCTTCAAACCGCTCGCTCATAATTTCGATGGCCAACTTCACACCTCTCGCTCATAAAATCCATGGCCAACTTCGCACCGCTCGCTTATAAAATCCAGAGCCAACTTCACACAGCTAGCTCATAAATTCCAATGCCAACTATGCACTGCGCGCTCATAAATTCCATAGTCTACTTCACACCGCTAGCTCATAAATTCCATGGCCAACTTAGTACCGCTGGCTCATAAAATCCATAGTCAACTTCACACCGCTCGTTCATGAATTCCATAACTATTTTCGCACCGGTCGCTCATAAATTCCATGGGCAACTTCATACCGCTCGCTCAAAAATTCCATAGCTAATTTCGCACCGCTCGCTTATAAATTCAAGGGCTAATTTCACACCGCTCGCTCTCAAATTCCATGGCCAACATTCCACCGCTTGCTCATAAATTCCATGGCCGACTTCAAACCGCTCGCTCATAATTTCCGTGGCCAACTTCACACCGCTCGCTCATAAATTCGATGGACAACTTCACGAAGCTTGAACATAAATTCCATGGCCAACTTCACACCGCTCGCTTATAAATTCCATGGCCATCTTCACATCGCTCGCTCATAAAATCCATGACCAACTTCGCAGCGCACGCTCATAAAATCCATGGCCAACTTCGGACCGCACGCCCATAAATTCCATACCCAACTTCGCACCGCTCGCTCATAAAATCCAGAGCCAACTTCACACCGCTAGCTCATAAATTCCAAGGCCAACTTCGTACTGCTCGCTTATAAAATCCATGGCCAACTTCACACAGCTCGCTCATAAATTCCATGACCATCTTCAAACCGCCCGCTCATAAAATCCATATCCAACTTCACACCGCAAGCTCATAAATTCCATGGCCAACTTAGTACCGCTCGCTCATAAAATCCATAGTCAACTTCACACCGCTCGTTCATCAATTCCATAGCTAATTTCGCACCGGTCGCTCATAAATTCCATGGGCAACTTCATACCGCTCGCTCATAAATTGAAGGGCTTATTTCACACCGCTCGCTCATAAATGCCATGGCCAACTTCACACCACTCGCTCATAAATTCCATGACCAACTTCACACCACTCGCTCATAAATTCCATGGCCAACTTCACACCACTCGCTCATAAATTCCACGGCCAACTTAACACCGCTCGCTCATAAAATCCATGGACATCTTCGCACCGCTCGCTCATACCTTCCATAGCTAATTTCGCACCGGTCGCTCATAAATTCAATGGCTAATTTCACACCGCTCGTTCATGAATTCCATGGCTAATTTCACAAGGTTCGCTCATAAATTCCATGGCCAACTTCACACCGCCCGCTCATAAATTCCATGGTTAACTTCGAACCGCTCGCTCATAAATTCCATCGCCAATTTCTCACCGCTCGCTCATAATTTCCATGACCAACTTAATACAGCTCGCTCATATATTCTATGGCTAATTTTATACTGCTCGCTCATAAATTCCGTGATCAACTTTACACCGCTCGAACATAAATTCAATAGCCAACTTCACACAGCTCGCTCATAAATTCCATGGCCATCTTCAAACCGCTAGCTCATATTTTCCACGGCCATCTTCACACCGCTCGCTCATAAAATCCAATTGCAACTTCGCGCCGGTCGCTTATAAATTCCAGACTCAACTTCACACCGCTAGCTCATAAACTCCAAGGCCCACTTCGCACCGCTCGCTCATAAATTCCATGGCTAGTTTCACACCGCTCGCTCATAAATTCCGCGGCCACCTGCACACAGCTCGCTAATAAATTCCACGGACAACTTCACACCGTTCGCTCATAAATTCGATTGCCAACTTAATACCGCTCGCTCATAAATTCTATGGACAACTTCACACCGCTCGCTTATAAATTCCATGGCCATTTTCACATCGCTCGCTCATAAATTCCATGGCCAACTTCACACCACTCGCTCATAAATTCCACGGCCAACTTCACACCGCTCGCTCATAAAATCCATGGACATCTTCACACCGCTCGCTCATAAATTCAATGGTTAATTTCACACCTCTCGCTCATAAATTCCATAGCTAGTTTCGCAAAGCTCACTCATAAATTCAATGGCTAATTTCACACCTCTCGCTCATAAATTCCATAGCTAGTTTCGCAAAGCTCACTCATAAATTCAATGGCTAATTTCACACCGCTCGCTCATAAATTCCATGGCCAACTTCACACCACTCGCTCATAAATTCCATAGCCAACTTCGCACCGCTCGCTCGTAAATTCCATGGCCAACTTCACACGGTTCGCTCATAAATTCCATGACCAACTTAATACCGCTCGCTCATATATTCTATGGCTAATTTTATACCGCTCGCTCATAAATTCCATGACCAACTTCACACCACTCGCTCATAAATTCCACGGCCAACTTCACACCGCTCGCTAATAAAATCCATGGACATCTTCGCACCGCTCGCTCATAAAATCCCTATCCAACTTCACACCGCAAGCTCATAAATTCCATGGCCAACTTAGTACCGCTCGCTCATAAAATCCATAGTCAACTTCACACCACTCGTTCATCAATTCCATAGCTAATTTCGCACCGGTCGCTTATAAATTCCATGGGCAACTTCATACCGCTCGCTCATAAATTCAAGGGCTAATTTCACACCGCTCGAACATAAATTCCATGGCCAACTTCAAACCGCTTGCTCATAAATCCCATGGCCGTCTCCAAACCGCTCGCTGATAAATTCCATGGCCAACTTCACACCGCTCGCTCATAAATTCCATGACCAACTTTACACGGCTCGAACATAAATTCCATGGCTAATTTTATACCGCTCGCTCATAAATTCAATCGTTAATTTTACACCTCTCTCACCTAAATTCCATAGCTCATTTCGCACCGCTCGCTCATAAATTCAAGGGCTAATGTCACACCGCTCGCTCACAAATTCCATGGCCAACTTTCCACCGCTTGCTCATAAATTCCATGGCCGACTTCAAACCGCTCGCTTATAAATTCCATGGCCATCTTCACATCGCTCGCTCATAAAATCCATGACCAACTTCGCACCGCCCGCTCATAAAATCCATGGCCAACTTCGGACCGCACGCCCATAAATTCCGTACCCATCTTCGCACCGCTCGCTCATAAAATCCAGGGCCAACTTCACACCGCTAGCTCATAAATTCCAAGGCCAACTTCGCACCGCTCGCTCATAAATTCCAAAGCCAACTTCACACCGCTACCTCATAAATTCTAAGGCCAACTATGCACTGCGCGCTCATAAATTCCATAGTCTACTTCGCACCGCTAGCTCATAAATTCCATGGCCAACTTAGTACCGCTCGCTCATAAAATCCATAGTCAACTTCACACCGCTCGTTCGTGAATTCCAGAGATAACTGCACAGCGCTCGCTCATAATTTCATAGCTAATGTCGCACAGCTCACTCATAAATTCAATGGCTAATTTCACACCGCTCGCTCATAAATTCCATGACCAACTTCACACCACTCGCTCATAAATTCCACGGCCAACTTCACACCGCTCGCTCATAAAATCCATGGACATCTTCGCACCGCTCGCTCATAAATTCCAGAGATAACTGCACAACGCTCGCTCATAAATTTCATAGCTAATGTCGCACAGCTCACTCATAAATTCAATGGCTAATTTCACACCGCTCGCTCATAAATTCCATGGCCAACATCACACCACTAGCTCATAAATTCCATGGCCAACTTCACACGGCTCGCTCATAAATTCAATGGTTAATTTCACACCTCTCGCTCATAAATTCCATAGCTAGTTTCGCACAGCTCACTCATAAATTCAATGGCTAATTTCACACCGCTCGCTCATACATTCCATGGCCAACTTCACACCACTCGCTCATAAATTCCATAGCTAACTTCGCACCGCTCGCTCGTAAATTCCATGGCCAACTTCACACGGTTCGCTCATAAATTCCATGACCAACTTAATACCGCTCGCTCATATATTCTATGGCTAATTTTATACCGCTCGCTCATAAATTCCATGACCAACTTTACACCGCTCGCTCATAAAATCCATAGTCAACTTCACACCGCTCGTTCGTGAATTCCAGAGATAACTGCACAGCGCTCGCTCATAAATTTCATAGCTAATGTCGCACAGCTCACTCATAAATTCAATGGCTAATTTCACACCGCTCGCTCATAAATTCCATGGCCAACATCACACCACTAGCTCATAAAGTCCATGACCAACGTCACACGGCTCGAACATAAATTCCATGGCCAACTTCACACCGCTCGCTCATAAATTCCATGGCCATCTTCAAACCGCCCGCTCATAAAATCCCTATCCAACTTCACACCGCAAGCTCATAAATTCCATGGCCAACTTAGTACCGCTCGCTCATAAAATCCATAGTCAACTTCACACCACTCGTTCATCAATTCCATAGCTAATTTCGCACCGGTCGCTTATAAATTCCATGGGCAACTTCATACCGCTCGCTCATAAATTCAAGGGCTAATTTCACACCGCTCGAACATAAATTCCATGGCCAACTTCAAACCGCTTGCTCATAAATCCCATGGCCGTCTCCAAACCGCTCGCTGATAAATTCCATGGCCAACTTCACACCGCTCGCTCATAAATTCCATGACCAACTTTACACGGCTCGAACATAAATTCCATGGCTAATTTTATACCGCTCGCTCATAAATTCAATCGTTAATTTTACACCTCTCTCACCTAAATTCCATAGCTAATTTCGCACCGCTCGCTCATAAATTCAAGGGCTAATGTCACACCGCTCGCTCACAAATTCCATGGCCAACTTTCCACCGCTTGCTCATAAATTCCATGGCCGACTTCAAACCGCTCGCTTATAAATTCCATGGCCATCTTCACATCGCTCGCTCATAAAATCCATGACCAACTTCGCACCGCCCGCTCATAAAATCCATGGCCAACTTCGGACCGCACGCCCATAAATTCCGTACCCATCTTCGCACCGCTCGCTCATAAAATCCAGGGCCAACTTCACACCGCTAGCTCATAAATTCCAAGGCCAACTTCGCACCGCTCGCTCATAAATTCCAAAGCCAACTTCACACCGCTACCTCATAAATTCCAATGCCAACTATGCACTGCGCGCTCATAAATTCCATAGTCTACTTCGCACCGCTAGCTCATAAATTCCATGGCCAACTTAGTACCGCTCGCTCATAAAATCCATAGTCAACTTAACACCGCTCGTTCATCAATTCCATAGCTAATTTCGCACCGGTCGCTTATAAATTCCAGACTCAACTTCACACCGCTAGCTCATAAACTCCAAGGCCCACTTCGCACCGCTCGCTCATAAATTCCATGGCTAGTTTCACACCGCTCGCTCATAAATTCCGCGGCCACCTGCACACAGCTCGCTAATAAATTCCACGGACAACTTCACACCGTTCGCTCATAAATTCGATTGCCAACTTAATACCGCTCGCTCATAAATTCTATGGACAACTTCACACCGCTCGCTTATAAATTCCATGGCCATTTTCACATCGCTCGCTCATAAATTCCATGGCCAACTTCACACCACTCGCTCATAAATTCCACGGCCAACTTCACACCGCTCGCTCATAAAATCCATGGACATCTTCACACCGCTCGCTCATAAATTCAATGGTTAATTTCACACCTCTCGCTCATAAATTCCATAGCTAGTTTCGCAAAGCTCACTCATAAATTCAATGGCTAATTTCACACCTCTCGCTCATAAATTCCATAGATAGTTTCGCAAAGCTCACTCATAAATTCAATGGCTAATTTCACACCGCTCGCTCATAAATTCCATGGCCAACTTCACACCACTCGCTCATAAATTCCATAGCCAACTTCGCACCGCTCGCTCGTAAATTCCATGGCCAACTTCACACGGTTCGCTCATAAATTCCATGACCAACTTAATACCGCTCGCTCATATATTCTATGGCTAATTTTATACCGCTCGCTCATAAATTCCATGACCAACTTCACACCACTCGCTCATAAATTCCACGGCCAACTTCACACCGCTCGCTCATAAAATCCATGGACATCTTCGCACCGCTTGCTCATAAATTCCAGAGATAACTGCACAACGCTCGCTCATAACTTTCATAGCTAATGTCGCACAGCTCACTCATAAATTCAATGGCTAATTTCACACCGCTCGCTCATAAATTCCATGGCCAACATCACACCACTAGCTCATAAATTCCATGGCCAACTTCACACCGCTCGCTCATAAATTCCATGGCCATCTTCAAACCGCCCGCTCATAAAATCCCTATCCAACTTCACACCGCAAGCTCATAAATTCCATGGCCAACTTAGTACCGCTCGCTCATAAAATCCATAGTCAACTTCACACCACTCGTTCATCAATTCCATAGCTAATTTCGCACCGGTCGCTCATAAATTCCATGGGCAACTTCATACCGCTCGCTCATAAATTCAAGGGCTAATTTCACACCGCTCGAACATAAATTCCATGGCCAACTTCAAACCGCTTGCTCATAAATCCCATGGCCGTCTCCAAACCGCTCGCTGATAAATTCCATGGCCAACTTCACACCGCTCGCTCATAAATTCCTTGACCAACTTTACACGGCTCGAACATAAATTCCATGGCTAATTTTATACCGCTCGCTCATAAATTCAATCGTTAATTTTACACCTCTCTCTCCTAAATTCCATAGCTAATTTCGCACCGCTCGCTCATAAATTCAAGGGCTAATGTCACACCGCTCGCTCACAAATTCCATGGCCAACTTTCCACCGCTTGCTCATAAATTCCATGGCCGACTTCACACGGCTCGCTCATAAAATCCATAGCCAATTTCACACCGCTCGCTCACAAATTCAATGGTTAATTTCACACCTCTCGCTCATAAAGTCCATAGCTAGTTTCGCACAGCTCACTCATAAATTCAATAGCTAATTTCACACCGCTCGCGCATAAAGCCATGGCCAACTTCACACCACTCGCTCATAAATTCCATGGCCAACTTCACACGGCTCGCTCATAAAATTCATAGACAATTTCACACCGCTCGCTCAGAATTTCCATGACCAACTTAATACCGCTCGGTCATATATTCTATGGCTAATTTTATACCGCTCGCTCATAAATTCCGTGTAAAACTTTACACCGCTCGAACATAAATTCAATAGCTAACTTCACACCGCTTGCTCATAAATTCCATGGCCATCTTCAAACCGCTCGCTCATAATTTCGATGGCCAACTTCACACCTCTCGCTCATAAAATCCATGGCCAACTTCGCACCGCTCGCTTATAAAATCCAGAGCCAACTTCACACAGCTAGCTCATAAATTACAAGGCCAACTATGCACTGCGCGCTCATAAATTCCATAGTCTACTTCACACCGCTAGCTCATAAATTCCATGGCCAACTTAGTACCGCTGGCTCATAAAATCCATAGTCAACTTCACACCGCTCGTTCATCAATTCCATAGCTAATTTCGCACCTGTCGCTTATAAAATGCAGAGATAACTTCACAGCGCTCGCTCACAAATTTCATAGCTAATTGTCGCACAGCTCACTCATAAATTTCATAGCTAATTGTCGCACAGCTCACTCATAAATTCAATGGCTAATTTCACACCGCTAGCTCATAAATTCCAAGGCCAACTTCGCATTGCTCGCTCATAAATTCCAGAGCCAACTTCACATCGCTCGCTTATAAATTCCATAGCTAATGTTGCACTGCTCGCTCATAAATTCCATGGCCAAATTCACACGGCTCGCTCATAAAATCCATCGCCAATTTCTCACCGCTCGCTCATGATTTCCATGACCAACTTAATACCGCTCGGTCATATATTCTATGGCTAATTTTATACCGCTCGCTCATAAATTCCATGGCCATCTTCAAACTGCTCGCTCATAATTTCCACGGACAAGTTCACACCGCTCGCTCATAAAATCCATGGGCAACTTCGCACCGCTCGCTCATAAATTCCAAAGCCAACTTCACACCGCTACCTCATAAATTCCAAGGCCAACTATGCACTGCGCGCTCATAAATTCCATAGTCTACTTCGCACCGCTAGCTCATAAATTCCATGGCCAACTTAGTACCGCTCGCTCATAAAATCCATAGTCAACTTCACACCGCTCGTTCGTGAATTCCAGAGATAACTGCACAGCGCTCGCTCATAAATTTCATAGCTAATGTCGCACAGCTCACTCATAAATTCAATGGCTAATTTCACACCGCTCGCTCATAAATTCAAGGGCTAATGTCACACCGCTCGCTCACAAATTCCGTGGCCAACTTTCCACCGCTCGCTCATAAATTCCATGGCCAACATCACACCACTAGCTCATAAAGTCTATGACCAACGTCACACGGCTCGAACATAAATTCCATGGCCAACTTCACACCGCTCGCTCATAAATTCCATGGCCATCTTCAAACCGCCCGCTCATAAAATCCCTATCCAACTTCACACCGCAAGCTCATAAATTCCATGGCCAACTTAGTACCGCTCGCTCATAAAATCCATAGTCAACTTCACACCACTCGTTCATCAATTCCATAGCTAATTTCGCACCGGTCGCTCATAAATTCCATGGGCAACTTCATACCGCTCGCTCATAAATTCAAGGGCTAATTTCACACCGCTCGAACATAAATTCCATGGCCAACTTCAAACCTCTTGCTCATAAATCCCATGGCCGTCTCCAAACCGCTCGCTGATAAATTCCATGGCCAACTTCACACCGCTCGCTCTTAAATTCCATGACCAACTTTACACGGCTCGAACATAAATTCCATGGCTAATTTTATACCGCTCGCTCATAAATTCAATCGTTAATTTTACACCTCTCTCTCCTAAATTCCATAGCTAATTTCGCACCGCTCGCTCATAAATTCAAGGGCTAATGTCACACCGCTCGCTCACAAATTCCATGGCCAACTTTCCACCGCTTGCTCATAAATTCCATGGCCGACTTCAAACCGCTCGCTCATAAATTCCATGGGCAACTTCATACCGCTCGCTCATAAATTCAAGGGCTAATTTCACACCGCTCGCTCATAAATGCCATGGCCAACTTCACACCACTCGCTCATAAATTCCATGGCCAACTTCACACCACTCGCTCATAAATTCCACGGCCAACTTAACACCGCTCGCTCATAAAATCCATGGACATCTTCGCACCGCTCGCTCATAAAATCCATGGACATCTTCGCACCGCTCGCTTATAAAATCCAGAGCCAACTTCACACAGCTAGCTCATAAATTCCAAGGCCAACTATGCACTGCGCGTTCATAAATTCCATAGTCTACTTCACACCGCTAGCTCATAAATTCCATGGCCAACTTAGTACCGCTGGCTCATAAAATCCATAGTCAACTTCACACCGCTCGTTCATCAATTCCATAGCTAATTTCGCACCTGTCGCTTATAAAATGCAGAGATAACTTCACAGCGATCGCTCATAAATTTCATAGCTAATTGTCGCACAGCTCACTCATAAATTTCATAGCTAATTGTCGCACAGCTCACTCATAAATTCAATGGCTAATTTCACACCGCTAGCTCATAAATTCCAAGGCCAACTTCGCATTGCTCGCTCATAAATTCCAGAGCCAACTTCACATCGCTCGCTTATAAATTCCATAGCTAATGTTGCACTGCTCGCTCATAAATTCCATGGCCAAATTCACACGGCTCGCTCATAAATTCAATGGTTAATTTCACACCACTCGCTCATAAATTCCATAGCTAGTTTCGCACCGCTCGCTCGTAAATTCCATGGCCAACTTCACACGGTACGCTCATAAATTCCATGACCGACTTAATACCGCTCGCTCATATATTCTATGGCTAATTTTATACCGCTCGCTCATAAATTCCATGACCAACTTTACACCGCTCGAACATAAATTCCATGGCCAACTTCAAACCGCATGCTCATAAATTCCATGGCCATCTTCAAACTGCTCGCTCATAATTTCCACGGCCAACTTCACACCGCTCGCTCATAAAATCCATGGGCAACTTCGCACCGCTCGCTCATAAATTCCAAAGCCAACTTCACACCGCTACCTCATAAATTCTAAGGCCAACTATGCACTGCGCGCTCATAAATTCCTTAAATTCCTTCGCACCGCTAGCTCATAAATTCCATGGCCAACTTAGTACCGCTCGCTCATAAAATCCATAGTCAACTTCACACTGCTCGTTCGTGAATTCCAGAGATAACTGCACAGCGCTCGCTCATAAATTTCATAGCTAATGTCGCACAGCTCACTCATAAATTCAATGGCTAATTTCACACCGCTCGCTCATAAATTCCATGGCCAACATCACACCACTAGCTCATAAAGTCCATGACCAACGTCACACGGCTTGAACATAAATTCCATGGCCAACTTCACACCGCTCGCTCATAAATTCCATGGCCATCTTCAAACCGCCCGCTCATAAAATCCCTATCCAACTTCACACCGCAAGCTCATAAATTCCATGGCCAACTTAGTACCGCTCGCTCATAAAATCCATAGTCAACTTCACACCGCTCGTTCATCAATTCCATAGCTAATTTCGCACCGGTCGCTCATAAATTCCATGGGCAACTTCATACCGCTCGCTCATAAATTCAAGGGCTAATTTCACACCGCTCGAACATAAATTCCATGGCCAACTTCAAACCGCTTGCTCATAAATCCCATGGCCGTCTCCAAACCGCTCGCTGATAAATTCCATGGCCAACTTCACACCGCTCGCTCATAAATTCCATGACCAACTTTACACGGCTCGAACATAAATTCCATGGCTAATTTTATACCGCTCGCTCATAAATTCAATCGTTAATTTTACACCTCTCTCTCCTAAATTCCATAGCTAGTTTCGCACAGCTCACTCATAAATTCAATGGCTAATTTCACACCGCTCGCACATAAATTCCATGGCCAACTTCACACCGCTCGCTCATAAAATCCATAGCCAACTTAAAACCGCTCGCTCATAAAATCCATAGTCAACTTCACACCGCTCGTTCATCAATTCCATAACTATTTTCGCACCGGTCGCTCATAAATTCCATGGGCAACTTCATACCGCTCGCTCAAAAATTCCATAGCTAATTTCGCACCGCTCGCTCATAAATTCAAGGGCTAATGTCACACCGCTCGCTCACAAATTCCATGGCCAACTTTCCACCACTCGCTCATAAATTCCATGGCCAACATCACACCACTAGCTCATAAAGTCCATGACCAACGTCACACGGCTCGAACATAAATTCCATGGCCAACTTCACACCGCTCGCTCATAAATTCCATGGCCATCTTCAAACCGCCCGCTCATAAAATCCCTATCCAACTTCACACCGCAAGCTCATAAATTCCATGGCCAACTTAGTACCGCTCGCTCATAAAATCCATAGTCAACTTCACACCACTCGTTCATCAATTCCATAGCTAATTTCGCACCGGTCGCTCATAAATTCCATGGGCAACTTCATACCGCTCGCTCATAAATTCAAGGGCTAATTTCACACCGCTCGAACATAAATTCCATGGCCAACTTCAAACCGCTTGCTCATATTTTCCACGGCCATCTTCACACCGCTCGCTCATAAAATCCAATTGCAACTTCGCACCGGTCGCTGATAAATTCCAGACTCAACTTCACACCGCTAGCTCATAAACTCCAAGGCCAACTTCGCACCGCTCGCTCATAAATTCCATGGCTAGTTTCACACCGCTCGCTCATAAATTCCGCGGCCACCTGCACACAGCTCGCTAATAAATTCCACGGACAACTTCACACCGTTCGCTCATAAATTCGATTGCCAACTTAATACCGCTCGCTCATAAATTCTATGGACAACTTCACACCGCTCGCTTATAAATTCCATGGCCATTTTCACATCGCTCGCTCATAAATTCCATGGCCAACTTCACACCACTCGCTCATAAATTCCACGGCCAACTTCACACCGCTCGCTCATAAAATCCATGGACTTCTTCACACCGCTCGCTCATAAATTCAATGGTTAATTTCACACCTCTCGCTCATAAATTCCATAGCTAGTTTCGCAAAGCTCACTCATAAATTCAATGGCTAATTTCACACCTCTCGCTCATAAATTCCATAGCTAGTTTCGCAAAGCTCACTCATAAATTCAATGGCTAATTTCACACCGCTCGCTCATAAATTCCATGGCCAACTTTACACCACTCGCTCATAAATTCCATAGCCAACTTCGCACCGCTCGCTCGTAAATTCCATGGCCAACTTCACACGGTTCGCTCATAAATTCCATGACCAACTTAATACCGCTCGCTCATATATTCTATGGCTAATTTTATACCGCTCGCTCATAAATTCCATGACCAACTTCACACCACTCGCTCATAAATTCCACGGCCAACTTCACACCGCTCGCTCATAAAATCCATGGACATCTTCGCACCGCTCGCTCATAACTTCCAGAGATAACTGCACAACGCTCGCTCATAAATTTCATAGCTAATGTCGCACAGCTCACTCATAAATTCAATGGCTAATTTCACACCGCTCGCTCATAAATTCCATGGCCAACTTCGCACCGCTCGCTTATAAAATCCAGAGCCAACTTCACACAGCTAGCTCATAAATTCCAAGGCCAACTATGCACTGCGCGTTCATATATTCCATAGTCTACTTCACACCGCTAGCTCATAAATTCCATGGCCAACTTAGTACCGCTGGCTCATAAAATCCATAGTCAACTTCACACCGCTCGTTCATCAATTCCATAGCTAATTTCGCACCTGTCGCTTATAAAATGCAGAGATAACTTCACAGCGATCGCTCATAAATTTCATAGCTAATTGTCGCACAGCTCACTCATAAATTTCATAGCTAATTGTCGCACAGCTCACTCATAAATTCAATGGCTAATTTCACACCGCTAGCTCATAAATTCCAAGGCCAACTTCGCATTGCTCGCTCAAAAATTCCATAGCTAATTTCGCACCGCTCGCTCATAAATTCAAGGGCTAATGTCACACCGCTCGCTCACAAATTCCATGGCCAACTTTCCACCACTCGCTCATAAATTCCATGGCCAACATCACACCACTAGCTCATAAAGTCCATGACCAACGTCACACGGCTCGAACATAAATTCCATGGCCAACTTCACACCGCTCGCTCATAAATTCCATGGCCATCTTCAAACCGCCCGCTCATAAAATCCCTATCCAACTTCACACCGCAAGCTCATAAATTCCATGGCCAACTTAGTACCGCTCGCTCATAAAATCCATAGTCAACTTCACACCACTCGTTCATCAATTCCATAGCTAATTTCGCACCGGTCGCTCATAAATTCCATGGGCAACTTCATACCGCTCGCTCATAAATTCAAGGGCTAATTTCACACCGCTCGAACATAAATTCCATGGCCAACTTCAAACCGCTTGCTCATAAATCCCATGGCCGTCTCCAAACCGCTCGCTGATAAATTCCATGGCCAACTTCACACCGCTCGCTCATAAATTCCATGACCAACTTTACACGGCTCGAACATAAATTCCATGGATAATTTTATACCGCTCGCTCATAAATTCAATCGTTAATTTTACACCTCTCTCTCCTAAATTCCATAGCTAGTTTCGCACAGCTCACTCATAAATTCAATGGCCAACTTCACACCGCTCGCTTATAAATTCCATGGCCATTTTCACATCGCTCGCTCATAAATTCCATGGCCAACTTCACACCACTCGCTCATAAATTCCACGGCCAACTTCACACCGCTCGCTCATAAATTCCATGGCCAACTTCACACCACTCGCTCATAAATTCCACGGCCAACTTCACACCGCTCGCTCATAAAATCCATGGACATCTTCACACGGCTCGCTCATAAATTCAATGGTTAATTTCACACCACTCGCTCATAAATTCCATAGCTAGTTTCGCACAGCTCACTCATAAATTCAATGGCTAATTTCACACCGCTTGCTCGTAAATTCCATGGCCAACTTCACACGGTACGCTCATAAATTCCATGACCGACTTAATACCGCTCGCTCATATATTCTATGGCTAATTTTATACCGCTCGCTCATAAATTCAATCGTTAATTTTACACCTCTCTCTCCTAAATTCCATAGCTAGTTTCGCACAGCTCACTCATAAATTCAATGGCTAATTTCACACCGCTCCCTCATAAATTCCATGGCCAACTTCACACCGCTCGCTCCTAAAATCCATAGCCAACTTAAAACCGCTCGCTCATAAAATCCATAGTCAACTTCACACCGCTCGTTCATCAATTCCATAACTATTTTCGCACCGGTCGCTCATAAATTCCATGGGCAACTTCATACCGCTCGCTCAAAAATTCCATAGCTAATTTCGCACCGCTCGCTCATAAATTCAAGGGCTAATGTCACACCGCTCGCTCACAAATTCCATGGCCAACTTTCCACCGCTTGCTCATAAATTCCATGGCCGACTTCAAACCGCTCGCTCATAATTTCCGTGGCCAACTTCACACCGCTCGCTCATAAATTCGATGGACAACTTCACGAAGCTTGAACATAAATTCCATGGCCATCTTCAAACCGCCCGCTCATAAAATCCCTATCCAACTTCACACCGCAAGCTCATAAATTCCATGGCCAACTTAGTACCGCTCGCTCATAAAATCCATAGTCAACTTCACACCACTCGTTCATCAATTCCATAGCTAATTTCGCACCGGTCGCTCATAAATTCCATGGGCAACTTCATACCGCTCGCTCATAAATTCAAGGGCTAATTTCACACCGCTCGAACATAAATTCCATGGCCAACTTCAAACCGCTTGCTCATATTTTCCACGGCCATCTTCACACCGCTCGCTCATAAAATCCAATTGCAACTTCGCACCGGTCGCTGATAAATTCCAGACTCAACTTCACACCGCTAGCTCATAAACTCCAAGGCCAACTTCGCACCGCTCGCTCATAAATTCCATGGCTAGTTTCACACCGCTCGCTCATAAATTCCGCGGCCACCTGCACACAGCTCGCTAATAAATTCCACGGACAACTTCACACCGTTCGCTCATAAATTCGATTGCCAACTTAATACCGCTCGCTCATAAATTCTATGGACAACTTCACACCGCTCGCTTATAAATTCCATGGCCATTTTCACATCGCTCGCTCATAAATTCCATGGCCAACTTCACACCACTCGCTCATAAATTCCACGGCCAACTTCACACCGCTCGCTCATAAAATCCATGGACTTCTTCACACCGCTCGCTCATAAATTCAATGGTTAATTTCACACCTCTCGCTCATAAATTCCATAGCTAGTTTCGCAAAGCTCACTCATAAATTCAATGGCTAATTTCACACCTCTCGCTCATAAATTCCATAGCTAGTTTCGCAAAGCTCACTCATAAATTCAATGGCTAATTTCACACCGCTCGCTCATAAATTCCATGGCCAACTTTACACCACTCGCTCATAAATTCCATAGCCAACTTCGCACCGCTCGCTCGTAAATTCCATGGCCAACTTCACACGGTTCGCTCATAAATTCCATGACCAACTTAATACCGCTCGCTCATATATTCTATGGCTAATTTTATACCGCTCGCTCATAAATTCCATGACCAACTTCACACCACTCGCTCATAAATTCCACGGCCAACTTCACACCGCTCGCTCATAAAATCCATGGACATCTTCGCACCGCTCGCTCATAACTTCCAGAGATAACTGCACAACGCTCGCTCATAAATTTCATAGCTAATGTCGCACAGCTCACTCATAAATTCAATGGCTAATTTCACACCGCTCGCTCATAAATTCCATGGCCAACTTCGCACCGCTCGCTTATAAAATCCAGAGCCAACTTCACACAGCTAGCTCATAAATTCCAAGGCCAACTATGCACTGCGCGTTCATATATTCCATAGTCTACTTCACACCGCTAGCTCATAAATTCCATGGCCAACTTAGTACCGCTGGCTCATAAAATCCATAGTCAACTTCACACCGCTCGTTCATCAATTCCATAGCTAATTTCGCACCTGTCGCTTATAAAATGCAGAGATAACTTCACAGCGATCGCTCATAAATTTCATAGCTAATTGTCGCACAGCTCACTCATAAATTTCATAGCTAATTGTCGCACAGCTCACTCATAAATTCAATGGCTAATTTCACACCGCTAGCTCATAAATTCCAAGGCCAACTTCGCATTGCTCGCTCAAAAATTCCATAGCTAATTTCGCACCGCTCGCTCATAAATTCAAGGGCTAATGTCACACCGCTCGCTCACAAATTCCATGGCCAACTTTCCACCACTCGCTCATAAATTCCATGGCCAACATCACACCACTAGCTCATAAAGTCCATGACCAACGTCACACGGCTCGAACATAAATTCCATGGCCAACTTCACACCGCTCGCTCATAAATTCCATGGCCATCTTCAAACCGCCCGCTCATAAAATCCCTATCCAACTTCACACCGCAAGCTCATAAATTCCATGGCCAACTTAGTACCGCTCGCTCATAAAATCCATAGTCAACTTCACACCACTCGTTCATCAATTCCATAGCTAATTTCGCACCGGTCGCTCATAAATTCCATGGGCAACTTCATACCGCTCGCTCATAAATTCAAGGGCTAATTTCACACCGCTCGAACATAAATTCCATGGCCAACTTCAAACCGCTTGCTCATAAATCCCATGGCCGTCTCCAAACCGCTCGCTGATAAATTCCATGGCCAACTTCACACCGCTCGCTCATAAATTCCATGACCAACTTTACACGGCTCGAACATAAATTCCATGGATAATTTTATACCGCTCGCTCATAAATTCAATCGTTAATTTTACACCTCTCTCTCCTAAATTCCATAGCTAGTTTCGCACAGCTCACTCATAAATTCAATGGCCAACTTCACACCGCTCGCTTATAAATTCCATGGCCATTTTCACATCGCTCGCTCATAAATTCCATGGCCAACTTCACACCACTTGCTCATAAATTCCACGGCCAACTTCACACCGCTCGCTCATAAATTCAATGGTTAATTTCACACCTCTCGCTCATAAATTCCATAGCTAGTTTCAAACAGCTCACTCATAAATTCAATGGCTAATTTCACACCGCTCGCTCATAAATTCCATGGCCAACTTCACACCACTCGCTCATAAATTCCATAGCCAACTTCGCACCGCTCGCTCGTAAATTCCATGGCCAACTTCACACGGTTCGCTCATAAATTCCATGACCAACTTAATACCGCTCGCTCATAGATTCTATGGCTAATTTTAAACCGCTCGCTCATAAAATCCATAGTCAACTTCACACCGATGGTTCATCAATTCCATAACTATTTTCGCACCGGTCGCTCATAAATTCCATGGGCAACTTCATACCGCTCGCTCAAAAATTCCATAGCTAATTTCGCACCGCTCGCTCATAAATCCGATTGCCAACTTAATACCGCTCGCTCATAAATTCTATGGCCGACTTCACACCGCTCGCTTATAAATTCCATGGCCATCTTCACATCGCTCGCTCATAAAATCCATGGCCAACTTCGCACCGCACGCTCATAAAATCCATGGCCAACTTCGGACCGCACGCCCATAAATTCCATACCCAACTTCGCACCGCTCGCTCATCAAATCCAGAGCCAACTTCACACCGCTAGCTCATAAATTCCAAGGCCAACTTTGCATTGCTCGCTTATAAAATCCATGGCCAACTTCACACCGCTCGCTCATAAATCCGATTGCCAACTTAATACCGCTCGCTCATAAATTCTATGGCCAACTTCACACCGCTCGCTTATAAATTCCATGGCCATTTTCACATCGCTCGCTCATAAATTCCATGGCCAACTTCACACCACTCGCTCATAAATTCCATAGTTAATTTCGCACCTGTCGCTTATAAAATGCAGAGATAACTTCACAGCGCTCGCTCACAAATTTCATAGCTAATTGTCGCAAAGCTCACTCATAAATTTCATAGCTAATTGTCGCACAGCTCACTCATAAATTCAATGGCTAATTTCACACCGCTAGCTCATAAATTCCAAGGCCAACTTCGCATTGCTCGCTCATAAATTCCAGAGCCAACTTCACATCGCTCGCTTATAAATTCCATAGCTAATGTTGCACTGCTTGCTCATAAATTCCATGGCCGACTTCAAACCGCTCGCTTATAAATTCCATGGCCATTTTCACATCGCTCGCTCATAAAATCCATGGCCAACTTAAAACCGCTCGCTCATAAAATCCATAGCCAACTTAAAACCGCTCGCTCATAAAATCCATAGTCAACTTCACACCGATCGTTCATCAATTCCATAACTATTTTCGCACCGGTCGCTCATAAATTCCATGGCCATCTTCAAACTGCTCGCTCATAATTTCCACGGCCAAGTTCACACCGCTCGCTCATAAAATCCATGGGCAACTTCGCACCGCTCGCTCATAAATTCCAAAGCCAACTTCACACCGCTACCTCATAAATTCCAAGGCCAACTATGCACTGCGCGCTCATAAATTCCATAGTCTACTTCGCACCGCTAGCTCATAAATTCCATGGTCAACTTAGTACCGCTCGCTCATAAAATCCATAGTGAACTTCACACCGCTCGTTCGTGAATTCCAGAGATAACTGCACAGCGCTCGCTCATAAATTTCGTAGCTAATGTCGCACAGCTCACTCATAAATTCAATGGCTAATTTCACACCGCTCGCTCATAAATTCCATGGCCAACATCACACCACTAGCTCATAAAGTCCATGACCAACGTCACACGGCTCGAACATAAATTCCATGGCCAACTTCACACCGCTCGCTCATAAATTCCATGGCCATCTTCAAACCGCCCGCTCATATAATCCCTATCCAACTTCACACCGCAAGCTCATAAATTCCATGGCCAACTTAGTACCGCTCGCTCATAAAATCCATAGTCAACTTCACACCACTCGTTCATCAATTCCATAGCTAATTTCGCACCGGTCGCTTATAAATTCCATGGGCAACTTCATACCGCTCGCTCATAAATTCAAGGGCTAATTTCACACCGCTCGAACATAAATTCCATGGCCAACTTCAAACCGCTTGCTCATAAATCCCATGGCCGTCTCCAAACCGCTCGCTGATAAATTCCATGGCCAACTTCACACCGCTCGCTCATAAATTCCATGACCAACTTTACACGGCTCGAACATAAATTCCATGGCTAATTTTATACCGCTCGCTCATAAATTCAATCGTTAATTTTACACCTCTCTCACCTAAATTCCATAGCTAATTTCGCACCGCTCGCTCATAAATTCAAGGGCTAATGTCACACCGCTCGCTCACAAATTCCATGGCCAACTTTCCACCGCTTGCTCATAAATTCCATGGCCGACTTCAAACCGCTCGCTTATAAATTCCATGGCCATCTTCACATCGCTCGCTCATAAAATCCATGACCAACTTCGCACCGCCCGCTCATAAAATCCATGGCCAACTTCGGACCGCACGCCCATAAATTCCGTACCCATCTTCGTACCGCTCGCTCATAAAATCCAGGGCCAACTTCACACCGCTAGCTCATAAATTCCAAGGCCAACTTCGCACCGCTCGCTCATAAATTCCAAAGCCAACTTCACACCGCTACCTCATAAATTCCAATGCCAACTATGCACTGCGCGCTCATAAATTCCATAGTCTACTTCGCACCGCTAGCTCATAAATTCCATGGCCAACTTAGTACCGCTCGCTCATAAAATCCATAGTCAACTTAACACCGCTCGTTCATCAATTCCATAGCTAATTTCGCACCGGTCGCTTATAAATTCCAGACTCAACTTCACACCGCTAGCTCATAAACTCCAAGGCCCACTTCGCACCGCTCGCTCATAAATT
The DNA here is from genome assembly GCA_964016905.1 of Perithous albicinctus. NCBI lineage: Eukaryota > Metazoa > Arthropoda > Insecta > Hymenoptera > Ichneumonidae > Perithous > Perithous albicinctus. The sequence continues at coordinate 3,707,873 of OZ024698.1, read as the reverse complement.
CCATGGCTAGTTTCACACCGCTCGCTCATAAATTCCGCGGCCACCTGCACACAGCTCGCTAATAAATTCCACGGACAACTTCACACCGTTCGCTCATAAATTCGATTGCCAACTTAATACCGCTCGCTCATAAATTCTATGGACAACTTCACACCGCTCGCTTATAAATTCCATGGCCATTTTCACATCGCTCGCTCATAAATTCCATGGCCAACTTCACACCACTCGCTCATAAATTCCACGGCCAACTTCACACCGCTCGCTCATAAAATCCATGGACATCTTCACACCGCTCGCTCATAAATTCAATGGTTAATTTCACACCTCTCGCTCATAAATTCCATAGCTAGTTTCGCAAAGCTCACTCATAAATTCAATGGCTAATTTCACACCTCTCGCTCATAAATTCCATAGATAGTTTCGCAAAGCTCACTCATAAATTCAATGGCTAATTTCACACCGCTCGCTCATAAATTCCATGGCCAACTTCACACCACTCGCTCATAAATTCCATAGCCAACTTCGCACCGCTCGCTCGTAAATTCCATGGCCAACTTCACACGGTTCGCTCATAAATTCCATGACCAACTTAATACCGCTCGCTCATATATTCTATGGCTAATTTTATACCGCTCGCTCATAAATTCCATGACCAACTTCACACCACTCGCTCATAAATTCCACGGCCAACTTCACACCGCTCGCTCATAAAATCCATGGACATCTTCGCACCGCTTGCTCATAAATTCCAGAGATAACTGCACAACGCTCGCTCATAACTTTCATAGCTAATGTCGCACAGCTCACTCATAAATTCAATGGCTAATTTCACACCGCTCGCTCATAAATTCCATGGCCAACATCACACCACTAGCTCATAAATTCCATGGCCAACTTCACACCGCTCGCTCATAAATTCCATGGCCATCTTCAAACCGCCCGCTCATAAAATCCCTATCCAACTTCACACCGCAAGCTCATAAATTCCATGGCCAACTTAGTACCGCTCGCTCATAAAATCCATAGTCAACTTCACACCACTCGTTCATCAATTCCATAGCTAATTTCGCACCGGTCGCTCATAAATTCCATGGGCAACTTCATACCGCTCGCTCATAAATTCAAGGGCTAATTTCACACCGCTCGAACATAAATTCCATGGCCAACTTCAAACCGCTTGCTCATAAATCCCATGGCCGTCTCCAAACCGCTCGCTGATAAATTCCATGGCCAACTTCACACCGCTCGCTCATAAATTCCTTGACCAACTTTACACGGCTCGAACATAAATTCCATGGCTAATTTTATACCGCTCGCTCATAAATTCAATCGTTAATTTTACACCTCTCTCTCCTAAATTCCATAGCTAATTTCGCACCGCTCGCTCATAAATTCAAGGGCTAATGTCACACCGCTCGCTCACAAATTCCATGGCCAACTTTCCACCGCTTGCTCATAAATTCCATGGCCGACTTCACACGGCTCGCTCATAAAATCCATAGCCAATTTCACACCGCTCGCTCACAAATTCAATGGTTAATTTCACACCTCTCGCTCATAAAGTCCATAGCTAGTTTCGCACAGCTCACTCATAAATTCAATAGCTAATTTCACACCGCTCGCGCATAAAGCCATGGCCAACTTCACACCACTCGCTCATAAATTCCATGGCCAACTTCACACGGCTCGCTCATAAAATTCATAGACAATTTCACACCGCTCGCTCAGAATTTCCATGACCAACTTAATACCGCTCGGTCATATATTCTATGGCTAATTTTATACCGCTCGCTCATAAATTCCGTGTAAAACTTTACACCGCTCGAACATAAATTCAATAGCTAACTTCACACCGCTTGCTCATAAATTCCATGGCCATCTTCAAACCGCTCGCTCATAATTTCGATGGCCAACTTCACACCTCTCGCTCATAAAATCCATGGCCAACTTCGCACCGCTCGCTTATAAAATCCAGAGCCAACTTCACACAGCTAGCTCATAAATTACAAGGCCAACTATGCACTGCGCGCTCATAAATTCCATAGTCTACTTCACACCGCTAGCTCATAAATTCCATGGCCAACTTAGTACCGCTGGCTCATAAAATCCATAGTCAACTTCACACCGCTCGTTCATCAATTCCATAGCTAATTTCGCACCTGTCGCTTATAAAATGCAGAGATAACTTCACAGCGCTCGCTCACAAATTTCATAGCTAATTGTCGCACAGCTCACTCATAAATTTCATAGCTAATTGTCGCACAGCTCACTCATAAATTCAATGGCTAATTTCACACCGCTAGCTCATAAATTCCAAGGCCAACTTCGCATTGCTCGCTCATAAATTCCAGAGCCAACTTCACATCGCTCGCTTATAAATTCCATAGCTAATGTTGCACTGCTCGCTCATAAATTCCATGGCCAAATTCACACGGCTCGCTCATAAAATCCATAGCCAATTTCTCACCGCTCGCTCATGATTTCCATGACCAACTTAATACCGCTCGGTCATATATTCTATGGCTAATTTTATACCGCTCGCTCATAAATTCCATGGCCATCTTCAAACTGCTCGCTCATAATTTCCACGGACAAGTTCACACCGCTCGCTCATAAAATCCATGGGCAACTTCGCACCGCTCGCTCATAAATTCCAAAGCCAACTTCACACCGCTACCTCATAAATTCCAAGGCCAACTATGCACTGCGCGCTCATAAATTCCATAGTCTACTTCGCACCGCTAGCTCATAAATTCCATGGCCAACTTAGTACCGCTCGCTCATAAAATCCATAGTCAACTTCACACCGCTCGTTCGTGAATTCCAGAGATAACTGCACAGCGCTCGCTCATAAATTTCATAGCTAATGTCGCACAGCTCACTCATAAATTCAATGGCTAATTTCACACCGCTCGCTCATAAATTCAAGGGCTAATGTCACACCGCTCGCTCACAAATTCCGTGGCCAACTTTCCACCGCTCGCTCATAAATTCCATGGCCAACATCACACCACTAGCTCATAAAGTCTATGACCAACGTCACACGGCTCGAACATAAATTCCATGGCCAACTTCACACCGCTCGCTCATAAATTCCATGGCCATCTTCAAACCGCCCGCTCATAAAATCCCTATCCAACTTCACACCGCAAGCTCATAAATTCCATGGCCAACTTAGTACCGCTCGCTCATAAAATCCATAGTCAACTTCACACCACTCGTTCATCAATTCCATAGCTAATTTCGCACCGGTCGCTCATAAATTCCATGGGCAACTTCATACCGCTCGCTCATAAATTCAAGGGCTAATTTCACACCGCTCGAACATAAATTCCATGGCCAACTTCAAACCTCTTGCTCATAAATCCCATGGCCGTCTCCAAACCGCTCGCTGATAAATTCCATGGCCAACTTCACACCGCTCGCTCTTAAATTCCATGACCAACTTTACACGGCTCGAACATAAATTCCATGGCTAATTTTATACCGCTCGCTCATAAATTCAATCGTTAATTTTACACCTCTCTCTCCTAAATTCCATAGCTAATTTCGCACCGCTCGCTCATAAATTCAAGGGCTAATGTCACACCGCTCGCTCACAAATTCCATGGCCAACTTTCCACCGCTTGCTCATAAATTCCATGGCCGACTTCAAACCGCTCGCTCATAAATTCCATGGGCAACTTCATACCGCTCGCTCATAAATTCAAGGGCTAATTTCACACCGCTCGCTCATAAATGCCATGGCCAACTTCACACCACTCGCTCATAAATTCCATGGCCAACTTCACACCACTCGCTCATAAATTCCACGGCCAACTTAACACCGCTCGCTCATAAAATCCATGGACATCTTCGCACCGCTCGCTCATAAAATCCATGGACATCTTCGCACCGCTCGCTTATAAAATCCAGAGCCAACTTCACACAGCTAGCTCATAAATTCCAAGGCCAACTATGCACTGCGCGTTCATAAATTCCATAGTCTACTTCACACCGCTAGCTCATAAATTCCATGGCCAACTTAGTACCGCTGGCTCATAAAATCCATAGTCAACTTCACACCGCTCGTTCATCAATTCCATAGCTAATTTCGCACCTGTCGCTTATAAAATGCAGAGATAACTTCACAGCGATCGCTCATAAATTTCATAGCTAATTGTCGCACAGCTCACTCATAAATTTCATAGCTAATTGTCGCACAGCTCACTCATAAATTCAATGGCTAATTTCACACCGCTAGCTCATAAATTCCAAGGCCAACTTCGCATTGCTCGCTCATAAATTCCAGAGCCAACTTCACATCGCTCGCTTATAAATTCCATAGCTAATGTTGCACTGCTCGCTCATAAATTCCATGGCCAAATTCACACGGCTCGCTCATAAATTCAATGGTTAATTTCACACCACTCGCTCATAAATTCCATAGCTAGTTTCGCACAGCTCACTCATAAATTCAATGGCTAATTTCACACCGCTCGCTCATAAATTCCATGGCCAACTTCACACCACTCGCTCATAAATTCCATAGCTAACTTCGCACCGCTCGCTCGTAAATTCCATGGCCAACTTCACACGGTACGCTCATAAATTCCATGACCGACTTAATACCGCTCGCTCATATATTCTATGGCTAATTTTATACCGCTCGCTCATAAATTCCATGACCAACTTTACACCGCTCGAACATAAATTCCATGGCCAACTTCAAACCGCATGCTCATAAATTCCATGGCCATCTTCAAACTGCTCGCTCATAATTTCCACGGCCAACTTCACACCGCTCGCTCATAAAATCCATGGGCAACTTCGCACCGCTCGCTCATAAATTCCAAAGCCAACTTCACACCGCTACCTCATAAATTCTAAGGCCAACTATGCACTGCGCGCTCATAAATTCCTTAAATTCCTTCGCACCGCTAGCTCATAAATTCCATGGCCAACTTAGTACCGCTCGCTCATAAAATCCATAGTCAACTTCACACCGCTCGTTCGTGAATTCCAGAGATAACTGCACAGCGCTCGCTCATAAATTTCATAGCTAATGTCGCACAGCTCACTCATAAATTCAATGGCTAATTTCACACCGCTCGCTCATAAATTCCATGGCCAACATCACACCACTAGCTCATAAAGTCCATGACCAACGTCACACGGCTTGAACATAAATTCCATGGCCAACTTCACACCGCTCGCTCATAAATTCCATGGCCATCTTCAAACCGCCCGCTCATAAAATCCCTATCCAACTTCACACCGCAAGCTCATAAATTCCATGGCCAACTTAGTACCGCTCGCTCATAAAATCCATAGTCAACTTCACACCGCTCGTTCATCAATTCCATAGCTAATTTCGCACCGGTCGCTCATAAATTCCATGGGCAACTTCATACCGCTCGCTCATAAATTCAAGGGCTAATTTCACACCGCTCGAACATAAATTCCATGGCCAACTTCAAACCGCTTGCTCATAAATCCCATGGCCGTCTCCAAACCGCTCGCTGATAAATTCCATGGCCAACTTCACACCGCTCGCTCATAAATTCCATGACCAACTTTACACGGCTCGAACATAAATTCCATGGCTAATTTTATACCGCTCGCTCATAAATTCAATCGTTAATTTTACACCTCTCTCTCCTAAATTCCATAGCTAGTTTCGCACAGCTCACTCATAAATTCAATGGCTAATTTCACACCGCTCGCACATAAATTCCATGGCCAACTTCACACCGCTCGCTCATAAAATCCATAGCCAACTTAAAACCGCTCGCTCATAAAATCCATAGTCAACTTCACACCGCTCGTTCATCAATTCCATAACTATTTTCGCACCGGTCGCTCATAAATTCCATGGGCAACTTCATACCGCTCGCTCAAAAATTCCATAGCTAATTTCGCACCGCTCGCTCATAAATTCAAGGGCTAATGTCACACCGCTCGCTCACAAATTCCATGGCCAACTTTCCACCACTCGCTCATAAATTCCATGGCCAACATCACACCACTAGCTCATAAAGTCCATGACCAACGTCACACGGCTCGAACATAAATTCCATGGCCAACTTCACACCGCTCGCTCATAAATTCCATGGCCATCTTCAAACCGCCCGCTCATAAAATCCCTATCCAACTTCACACCGCAAGCTCATAAATTCCATGGCCAACTTAGTACCGCTCGCTCATAAAATCCATAGTCAACTTCACACCACTCGTTCATCAATTCCATAGCTAATTTCGCACCGGTCGCTCATAAATTCCATGGGCAACTTCATACCGCTCGCTCATAAATTCAAGGGCTAATTTCACACCGCTCGAACATAAATTCCATGGCCAACTTCAAACCGCTTGCTCATATTTTCCACGGCCATCTTCACACCGCTCGCTCATAAAATCCAATTGCAACTTCGCACCGGTCGCTGATAAATTCCAGACTCAACTTCACACCGCTAGCTCATAAACTCCAAGGCCAACTTCGCACCGCTCGCTCATAAATTCCATGGCTAGTTTCACACCGCTCGCTCATAAATTCCGCGGCCACCTGCACACAGCTCGCTAATAAATTCCACGGACAACTTCACACCGTTCGCTCATAAATTCGATTGCCAACTTAATACCGCTCGCTCATAAATTCTATGGACAACTTCACACCGCTCGCTTATAAATTCCATGGCCATTTTCACATCGCTCGCTCATAAATTCCATGGCCAACTTCACACCACTCGCTCATAAATTCCACGGCCAACTTCACACCGCTCGCTCATAAAATCCATGGACTTCTTCACACCGCTCGCTCATAAATTCAATGGTTAATTTCACACCTCTCGCTCATAAATTCCATAGCTAGTTTCGCAAAGCTCACTCATAAATTCAATGGCTAATTTCACACCTCTCGCTCATAAATTCCATAGCTAGTTTCGCAAAGCTCACTCATAAATTCAATGGCTAATTTCACACCGCTCGCTCATAAATTCCATGGCCAACTTTACACCACTCGCTCATAAATTCCATAGCCAACTTCGCACCGCTCGCTCGTAAATTCCATGGCCAACTTCACACGGTTCGCTCATAAATTCCATGACCAACTTAATACCGCTCGCTCATATATTCTATGGCTAATTTTATACCGCTCGCTCATAAATTCCATGACCAACTTCACACCACTCGCTCATAAATTCCACGGCCAACTTCACACCGCTCGCTCATAAAATCCATGGACATCTTCGCACCGCTCGCTCATAACTTCCAGAGATAACTGCACAACGCTCGCTCATAAATTTCATAGCTAATGTCGCACAGCTCACTCATAAATTCAATGGCTAATTTCACACCGCTCGCTCATAAATTCCATGGCCAACTTCGCACCGCTCGCTTATAAAATCCAGAGCCAACTTCACACAGCTAGCTCATAAATTCCAAGGCCAACTATGCACTGCGCGTTCATATATTCCATAGTCTACTTCACACCGCTAGCTCATAAATTCCATGGCCAACTTAGTACCGCTGGCTCATAAAATCCATAGTCAACTTCACACCGCTCGTTCATCAATTCCATAGCTAATTTCGCACCTGTCGCTTATAAAATGCAGAGATAACTTCACAGCGATCGCTCATAAATTTCATAGCTAATTGTCGCACAGCTCACTCATAAATTTCATAGCTAATTGTCGCACAGCTCACTCATAAATTCAATGGCTAATTTCACACCGCTAGCTCATAAATTCCAAGGCCAACTTCGCATTGCTCGCTCAAAAATTCCATAGCTAATTTCGCACCGCTCGCTCATAAATTCAAGGGCTAATGTCACACCGCTCGCTCACAAATTCCATGGCCAACTTTCCACCACTCGCTCATAAATTCCATGGCCAACATCACACCACTAGCTCATAAAGTCCATGACCAACGTCACACGGCTCGAACATAAATTCCATGGCCAACTTCACACCGCTCGCTCATAAATTCCATGGCCATCTTCAAACCGCCCGCTCATAAAATCCCTATCCAACTTCACACCGCAAGCTCATAAATTCCATGGCCAACTTAGTACCGCTCGCTCATAAAATCCATAGTCAACTTCACACCACTCGTTCATCAATTCCATAGCTAATTTCGCACCGGTCGCTCATAAATTCCATGGGCAACTTCATACCGCTCGCTCATAAATTCAAGGGCTAATTTCACACCGCTCGAACATAAATTCCATGGCCAACTTCAAACCGCTTGCTCATAAATCCCATGGCCGTCTCCAAACCGCTCGCTGATAAATTCCATGGCCAACTTCACACCGCTCGCTCATAAATTCCATGACCAACTTTACACGGCTCGAACATAAATTCCATGGATAATTTTATACCGCTCGCTCATAAATTCAATCGTTAATTTTACACCTCTCTCTCCTAAATTCCATAGCTAGTTTCGCACAGCTCACTCATAAATTCAATGGCCAACTTCACACCGCTCGCTTATAAATTCCATGGCCATTTTCACATCGCTCGCTCATAAATTCCATGGCCAACTTCACACCACTTGCTCATAAATTCCACGGCCAACTTCACACCGCTCGCTCATAAATTCCATGGCCAACTTCACACCACTCGCTCATAAATTCCACGGCCAACTTCACACCGCTCGCTCATAAAATCCATGGACATCTTCACACGGCTCGCTCATAAATTCAATGGTTAATTTCACACCACTCGCTCATAAATTCCATAGCTAGTTTCGCACAGCTCACTCATAAATTCAATGGCTAATTTCACACCGCTCGCTCGTAAATTCCATGGCCAACTTCACACGGTACGCTCATAAATTCCATGACCGACTTAATACCGCTCGCTCATATATTCTATGGCTAATTTTATACCGCTCGCTCATAAATTCAATCGTTAATTTTACACCTCTCTCTCCTAAATTCCATAGCTAGTTTCGCACAGCTCACTCATAAATTCAATGGCTAATTTCACACCGCTCCCTCATAAATTCCATGGCCAACTTCACACCGCTCGCTCATAAAATCCATAGCCAACTTAAAACCGCTCGCTCATAAAATCCATAGTCAACTTCACACCGCTCGTTCATCAATTCCATAACTATTTTCGCACCGGTCGCTCATAAATTCCATGGGCAACTTCATACCGCTCGCTCAAAAATTCCATAGCTAATTTCGCACCGCTCGCTCATAAATTCAAGGGCTAATGTCACACCGCTCGCTCACAAATTCCATGGCCAACTTTCCACCGCTTGCTCATAAATTCCATGGCCGACTTCAAACCGCTCGCTCATAATTTCCGTGGCCAACTTCACACCGCTCGCTCATAAATTCGATGGACAACTTCACGAAGCTTGAACATAAATTCCACGGCCAACTTCACACCGCTCGCTCATAAATCCGATTGCCAACTTAATACCGCTCGCACATAAATTCAATAGCTAATTTCACACCGCTCGCTCATAAATTCCATGGCCGACATCACACCACTAGCTCATAAATTCCATGGCCAACTTCACACGGCTCGCTCATAAAATCCATAGCCAATTTCACACCGCTCGCTCATAAATTCAATGGTTAATTTCACACCTCTCGCTCATAAATTCCATAGCTAGTTTCAAACAGCTCACTCATAAATTCAATGGCTAATTTCACACCGCTCGCTCATAAATTCCATGGCCAACTTCACACCACTCGCTCATAAATTCCATAGCCAACTTCGCACCGCTCGCTCGTAAATTCCATGGCCAACTTCACACGGTTCGCTCATAAATTCCATGACCAACTTAATACCGCTCGCTCATAGATTCTATGGCTAATTTTAAACCGCTCGCTCATAAAATCCATAGTCAACTTCACACCGATGGTTCATCAATTCCATAACTATTTTCGCACCGGTCGCTCATAAATTCCATGGGCAACTTCATACCGCTCGCTCAAAAATTCCATAGCTAATTTCGCACCGCTCGCTCATAAATCCGATTGCCAACTTAATACCGCTCGCTCATAAATTCTATGGCCGACTTCACACCGCTCGCTTATAAATTCCATGGCCATCTTCACATCGCTCGCTCATAAAATCCATGGCCAACTTCGCACCGCACGCTCATAAAATCCATGGCCAACTTCGGACCGCACGCCCATAAATTCCATACCCAACTTCGCACCGCTCGCTCATCAAATCCAGAGCCAACTTCACACCGCTAGCTCATAAATTCCAAGGCCAACTTTGCATTGCTCGCTTATAAAATCCATGGCCAACTTCACACCGCTCGCTCATAAATCCGATTGCCAACTTAATACCGCTCGCTCATAAATTCTATGGCCAACTTCACACCGCTCGCTTATAAATTCCATGGCCATTTTCACATCGCTCGCTCATAAATTCCATGGCCAACTTCACACCACTCGCTCATAAATTCCATAGTTAATTTCGCACCTGTCGCTTATAAAATGCAGAGATAACTTCACAGCGCTCGCTCACAAATTTCATAGCTAATTGTCGCAAAGCTCACTCATAAATTTCATAGCTAATTGTCGCACAGCTCACTCATAAATTCAATGGCTAATTTCACACCGCTAGCTCATAAATTCCAAGGCCAACTTCGCATTGCTCGCTCATAAATTCCAGAGCCAACTTCACATCGCTCGCTTATAAATTCCATAGCTAATGTTGCACTGCTTGCTCATAAATTCCATGGCCGACTTCAAACCGCTCGCTTATAAATTCCATGGCCATTTTCACATCGCTCGCTCATAAAATCCATGGCCAACTTAAAACCGCTCGCTCATAAAATCCATAGCCAACTTAAAACCGCTCGCTCATAAAATCCATAGTCAACTTCACACCGATCGTTCATCAATTCCATAACTATTTTCGCACCGGTCGCTCATAAATTCCATGGCCATCTTCAAACTGCTCGCTCATAATTTCCACGGCCAAGTTCACACCGCTCGCTCATAAAATCCATGGGCAACTTCGCACCGCTCGCTCATAAATTCCAAAGCCAACTTCACACCGCTACCTCATAAATTCCAAGGCCAACTATGCACTGCGCGCTCATAAATTCCATAGTCTACTTCGCACCGCTAGCTCATAAATTCCATGGTCAACTTAGTACCGCTCGCTCATAAAATCCATAGTGAACTTCACACCGCTCGTTCGTGAATTCCAGAGATAACTGCACAGCGCTCGCTCATAAATTTCGTAGCTAATGTCGCACAGCTCACTCATAAATTCAATGGCTAATTTCACACCGCTCGCTCATAAATTCCATGGCCAACATCACACCACTAGCTCATAAAGTCCATGACCAACGTCACACGGCTCGAACATAAATTCCATGGCCAACTTCACACCACTCGCTCATAAATTCCACGGCCAATTTCACACCGCTCGCTCATAAAATTCATGGACATCTTCGCACCGCTCGCTCATAAATTCCAGAGATAACTGCACAACGCTCGCTCATAAATTTCATAGCTGATGTCGCACAGCTCTCTCATAAATTCAATGGCTAATTTCACACCGCTCGCTCATAAATTCCATGACCAACATCACACCACTAGCTCGTAAATTCCATGGCCAACTTCACACGGCTCGCTCATAAAATCCATAGCCAATTTCACACCGCTCGCTCATAAATTCAATGGTTAATTTCACACCTCTCGCTCATAAATTCCATAGCTACTTTCACACAGCTCACTCATAAATTCAATGGCTAATTTCACACCGCTCGCTCATAAATTCCATTGCCAACTTCACACGGCTCGAACGTAAATTCCATGGCTAATTTTATACCGCTCGCTCATAAATTCAATCGTAAATTTTACACCTCTCTCTCATAAATTCCATAGCCAGTTTCGCACAGCTCACTCATAAATTCAATGGCTAATTTCACACCGCTCGCTCATAAATTCCATGGCCAACTTCACAACGATCGCTCATAAAATCCATAGCCAACTTAAAACCGCTCGCTCATAAAATCCATAGTCAACTTCACACCGCTCGTTCATCAATTCCATAACTATTTTCGCACCGGTCGCTCATAAATTCCATGGGCAACTTCATACCGCTCGCTCAAAAATTCCATAGCTAATTTCGCACCGCTCGCTCATAAATTCAAGGGCTAATTTCACACCGCTCGCTCATAAATCCGATTGCCAACTTAATACCGCTCGCTCATAAATTCTATGGCCAACTTCACACCGCTCGCTTATAAATTCCATGTCCATCTTCACATCGCACGCCGATAAATTCCATACCCAACTTCGCACCGCTCGCTCATAAAATCCAGAGCCAACTTCACACCGCTAGCTCATAAATTCCAAGGTTAACTTCGCATTGCTCGCTTATAAATTCCATGGCCATCTTCACACGCCTCGCTCATAAAATCCATAGCCAATTTCACACCGCTCGCTCACAAATTCAATGGTTAATTTCACACCTCTCGCTCATAAATTTCATAGCTAATTGTCGCACAGCTCACTCATAAATTCAATGGCTAATTTCACACCGCTAGCTCATAAATTCCAAGGCCAACTTCGCATTGCTCGCTCATAAATTCCAGAGCCAACTTCACATCGCTCGCTTATAAATTCCATAGCTAATGTTGCACTGCTTGCTCATAAATTCCATGGCCGACTTCAAACCGCTCGCTTATAAATTCCATGGCCATTTTCACATCGCTCGCTCATAAAATCCATGGCCAACTTAAAACCGCTCGCTCATAAAATCCATAGCCAACTTAAAACCGCTCGCTCATAAAATCCATAGTCAACTTCACACCGATCGTTCATCAATTCCATAACTATTTTCGCACCGGTCGCTCATAAATTCCATGGCCATCTTCAAACTGCTCGCTCATAATTTCCACGGCCAAGTTCACACCGCTCGCTCATAAAATCCATGGGCAACTTCGCACCGCTCGCTCATAAATTCCAAAGCCAACTTCACACCGCTACCTCATAAATTCCAAGGCCAACTATGCACTGCGCGCTCATAAATTCCATAGTCTACTTCGCACCGCTAGCTCATAAATTCCATGGTCAACTTAGTACCGCTCGCTCATAAAATCCATAGTGAACTTCACACCGCTCGTTCGTGAATTCCAGAGATAACTGCACAGCGCTCGCTCATAAATTTCGTAGCTAATGTCGCACAGCTCACTCATAAATTCAATGGCTAATTTCACACCGCTCGCTCATAAATTCCATGGCCAACATCACACCACTAGCTCATAAAGTCCATGACCAACGTCACACGGCTCGAACATAAATTCCATGGCCAACTTCACACCGCTCGCTCATAAATTCCATGGCCATCTTCAAACCGCCCGCTCATATAATCCCTATCCAACTTCACACCGCAAGCTCATAAATTCCATGGCCAACTTAGTACCGCTCGCTCATAAAATCCATAGTCAACTTCACACCGCTCGTTCATCAATTCCATAGCTAATTTCGCACCGGTCGCTCATAAATTCCATGGGCAACTTCATACCGCTCGCTCATAAATTCAAGGGCTAATTTCACACCGCTCGAACATAAATTCCATGGCCAACTTCAAACCGCTTGCTCATAAATCCCATGGCCGTCTCCAAACCGCTCGCTGATAAATTCCATGGCCAACTTCACACCGCTCGCTCATAAATTCCATGACCAACTTTACACGGCTCGAACATAAATTCCATGGCTAATTTTATACCGCTCGCTCATAAATTCAATCGTTAATTTTACCCCTCTCTCTCCTAAATTCCATAGCTAGTTTCGCACAGCTCACTCATAAATTCAATGGCTAATTTCACACCGCTCGCACATAAATTCCATGGCCAACTTCACACCGCTCGCTCATAAAATCCATAGCCAACTTAAAACCGCTCGCTCATAAAATCCATAGTCAACTTCACACCGCTCGTTCATCAATTCCATAACTATTTTCGCACCGGTCGCTCATAAATTCCATGGGCAACTTCATACCGCTCGCTCAAAAATTCCATAGCTAATTTCGCACCGCTCGCTCATAAATCCGATTGCGAACTTAATACCGCTCGCTCATAAATTCTATGGCCGACTTCACACCGCTCGCTTATAAATTCCATGGCCATCTTCACATCGCTCGCTCATAAAATCCATGGCCAACTTCGCACCGCACGCTCATAAAATCCATGGCCAACTTCGGACCGCACGCCCATAAATTCCATACCCAACTTCGCACCGCTCGCTCATCAAATCCAGAGCCAACTTCACACCGCTAGCTCATAAATTCCAAGGCCAACTTCGCGTTGCTCGCTTATTAAATCCATGGCCAACTTCACACAGCTCGCTCATAAATTCCATGACCATCTTCAAACCGCCCGCTCATAAAATCCATATCCAACTTCACACCGCTCGCTCATAAATCCGATTGCCAACTTAATACCGCTCGCTCATAAATTCTATGGCCAACTTCACACCGCTCGCTCATAAAATCCATGGACATCTTCGCACCGCTCGCTCATAAATTCCAGAGATAACTGCACAACGCTCGCTCATAAATTTCATAGCTAATGTCGCACAGCTCACTCATAAATTCAATGGCTAATTTCACACCGCTCGCTCATAAATTCCATGGCCAACATCACACCACTAGCTCATAAATTCCATGGCCAACTTCACACGGCTCGCTCATAAATTCAATGGTTAATTTCACACCTCTCGCTCATAAATTCCATAGCTATTTTCGCACAGCTCACTCATAAATTCAATGGCTAATTTCACACCGCTCGCTCATAAATTCCATGGCCATCTTCAAACCGCCCGCTCATAAAATCCCTATCCAACTTCACACCGCAAGCTCATAAATTCCATGGCCAACTTAGTACCGCTCGCTCATAAAATCCATAGTCAACTTCACACCACTCGTTCATCAATTCCATAGCTAATTTCGCACCGGTCGCTCATAAATTCCATGGGCAACTTCATACCGCTCGCTCATAAATTCAAGGGCTAATTTCACACCGCTCGAACATAAATTCCATGGCCAACTTCAAACCGCTTGCTCATAAATCCCATGGCCGTCTCCAAACCGCTCGCTGATAAATTCCATGGCCAACTTCACACCGCTCGCTCATAAATTCCATGACCAACTTTACACGGCTCGAACATAAATTCCATGGCTAATTTTATACCGCTCGCTCATAAATTCAATCGTTAATTTTACACCTCTCTCTCCTAAATTCCATAGCTAATTTCGCACCGCTCGCTCATAAATTCAAGGGCTAATGTCACACCGCTCGCTCACAAATTCCATGGCCAACTTTCCACCGCTTGCTCATAAATTCCATGGCCGACTTCAAACCGCTCGCTTATAAATTCCATGGCCATCTTCACATCGCTCGCTCATAAAATCCATGACCAACTTCGCACCGCCCGCTCATAAAATCCATGGCCAACTTCGGACCGCACGCCCATAAATTCCGTACCCATCTTCGCACCGCTCGCTCATAAAATCCAGGGCCAACTTCACACCGCTAGCTCATAAATTCCAAGGCCAACTTCGCACCGCTCGCTCATAAATTCCAAAGCCAACTTCACACCGCTACCTCATAAATTCTAAGGCCAACTATGCACTGCGCGCTCATAAATTCCATAGTCTACTTCGCACCGCTAGCTCATAAATTCCATGGCCAACTTAGTACCGCTCGCTCATAAAATCCATAGTCAACTTCGCACCGCTCGCTCATAAATTCCAGAGATAACTGCACAACGCTCGCTCATAAATTTCATAGCTAATGTCGCACAGCTCACTCATAAATTCAATGGCTAATTTCACACCGCTCGCTCATAAATTCCATGGCCAACTTCACACCGCTCGCTCATAAATTCCATGGCCATCTTCAAACCGCCCGCTCATAAAATCCCTATCCAACTTCACACCGCAAGCTCATAAATTCCATGGCCAACTTCAAACCGCTTGCTCATAAATCCCATGGCCGTCTCCAAACCGCTCGCTGATAAATTCCATGGCCAACTTCAAACCGCTTGCTCATAAATTCCATGGCCGACTTCAAACCGCTCGCTTATAAATTCCATGGCCATCTTCACTTCGCTCGCTCATAGAATCCATGACTAACTTCGCACCGCCCGCTCATAAAATCCATGGCCAACTTCGGATCGCACGCCCATAAATTCCATACCCATCTTCGCACCGCTCGCTCATAAAATCCAGGGCCAACTTCACACCGCTAGCTCATAAATTCCAAGGCCAACTTCGCATTGCTCGCTTATAAATTCCATGGCCAACTTCACACCTCTCGCTCATAAATTCCACGGCCAACTTCACACCGCTCGCTCATAAAATTCATGGACATCTTCGCACCGCTCGCTCATAAATTCCAGAGATAACTGCACAACGCTCGCTCATAAATTTCATAGCTAATGTCGCACAGCTCACTTATAAATTCAATGGCTAATTTCACACCGCTCGCTCATAAATTCCATGGCCAACATCACACCACTAGCTCATAAATTCCATGGCCAACTTCACAACGCTCGCTCATAAATTCCATGGCCAACTTCACACCGCTCGCTCATAAAATGCATGGCCAACTTAAAACCGCTCGCTCATAAAATCCATAGCCAACTTAAAACCGCTCGCTCATAAAATTCATAGTCAACTTCACACCGCTCGTTCATCAATTCCATAACTATTTTCGCACCGGTCGCTCATAAATTCCATGGGCAACTTCATACCGCTCGCTCAAAAATTCCATAGCTAATTTCGCACCGCTCGCTCATAAATTCAAGGGCTAATTTCACACCGCTCTCTCACAAATTCCATGGCCAACTTTCCACCGCTTGCTCATAAATTCCATGGCCGACTTCAAACCGCTCGCTCATAATTTCCATGGCCAACTTCACACCGCTCGATCATAAATTCGATGGACAACTTCACGAAGCTTGAACATAAATTCCATGGCCAACTTCACACCGCTCGCTTATAAATTCCATGGCCATCTTCACATCGCTCGCTCATAAAATCCATGACCAAGTTCGCACCGCACGCTCATAAAATCCATGGCCAACTTCGGACCGCACGCCCATAAATTCCATACCCAACTTCGCACAGCTCGCTCATAAAATCCAGAGGCAACTTCACACCGCTAGCTCATAAATTCCAAGGCCAACTTGGCACCGCTCGCTTATAAATTCCATGGCCATCTTCACATCGCTCGCTCATAAAATCCATGGCCAACTTCGCACCGCACGCTCATAAAATCCATGGCCAACTTCGGACCGCACGCCCATAAATTCCATACCCAACTTCGCACCGCTCGCTCATAAAATCCAGAGCCAACTTCACACCGCTAGCTCATAAATTCCAAGGCCAACTTCGCATTGCTCGCTTATAAAATCCATGGCCAACTTCACACAGCTCGCTCATAAATTCCATGACCATCTTCAAACCGCCCGCTCATAAAATCCATATCCAACTTCACACCGCAAGCTCATAAATTCCATGGCCAACTTAGTACCGCTCGCTCATAAAATCCATAGTCAACTTCACACCGCTCGTTCATCAATTCCATAGCTAATTTCGCACCGGTCGCTCATAAATTCCATGGGCAACTTCATACCGCTCGCTCATAAATTGAAGGGCTTATTTCACACCGCTCGCTCATAAATGCCATGGCCAACTTCACACCACTCGCTCATAAATTCCATGACCAACTTCACACCACTCGTTCATAAATTCCACGGCCAACTTCGCACCGCTCGCTCATAAAATCCATGGACATCTTCGCACCGCTCGCTCATAAATCCGATTGATAACTTAGTACCGCTCGCTCATAAAATTCATAGTCAACTTCACACCGCTCGTTCATCAATTCCATAGCTAATTTCGCACCGGTCGCTCATAAATTCCATGGGCAACTTCATACCGCTCGCTCATAAATTCAAGGGCTAATTTCACACCGCTCGCTCATAAATGCCATGGCCAACTTCACACCACTCGCTCATAAATTCCATGGCCAACTTCAAACCGCTTGCTCATAAATCCCATGGCCGTCTCCAAACCGCTCGCTGATAAATTCCATGGCCAACTTCAAACCGCTTGCTCATAAATTCCATGGCCGACTTCAAACCGCTCGCTTATAAATTCCATGGCCATCTTCACTTCGCTCGCTCATAGAATCCATGACTAACTTCGCACCGCCCGCTCATAAAATCCATGGCCAACTTCGGATCGCACGCCCATAAATTCCATACCCATCTTCGCACCGCTCGCTCATAAAATCCAGGGCCAACTTCACACCGCTAGCTCATAAATTCCAAGGCCAACTTCGCATTGCTCGCTTATAAATTCCATGGCCAACTTCACACCTCTCGCTCATAAATTCCACGGCCAACTTCACACCGCTCGCTCATAAAATTCATGGACATCTTCGCACCGCTCGCTCATAAATTCCAGAGATAACTGCACAACGCTCGCTCATAAATTTCATAGCTAATGTCGCACAGCTCACTTATAAATTCAATGGCTAATTTCACACCGCTCGCTCATAAATTCCATGGCCAACATCACACCACTAGCTCATAAATTCCATGGCCAACTTCACAACGCTCGCTCATAAATTCCATGGCCAACTTCACACCGCTCGCTCATAAAATGCATGGCCAACTTAAAACCGCTCGCTCATAAAATCCATAGCCAACTTAAAACCGCTCGCTCATAAAATTCATAGTCAACTTCACACCGCTCGTTCATCAATTCCATAACTATTTTCGCACCGGTCGCTCATAAATTCCATGGGCAACTTCATACCGCTCGCTCAAAAATTCCATAGCTAATTTCGCACCGCTCGCTCATAAATTCAAGGGCTAATTTCACACCGCTCTCTCACAAATTCCATGGCCAACTTTCCACCGCTTGCTCATAAATTCCATGGCCGACTTCAAACCGCTCGCTCATAATTTCCATGGCCAACTTCACACCGCTCGATCATAAATTCGATGGACAACTTCACGAAGCTTGAACATAAATTCCATGGCCAACTTCACACCGCTCGCTTATAAATTCCATGGCCATCTTCACATCGCTCGCTCATAAAATCCATGACCAAGTTCGCACCGCACGCTCATAAAATCCATGGCCAACTTCGGACCGCACGCCCATAAATTCCATACCCAACTTCGCACAGCTCGCTCATAAAATCCAGAGGCAACTTCACACCGCTAGCTCATAAATTCCAAGGCCAACTTGGCACCGCTCGCTTATAAATTCCATGGCCATCTTCACATCGCTCGCTCATAAAATCCATGACCAACTTCGCACCGCACGCTCATAAAATCCATGGCCAACTTCGGACCGCACGCCCATAAATTCCATACCCAACTTCGCACCGCTCGCTCATAAAATCCAGAGCCAACTTCACACCGCTAGCTCATAAATTCCAAGGCCAACTTCGCATTGCTCGCTTATAAAATCCATGGCCAACTTCACACAGCTCGCTCATAAATTCCATGACCATCTTCAAACCGCCCGCTCATAAAATCCATATCCAACTTCACACCGCAAGCTCATAAATTCCATGGCCAACTTAGTACCGCTCGCTCATAAAATCCATAGTCAACTTCACACCGCTCGTTCATCAATTCCATAGCTAATTTCGCACCGGTCGCTCATAAATTCCATGGGCAACTTCATACCGCTCGCTCATAAATTGAAGGGCTTATTTCACACCGCTCGCTCATAAATGCCATGGCCAACTTCACACCACTCGCTCATAAATTCCATGACCAACTTCACACCACTCGTTCATAAATTCCACGGCCAACTTCGCACCGCTCGCTCATAAAATCCATGGACATCTTCGCACCGCTCGCTCATAAATCCGATTGATAACTTAGTACCGCTCGCTCATAAAATTCATAGTCAACTTCACACCGCTCGTTCATCAATTCCATAGCTAATTTCGCACCGGTCGCTCATAAATTCCATGGGCAACTTCATACCGCTCGCTCATAAATTCAAGGGCTAATTTCACACCGCTCGCTCATAAATGCCATGGCCAACTTCACACCACTCGCTCATAAATTCCATGGCCAACTTCACACCACTCGCTCATAAATTCCACGGCCAACTTAACACCGCTCGCTCATAAAATCCATGGACATCTTCGCACCGCTCGCTCATAAATTCCATAGCTAATTTCGCACCGGTCGCTCATAAATTCAATGGCTAATTTCACACCGCTCGTTCATGAATTCCATGGCTAATTTCACAAGGTTCGCTCATAAATTCCATGGCCAACTTCACACCACCCGCTCATAAATTCCATGGGCAACTTCATACCGCTCGCTCAAAAATTCCATAGCTAATTTCGCACCGCTCGCTCATAAATCCGATTGCCAACTTAATACCGCTCGCTCATAAATTCTATGGCCGACTTCACACCGCTCGCTTATAAATTCCATGGCCATCTTCACATCGCTCGCTCATAAAATCCATGGCCAACTTCGCACCGCACGCTCATAAAATCCATGGCCAACTTCGGACCGCACGCCCATAAATTCCATACCCAACTTCGCACCGCTCGCTCATCAAATCCAGAGCCAACTTCACACCGCTACCTCATAAATTCCAAGGCCAACTATGCACTGCGCGCTCATAAATTCCATAGTCTACTTCGCACCGCTAGCTCATAAATTCCATGGTCAACTTAGTACCGCTCGCTCATAAAATCCATAGTGAACTTCACACCGCTCGTTCGTGAATTCCAGAGATAACTGCACAGCGCTCGCTCATAAATTTCGTAGCTAATGTCGCACAGCTCACTCATAAATTCAATGGCTAATTTCACACCGCTCGCTCATAAATTCCATGGCCAACATCACACCACTAGCTCATAAAGTCCATGACCAACGTCACACGGCTCGAACATAAATTCCATGGCCAACTTCACACCGCTCGCTCATAAATTCCATGGCCATCTTCAAACCGCCCGCTCATATAATCCCTATCCAACTTCACACCGCAAGCTCATAAATTCCATGGCCAACTTAGTACCGCTCGCTCATAAAATCCATAGTCAACTTCACACCGCTCGTTCATCAATTCCATAGCTAATTTCGCACCGGTCGCTCATAAATTCCATGGGCAACTTCATACCGCTCGCTCATAAATTCAAGGGCTAATTTCACACCGCTCGAACATAAATTCCATGGCCAACTTCAAACCGCTTGCTCATAAATCCCATGGCCGTCTCCAAACCGCTCGCTGATAAATTCCATGGCCAACTTCACACCGCTCGCTCATAAATTCCATGACCAACTTTACACGGCTCGAACATAAATTCCATGGCTAATTTTATACCGCTCGCTCATAAATTCAATCGTTAATTTTACCCCTCTCTCTCCTAAATTCCATAGCTAGTTTCGCACAGCTCACTCATAAATTCAATGGCTAATTTCACACCGCTCGCACATAAATTCCATGGCCAACTTCACACCGCTCGCTCATAAAATCCATAGCCAACTTAAAACCGCTCGCTCATAAAATCCATAGTCAACTTCACACCGCTCGTTCATCAATTCCATAACTATTTTCGCACCGGTCGCTCATAAATTCCATGGGCAACTTCATACCGCTCGCTCAAAAATTCCATAGCTAATTTCGCACCGCTCGCTCATAAATCCGATTGCCAACTTAATACCGCTCGCTCATAAATTCTATGGCCGACTTCACACCGCTCGCTTATAAATTCCATGGCCATCTTCACATCGCTCGCTCATAAAATCCATGGCCAACTTCGCACCGCACGCTCATAAAATCCATGGCCAACTTCGGACCGCACGCCCATAAATTCCATACCCAACTTCGCACCGCTCGCTCATCAAATCCAGAGCCAACTTCACACCGCTAGCTCATAAATTCCAAGGCCAACTTCGCATTGCTCGCTTATAAAATACATGGCCAACTTCACACCGCTCGCTCATAAATCCGATTGCCAACTTAATACCGCTCGCTCATAAATTCTATGGCCAACTTCACACCGCTCGCTTATAAATTTCATGGCCATTTTCACATCGCTCGCTCATAAATTCCATGGCCAACTTCACACCACTCGCTCATAAATTCCACGGCCAATTTCACACCGCTCGCTCATAAAATTCATGGACATCTTCGCACCGCTCGCTCATAAATTCCAGAGATAACTGCACAACGCTCGCTCATAAATTTCATAGCTGATGTCGCACAGCTCTCTCATAAATTCAATGGCTAATTTCACACCGCTCGCTCATAAATTCCATGACCAACATCACACCACTAGCTCGTAAATTCCATGGCCAACTTCACACGGCTCGCTCATAAAATCCATAGCCAATTTCACACCGCTCGCTCATAAATTCAATGGTTAATTTCACACCTCTCGCTCATAAATTCCATAGCTACTTTCACACAGCTCACTCATAAATTCAATGGCTAATTTCACACCGCTCGCTCATAAATTCCATTGCCAACTTCACACGGCTCGAACGTAAATTCCATGGCTAATTTTATACCGCTCGCTCATAAATTCAATCGTTAATTTTACACCTCTCTCTCATAAATTCCATAGCCAGTTTCGCACAGCTCACTCATAAATTCAATGGCTAATTTCACACCGCTCGCTCATAAATTCCATGGCCAACTTCACAACGATCGCTCATAAAATCCATAGCCAACTTAAAACCGCTCGCTCATAAAATCCATAGTCAACTTCACACCGCTCGTTCATCAATTCCATAACTATTTTCGCACCGGTCGCTCATAAATTCCATGGGCAACTTCATACCGCTCGCTCAAAAATTCCATAGCTAATTTCGCACCGCTCGCTCATAAATTCAAGGGCTAATTTCACACCGCTCGCTCATAAATCCGATTGCCAACTTAATACCGCTCGCTCATAAATTCTATGGCCAACTTCACACCGCTCGCTTATAAATTCCATGTCCATCTTCACATCGCACGCCGATAAATTCCATACCCAACTTCGCACCGCTCGCTCATAAAATCCAGAGCCAACTTCACACCGCTAGCTCATAAATTCCAAGGTTAACTTCGCATTGCTCGCTTATAAATTCCATGGCCATCTTCACACGCCTCGCTCATAAAATCCATAGCCAATTTCACACCGCTCGCTCACAAATTCAATGGTTAATTTCACACCTCTCGCTCATAAATTCCATAGCTAGTTTCGCACAGCTCACTCATAAATTTAATGGCTAATTTCACACCGCTCGCTCATAAATTCCATGGCCAACTTCACACCACTCGCTCATAAATTCCATAGCCAACTTCGCACCGCTCGCTCGTAAATTCCATGGCCAACTTCACACGGTTCGCTCATAAAATCCATAGCCAATTTCACACCGCTCGCTCACAAATTCAATGGTTAATTTCACACCTCTCGCTCATAAATTCAATGGCTAATTTCACACCGCTCGCTCATAAATTCCATGGCCAACATCACACCACTAGCTCATAAATTCCATGGCCAACTTCACACGGCTCGCTCATAAATTCAATGGTTAATTTCACACCTCTCGCTCATAAATTCCATAGCTATTTTCGCACAGCTCACTCATAAATTCAATGGCTAATTTCACACCGCTCGCTCATAAATTCCATGGCCAACTTCACACCGCTCAATCATAAAATCCATGGCCAACTTAAAACCGCTCGCTCATAAAATCCATACCCAACTTAAAACCGCTCGCTCATAAAATCCATAGTCAACTTCA
Organism: Perithous albicinctus; assembly: GCA_964016905.1. Lineage (NCBI taxonomy): Eukaryota > Metazoa > Arthropoda > Insecta > Hymenoptera > Ichneumonidae > Perithous > Perithous albicinctus. The sequence goes on along the minus strand of OZ024698.1, from coordinate 3,684,118 downwards.
CAGCGCTCGCACATAAATTTCATAGCTAATGTCGCACAGCTCACTCATAAATTCAATGGCTAATTTCACACCGCTCGCTCATAAATTCCATGGCCAACATCACACCACTAGCTCATAAATTCCATGGCCAACTTCACACGGCTCGCTCATAAAATCCATAGCCAATTTCACACCGCTCGCTCACAAATTCAATGGTTAATTTCACACCTCTCGCTCATAAAGTCCATAGCTAGTTTCGCACAGCTCACTCATAAATTCAATAGCTAATTTCACACCGCTCGCTCATAAAGCCATGGCCAACTTCACACCACTCGCTCATAAATTCCATGGCCAACTTCACACGGCTCGCTCATAATATTCATAGACAATTTCACACCGCTCGCTCAGAATTTCTATGACCAACTTAATACCGCTCGGTCATATATTCTATGGCTAATTTTATACCGCTCGCTCATAAATTCCGTGAAAAACTTTACACCGCTCGAACATAAATTCAATAGCTAACTTCACACCGCTTGCTCATAAATTCCATGGCCATCTTCAAACCGCTCGCTCATAATTTCGATGGCCAACTTCACACCTCTCGCTCATAAAATCCATGGCCAACTTCGCACCGCTCGCTTATAAAATCCAGAGCCAACTTCACACAGCTAGCTCATAAATTCCAATGCCAACTATGCACTGCGCGCTCATAAATTCCATAGTCTACTTCACACCGCTAGCTCATAAATTCCATGGCCAACTTAGTACCGCTGGCTCATAAAATCCATAGTCAACTTCACACCGCTCGTTCATGAATTCCATAACTATTTTCGCACCGGTCGCTCATAAATTCCATGGGCAACTTCATACCGCTCGCTCAAAAATTCCATAGCTAATTTCGCACCGCTCGCTTATAAATTCAAGGGCTAATTTCACACCGCTCGCTCTCAAATTCCATGGCCAACATTCCACCGCTTGCTCATAAATTCCATGGCCGACTTCAAACCGCTCGCTCATAATTTCCGTGGCCAACTTCACACCGCTCGCTCATAAATTCGATGGACAACTTCACGAAGCTTGAACATAAATTCCATGGCCAACTTCACACCGCTCGCTTATAAATTCCATGGCCATCTTCACATCGCTCGCTCATAAAATCCATGACCAACTTCGCAGCGCACGCTCATAAAATCCATGGCCAACTTCGGACCGCACGCCCATAAATTCCATACCCAACTTCGCACCGCTCGCTCATAAAATCCAGAGCCAACTTCACACCGCTAGCTCATAAATTCCAAGGCCAACTTCGTACTGCTCGCTTATAAAATCCATGGCCAACTTCACACAGCTCGCTCATAAATTCCATGACCATCTTCAAACCGCCCGCTCATAAAATCCATATCCAACTTCACACCGCAAGCTCATAAATTCCATGGCCAACTTAGTACCGCTCGCTCATAAAATCCATAGTCAACTTCACACCGCTCGTTCATCAATTCCATAGCTAATTTCGCACCGGTCGCTCATAAATTCCATGGGCAACTTCATACCGCTCGCTCATAAATTGAAGGGCTTATTTCACACCGCTCGCTCATAAATGCCATGGCCAACTTCACACCACTCGCTCATAAATTCCATGACCAACTTCACACCACTCGCTCATAAATTCCATGGCCAACTTCACACCACTCGCTCATAAATTCCACGGCCAACTTAACACCGCTCGCTCATAAAATCCATGGACATCTTCGCACCGCTCGCTCATACCTTCCATAGCTAATTTCGCACCGGTCGCTCATAAATTCAATGGCTAATTTCACACCGCTCGTTCATGAATTCCATGGCTAATTTCACAAGGTTCGCTCATAAATTCCATGGCCAACTTCACACCGCCCGCTCATAAATTCCATGGTTAACTTCGAACCGCTCGCTCATAAATTCCATCGCCAATTTCTCACCGCTCGCTCATAATTTCCATGACCAACTTAATACAGCTCGCTCATATATTCTATGGCTAATTTTATACTGCTCGCTCATAAATTCCGTGATCAACTTTACACCGCTCGAACATAAATTCAATAGCCAACTTCACACAGCTCGCTCATAAATTCCATGGCCATCTTCAAACCGCTAGCTCATATTTTCCACGGCCATCTTCACACCGCTCGCTCATAAAATCCAATTGCAACTTCGCGCCGGTCGCTTATAAATTCCAGACTCAACTTCACACCGCTAGCTCATAAACTCCAAGGCCCACTTCGCACCGCTCGCTCATAAATTCCATGGCTAGTTTCACACCGCTCGCTCATAAATTCCGCGGCCACCTGCACACAGCTCGCTAATAAATTCCACGGACAACTTCACACCGTTCGCTCATAAATTCGATTGCCAACTTAATACCGCTCGCTCATAAATTCTATGGACAACTTCACACCGCTCGCTTATAAATTCCATGGCCATTTTCACATCGCTCGCTCATAAATTCCATGGCCAACTTCACACCACTCGCTCATAAATTCCACGGCCAACTTCACACCGCTCGCTCATAAAATCCATGGACATCTTCACACCGCTCGCTCATAAATTCAATGGTTAATTTCACACCTCTCGCTCATAAATTCCATAGCTAGTTTCGCAAAGCTCACTCATAAATTCAATGGCTAATTTCACACCTCTCGCTCATAAATTCCATAGCTAGTTTCGCAAAGCTCACTCATAAATTCAATGGCTAATTTCACACCGCTCGCTCATAAATTCCATGGCCAACTTCACACCACTCGCTCATAAATTCCATAGCCAACTTCGCACCGCTCGCTCGTAAATTCCATGGCCAACTTCACACGGTTCGCTCATAAATTCCATGACCAACTTAATACCGCTCGCTCATATATTCTATGGCTAATTTTATACCGCTCGCTCATAAATTCCATGACCAACTTCACACCACTCGCTCATAAATTCCACGGCCAACTTCACACCGCTCGCTAATAAAATCCATGGACATCTTCGCACCGCTCGCTCATAAAATCCCTATCCAACTTCACACCGCAAGCTCATAAATTCCATGGCCAACTTAGTACCGCTCGCTCATAAAATCCATAGTCAACTTCACACCACTCGTTCATCAATTCCATAGCTAATTTCGCACCGGTCGCTTATAAATTCCATGGGCAACTTCATACCGCTCGCTCATAAATTCAAGGGCTAATTTCACACCGCTCGAACATAAATTCCATGGCCAACTTCAAACCGCTTGCTCATAAATCCCATGGCCGTCTCCAAACCGCTCGCTGATAAATTCCATGGCCAACTTCACACCGCTCGCTCATAAATTCCATGACCAACTTTACACGGCTCGAACATAAATTCCATGGCTAATTTTATACCGCTCGCTCATAAATTCAATCGTTAATTTTACACCTCTCTCACCTAAATTCCATAGCTAATTTCGCACCGCTCGCTCATAAATTCAAGGGCTAATGTCACACCGCTCGCTCACAAATTCCATGGCCAACTTTCCACCGCTTGCTCATAAATTCCATGGCCGACTTCAAACCGCTCGCTTATAAATTCCATGGCCATCTTCACATCGCTCGCTCATAAAATCCATGACCAACTTCGCACCGCCCGCTCATAAAATCCATGGCCAACTTCGGACCGCACGCCCATAAATTCCGTACCCATCTTCGCACCGCTCGCTCATAAAATCCAGGGCCAACTTCACACCGCTAGCTCATAAATTCCAAGGCCAACTTCGCACCGCTCGCTCATAAATTCCAAAGCCAACTTCACACCGCTACCTCATAAATTCTAAGGCCAACTATGCACTGCGCGCTCATAAATTCCATAGTCTACTTCGCACCGCTAGCTCATAAATTCCATGGCCAACTTAGTACCGCTCGCTCATAAAATCCATAGTCAACTTCACACCGCTCGTTCGTGAATTCCAGAGATAACTGCACAGCGCTCGCTCATAAATTTCATAGCTAATGTCGCACAGCTCACTCATAAATTCAATGGCTAATTTCACACCGCTCGCTCATAAATTCCATGACCAACTTCACACCACTCGCTCATAAATTCCACGGCCAACTTCACACCGCTCGCTCATAAAATCCATGGACATCTTCGCACCGCTCGCTCATAAATTCCAGAGATAACTGCACAACGCTCGCTCATAAATTTCATAGCTAATGTCGCACAGCTCACTCATAAATTCAATGGATAATTTCACACCGCTCGCTCATAAATTCCATGGCCAACATCACACCACTAGCTCATAAATTCCATGGCCAACTTCACACGGCTCGCTCATAAATTCAATGGTTAATTTCACACCTCTCGCTCATAAATTCCATAGCTAGTTTCGCACAGCTCACTCATAAATTCAATGGCTAATTTCACACCGCTCGCTCATACATTCCATGGCCAACTTCACACCACTCGCTCATAAATTCCATAGCTAACTTCGCACCGCTCGCTCGTAAATTCCATGGCCAACTTCACACGGTTCGCTCATAAATTCCATGACCAACTTAATACCGCTCGCTCATATATTCTATGGCTAATTTTATACCGCTCGCTCATAAATTCCATGACCAACTTTACACCGCTCGCTCATAAAATCCATAGTCAACTTCACACCGCTCGTTCGTGAATTCCAGAGATAACTGCACAGCGCTCGCTCATAAATTTCATAGCTAATGTCGCACAGCTCACTCATAAATTCAATGGCTAATTTCACACCGCTCGCTCATAAATTCCATGGCCAACATCACACCACTAGCTCATAAAGTCCATGACCAACGTCACACGGCTCGAACATAAATTCCATGGCCAACTTCACACCGCTCGCTCATAAATTCCATGGCCATCTTCAAACCGCCCGCTCATAAAATCCCTATCCAACTTCACACCGCAAGCTCATAAATTCCATGGCCAACTTAGTACCGCTCGCTCATAAAATCCATAGTCAACTTCACACCACTCGTTCATCAATTCCATAGCTAATTTCGCACCGGTCGCTTATAAATTCCATGGGCAACTTCATACCGCTCGCTCATAAATTCAAGGGCTAATTTCACACCGCTCGAACATAAATTCCATGGCCAACTTCAAACCGCTTGCTCATAAATCCCATGGCCGTCTCCAAACCGCTCGCTGATAAATTCCATGGCCAACTTCACACCGCTCGCTCATAAATTCCATGACCAACTTTACACGGCTCGAACATAAATTCCATGGCTAATTTTATACCGCTCGCTCATAAATTCAATCGTTAATTTTACACCTCTCTCACCTAAATTCCATAGCTAATTTCGCACCGCTCGCTCATAAATTCAAGGGCTAATGTCACACCGCTCGCTCACAAATTCCATGGCCAACTTTCCACCGCTTGCTCATAAATTCCATGGCCGACTTCAAACCGCTCGCTTATAAATTCCATGGCCATCTTCACATCGCTCGCTCATAAAATCCATGACCAACTTCGCACCGCCCGCTCATAAAATCCATGGCCAACTTCGGACCGCACGCCCATAAATTCCGTACCCATCTTCGCACCGCTCGCTCATAAAATCCAGGGCCAACTTCACACCGCTAGCTCATAAATTCCAAGGCCAACTTCGCACCGCTCGCTCATAAATTCCAAAGCCAACTTCACACCGCTACCTCATAAATTCCAATGCCAACTATGCACTGCGCGCTCATAAATTCCATAGTCTACTTCGCACCGCTAGCTCATAAATTCCATGGCCAACTTAGTACCGCTCGCTCATAAAATCCATAGTCAACTTAACACCGCTCGTTCATCAATTCCATAGCTAATTTCGCACCGGTCGCTTATAAATTCCAGACTCAACTTCACACCGCTAGCTCATAAACTCCAAGGCCCACTTCGCACCGCTCGCTCATAAATTCCATGGCTAGTTTCACACCGCTCGCTCATAAATTCCGCGGCCACCTGCACACAGCTCGCTAATAAATTCCACGGACAACTTCACACCGTTCGCTCATAAATTCGATTGCCAACTTAATACCGCTCGCTCATAAATTCTATGGACAACTTCACACCGCTCGCTTATAAATTCCATGGCCATTTTCACATCGCTCGCTCATAAATTCCATGGCCAACTTCACACCACTCGCTCATAAATTCCACGGCCAACTTCACACCGCTCGCTCATAAAATCCATGGACATCTTCACACCGCTCGCTCATAAATTCAATGGTTAATTTCACACCTCTCGCTCATAAATTCCATAGCTAGTTTCGCAAAGCTCACTCATAAATTCAATGGCTAATTTCACACCTCTCGCTCATAAATTCCATAGATAGTTTCGCAAAGCTCACTCATAAATTCAATGGCTAATTTCACACCGCTCGCTCATAAATTCCATGGCCAACTTCACACCACTCGCTCATAAATTCCATAGCCAACTTCGCACCGCTCGCTCGTAAATTCCATGGCCAACTTCACACGGTTCGCTCATAAATTCCATGACCAACTTAATACCGCTCGCTCATATATTCTATGGCTAATTTTATACCGCTCGCTCATAAATTCCATGACCAACTTCACACCACTCGCTCATAAATTCCACGGCCAACTTCACACCGCTCGCTCATAAAATCCATGGACATCTTCGCACCGCTTGCTCATAAATTCCAGAGATAACTGCACAACGCTCGCTCATAACTTTCATAGCTAATGTCGCACAGCTCACTCATAAATTCAATGGCTAATTTCACACCGCTCGCTCATAAATTCCATGGCCAACATCACACCACTAGCTCATAAATTCCATGGCCAACTTCACACCGCTCGCTCATAAATTCCATGGCCATCTTCAAACCGCCCGCTCATAAAATCCCTATCCAACTTCACACCGCAAGCTCATAAATTCCATGGCCAACTTAGTACCGCTCGCTCATAAAATCCATAGTCAACTTCACACCACTCGTTCATCAATTCCATAGCTAATTTCGCACCGGTCGCTCATAAATTCCATGGGCAACTTCATACCGCTCGCTCATAAATTCAAGGGCTAATTTCACACCGCTCGAACATAAATTCCATGGCCAACTTCAAACCGCTTGCTCATAAATCCCATGGCCGTCTCCAAACCGCTCGCTGATAAATTCCATGGCCAACTTCACACCGCTCGCTCATAAATTCCTTGACCAACTTTACACGGCTCGAACATAAATTCCATGGCTAATTTTATACCGCTCGCTCATAAATTCAATCGTTAATTTTACACCTCTCTCTCCTAAATTCCATAGCTAATTTCGCACCGCTCGCTCATAAATTCAAGGGCTAATGTCACACCGCTCGCTCACAAATTCCATGGCCAACTTTCCACCGCTTGCTCATAAATTCCATGGCCGACTTCACACGGCTCGCTCATAAAATCCATAGCCAATTTCACACCGCTCGCTCACAAATTCAATGGTTAATTTCACACCTCTCGCTCATAAAGTCCATAGCTAGTTTCGCACAGCTCACTCATAAATTCAATAGCTAATTTCACACCGCTCGCGCATAAAGCCATGGCCAACTTCACACCACTCGCTCATAAATTCCATGGCCAACTTCACACGGCTCGCTCATAAAATTCATAGACAATTTCACACCGCTCGCTCAGAATTTCCATGACCAACTTAATACCGCTCGGTCATATATTCTATGGCTAATTTTATACCGCTCGCTCATAAATTCCGTGTAAAACTTTACACCGCTCGAACATAAATTCAATAGCTAACTTCACACCGCTTGCTCATAAATTCCATGGCCATCTTCAAACCGCTCGCTCATAATTTCGATGGCCAACTTCACACCTCTCGCTCATAAAATCCATGGCCAACTTCGCACCGCTCGCTTATAAAATCCAGAGCCAACTTCACACAGCTAGCTCATAAATTACAAGGCCAACTATGCACTGCGCGCTCATAAATTCCATAGTCTACTTCACACCGCTAGCTCATAAATTCCATGGCCAACTTAGTACCGCTGGCTCATAAAATCCATAGTCAACTTCACACCGCTCGTTCATCAATTCCATAGCTAATTTCGCACCTGTCGCTTATAAAATGCAGAGATAACTTCACAGCGCTCGCTCACAAATTTCATAGCTAATTGTCGCACAGCTCACTCATAAATTTCATAGCTAATTGTCGCACAGCTCACTCATAAATTCAATGGCTAATTTCACACCGCTAGCTCATAAATTCCAAGGCCAACTTCGCATTGCTCGCTCATAAATTCCAGAGCCAACTTCACATCGCTCGCTTATAAATTCCATAGCTAATGTTGCACTGCTCGCTCATAAATTCCATGGCCAAATTCACACGGCTCGCTCATAAAATCCATAGCCAATTTCTCACCGCTCGCTCATGATTTCCATGACCAACTTAATACCGCTCGGTCATATATTCTATGGCTAATTTTATACCGCTCGCTCATAAATTCCATGGCCATCTTCAAACTGCTCGCTCATAATTTCCACGGACAAGTTCACACCGCTCGCTCATAAAATCCATGGGCAACTTCGCACCGCTCGCTCATAAATTCCAAAGCCAACTTCACACCGCTACCTCATAAATTCCAAGGCCAACTATGCACTGCGCGCTCATAAATTCCATAGTCTACTTCGCACCGCTAGCTCATAAATTCCATGGCCAACTTAGTACCGCTCGCTCATAAAATCCATAGTCAACTTCACACCGCTCGTTCGTGAATTCCAGAGATAACTGCACAGCGCTCGCTCATAAATTTCATAGCTAATGTCGCACAGCTCACTCATAAATTCAATGGCTAATTTCACACCGCTCGCTCATAAATTCAAGGGCTAATGTCACACCGCTCGCTCACAAATTCCGTGGCCAACTTTCCACCGCTCGCTCATAAATTCCATGGCCAACATCACACCACTAGCTCATAAAGTCTATGACCAACGTCACACGGCTCGAACATAAATTCCATGGCCAACTTCACACCGCTCGCTCATAAATTCCATGGCCATCTTCAAACCGCCCGCTCATAAAATCCCTATCCAACTTCACACCGCAAGCTCATAAATTCCATGGCCAACTTAGTACCGCTCGCTCATAAAATCCATAGTCAACTTCACACCACTCGTTCATCAATTCCATAGCTAATTTCGCACCGGTCGCTCATAAATTCCATGGGCAACTTCATACCGCTCGCTCATAAATTCAAGGGCTAATTTCACACCGCTCGAACATAAATTCCATGGCCAACTTCAAACCTCTTGCTCATAAATCCCATGGCCGTCTCCAAACCGCTCGCTGATAAATTCCATGGCCAACTTCACACCGCTCGCTCTTAAATTCCATGACCAACTTTACACGGCTCGAACATAAATTCCATGGCTAATTTTATACCGCTCGCTCATAAATTCAATCGTTAATTTTACACCTCTCTCTCCTAAATTCCATAGCTAATTTCGCACCGCTCGCTCATAAATTCAAGGGCTAATGTCACACCGCTCGCTCACAAATTCCATGGCCAACTTTCCACCGCTTGCTCATAAATTCCATGGCCGACTTCAAACCGCTCGCTCATAAATTCCATGGGCAACTTCATACCGCTCGCTCATAAATTCAAGGGCTAATTTCACACCGCTCGCTCATAAATGCCATGGCCAACTTCACACCACTCGCTCATAAATTCCATGGCCAACTTCACACCACTCGCTCATAAATTCCACGGCCAACTTAACACCGCTCGCTCATAAAATCCATGGACATCTTCGCACCGCTCGCTCATAAAATCCATGGACATCTTCGCACCGCTCGCTTATAAAATCCAGAGCCAACTTCACACAGCTAGCTCATAAATTCCAAGGCCAACTATGCACTGCGCGTTCATAAATTCCATAGTCTACTTCACACCGCTAGCTCATAAATTCCATGGCCAACTTAGTACCGCTGGCTCATAAAATCCATAGTCAACTTCACACCGCTCGTTCATCAATTCCATAGCTAATTTCGCACCTGTCGCTTATAAAATGCAGAGATAACTTCACAGCGATCGCTCATAAATTTCATAGCTAATTGTCGCACAGCTCACTCATAAATTTCATAGCTAATTGTCGCACAGCTCACTCATAAATTCAATGGCTAATTTCACACCGCTAGCTCATAAATTCCAAGGCCAACTTCGCATTGCTCGCTCATAAATTCCAGAGCCAACTTCACATCGCTCGCTTATAAATTCCATAGCTAATGTTGCACTGCTCGCTCATAAATTCCATGGCCAAATTCACACGGCTCGCTCATAAATTCAATGGTTAATTTCACACCACTCGCTCATAAATTCCATAGCTAGTTTCGCACAGCTCACTCATAAATTCAATGGCTAATTTCACACCGCTCGCTCATAAATTCCATGGCCAACTTCACACCACTCGCTCATAAATTCCATAGCTAACTTCGCACCGCTCGCTCGTAAATTCCATGGCCAACTTCACACGGTACGCTCATAAATTCCATGACCGACTTAATACCGCTCGCTCATATATTCTATGGCTAATTTTATACCGCTCGCTCATAAATTCCATGACCAACTTTACACCGCAAGCTCATAAATTCCATGGCCAACTTAGTACCGCTCGCTCATAAAATCCATAGTCAACTTCACACCGCTCGTTCATCAATTCCATAGCTAATTTCGCACCGGTCGCTCATAAATTCCATGGGCAACTTCATACCGCTCGCTCATAAATTCAAGGGCTAATTTCACACCGCTCGAACATAAATTCCATGGCCAACTTCAAACCGCTTGCTCATAAATCCCATGGCCGTCTCCAAACCGCTCGCTGATAAATTCCATGGCCAACTTCACACCGCTCGCTCATAAATTCCATGACCAACTTTACACGGCTCGAACATAAATTCCATGGCTAATTTTATACCGCTCGCTCATAAATTCAATCGTTAATTTTACACCTCTCTCTCCTAAATTCCATAGCTAGTTTCGCACAGCTCACTCATAAATTCAATGGCTAATTTCACACCGCTCGCACATAAATTCCATGGCCAACTTCACACCGCTCGCTCATAAAATCCATAGCCAACTTAAAACCGCTCGCTCATAAAATCCATAGTCAACTTCACACCGCTCGTTCATCAATTCCATAACTATTTTCGCACCGGTCGCTCATAAATTCCATGGGCAACTTCATACCGCTCGCTCAAAAATTCCATAGCTAATTTCGCACCGCTCGCTCATAAATTCAAGGGCTAATGTCACACCGCTCGCTCACAAATTCCATGGCCAACTTTCCACCACTCGCTCATAAATTCCATGGCCAACATCACACCACTAGCTCATAAAGTCCATGACCAACGTCACACGGCTCGAACATAAATTCCATGGCCAACTTCACACCGCTCGCTCATAAATTCCATGGCCATCTTCAAACCGCCCGCTCATAAAATCCCTATCCAACTTCACACCGCAAGCTCATAAATTCCATGGCCAACTTAGTACCGCTCGCTCATAAAATCCATAGTCAACTTCACACCACTCGTTCATCAATTCCATAGCTAATTTCGCACCGGTCGCTCATAAATTCCATGGGCAACTTCATACCGCTCGCTCATAAATTCAAGGGCTAATTTCACACCGCTCGAACATAAATTCCATGGCCAACTTCAAACCGCTTGCTCATATTTTCCACGGCCATCTTCACACCGCTCGCTCATAAAATCCAATTGCAACTTCGCACCGGTCGCTGATAAATTCCAGACTCAACTTCACACCGCTAGCTCATAAACTCCAAGGCCAACTTCGCACCGCTCGCTCATAAATTCCATGGCTAGTTTCACACCGCTCGCTCATAAATTCCGCGGCCACCTGCACACAGCTCGCTAATAAATTCCACGGACAACTTCACACCGTTCGCTCATAAATTCGATTGCCAACTTAATACCGCTCGCTCATAAATTCTATGGACAACTTCACACCGCTCGCTTATAAATTCCATGGCCATTTTCACATCGCTCGCTCATAAATTCCATGGCCAACTTCACACCACTCGCTCATAAATTCCACGGCCAACTTCACACCGCTCGCTCATAAAATCCATGGACTTCTTCACACCGCTCGCTCATAAATTCAATGGTTAATTTCACACCTCTCGCTCATAAATTCCATAGCTAGTTTCGCAAAGCTCACTCATAAATTCAATGGCTAATTTCACACCTCTCGCTCATAAATTCCATAGCTAGTTTCGCAAAGCTCACTCATAAATTCAATGGCTAATTTCACACCGCTCGCTCATAAATTCCATGGCCAACTTTACACCACTCGCTCATAAATTCCATAGCCAACTTCGCACCGCTCGCTCGTAAATTCCATGGCCAACTTCACACGGTTCGCTCATAAATTCCATGACCAACTTAATACCGCTCGCTCATATATTCTATGGCTAATTTTATACCGCTCGCTCATAAATTCCATGACCAACTTCACACCACTCGCTCATAAATTCCACGGCCAACTTCACACCGCTCGCTCATAAAATCCATGGACATCTTCGCACCGCTCGCTCATAACTTCCAGAGATAACTGCACAACGCTCGCTCATAAATTTCATAGCTAATGTCGCACAGCTCACTCATAAATTCAATGGCTAATTTCACACCGCTCGCTCATAAATTCCATGGCCAACTTCGCACCGCTCGCTTATAAAATCCAGAGCCAACTTCACACAGCTAGCTCATAAATTCCAAGGCCAACTATGCACTGCGCGTTCATATATTCCATAGTCTACTTCACACCGCTAGCTCATAAATTCCATGGCCAACTTAGTACCGCTGGCTCATAAAATCCATAGTCAACTTCACACCGCTCGTTCATCAATTCCATAGCTAATTTCGCACCTGTCGCTTATAAAATGCAGAGATAACTTCACAGCGATCGCTCATAAATTTCATAGCTAATTGTCGCACAGCTCACTCATAAATTTCATAGCTAATTGTCGCACAGCTCACTCATAAATTCAATGGCTAATTTCACACCGCTAGCTCATAAATTCCAAGGCCAACTTCGCATTGCTCGCTCAAAAATTCCATAGCTAATTTCGCACCGCTCGCTCATAAATTCAAGGGCTAATGTCACACCGCTCGCTCACAAATTCCATGGCCAACTTTCCACCACTCGCTCATAAATTCCATGGCCAACATCACACCACTAGCTCATAAAGTCCATGACCAACGTCACACGGCTCGAACATAAATTCCATGGCCAACTTCACACCGCTCGCTCATAAATTCCATGGCCATCTTCAAACCGCCCGCTCATAAAATCCCTATCCAACTTCACACCGCAAGCTCATAAATTCCATGGCCAACTTAGTACCGCTCGCTCATAAAATCCATAGTCAACTTCACACCACTCGTTCATCAATTCCATAGCTAATTTCGCACCGGTCGCTCATAAATTCCATGGGCAACTTCATACCGCTCGCTCATAAATTCAAGGGCTAATTTCACACCGCTCGAACATAAATTCCATGGCCAACTTCAAACCGCTTGCTCATAAATCCCATGGCCGTCTCCAAACCGCTCGCTGATAAATTCCATGGCCAACTTCACACCGCTCGCTCATAAATTCCATGACCAACTTTACACGGCTCGAACATAAATTCCATGGATAATTTTATACCGCTCGCTCATAAATTCAATCGTTAATTTTACACCTCTCTCTCCTAAATTCCATAGCTAGTTTCGCACAGCTCACTCATAAATTCAATGGCCAACTTCACACCGCTCGCTTATAAATTCCATGGCCATTTTCACATCGCTCGCTCATAAATTCCATGGCCAACTTCACACCACTCGCTCATAAATTCCACGGCCAACTTCACACCGCTCGCTCATAAATTCCATGGCCAACTTCACACCACTCGCTCATAAATTCCACGGCCAACTTCACACCGCTCGCTCATAAAATCCATGGACATCTTCACACGGCTCGCTCATAAATTCAATGGTTAATTTCACACCACTCGCTCATAAATTCCATAGCTAGTTTCGCACAGCTCACTCATAAATTCAATGGCTAATTTCACACCGCTTGCTCGTAAATTCCATGGCCAACTTCACACGGTACGCTCATAAATTCCATGACCGACTTAATACCGCTCGCTCATATATTCTATGGCTAATTTTATACCGCTCGCTCATAAATTCAATCGTTAATTTTACACCTCTCTCTCCTAAATTCCATAGCTAGTTTCGCACAGCTCACTCATAAATTCAATGGCTAATTTCACACCGCTCCCTCATAAATTCCATGGCCAACTTCACACCGCTCGCTCATAAAATCCATAGCCAACTTAAAACCGCTCGCTCATAAAATCCATAGTCAACTTCACACCGCTCGTTCATCAATTCCATAACTATTTTCGCACCGGTCGCTCATAAATTCCATGGGCAACTTCATACCGCTCGCTCAAAAATTCCATAGCTAATTTCGCACCGCTCGCTCATAAATTCAAGGGCTAATGTCACACCGCTCGCTCACAAATTCCATGGCCAACTTTCCACCGCTTGCTCATAAATTCCATGGCCGACTTCAAACCGCTCGCTCATAATTTCCGTGGCCAACTTCACACCGCTCGCTCATAAATTCGATGGACAACTTCACGAAGCTTGAACATAAATTCCATGGCCATCTTCAAACCGCCCGCTCATAAAATCCCTATCCAACTTCACACCGCAATCTCATAAATTCCATGGCCAACTTAGTACCGCTCGCTCATAAAATCCATAGTCAACTTCACACCACTCGTTCATCAATTCCATAGCTAATTTCGCACCGGTCGCTCATAAATTCCATGGGCAACTTCATACCGCTCGCTCATAAATTCAAGGGCTAATTTCACACCGCTCGAACATAAATTCCATGGCCAACTTCAAACCGCTTGCTCATATTTTCCACGGCCATCTTCACACCGCTCGCTCATAAAATCCAATTGCAACTTCGCACCGGTCGCTGATAAATTCCAGACTCAACTTCACACCGCTAGCTCATAAACTCCAAGGCCAACTTCGCACCGCTCGCTCATAAATTCCATGGCTAGTTTCACACCGCTCGCTCATAAATTCCGCGGCCACCTGCACACAGCTCGCTAATAAATTCCACGGACAACTTCACACCGTTCGCTCATAAATTCGATTGCCAACTTAATACCGCTCGCTCATAAATTCTATGGACAACTTCACACCGCTCGCTTATAAATTCCATGGCCATTTTCACATCGCTCGCTCATAAATTCCATGGCCAACTTCACACCACTCGCTCATAAATTCCACGGCCAACTTCACACCGCTCGCTCATAAAATCCATGGACTTCTTCACACCGCTCGCTCATAAATTCAATGGTTAATTTCACACCTCTCGCTCATAAATTCCATAGCTAGTTTCGCAAAGCTCACTCATAAATTCAATGGCTAATTTCACACCTCTCGCTCATAAATTCCATAGCTAGTTTCGCAAAGCTCACTCATAAATTCAATGGCTAATTTCACACCGCTCGCTCATAAATTCCATGGCCAACTTTACACCACTCGCTCATAAATTCCATAGCCAACATCGCACCGCTCGCTCGTAAATTCCATGGCCAACTTCACACGGTTCGCTCATAAATTCCATGACCAACTTAATACCGCTCGCTCATATATTCTATGGCTAATTTTATACCGCTCGCTCATAAATTCCATGACCAACTTCACACCACTCGCTCATAAATTCCACGGCCAACTTCACACCGCTCGCTCATAAAATCCATGGACATCTTCGCACCGCTCGCTCATAACTTCCAGAGATAACTGCACAACGCTCGCTCATAAATTTCATAGCTAATGTCGCACAGCTCACTCATAAATTCAATGGCTAATTTCACACCGCTCGCTCATAAATTCCATGGCCAACTTCGCACCGCTCGCTTATAAAATCCAGAGCCAACTTCACACAGCTAGCTCATAAATTCCAAGGCCAACTATGCACTGCGCGTTCATATATTCCATAGTCTACTTCACACCGCTAGCTCATAAATTCCATGGCCAACTTAGTACCGCTGGCTCATAAAATCCATAGTCAACTTCACACCGCTCGTTCATCAATTCCATAGCTAATTTCGCACCTGTCGCTTATAAAATGCAGAGATAACTTCACAGCGATCGCTCATAAATTTCATAGCTAATTGTCGCACAGCTCACTCATAAATTTCATAGCTAATTGTCGCACAGCTCACTCATAAATTCAATGGCTAATTTCACACCGCTAGCTCATAAATTCCAAGGCCAACTTCGCATTGCTCGCTCAAAAATTCCATAGCTAATTTCGCACCGCTCGCTCATAAATTCAAGGGCTAATGTCACACCGCTCGCTCACAAATTCCATGGCCAACTTTCCACCACTCGCTCATAAATTCCATGGCCAACATCACACCACTAGCTCATAAAGTCCATGACCAACGTCACACGGCTCGAACATAAATTCCATGGCCAACTTCACACCGCTCGCTCATAAATTCCATGGCCATCTTCAAACCGCCCGCTCATAAAATCCCTATCCAACTTCACACCGCAAGCTCATAAATTCCATGGCCAACTTAGTACCGCTCGCTCATAAAATCCATAGTCAACTTCACACCACTCGTTCATCAATTCCATAGCTAATTTCGCACCGGTCGCTCATAAATTCCATGGGCAACTTCATACCGCTCGCTCATAAATTCAAGGGCTAATTTCACACCGCTCGAACATAAATTCCATGGCCAACTTCAAACCGCTTGCTCATAAATCCCATGGCCGTCTCCAAACCGCTCGCTGATAAA
This sequence comes from Perithous albicinctus, assembly GCA_964016905.1. Lineage (NCBI taxonomy): Eukaryota > Metazoa > Arthropoda > Insecta > Hymenoptera > Ichneumonidae > Perithous > Perithous albicinctus. The sequence continues at coordinate 3,667,265 of OZ024698.1, read as the reverse complement.
TTCCATGGCCAACTTCACACCGCTCGCTCATAAATTCCATGACCAACTTTACACGGCTCGAACATAAATTCCATGGATAATTTTATACCGCTCGCTCATAAATTCAATCGTTAATTTTACACCTCTCTCTCCTAAATTCCATAGCTAGTTTCGCACAGCTCACTCATAAATTCAATGGCCAACTTCACACCGCTCGCTTATAAATTCCATGGCCATTTTCACATCGCTCGCTCATAAATTCCATGGCCAACTTCACACCACTCGCTCATAAATTCCACGGCCAACTTCACACCGCTCGCTCATAAATTCCATGGCCAACTTCACACCACTCGCTCATAAATTCCACGGCCAACTTCACACCGCTCGCTCATAAAATCCATGGACATCTTCACACGGCTCGCTCATAAATTCAATGGTTAATTTCACACCACTCGCTCATAAATTCCATAGCTAGTTTCGCACAGCTCACTCATAAATTCAATGGCTAATTTCACACCGCTCGCTCGTAAATTCCATGGCCAACTTCACACGGTACGCTCATAAATTCCATGACCGACTTAATACCGCTCGCTCATATATTCTATGGCTAATTTTATACCGCTCGCTCATAAATTCAATCGTTAATTTTACACCTCTCTCTCCTAAATTCCATAGCTAGTTTCGCACAGCTCACTCATAAATTCAATGGCTAATTTCACACCGCTCCCTCATAAATTCCATGGCCAACTTCACACCGCTCGCTCATAAAATCCATAGCCAACTTAAAACCGCTCGCTCATAAAATCCATAGTCAACTTCACACCGCTCGTTCATCAATTCCATAACTATTTTCGCACCGGTCGCTCATAAATTCCATGGGCAACTTCATACCGCTCGCTCAAAAATTCCATAGCTAATTTCGCACCGCTCGCTCATAAATTCAAGGGCTAATGTCACACCGCTCGCTCACAAATTCCATGGCCAACTTTCCACCGCTTGCTCATAAATTCCATGGCCGACTTCAAACCGCTCGCTCATAATTTCCGTGGCCAACTTCACACCGCTCGCTCATAAATTCGATGGACAACTTCACGAAGCTTGAACATAAATTCCACGGCCAACTTCACACCGCTCGCTCATAAATCCGATTGCCAACTTAATACCGCTCGCACATAAATTCAATGGCTAATTTCACACCGCTCGCTCATAAATTCCATGGCCGACATCACACCACTAGCTCATAAATTCCATGGCCAACTTCACACGGCTCGCTCATAAAATCCATAGCCAATTTCACACCGCTCGCTCATAAATTCAATGGTTAATTTCACACCTCTCGCTCATAAATTCCATAGCTAGTTTCAAACAGCTCACTCATAAATTCAATGGCTAATTTCACACCGCTCGCTCATAAATTCCATGGCCAACTTCACACCACTCGCTCATAAATTCCATAGCCAACTTCGCACCGCTCGCTCGTAAATTCCATGGCCAACTTCACACGGTTCGCTCATAAATTCCATGACCAACTTAATACCGCTCGCTCATAGATTCTATGGCCAATTTTAAACCGCTCGCTCATAAAATCCATAGTCAACTTCACACCGATGGTTCATCAATTCCATAACTATTTTCGCACCGGTCGCTCATAAATTCCATGGGCAACTTCATACCGCTCGCTCAAAAATTCCATAGCTAATTTCGCACCGCTCGCTCATAAATCCGATTGCCAACTTAATACCGCTCGCTCATAAATTCTATGGCCGACTTCACACCGCTCACTTATAAATTCCATGGCCATCTTCACATCGCTCGCTCATAAAATCCATGGCCAACTTCGCACCGCACGCTCATAAAATCCATGGCCAACTTCGGACCGCACGCCCATAAATTCCATACCCAACTTCGCACCGCTCGCTCATCAAATCCAGAGCCAACTTCACACCGCTAGCTCATAAATTCCAAGGCCAACTTTGCATTGCTCGCTTATAAAATCCATGGCCAACTTCACACCGCTCGCTCATAAATCCGATTGCCAACTTAATACCGCTCGCTCATAAATTCTATGGCCAACTTCACACCGCTCGCTTATAAATTCCATGGCCATTTTCACATCGCTCGCTCATAAATTCCATGGCCAACTTCACACCACTCGCTCATAAATTCCATAGTTAATTTCGCACCTGTCGCTTATAAAATGCAGAGATAACTTCACAGCGCTCGCTCACAAATTTCATAGCTAATTGTCGCACAGCTCACTCATAAATTTCATAGCTAATTGTCGCACAGCTCACTCATAAATTCAATGGCTAATTTCACACCGCTAGCTCATAAATTCCAAGGCCAACTTCGCATTGCTCGCTCATAAATTCCAGAGCCAACTTCACATCGCTCGCTTATAAATTCCATAGCTAATGTTGCACTGCTTGCTCATAAATTCCATGGCCGACTTCAAACCGCTCGCTTATAAATTCCATGGCCATTTTCACATCGCTCGCTCATAAAATCCATGGCCAACTTTCCACCGCTTGCTCATAAATTCCATGGCCGACTTCAAACCGCTCGCTCATAATTTCCGTGGCCAACTTCACACCGCTCGCTCATAAATTCGATGGACAACTTCACGAAGCTTGAACATAAATTCCACGGCCAACTTCACACCGCTCGCTCATAAATCCGATTGCCAACTTAATACCGCTCGCACATAAATTCAATGGCTAATTTAACACCGCTCGCTCATAAATTCCATGGCCGACATCACACCACTAGCTCATAAATTCCATGGCCAACTTCACACGGCTCGCTCATAAAATCCATAGCCAATTTCACACCGCTCGCTCATAAATTCAATGGTTAATTTCACACCTCTCGCTCATAAATTCCATAGCTAGTTTCAAACAGCTCACTCATAAATTCAATGGCTAATTTCACACCGCTCGCTCATAAATTCCATGGCCAACTTCACACCACTCGCTCATAAATTCCATAGCCAACTTCGCACCGCTCGCTCGTAAATTCCATGGCCAACTTCACACGGTTCGCTCATAAATTCCATGACCAACTTAATACCGCTCGCTCATAGATTCTATGGCTAATTTTAAACCGCTCGCTCATAAAATCCATAGTCAACTTCACACCGATGGTTCATCAATTCCATAACTATTTTCGCACCGGTCGCTCATAAATTCCATGGGCAACTTCATACCGCTCGCTCAAAAATTCCATAGCTAATTTCGCACCGCTCGCTCATAAATCCGATTGCCAACTTAATACCGCTCGCTCATAAATTCTATGGCCGACTTCACACCGCTCGCTTATAAATTCCATGGCCATCTTCACATCGCTCGCTCATAAAATCCATGGCCAACTTCGCACCGCACGCTCATAAAATCCATGGCCAACTTCGGACCGCACGCCCATAAATTCCATACCCAACTTCGCACCGCTCGCTCATCAAATCCAGAGCCAACTTCACACCGCTAGCTCATAAATTCCAAGGCCAACTTTGCATTGCTCGCTTATAAAATCCATGGCCAACTTCACACCGCTCGCTCATAAATCCGATTGCCAACTTAATACCGCTCGCTCATAAATTCTATGGCCAACTTCACACCGCTCGCTTATAAATTCCATGGCCATTTTCACATCGCTCGCTCATAAATTCCATGGCCAACTTCACACCACTCGCTCATAAATTCCATAGTTAATTTCGCACCTGTCGCTTATAAAATGCAGAGATAACTTCACAGCGCTCGCTCACAAATTTCATAGCTAATTGTCGCACAGCTCACTCATAAATTTCATAGCTAATTGTCGCACAGCTCACTCATAAATTCAATGGCTAATTTCACACCGCTAGCTCATAAATTCCAAGGCCAACTTCGCATTGCTCGCTCATAAATTCCAGAGCCAACTTCACATCGCTCGCTTATAAATTCCATAGCTAATGTTGCACTGCTTGCTCATAAATTCCATGGCCGACTTCAAACCGCTCGCTTATAAATTCCATGGCCATTTTCACATCGCTCGCTCATAAAATCCATGGCCAACTTAAAACCGCTCGCTCATAAAATCCATAGCCAACTTAAAACCGCTCGCTCATAAAATCCATAGTCAACTTCACACCGATCGTTCATCAATTCCATAACTATTTTCGCACCGGTCGCTCATAAATTCCATGGCCATCTTCAAACTGCTCGCTCATAATTTCCACGGCCAAGTTCACACCGCTCGCTCATAAAATCCATGGGCAACTTCGCACCGCTCGCTCATAAATTCCAAAGCCAACTTCACACCGCTACCTCATAAATTCCAAGGCCAACTATGCACTGCGCGCTCATAAATTCCATAGTCTACTTCGCACCGCTAGCTCATAAATTCCATGGTCAACTTAGTACCGCTCGCTCATAAAATCCATAGTGAACTTCACACCGCTCGTTCGTGAATTCCAGAGATAACTGCACAGCGCTCGCTCATAAATTTCGTAGCTAATGTCGCACAGCTCACTCATAAATTCAATGGCTAATTTCACACCGCTCGCTCATAAATTCCATGGCCAACATCACACCACTAGCTCATAAAGTCCATGACCAACGTCACACGGCTCGAACATAAATTCCATGGCCAACTTCACACCGCTCGCTCATAAATTCCATGGCCATCTTCAAACCGCCCGCTCATATAATCCCTATCCAACTTCACACCGCAAGCTCATAAATTCCATGGCCAACTTAGTACCGCTCGCTCATAAAATCCATAGTCAACTTCACACCGCTCGTTCATCAATTCCATAGCTAATTTCGCACCGGTCGCTCATAAATTCCATGGGCAACTTCATACCGCTCGCTCATAAATTCAAGGGCTAATTTCACACCGCTCGAACATAAATTCCATGGCCAACTTCAAACCGCTTGCTCATAAATCCCATGGCCGTCTCCAAACCGCTCGCTGATAAATTCCATGGCCAACTTCACACCGCTCGCTCATAAATTCCATGACCAACTTTACACGGCTCGAACATAAATTCCATGGCTAATTTTATACCGCTCGCTCATAAATTCAATCGTTAATTTTACCCCTCTCTCTCCTAAATTCCATAGCTAGTTTCGCACAGCTCACTCATAAATTCAATGGCTAATTTCACACCGCTCGCACATAAATTCCATGGCCAACTTCACACCGCTCGCTCATAAAATCCATAGCCAACTTAAAACCGCTCGCTCATAAAATCCATAGTCAACTTCACACCGCTCGTTGATCAATTCCATAACTATTTTCGCACCGGTCGCTCATAAATTCCATGGGCAACTTCATACCGCTCGCTCAAAAATTCCATAGCTAATTTCGCACCGCTCGCTCATAAATCCGATTGCCAACTTAATACCGCTCGCTCATAAATTCTATGGCCGACTTCACACCGCTCGCTTATAAATTCCATGGCCATCTTCACATCGCTCGCTCATAAAATCCATGGCCAACTTCGCACCGCACGCTCATAAAATCCATGGCCAACTTCGGACCGCACGCCCATAAATTCCATACCCAACTTCGCACCGCTCGCTCATCAAATCCAGAGCCAACTTCACACCGCTAGCTCATAAATTCAAAGGCCAACTTCGCATTGCTCGCTTATAAAATACATGGCCAACTTCACACCGCTCGCTCATAAATCCGATTGCCAACTTAATACCGCTCGCTCATAAATTCTATGGCCAACTTCACACCGCTCGCTTATAAATTTCATGGCCATTTTCACATCGCTCGCTCATAAATTCCATGGCCAACTTCACACCACTCGCTCATAAATTCCACGGCCAATTTCACACCGCTCGCTCATAAAATTCATGGACATCTTCGCAACGCTCGCTCATAAATTCCAGAGATAACTGCACAACGCTCGCTCATAAATTTCATAGCTGATGTCGCACAGCTCTCTCATAAATTCAATGGCTAATTTCACACCGCTCGCTCATAAATTCCATGACCAACATCACACCACTAGCTCGTAAATTCCATGGCCAACTTCACACGGCTCGCTCATAAAATCCATAGCCAATTTCACACCGCTCGCTCATAAATTCAATGGTTAATTTCACACCTCTCGCTCATAAATTCCATAGCTACTTTCACACAGCTCACTCATAAATTCAATGGCTAATTTCACACCGCTCGCTCATAAATTCCATTGCCAACTTCACACGGCTCGAACGTAAATTCCTTGGCTAATTTTATACCGCTCGCTCATAAATTCAATCGTTAATTTTACACCTCTCTCTCATAAATTCCATAGCCAGTTTCGCACAGCTCACTCATAAATTCAATGGCTAATTTCACACCGCTCGCTCATAAATTCCATGGCCAACTTCACACCGCTCGCTCATAAATTCCATGGCCATCTTCAAACCGCCCGCTCATAAAATCCCTATCCAACTTCACACCGCAAGCTCATAAATTCCATGGCCAACTTCAAACCGCTTGCTCATAAATCCCATGGCCGTCTCCAAACCGCTCGCTGATAAATTCCATGGCCAACTTCAAACCGCTTGCTCATAAATCCCATGGCCGTCTCCAAACCGCTCGCTGATAAATTCCATGGCCAACTTCACACCGCTCGCTCATAAATTCCATGACCAACTTTACACGGCTCGAACATAAATTCCATGGCTAATTTTATACCGCTCGCTCATAAATTCAATCGTTAATTTTACACCTCTCTCTCCTAAATTCCATAGCTAATTTCGCACCGCTCGCTCATAAATTCAAGGGCTAATGTCACACCGCTCGCTCACAAATTCCATGGCCAACTTTCCACCGCTTGCTCATAAATTCCATGGCCGACTTCAAACCGCTCGCTTATAAATTCCATGGCCATCTTCACATCGCTCGCTCATAGAATCCATGACTAACTTCGCACCGCCCGCTCATAAAATCCATGGCCAACTTCGGATCGCACGCCCATAAATTCCATACCCATCTTCGCACCGCTCGCTCATAAAATCCAGGGCCAACTTCACACCGCTAGCTCATAAATTCCAAGGCCAACTTCGCATTGCTCGCTTATAAATTCCATGGCCAACTTCACACCTCTCGCTCATAAATTCCACGGCCAACTTCACACCGCTCGCTCATAAAATTCATGGACATCTTCGCACCGCTCGCTCATAAATTCCAGAGATAACTGCACAACGCTCGCTCATAAATTTCATAGCTAATGTCGCACAGCTCACTTATAAATTCAATGGCTAATTTCACACCGCTCGCTCATAAATTCCATGGCCAACATCACACCACTAGCTCATAAATTCCATGGCCAACTTCACAACGCTCGCTCATAAATTCCATGGCCAACTTCACACCGCTCGCTCATAAAATGCATGGCCAACTTAAAACCGCTCGCTCATAAAATCCATAGCCAACTTAAAACCGCTCGCTCATAAAATTCATAGTCAACTTCACACCGCTCGTTCATCAATTCCATAACTATTTTCGCACCGGTCGCTCATAAATTCCATGGGCAACTTCATAACGCTCGCTCAAAAATTCCATAGCTAATTTCGCACCGCTCGCTCATAAATTCAAGGGCTAATTTCACACCGCTCTCTCACAAATTCCATGGCCAACTTTCCACCGCTTGCTCATAAATTCCATGGCCGACTTCAAACCGCTCGCTCATAATTTCCATGGCCAACTTCACACCGCTCGATCATAAATTCGATGGACAACTTCACGAAGCTTGAACATAAATTCCATGGCCAACTTCACACCGCTCGCTTATAAATTCCATGGCCATCTTCACATCGCTCGCTCATAAAATCCATGACCAAGTTCGCACCGCACGCTCATAAAATCCATGGCCAACTTCGGACCGCACGCCCATAAATTCCATACCCAACTTCGCACAGCTCGCTCATAAAATCCAGAGGCAACTTCACACCGCTAGCTCATAAATTCCAAGGCCAACTTCGCATTGCTCGCTTATAAAATCCATGGCCAACTTCACACAGCTCGCTCATAAATTCCATGACCATCTTCAAACCGCCCGCTCATAAAATCCATATCCAACTTCACACCGCAAGCTCATAAATTCCATGGCCAACTTAGTACCGCTCGCTCATAAAATCCATAGTCAACGTCGCACCGCTCGTTCATCAATTCCATAGCTAATTTCGCACCGGTCGCTCATAAATTCCATGGGCAACTTCATACCGCTCGCTCATAAATTGAAGGGCTTATTTCACACCGCTCGCTCATAAATGCCATGGCCAACTTCACACCACTCGCTCATAAATTCCATGACCAACTTCACACCACTCGTTCATAAATTCCACGGCCAACTTCGCACCGCTCGCTCATAAAATCCATGGACATCTTCGCACCGCTCGCTCATAAATCCGATTGATAACTTAGTACCGCTCGCTCATAAAATTCATAGTCAACTTCACACCGCTCGTTCATCAATTCCATAGTTAATTTCGCACCGGTCGCTCATAAATTCCATGGGCAACTTCATACCGCTCGCTCATAAATTCAAGGGCTAATTTCACACCGCTCGCTCATAAATGCCATGGCCAACTTCACACCACTCGCTCATAAATTCCATGGCCAACTTCACACCACTCGCTCATAAATTCCACGGCCAACTTAACACCGCTCGCTCATAAAATCCATGGACATCTTCGCACCGCTCGCTCATAAATTCCATAGCTAATTTCGCACCGGTCGCTCATAAATTCAATGGCTAATTTCACACCGCTCGTTCATGAATTCCATGGCTAATTTCACAAGGTTCGCTCATAAATTCCATGGCCAACTTCACACCACCCGCTCATAAATTCCATGGTTAACTTCGAACCGCTCGCTCATAAATTCCATCGCCAATTTCTCACCGCTCGCTCATAATTTCCATGACCAACTTAATACAGCTCGCTCATATATTCTATGGCTAATTTTATACTGCTCGCTCATAAATTCCGTGATCAACTTTACACCGCTCGAACATAAATTCAATAGCCAACTTCACACAGCTCGCTCATAAATTCCATGGCCATCTTCAAACCGCTAGCTCATATTTTCCACGGCCATCTTCACACCGCTCGCTCATAAAATCCAATTGCAACTTCGCACCGGTCGCTTATAAATTCCAGACTCAACTTCACACCGCTAGCTCATAAACTCCAAAGCCCACTTCGCACCGCTCGCTCATAAATTCCATGGCTAGTTTCACACCGCTCGCTCATAAATTCCGCGGCCACCTGCACACAGCTCGCTAATAAATTCCACGGACAACTTCACACCGTTCGCTCATAAATTCGATTGCCAACTTAATACCGCTCGCTCATAAATTCTATGGACAACTTCACACCGCTCGCTTATAAATTCCATGGCCATTTTCACATCGCTCGCTCATAAATTCCATGGCCAACTTCACACCACTCGCTCATAAATTCCACGGCCAACTTCACACCGCTCGCTCATAAAATCCATGGACATCTTCACACCGCTCGCTCATAAATTCAATGGTTAATTTCACACCTCTCGCTCATAAATTCCATAGCTAGTTTCGCAAAGCTCACTCATAAATTCAATGGCTAATTTCACACCTCTCGCTCATAAATTCCATAGATAGTTTCACAAAGCTCACTCATAAATTCAATGGCTAATTTCACACCGCTCGCTCATAAATTCCATGGCCAACTTCACACCACTCGCTCATAAATTCCATAGCCAACTTCGCACCGCTCGCTCGTAAATTCCATGGCCAACTTCACACGGTTCGCTCATAAATTCCATGACCAACTTAATACCGCTCGCTCATATATTCTATGGCTAATTTTATACCGCTCGCTCATAAATTCCATGACCAACTTCACACCACTCGCTCATAAATTCCACGGCCAACTTCACACCGCTCGCTCATAAAATCCATGGACATCTTCGAACCGCTCGCTCATAAATTCCAGAGATAACTGCACAACGCTCGCTCATAAATTTCATAGCTAATGTCGCACAGCTCACTCATAAATTCAATGGCTAATTTCACACCGCTCGCTCATAAATTCCATGGCCAACATCACACCACTAGCTCATAAATTCCATGGCCAACTTCACACGGCTCGCTCATAAATTCAATCGTTAATTTCACACCTCTCGCTCATAAATTCCATAGCTAGTTTCGCACAGCTCACTCATAAATTCAATGGCTAATTTCACACCGCTCGCTCATACATTCCATGGCCAACTTCACACCACTCGCTCATAAATTCCATAGCTAACTTCGCACCGCTCGCTCGTAAATTCCATGGCCAACTTCACACGGTTCGCTCATAAATTCCATGACCAACTTAATACCGCTCGCTCATATATTCTATGGCTAATTTTATACCGCTCGCTCATAAATTCCATGACCAACTTTACACCGCTCGAACATAAATTCCATGGCCAACTTCACACCGCTCGCTCATAAATTCCATGGCCATCTTCAAACCGCCCGCTCATAAAATCCCTATCCAACTTCACACCGCAAGCTCATAAATTCCATGGCCAACTTAGTACCGCTCGCTCATAAAATCCATAGTCAACTTCACACCACTCGTTCATCAATTCCATAGCTAATTTCGCACCGGTCGCTCATAAATTCCATGGGCAACTTCATACCGCTCGCTCATAAATTCAAGGGCTAATTTCACACCGCTCGAACATAAATTCCATGGCCAACTTCAAACCGCTTGCTCATAAATCCCATGGCCGTCTCCAAACCGCTCGCTGATAAATTCCATGGCCAACTTCACACCGCTCGCTCATAAATTCCTTGACCAACTTTACACGGCTCGAACATAAATTCCATGGCTAATTTTATACCGCTCGCTCATAAATTCAATCGTTAATTTTACACCTCTCTCTCCTAAATTCCATAGCTAGTTTCGCACAGCTCACTCATAAATTCAATGGCCAACTTCACACCGCTCGCTTATAAATTCCATGGCCATTTTCACATCGCTCGCTCATAAATTCCATGGCCAACTTCACACCACTCGCTCATAAATTCCACGGCCAACTTCACACCGCTCGCTCATAAATTCCATGGCCAACTTCACACCACTCGCTCATAAATTCCACGGCCAACTTCACACCGCTCGCTCATAAAATCCATGGACATCTTCACACGGCTCGCTCATAAATTCAATGGTTAATTTCACACCACTCGCTCATAAATTCCATAGCTAGTTTCGCACAGCTCACTCATAAATTCAATGGCTAATTTCACACCGCTCGCTCATAAATTCCATGGCCAACTTCACACCACTCGCTCATAAATTCCATAGCTAACTTCGCACCGCTCGCTCGTAAATTCCATGGCCAACTTCACACGGTACGCTCATAAATTCCATGACCGACTTAATACCGCTCGCTCATATATTCTATGGCTAATTTTATACCGCTCGCTCATAAATTCCATGACCAACTTTACACCGCTCGAACATAAATTCCATGGCCAACTTCAAACCGCATGCTCATAAATTCCATGGCCATCTCCAAACCGCTCGCTGATAAATTCCATGGCCAACTTCACACCGCTCGCTCATAAATTCCATGACCAACTTTACACGGCTCGAACATAAATTCCATGGCTAATTTTATACCGCTCGCTCATAAATTCAATCGTTAATTTTACACCTCTCTCTCATAAATTCCATAGCTATTTTCGCACAGCTCACTCATAAATTCAATGGCTAATTTCACACCGCTCGCTCATAAATTCCATGGCCAACTTCACACCGCTCACTCATAAAATCCATGGCCAACTTAAAACCGCTGGCTCATAAAATCCATAGCCAACTTAAAACCGCTCGCTCATAAAATCCATAGTCAACTTCACAGCGCTCGCACATAAATTTCATAGCTAATGTCGCACAGCTCACTTATAAATTCAATGGCTAATTTCACACCGCTCGCTCATAAATTCCATGGCCAACATCACACCACTAGCTCATAAATTCCATGGCCAACTTCACACGGCTCGCTCATAAAATCCATAGCCAATTTCACACCGCTCGCTCACAAATTCAATGGTTAATTTCACACCTCTCGCTCATAAAGTCCATAGCTAGTTTCGCACAGCTCACTCATAAATTCAATAGCTAATTTCACACCGCCCGCTCATAAAGCCATGGCCAACTTCACACCACTCGCTCATAAATTCCATGGCCAACTTCACACGGCTCGCTCATAAAAATCATAGACAATATCACACCGCTCGCTCAGAATTTCCATGACCAACTTAATACCGCTCGGTCATAGATTCTATGGCTAATTTTATACCGCTCGCTCATAAATTCCATGGCCATCTTCAAACCGCTCGCTCATAATTTCGATGGCCAACTTCACACCTCTCGCTCATAAAATCCATGGCCAACTTCGCACCGCTCGCTTATAAAATCCAGAGCCAACTTCACACAGCTAGCTCATAAATTCCAATGCCAACTATGCACTGCGCGCTCATAAATTCCATAGTCTACTTCACACCGCTAGCTCATAAATTCCATGGCCAACTTAGTACCGCTGGCTCATAAAATCCATAGTCAACTTAACACCGCTCGTTCATCAATTCCATAGCTAATTTCGCACCGGTCGCTTATAAATTCCAGACTCAACTTCACACCGCTAGCTCATAAACTCCAAGGCCCACTTCGCACCGCTCGCTCATAAATTCCATGGCTAGTTTCACACCGCTCGCTCATAAATTCCGCGGCCACCTGCACACAGCTCGCTAATAAATTCCACGGACAACTTCACACCGTTCGCTCATAAATTCGATTGCCAACTTAATACCGCTCGCTCATAAATTCTATGGACAACTTCACACCGCTCGCTTATAAATTCCATGGCCATTTTCACATCGCTCGCTCATAAATTCCATGGCCAACTTCACACCACTCGCTCATAAATTCCACGGCCAACTTCACACCGCTCGCTCATAAAATCCATGGACATCTTCACACCGCTCGCTCATAAATTCAATGGTTAATTTCACAACTCTCGCTCATAAATTCCATAGCTAGTTTCGCAAAGCTCACTCATAAATTCAATGGCTAATTTCACAGCTCTCGCTCATAAATTCCATAGATAGTTTCGCAAAGCTCACTCATAAATTCAATGGCTAATTTCACACCGCTCGCTCATAAATTCCATGGCCAACTTCACACCACTCGCTCATAAATTCCATAACCAACTTCGCACCGCTCGCTCGTAAATTCCATGGCCAACTTCACACGGTTCGCTCATAAATTCCATGACCAACTTAATACCGCTCGCTCATATATTCTATGGCTAATTTTATACCGCTCGCTCATAAATTCCATGACCAACTTCACACCACTCGCTCATAAATTCCACGGCCAACTTCACACCGCTCGCTCATAAAATCCATGGACATCTTCGCACCGCTCGCTCATAAATTCCAGAGATAACTGCACAACGCTCGCTCATAAATTTCATAGCTAATGTCGCACAGCTCACTCATAAATTCAATGGCTAATTTCACACCGCTCGCTCATAAATTCCATGGCCAACATCACACCACTAGCTCATAAATTCCATGGCCAACTTCACACGGCTCGCTCATAAATTCAATGGTTAATTTCACACCTCTCGCTCATAAATTCCATAGCTATTTTCGCACAGCTCACTCATAAATTCAATGGCTAATTTCACACCGCTCGCTCATAAATTCCATGGCCAACTTCACACCGCTCAATCATAAAATCCATGGCCAACTTAAAACCGCTCGCTCATAAAATCCATACCCAACTTAAAACCGCTCGCTCATAAAATCCATAGTCAACTTCACAGCGCTCGCACATAAATTTCATAGCTAATGTCGCACAGCTCACTCATAAATTCAATGGCTAATTTCACACCGCTCGCTCATAAATTCCATGGCCAACATCACACCACTAGCTCATAAATTCCATGGCCAACTTCACACGGCTCGCTCATAAAATCCATACCCAATTTCACACCGCTCGCTCACAAATTCAATGGTTAATTTCACACCTCTCGCTCATAAAGTCCATAGCTAGTTTCGCACAGCTCACTCATAAATTCAATAGCTAATTTCACACCGCTCGCTCATAAAGCCATGGCCAACTTCACACCACTCGCTCATAAATTCCATGGACAACTTCACACGGCTCGCTCATAATATTCATAGACAATTTCACACCGCTCGCTCAGAATTTCTATGACCAACTTAATACCGCTCGGTCATATATTCTATGGCTAATTTTATACCGCTCGCTCATAAATTCCGTGAAAAACTTTACACCGCTCGAACATAAATTCAATAGCTAACTTCACACCGCTTGCTCATAAATTCCATGGCCATCTTCAAACCGCTCGCTCATAATTTCGATGGCCAACTTCACACCTCTCGCTCATAAAATCCATGGCCAACTTCGCACCGCTCGCTTATAAAATCCAGAGCCAATTTCACACCGCTCGCTCACAAATTCAATGGTTAATTTCACACCGCTCGCTCATAAAATCCAATTGCAACTTCGCGCCGGTCGCTTATAAATTCCAGACTCAACTTCACACCGCTAGCTCATAAACTCCAAGGCCCACTTCGCACCGCTCGCTCATAAATTCCATGGCTAGTTTCACACCGCTCGCTCATAAATTCCGCGGCCACCTGCACACAGCTCGCTAATAAATTCCACGGACAACTTCACACCGTTCGCTCATAAATTCGATTGCCAACTTAATACCGCTCGCTCATAAATTCTATGGACAACTTCACACCGCTCGCTTATAAATTCCATGGCCATTTTCACATCGCTCGCTCATAAATTCCATGGCCAACTTCACACCACTCGCTCATAAATTCCACGGCCAACTTCACACCGCTCGCTCATAAAATCCATGGACATCTTCACACCGCTCGCTCATAAATTCAATGGTTAATTTCACACCTCTCGCTCATAAATTCCATAGCTAGTTTCGCAAAGCTCACTCATAAATTCAATGGCTAATTTCACACCTCTCGCTCATAAATTCCATAGCTAGTTTCGCAAAGCTCACTCATAAATTCAATGGCTAATTTCACACCGCTCGCTCATAAATTCCATGGCCAACTTCACACCACTCGCTCATAAATTCCATAGCCAACTTCGCACCGCTCGCTCGTAAATTCCATGGCCAACTTCACACGGTTCGCTCATAAATTCCATGACCAACTTAATACCGCTCGCTCATATATTCTATGGCTAATTTTATACCGCTCGCTCATAAATTCCATGACCAACTTCACACCACTCGCTCATAAATTCCACGGCCAACTTCACACCGCTCGCTAATAAAATCCATGGACATCTTCGCACCGCTCGCTCATAAAATCCCTATCCAACTTCACACCGCTAGCTCATAAATTCCATGGCCAACTTAGTACCGCTCGCTCATAAAATCCATAGTCAACTTCACACCGCTCGTTCGTGAATTCCAGAGATAACTGCACAGCGCTCGCTCATAAATTTCATAGCTAATGTCGCACAGCTCACTCATAAATTCAATGGCTAATTTCACACCGCTCGCTCATAAATTCCATGGCCAACTTCACACCACTCGCTCATAAATTCCATAGCCAACTTCGCACCGCTCGCTCGTAAATTCCATGGCCAACTTCACACGGTTCGCTCATAAATTCCATGACCAACTTAATACCGCTCGCTCATATATTCTATGGCTAATTTTATACCGCTCGCTCATAAATTCCATGACCAACTTCACACCACTCGCTCATAAATTCCACGGCCAACTTCACACCGCTCGCTAATAAAATCCATGGACATCTTCGCACCGCTCGCTCATAAAATCCCTATCCAACTTCACACCGCTAGCTCATAAATTCCATGGCCAACTTAGTACCGCTCGCTCATAAAATCCATAGTCAACTTCACACCGCTCGTTCGTGAATTCCAGAGATAACTGCACAGCGCTCGCTCATAAATTTCATAGCTAATGTCGCACAGCTCACTCATAAATTCAATGGCTAATTTCACACCGCTCGCTCATAAATTCCATGGCCAACTTCACACCACTCGCTCATAAATTCCATAGCCAACTTCGCACCGCTCGCTCGTAAATTCCATGGCCAACTTCACACGGTTCGCTCATAAATTCCATGACCAACTTAATACCGCTCGCTCATATATTCTATGGCTAATTTTATACCGCTCGCTCATAAATTCCATGACCAACTTCACACCACTCGCTCATAAATTCCACGGCCAACTTCACACCGCTCGCTAATAAAATCCATGGACATCTTCGCACCGCTCGCTCATAAAATCCCTATCCAACTTCACACCGCTAGCTCATAAATTCCATGGCCAACTTAGTACCGCTCGCTCATAAAATCCATAGTCAACTTCACACCGCTCGTTCGTGAATTCCAGAGATAACTGCACAGCGCTCGCTCATAAATTTCATAGCTAATGTCGCACAGCTCACTCATAAATTCAATGGCTAATTTCACACCGCTCGCTCATAAATTCCATGGCCAACTTCACACCACTCGCTCATAAATTCCATAGCCAACTTCGCACCGCTCGCTCGTAAATTCCATGGCCAACTTCACACGGTTCGCTCATAAATTCCATGACCAACTTAATACCGCTCGCTCATATATTCTATGGCTAATTTTATACCGCTCGCTCATAAATTCCATGACCAACTTCACACCACTCGCTCATAAATTCCACGGCCAACTTCACACCGCTCGCTCATAAAATCCATGGACATCTTCGCACCGCTCGCTCATAAATTCCAGAGATAACTGCACAACGCTCGCTCATAAATTTCATAGCTAATGTCGCACAGCTCACTCATAAATTCAATGGCTAATTTCACACCGCTCGCTCATAAATTCCATGGCCAACATCACACCACTAGCTCATAAATTCCATGGCCAACTTCACACGGCTCGCTCATAAAATCCATAGCCAATTTCACACCGCTCGCTCACAAATTCAATGGTTAATTTCACACCTCTCGCTCATAAAGTCCATAGCTAGTTTCGCACAGCTCACTCATAAATTCAATAGCTAATTTCACACCGCCCGCTCATAAAGCCATGGCCAACTTCACACCACTCGCTCATAAATTCCATGGCCAACTTCACACGGCTCGCTCATAAAAATCATAGACAATATCACACCGCTCGCTCAGAATTTCCATGACCAACTTAATACCGCTCGGTCATAGATTCTATGGCTAATTTTATACCGCTCGCTCATAAATTCCATGGCCATCTTCAAACCGCTCGCTCATAATTTCGATGGCCAACTTCACACCTCTCGCTCATAAAATCCATGGCCAACTTCGCACCGCTCGCTTATAAAATCCAGAGCCAACTTCACACAGCTAGCTCATAAATTCCAATGCCAACTATGCACTGCGCGCTCATAAATTCCATAGTCTACTTCACACCGCTAGCTCATAAATTCCATGGCCAACTTAGTACCGCTGGCTCATAAAATCCATAGTCAACTTAACACCGCTCGTTCATCAATTCCATAGCTAATTTCGCACCGGTCGCTTATAAATTCCAGACTCAACTTCACACCGCTAGCTCATAAACTCCAAGGCCCACTTCGCACCGCTCGCTCATAAATTCCATGGCTAGTTTCACACCGCTCGCTCATAAATTCCGCGGCCACCTGCACACAGCTCGCTAATAAATTCCACGGACAACTTCACACCGTTCGCTCATAAATTCGATTGCCAACTTAATACCGCTCGCTCATAAATTCTATGGACAACTTCACACCGCTCGCTTATAAATTCCATGGCCATTTTCACATCGCTCGCTCATAAATTCCATGGCCAACTTCACACCACTCGCTCATAAATTCCACGGCCAACTTCACACCGCTCGCTCATAAAATCCATGGACATCTTCACACCGCTCGCTCATAAATTCAATGGTTAATTTCACACCTCTCGCTCATAAATTCCATAGCTAGTTTCGCAAAGCTCACTCATAAATTCAATGGCTAATTTCACACCTCTCGCTCATAAATTCCATAGATAGTTTCGCAAAGCTCACTCATAAATTCAATGGCTAATTTCACACCGCTCGCTCATAAATTCCATGGCCAACTTCACACCACTCGCTCATAAATTCCATAGCCAACTTCGCACCGCTCGCTCGTAAATTCCATGGCCAACTTCACACGGTTCGCTCATAAATTCCATGACCAACTTAATACCGCTCGCTCATATATTCTATGGCTAATTTTATACCGCTCGCTCATAAATTCCATGACCAACTTCACACCACTCGCTCATAAATTCCACGGCCAACTTCACACCGCTCGCTCATAAAATCCATGGACATCTTCGCACCGCTCGCTCATAAATTCCAGAGATAACTGCACAACGCTCGCTCATAACTTTCATAGCTAATGTCGCACAGCTCACTCATAAATTCAATGGCTAATTTCACACCGCTCGCTCATAAATTCCATGGCCAACATCACACCACTAGCTCATAAATTCCATGGCCAACTTCACACGGCTCGCTCATAAATTCAATCGTTAATTTCACACCTCTCGCTCATAAATTCCATAGCTAGTTTCGCACAGCTCACTCATAAATTCAATGGCTAATTTCACACCGCTCGCTCATACATTCCATGGCCAACTTCACACCACTCGCTCATAAATTCCATAGCTAACTTCGCACCGCTCGCTCGTAAATTCCATGGCCAACTTCACACGGTTCGCTCATAAATTCCATGACCAACTTAATACCGCTCGCTCATATATTCTATGGCTAATTTTATACCGCTCGCTCATAAATTCCATGACCAACTTTACACCGCTCGAACATAAATTCCATGGCCAACTTCACACCGCTCGCTCATAAATTCCATGGCCATCTTCAAACCGCCCGCTCATAAAATCCCTATCCAACTTCACACCGCAAGCTCATAAATTCCATGGCCAACTTAGTACCGCTCGCTCATAAAATCCATAGTCAACTTCACACCACTCGTTCATCAATTCCATAGCTAATTTCGCACCGGTCGCTCATAAATTCCATGGGCAACTTCATACCGCTCGCTCATAAATTCAAGGGCTAATTTCACACCGCTCGAACATAAATTCCATGGCCAACTTCAAACCGCTTGCTCATAAATCCCATGGCCGTCTCCAAACCGCTCGCTGATAAATTCCATGGCCAACTTCACACCGCTCGCTCATAAATTCCTTGACCAACTTTACACGGCTCGAACATAAATTCCATGGCTAATTTTATACCGCTCGCTCATAAATTCAATCGTTAATTTTACACCTCTCTCTCCTAAATTCCATAGCTAATTTCGCACCGCTCGCTCATAAATTCAAGGGCTAATGTCACACCGCTCGCTCACAAATTCCATGGCCAACTTTCCACCGCTTGCTCATAAATTCCATGGCCGACTTCACACGGCTCGCTCATAAAATCCATAGCCAATTTCACACCGCTCGCTCACAAATTCAATGGTTAATTTCACACCTCTCGCTCATAAAGTCCATAGCTAGTTTCGCACAGCTCACTCATAAATTCAATAGCTAATTTCACACCGCTCGCGCATAAAGCCATGGCCAACTTCACACCACTCGCTCATAAATTCCATGGCCAACTTCACACGGCTCGCTCATAAAATTCATAGACAATTTCACACCGCTCGCTCAGAATTTCCATGACCAACTTAATACCGCTCGGTCATATATTCTATGGCTAATTTTATACCGCTCGCTCATAAATTCCGTGTAAAACTTTACACCGCTCGAACATAAATTCAATAGCTAACTTCACACCGCTTGCTCATAAATTCCATGGCCATCTTCAAACCGCTCGCTCATAATTTCGATGGCCAACTTCACACCTCTCGCTCATAAAATCCATGGCCAACTTCGCACCGCTCGCTTATAAAATCCAGAGCCAACTTCACACAGCTAGCTCATAAATTACAAGGCCAACTATGCACTGCGCGCTCATAAATTCCATAGTCTACTTCACACCGCTAGCTCATAAATTCCATGGCCAACTTAGTACCGCTGGCTCATAAAATCCATAGTCAACTTCACACCGCTCGTTCATCAATTCCATAGCTAATTTCGCACCTGTCGCTTATAAAATGCAGAGATAACTTCACAGCGCTCGCTCACAAATTTCATAGCTAATTGTCGCACAGCTCACTCATAAATTTCATAGCTAATTGTCGCACAGCTCACTCATAAATTCAATGGCTAATTTCACACCGCTAGCTCATAAATTCCAAGGCCAACTTCGCATTGCTCGCTCATAAATTCCAGAGCCAACTTCACATCGCTCGCTTATAAATTCCATAGCTAATGTTGCACTGCTCGCTCATAAATTCCATGGCCAAATTCACACGGCTCGCTCATAAAATCCATAGCCAATTTCTCACCGCTCGCTCATGATTTCCATGACCAACTTAATACCGCTCGGTCATATATTCTATGGCTAATTTTATACCGCTCGCTCATAAATTCCATGGCCATCTTCAAACTGCTCGCTCATAATTTCCACGGACAAGTTCACACCGCTCGCTCATAAAATCCATGGGCAACTTCGCACCGCTCGCTCATAAATTCCAAAGCCAACTTCACACCGCTACCTCATAAATTCCAAGGCCAACTATGCACTGCGCGCTCATAAATTCCATAGTCTACTTCGCACCGCTAGCTCATAAATTCCATGGCCAACTTAGTACCGCTCGCTCATAAAATCCATAGTCAACTTCACACCGCTCGTTCGTGAATTCCAGAGATAACTGCACAGCGCTCGCTCATAAATTTCATAGCTAATGTCGCACAGCTCACTCATAAATTCAATGGCTAATTTCACACCGCTCGCTCATAAATTCAAGGGCTAATGTCACACCGCTCGCTCACAAATTCCGTGGCCAACTTTCCACCGCTCGCTCATAAATTCCATGGCCAACATCACACCACTAGCTCATAAAGTCTATGACCAACGTCACACGGCTCGAACATAAATTCCATGGCCAACTTCACACCGCTCGCTCATAAATTCCATGGCCATCTTCAAACCGCCCGCTCATAAAATCCCTATCCAACTTCACACCGCAAGCTCATAAATTCCATGGCCAACTTAGTACCGCTCGCTCATAAAATCCATAGTCAACTTCACACCACTCGTTCATCAATTCCATAGCTAATTTCGCACCGGTCGCTCATAAATTCCATGGGCAACTTCATACCGCTCGCTCATAAATTCAAGGGCTAATTTCACACCGCTCGAACATAAATTCCATGGCCGACTTCAAACCTCTTGCTCATAAATCCCATGGCCGTCTCCAAACCGCTCGCTGATAAAGTCCATGGCCAACTTCACACCGCTCGCTCTTAAATTCCATGACCAACTTTACACGGCTCGAACATAAATTCCATGGCTAATTTTATACCGCTCGCTCATAAATTCAATCGTTAATTTTACACCTCTCTCTCCTAAATTCCATAGCTAATTTCGCACCGCTCGCTCATAAATTCAAGGGCTAATGTCACACCGCTCGCTCACAAATTCCATGGCCAACTTTCCACCGCTTGCTCATAAATTCCATGGCCGACTTCAAACCGCTCGCTCATAAATTCCATGGGCAACTTCATACCGCTCGCTCATAAATTCAAGGGCTAATTTCACACCGCTCGCTCATAAATGCCATGGCCAACTTCACACCACTCGCTCATAAATTCCATGGCCAACTTCACACCACTCGCTCATAAATTCCACGGCCAACTTAACACCGCTCGCTCATAAAATCCATGGACATCTTCGCACCGCTCGCTCATAAAATCCATGGACATCTTCGCACCGCTCGCTCATAAATTCCATAGCTAATTTCGCACCGCTCGCTCATAAATTCAAGGGCTAATGTCACACCGCTCGCTCACAAATTCCATGGCCAACTTTCCACCGCTCGCTCATAAATTCCATGGCCAACATCACACCACTAGCTCATAAAGTCCATGACCAACGTCACACGGCTCGAACATAAATTCCATGGCCAACTTCACACCGCTCGCTCATAAATTCCATGACCATCTTCAAACCGCCCGCTCATAAAATCCCTATCCAACTTCACACCGCAAGCTCATAAATTCCATGGCCAACTTAGTACCGCTCGCTCATAAAATCCATAGTCAACTTCACACCACTCGTTCATCAATTCCATAGTTAATTTCGCACCGGTCGCTCATAAATTCCATGGGCAACTTCATACCGCTCGCTCATAAATTCAAGGGCTAATTTCACACCGCTCGAACATAAATTCCATGGCCAACTTCAAACCGCTTGCTCATAAATCCCATGGCCGTCTCCAAACCGCTCGCTGATAAATTCCATGGCCAACTTCACACCGCTCGCTCATAAATTCCATGACCAACTTTACACGGCTCGAACATAAATTCCATGGCTAATTTTATACCGCTCGCTCATAAATTCAATCGTTAATTTTACACCTCTCTCTCCTAAATTCCATAGCTAGTTTCGCACAGCTCACTCATAAATTCAATGGCTAATTTCACACCGCTCCCTCATAAATTCCATGGCCAACTTCACACCGCTCGCTCATAAAATCCATAGCCAACTTAAAACCGCTCGCTCATAAAATCCATAGTCAACTTCACACCGCTCGTTCATCAATTCCATAACTATTTTCGCACCGGTCGCTCATAAATTCCATGGGCAACTTCATACCGCTCGCTCAAAAATTCCATAGCTAATTTCGCACCGCTCGCTCATAAATTCAAGGGCTAATGTCACACCGCTCGCTCACAAATTCCATGGCCAACTTTCCACCGCTTGCTCATAAATTCCATGGCCGACTTCAAACCGCTCGCTCATAATTTCCGTGGCCAACTTCACACCGCTCGCTCATAAATTCGATGGACAACTTCACGAAGCTTGAACATAAATTCCACGGCCAACTTCACACCGCTCGCTCATAAATCCGATTGCCAACTTAATACCGCTCGCACATAAATTCAATGGCTAATTTCACACCGCTCGCTCATAAATTCCATGGCCGACATCACACCACTAGCTCATAAATTCCATGGCCAACTTCACACGGCTCGCTCATAAAATCCATAGCCAATTTCACACCGCTCGCTCATAAATTCAATGGTTAATTTCACACCTCTCGCTCATAAATTCCATAGCTAGTTTCAAACAGCTCACTCATAAATTCAATGGCTAATTTCACACCGCTCGCTCATAAATTCCATGGCCAACTTCACACCACTCGCTCATAAATTCCATAGCCGACTTCGCACCGCTCGCTCGTAAATTCCATGGCCAACTTCACACGGTTCGCTCATAAATTCCATGACCAACTTAATACCGCTCGCTCATAGATTCTATGGCTAATTTTAAACCGCTCGCTCATAAATTCCATGACCAACTTTACAACGCTCGAACATAAATTCCATGGCCAACTTCAAACCGCTTGCTCATAAATTCCATGGCCAACTTCACACCGCTCGCTCATAAATTCCATGACCAACTTTACACGGCTCGAACATAAATTCCATGGCTAATTTTATACCGCTCGCTCATAAATTCAATCGTTAATTTTACACCTCTCTCTCATAAATTCCATAGCTAGTTTCGCACAGCTCACTCATAAATTCAATGGCTAATTTCACACCGCTCGCTCACAAATTCCATGGCCAACTTTCCACCGCTTGCTCATAAATTCCATGGCCGACTTCAAACCGCTCGCTTATAAATTCCATGGCCATTTTCACATCGCTCGCTCATAAAATCCATGGCCAACTTAAAACCGCTCGCTCATAAAATCCATAGCCAACTTAAAACCGCTCGCTCATAAAATCCATAGTCAACTTCACACCGATCGTTCATCAATTCCATAACTATTTTCGCACCGGTCGCTCATAAATTCCATGGGCAACTTCATACCGCTCGCTCAAAAATTCCATAGCTAATTTCGCACCGCTCGCTCATAAATCCGATTGCCAACTTAATACCGCTCGCTCATAAATTCTATGGCCGACTTCACACCGCTCGCTTATAAATTCCATGGCCATCTTCACATCGCTCGCTCATAAAATCCATGGCCAACTTCGCACCGCACGCTCATAAAATCCATGGCCAACTTCGGACCGCACGCCCATAAATTCCATACCCAACTTCGCACCGCTCGCTCATCAAATCCAGAGCCAACTTCACACCGCTAGCTCATAAATTCCAAGGCCAACTTTGCATTGCTCGCTTATAAAATCCATGGCCAACTTCACACCGCTCGCTCATAAATCCGATTGCCAACTTAATACCGCTCGCTCATAAATTCTATGGCCAACTTCACACCGCTCGCTTATAAATTCCATGGCCATTTTCACATCGCTCGCTCATAAATTCCATGGCCAACTTCACACCACTCGCTCATAAATTCCATAGTTAATTTCGCACCTGTCGCTTATAAAATGCAGAGATAACTTCACAGCGCTCGCTCACAAATTTCATAGCTAATTGTCGCACAGCTCACTCATAAATTTCATAGCTAATTGTCGCACAGCTCACTCATAAATTCAATGGCTAATTTCACACCGCTAGCTCATAAATTCCAAGGCCAACTTCGCATTGCTCGCTCATAAATTCCAGAGCCAACTTCACATCGCTCGCTTATAAATTCCATAGCTAATGTTGCACTGCTTGCTCATAAATTCCATGGCCGACTTCAAACCGCTCGCTTATAAATTCCATGGCCATTTTCACATCGCTCGCTCATAAAATCCATGGCCAACTTAAAACCGCTCGCTCATAAAATCCATAGCCAACTTAAAACCGCTCGCTCATAAAATCCATAGTCAACTTCACACCGATCGTTCATCAATTCCATAACTATTTTCGCACCGGTCGCTCATAAATTCCATGGCCATCTTCAAACTGCTCGCTCATAATTTCCACGGCCAAGTTCACACCGCTCGCTCATAAAATCCATGGGCAACTTCGCACCGCTCGCTCATAAATTCCAAAGCCAACTTCACACCGCTACCTCATAAATTCCAAGGCCAACTATGCACTGCGCGCTCATAAATTCCATAGTCTACTTCGCACCGCTAGCTCATAAATTCCATGGTCAACTTAGTACCGCTGGCTCATAAAATCCATAGTCAACTTCACACCGCTCGTTCGTGAATTCCAGAGATAACTGCACAGCGCTCGCTCATAAATTTCATAGCTAATGTCGCACAGCTCACTCATAAATTCAATGGCTAATTTCACACCGCTCGCTCATAAATTCGATGGCCAACATCACACCACTAGCTCATAAAGTCCATGACCAACGTCACACGGCTCGAACATAAATTCCATGGCCAACTTCACACCGCTCGCTCATAAATTCCATGGCCATCTTCAAACCGCCCGCTCATATAATCCCTATCCAACTTCACACCGCAAGCTCATAAATTCCATGGCCAACTTAGTACCGCTCGCTCATAAAATCCATAGTCAACTTCACACCGCTCGTTCATCAATTCCATAGCTAATTTCGCACCGGTCGCTCATAAATTCCATGGGCAACTTCATACCGCTCGCTCAAAAATTCCATAGCTAATTTCGCACCGCTCGCTCATAAATTCAAGGGCTAATGTCACACCGCTCGCTCACAAATTCCATGGCCAACTTTCCACCGCTCGCTCATAAATTCCATGGCCAACATCACACCACTAGCTCATAAAGTCCATGACCAACGTCACACGGCTCGAACATAAATTCCATGGCCAACTTCACACCGCTCGCTCATAAATTCCATGACCAACTTTACACGGCTCGAACATAAATTCCATGGCTAATTTTATACCGCTCGCTCATAAATTCAATCGTTAATTTTACACCTCTCTCTCATAAATTCCATAGCTAGTTTCGCACAGCTCACTCATAAATTCAATGGCTAATTTCACACCGCTCGCTCATAAATTCCATGGCCAACATCACACCACTAGCTCATAAATTCCATGGCCAACTTCACAACGCTCGCTCATAAATTCCATGGCCAACTTCACACCGCTCGCTCATAAAATGCATGGCCAACTTAAAACCGCTCGCTCATAAAATCCATAGCCAACTTAAAACCGCTCGCTCATAAAATTCATAGTCAACTTCACACCGCTCGTTCATCAATTCCATAACTATTTTCGCACCGGTCGCTCATAAATTCCATGGGCAACTTCATACCGCTCTCTCAAAAATTCCATAGCTAATTTCGCACCGCTCGCTCATAAATTCAAGGGCTAATTTCACACCGCTCTCTCACAAATTCCATGGCCAACTTTCCACCGCTTGCTCATAAATTCCATGGCCGACTTCAAACCGCTCGCTCATAATTTCCATGGCCAACTTCACACCGCTCGATCATAAATTCGATGGACAACTTCACGAAGCTTGAACATAAATTCCATGGCCAACTTCACACCGCTCGCTTATAAATTCCATGGCCATCTTCACATCGCTCGCTCATAAAATCCATGACCAAGTTCGCACCGCACGCTCATAAAATCCATGGCCAACTTCGGACCGCACGCCCATAAATTCCATACCCAACTTCGCACAGCTCGCTCATAAAATCCAGAGGCAACTTCACACCGCTAGCTCATAAATTCCAAGGCCAACTTCGCATTGCTCGCTTATAAAATCCATGGCCAACTTCACACAGCTCGCTCATAAATTCCATGACCATCTTCAAACCGCCCGCTCATAAAATCCATATCCAACTTCACACCGCAAGCTCATAAATTCCATGGCCAACTTAGTACCGCTCGCTCATAAAATCCATAGTCAACTTCACACCGCTCGTTCATCAATTCCATAGCTAATTTCGCACCGGTCGCTCATAAATTCCATGGGCAACTTCATACCGCTCGCTCATAAATTGAAGGGCTTATTTCACACCGCTCGCTCATAAATGCCATGGCCAACTTCACACCACTCGCTCATAAATTCCATGACCAACTTCACACCACTCGCTCATAAATTCCACGGCCAACTTCACACCGCTCGCTCATAAAATCCATGGACATCTTCGCACCGCTCGCTCATAAATTCCAGAGATAACTGCACAACGCTCGCTCATAAATTTCATAGCTAATGTCGCACAGCTCACTCATAAATTCAATGGCTAATTTCACACCGCTCGCTCATAAATTCCATGGCCAACATCACACCACTAGCTCATAAATTCCATGGCCAACTTCACACGGCTCGCTCATAAAATCCATAGCCAATTTCACACCGCTCGCTCACAAATTCAATGGTTAATTTCACACCTCTCGCTCATAAAGTCCATAGCTAGTTTCGCACAGCTCACTCATAACTTCAATAGCTAATTTCACACCGCTCGCTCATAAAGCCATGGCCAACTTCACAGCACTCGCTCATAAATTCCATGGCCAACTTCACACGGCTCGCTCATAATATTCATAGACAATTTCACACCGCTCGCTCAGAATTTCTATGACCAACTTAATACCGCTCGGTCATATATTCTATGGCTAATTTTATACCGCTCACTCATAAATTCCGTGAAAAACTTTACACCGCTCGAACATAAATTCAATAGCTAACTTCACACCGCTTGCTCATAAATTCCATGGCCATCTTCAAACCGCTCGCTCATAATTTCGATGGCCAACTTCACACCTCTCGCTCATAAAATCCATGGCCAACTTCGCACCGCTCGCTTATAAATTCAAGGGCTAATTTCACACCGCTCGCTCTCAAATTCCATGGCCAACATTCCACCGCTTGCTCATAAATTCCATGGCCGACTTCAAACCGCTCGCTCATAATTTCCGTGGCCAACTTCACACCGCTCGCTCATAAATTCGATGGACAACTTCACGAAGCTTGAACATAAATTCCATGGCCAACTTCACACCGCTCGCTTATAAAATCCATGGCCAACTTCACACAGCTCGCTCATAAATTCCATGACCATCTTCAAACCGCCCGCTCATAAAATCCATATCCAACTTCACACCGCAAGCTCATAAATTCCATGGCCAACTTAGTACCGCTCGCTCATAAAATCCATAGTCAACTTCACACCGCTCGTTCATCAATTCCATAGCTAATTTCGCACCGGTCGCTCATAAATTCCATGGGCAACTTCATACCGCTCGCTCATAAATTGAAGGGCTTATTTCACACCGCTCGCTCATAAATGCCATGGCCAACTTCACACCACTCGCTCATAAATTCCATGACCAACTTCACACCACTCGTTCATAAATTCCACGGCCAACTTCGCACCGCTCGCTCATAAAATCCATGGACATCTTCGCACCGCTCGCTCATAAATCCGATTGATAACTTAGTACCGCTCGCTCATAAAATTCATAGTCAACTTCACACCGCTCGTTCATCAATTCCATAGCTAATTTCGCACCGGTCGCTCATAAATTCCATGGGCAACTTCATACCGCTCGCTCATAAATTCAAGGGCTAATTTCACACCGCTCGCTCATAAATGCCATGGCCAACTTCACACCACTCGCTCATAAATTCCATGGCCAACTTCACACCACTCGCTCATAAATTCCACGGCCAACTTAACACCGCTCGCTCATAAAATCCATGGACATCTTCGCACCGCTCGCTCATAAATTCCATAGCTAATTTCGCACCGGTCGCTCATAAATTCAATGGCTAATTTCACACCGCTCGTTCATGAATTCCATGGCTAATTTCACAAGGTTCGCTCATAAATTCCATGGCTAACTTCACACCACCCGCTCATAAATTCCATGGTTAACTTCGAACCGCTCGCTCATAAATTCCATCGCCAATTTCTCACCGCTCGCTCATAATTTCCATGACCAACTTAATACAGCTCGCTCATATATTCTATGGCTAATTTTATACTGCTCGCTCATAAATTCCGTGATCAACTTTACACCGCTCGAACATAAATTCAATAGCCAACTTCACACAGCTCGCTCATAAATTCCATGGCCATCTTCAAACCGCTAGCTCATATTTTCCACGGCCATCTTCACACCGCTCGCTCATAAAATCCAATTGCAACTTCGCACCGGTCGCTTATAAATTCCAGACTCAACTTCACACCGCTAGCTCATAAACTCCAAGGGCCCACTTCGCACCGCTCGCTCATAAATTCCATGGCTAGTTTCACACCGCTCGCTCATAAATTCCGCGGCCACCTGCACACAGCTCGCTAATAAATTCCACGGACAACTTCACACCGTTCGCTCATAAATTCGATTGCCAACTTAATACCGCTCGCTCATAAATTCTATGGACAACTTCACACCGCTCGCTTATAAATTCCATGGCCATTTTCACATCGCTCGCTCATAAATTCCATGGCCAACTTCACACCACTCGCTCATAAATTCCAGAGCCAACTTCACATCGCTCGCTTATAAATTCCATAGCTAATGTTGCACTGCTCGCTCATAAATTCCATGGCCAAATTCACACGGCTCGCTCATAAAATCCATAGCCAATTTCTCACCACTCGCTCATGATTTCCATGACCAACTTAATACCGCTCGGTCATATATTCTATGGCTAATTTTATACCGCTCGCTCATAAATTCCATGGCCATCTTCAAACTGCTCGCTCATAATTTCCACGGCCAAGTTCACACCGCTCGCTCATAAAATCCATGGGCAACTTCGCACCGCTCGCTCATAAATTAAAAAGCCAACTTCACACCGCTACCTCATAAATTCCAAGGCCAACTATGCACTGCGCGCTCATAAATTCCATAGTCTACTTCGCACCGCTAGCTCATAAATTCCATGGCCAACTTAGTACCGCTCGCTCATAAAATCCATAGTCAACTTCACACCGCTCGTTCGTGAATTCCAGAGATAACTGCACAGCGCTCGCTCATAAATTTCATAGCTAATGTCGCACAGCTCACTCATAAATTCAATGGCTAATTTCACACCGCTCGCTCATAAATTCCATGGCCAACATCACACCACTAGCTCATAAAGTCCATGACCAACGTCACACGACTCGAACATAAATTCCATGGCCAACTTCAAACCGCTCGCTCATAAATTCCATGGCCATCTTCAAACCGCCCGCTCATAAAATCCCTATCCAACTTCACACCGCAAGCTCATAAATTCCATGGCCAACTTAGTACCGCTCGCTCATAAAATCCATAGTCAACTTCACACCGCTCGTTCATCAATTCCATAGCTAATTTCGCACCGGTCGC
The DNA here is from genome assembly GCA_964016905.1 of Perithous albicinctus. Lineage (NCBI taxonomy): Eukaryota > Metazoa > Arthropoda > Insecta > Hymenoptera > Ichneumonidae > Perithous > Perithous albicinctus. The sequence continues at coordinate 3,636,974 of OZ024698.1, read as the reverse complement.
TCATAAAATCCATAGTCAACTTCACACCGCTCGTTCATCAATTCCATAACTATTTTCGCACCGGTCGCTCATAAATTCCATGGGCAACTTCATACCGCTCGCTCAAAAATTCCAAAGCTAATTTCGCACCGCTCGCTCATAAATTCAAGGGCTAATGTCACACCGCTCGCTCACAAATTCCATGGCCAACTTTCCACCGCTCGCTCATAAATTTCATGGCCAACATCACACCACTAGCTCATAAAGTCCATGACCAACGTCACATGGCTCGAACATAAATTCCATGGCCAACTTCACACCGCTCGCTCATAAATTCCATGGCCATCTTCAAACCGCCCGCTCATAAAATCCCTATCCAACTTCACACCGCAAGCTCATAAATTCCATGGCCAACTTAGTACCGCTCGCTCATAAAATCCATAGTCAACTTCACACCACTCGTTCATCAATTCCATAGTTAATTTCGCACCGGTCTCTCATAAATTCCATGGGCAACTTCATACCGCTCGCTCATAAATTCAAGGGCTAATTTCACACCGCTCGAACATAAATTCCATGGCCAACTTCACACCGCTCGCTCATAAAATCCATAGCCAACTTAAAACCGCTCGCTCATAAAATCCATAGTCAACTTCACACCGCTCGCTCATAAAATCCATAGCCAACTTAAAACCGCTCGCTCATAAAATCCATAGTCAACTTCACACCGATCGTTCATCAATTCCATAACTATCTTCGCACCGGTCGCTCATAAATTCCATGGGCAACTTCATACCGCTCGCTCAAAAATTCCATAGCTAATTTCGCACCGCTCGCTCATAAATCCGATTGCCAACTTAATACCGCTCGCTCATAAATTCTATGGCCGACTTCACACCGCTCGCTTATAAATTCCATGGCCATCTTCACATCGCTCGCTCATAAAATCCATGGCCAACTTCGCACCGCACGCTCATAAAATCCATGGCCAACTTCGGACCGCACGCCCATAAATTCCATACCCAACTTCGCACCGCTCGCTCATCAAATCCAGAGCCAACTTCACACCGCTAGCTCATAAATTCCAAGGCCAACTTCGCATTGCTCGCTTATAAAATCCATGGCCAACTTCACACCGCTCGCTCATAAATCCGATTGCCAACTTAATACCGCTCGCTCATAAATTCTATGGCCAACTTCACACCGCTCGCTTATAAATTCCATGGCCATTTTCACATCGCTCGCTCATAAATTCCATGGCCAACTTCACACCACTCGCTCATAAATTCCACGGCCAACTTCACACCGCTCGCTCATAAAATTCATGGACATCTTCGCACCGCTCGCTCATAAATTCCAGAGATAACTGCATAACGCTCGCTCCTAAATTTCATAGCTGATGTCGCACAGCTCTCTCATAAATTCAATGGCTAATTTCACACCGCTCGCTCATAAATTCCATGACCAACATCACACCACTAGCTCGTAAATTCCATGGCCAACTTCACACGGCTCGCTCATAAAATCCATAGCCAATTTCACACCGCTCGCTCATAAATTCAATGGTTAATTTCACACCTCTCGCTCATAAATTTCATAGCTAGTTTCGCACAGCTCACTCATAAATTCAATGGCTAATTTCACACCGCTCGCTCATAAATTCCATTGCCAACTTCACACGGCTCGAACGTAAATTCCATGGCTAATTTTATACCGCTCGCTCATAAATTCAATCGTTAATTTTACACCTCTCTCTCATAATTTCCATAGCCAGTTTCGCACAGCTCACTCATAAATTCAATGGCTAATTTCACACCGCTCGCTCATAAATTCCATTGCCAACTTCACACGGCTCGAACGTAAATTCCATGGCTAATTTTATACCGCTCGCTCATAAATTCAATCGTTAATTTTACACCTCTCTCTCATAATTTCCATAGCCAGTTTCGCACAGCTCACTCATAAATTCAATGGCTAATTTCACACCGCTCGCTCATAAATTCCATGGCCAACTTCACACCGCTCGCTCATAAAATCCATAGCCAACTTAAAACCGCTCGCTCATAAAATCCATAGTCAACTTCACACCGCTCGTTCATCAATTCCATAACTATTTTCGCACCGGTCGCTCATAAATTCCATGGGCAACTTCATACCGCTCGCTCAAAAATTCCATAGCTAATTTCGCACCGCTCGCTCATAAATTCAAGGGCTAATGTCACACCGCTCGCTCACAAATTCCATGGCCAACTTTCCACCGCTTGCTCATAAATTCCATGGCCGACTTCAAACCGCTCGCTCATAATTTCCGTGGCCAACTTCACACCGCTCGCTCATAAATTCGATGGACAACTTCACGAAGCTTGAACATAAATTCCACGGCCAACTTCACACCGCTCGCTCATAAATCCGATTGCCAACTTAATACCGCTCGCACATAAATTCAATGGCTAATTTCACACCGCTCGCTCATAAATTCCATGGCCGACATCACACCACTAGCTCATAAATTCCATGGCCAACTTCACACGGCTCGCTCATAAAATCCATAGCCAATTTCACACCGCTCGCTCATAAATTCAATGGTTAATTTCACACCTCTCGCTCATAAATTCCATAGCTAGTTTCAAACAGCTCACTCATAAATTCAATGGCTAATTTCACACCGCTCGCTCATAAATTCCATGGCCAACTTCACACCACTCGCTCATAAATTCCATAGCCGACTTCGCACCGCTCGCTCGTAAATTCCATGGCCAACTTCACACGGTTCGCTCATAAATTCCATGACCAACTTAATACCGCTCGCTCATAGATTCTATGGCTAATTTTAAACCGCTCGCTCATAAATTCCATGACCAACTTTACAACGCTCGAACATAAATTCCATGGCCAACTTCAAACCGCTTGCTCATAAATTCCATGGCCAACTTCACACCGCTCGCTCATAAATTCCATGACCAACTTTACACGGCTCGAACATAAATTCCATGGCTAATTTTATACCGCTCGCTCATAAATTCAATCGTTAATTTTACACCTCTCTCTCATAAATTCCATAGCTAGTTTCGCACAGCTCACTCATAAATTCAATGGCTAATTTCACACCGCTCGCTCACAAATTCCATGGCCAACTTTCCACCGCTTGCTCATAAATTCCATGGCCGACTTCAAACCGCTCGCTTATAAATTCCATGGCCATTTTCACATCGCTCGCTCATAAAATCCATGGCCAACTTAAAACCGCTCGCTCATAAAATCCATAGCCAACTTAAAACCGCTCGCTCATAAAATCCATAGTCAACTTCACACCGATCGTTCATCAATTCCATAACTATTTTCGCACCGGTCGCTCATAAATTCCATGGGCAACTTCATACCGCTCGCTCAAAAATTCCATAGCTAATTTCGCACCGCTCGCTCATAAATCCGATTGCCAACTTAATACCGCTCGCTCATAAATTCTATGGCCGACTTCACACCGCTCGCTTATAAATTCCATGGCCATCTTCACATCGCTCGCTCATAAAATCCATGGCCAACTTCGCACCGCACGCTCATAAAATCCATGGCCAACTTCGGACCGCACGCCCATAAATTCCATACCCAACTTCGCACCGCTCGCTCATCAAATCCAGAGCCAACTTCACACCGCTAGCTCATAAATTCCAAGGCCAACTTTGCATTGCTCGCTTATAAAATCCATGGCCAACTTCACACCGCTCGCTCATAAATCCGATTGCCAACTTAATACCGCTCGCTCATAAATTCTATGGCCAACTTCACACCGCTCGCTTATAAATTCCATGGCCATTTTCACATCGCTCGCTCATAAATTCCATGGCCAACTTCACACCACTCGCTCATAAATTCCATAGTTAATTTCGCACCTGTCGCTTATAAAATGCAGAGATAACTTAACAGCGCTCGCTCACAAATTTCATAGCTAATTGTCGCACAGCTCACTCATAAATTTCATAGCTAATTGTCGCACAGCTCACTCATAAATTCAATGGCTAATTTCACACCGCTAGCTCATAAATTCCAAGGCCAACTTCGCATTGCTCGCTCATAAATTCCAGAGCCAACTTCACATCGCTCGCTTATAAATTCCATAGCTAATGTTGCACTGCTTGCTCATAAATTCCATGGCCGACTTCAAACCGCTCGCTTATAAATTCCATGGCCATTTTCACATCGCTCGCTCATAAAATCCATGGCCAACTTAAAACCGCTCGCTCATAAAATCCATAGCCAACTTAAAACCGCTCGCTCATAAAATCCATAGTCAACTTCACACCGATCGTTCATCAATTCCATAACTATTTTCGCACCGGTCGCTCATAAATTCCATGGCCATCTTCAAACTGCTCGCTCATAATTTCCACGGCCAAGTTCACACCGCTCGCTCATAAAATCCATGGGCAACTTCGCACCGCTCGCTCATAAATTCCAAAGCCAACTTCACACCGCTATCTCATAAATTCCAAGGCCAACTATGCACTGCGCGCTCATAAATTCCATAGTCTACTTCGCACCGCTAGCTCATAAATTCCATGGTCAACTTAGTACCGCTGGCTCATAAAATCCATAGTCAACTTCACACCGCTCGTTCGTGAATTCCAGAGATAACTGCACAGCGCTCGCTCATAAATTTCATAGCTAATGTCGCACAGCTCACTCATAAATTCAATGGCTAATTTCACACCGCTCGCTCATAAATTCGATGGCCAACATCACACCACTAGCTCATAAAGTCCATGACCAACGTCACACGGCTCGAACATAAATTCCATGGCCAACTTCACACCGCTCGCTCATAAATTCCATGGCCATCTTCAAACCGCCCGCTCATATAATCCCTATCCAACTTCACACCGCAAGCTCATAAATTCCATGGCCAACTTAGTACCGCTCGCTCATAAAATCCATAGTCAACTTCACACCGCTCGTTCATCAATTCCATAGCTAATTTCGCACCGGTCGCTCATAAATTCCATGGGCAACTTCATACCGCTCGCTCAAAAATTCCATAGCTAATTTCGCACCGCTCGCTCATAAATTCAAGGGCTAATGTCACACCGCTCGCTCACAAATTCCATGGCCAACTTTCCACCGCTCGCTCATAAATTCCATGGCCAACATCACACCACTAGCTCATAAAGTCCATGACCAACGTCACACGGCTCGAACATAAATTCCATGGCCAACTTCACACCGCTCGCTCATAAATTCCATGACCAACTTTACACGGCTCGAACATAAATTCCATGGCTAATTTTATACCGCTCGCTCATAAATTCAATCGTTAATTTTACACCTCTCTCTCATAAATTCCATAGCTAGTTTCGCACAGCTCACTCATAAATTCAATGGCTAATTTCACACCGCTCGCTCATAAATTCCATGGCCAACATCACACCACTAGCTCATAAATTCCATGGCCAACTTCACAACGCTCGCTCATAAATTCCATGGCCAACTTCACACCGCTCGCTCATAAAATGCATGGCCAACTTAAAACCGCTCGCTCATAAAATCCATAGCCAACTTAAAACCGCTCGCTCATAAAATTCATAGTCAACTTCACACCGCTCGTTCATCAATTCCATAACTATTTTCGCACCGGTCGCTCATAAATTCCATGGGCAACTTCATACCGCTCTCTCAAAAATTCCATAGCTAATTTCGCACCGCTCGCTCATAAATTCAAGGGCTAATTTCACACCGCTCTCTCACAAATTCCATGGCCAACTTTCCACCGCTTGCTCATAAATTCCATGGCCGACTTCAAACCGCTCGCTCATAATTTCCATGGCCAACTTCACACCGCTCGATCATAAATTCGATGGACAACTTCACGAAGCTTGAACATAAATTCCATGGCCAACTTCACACCGCTCGCTTATAAATTCCATGGCCATCTTCACATCGCTCGCTCATAAAATCCATGACCAAGTTCGCACCGCACGCTCATAAAATCCATGGCCAACTTCGGACCGCACGCCCATAAATTCCATACCCAACTTCGCACAGCTCGCTCATAAAATCCAGAGGCAACTTCACACCGCTAGCTCATAAATTCCAAGGCCAACTTCGCATTGCTCGCTTATAAAATCCATGGCCAACTTCACACAGCTCGCTCATAAATTCCATGACCATCTTCAAACCGCCCGCTCATAAAATCCATATCCAACTTCACACCGCAAGCTCATAAATTCCATGGCCAACTTAGTACCGCTCGCTCATAAAATCCATAGTCAACTTCACACCGCTCGTTCATCAATTCCATAGCTAATTTCGCACCGGTCGCTCATAAATTCCATGGGCAACTTCATACCGCTCGCTCATAAATTGAAGGGCTTATTTCACACCGCTCGCTCATAAATGCCATGGCCAACTTCACACCACTCGCTCATAAATTCCATGACCAACTTCACACCACTCGCTCATAAATTCCACGGCCAACTTCACACCGCTCGCTCATAAAATCCATGGACATCTTCGCACCGCTCGCTCATAAATTCCAGAGATAACTGCACAACGCTCGCTCATAAATTTCATAGCTAATGTCGCACAGCTCACTCATAAATTCAATGGCTAATTTCACACCGCTCGCTCATAAATTCCATGGCCAACATCACACCACTAGCTCATAAATTCCATGGCCAACTTCACACGGCCTGCTCATAAATTCAATGGTTAATTTCACACCTCTCGCTCATAAATTCCATAGCTATTTTCGCACAGCTCACTCATAAATTCAATGGCTAATTTCACACCGCTCGCTCATAAATTCCATGGCCAACTTCACACCGCTCAATCATAAAATCCATGGCCAACTTAAAACCGCTCGCTCATAAAATCCATACCCAACTTAAAACCGCTCGCTCATAAAATCCATAGTCAACTTCACAGCGCTCGCACATAAATTTCATAGCTAATGTCGCACAGCTCACTCATAAATTCAATGGCTAATTTCACACCGCTCGCTCATAAATTCCATGGCCAACATCACACCACTAGCTCATAAATTCCATGGCCAACTTCACACGGCTCGCTCATAAAATCCATAGCCAATTTCACACCGCTCGCTCACAAATTCAATGGTTAATTTCACACCTCTCGCTCATAAAGTCCATAGCTAGTTTCGCACAGCTCACTCATAACTTCAATAGCTAATTTCACACCGCTCGCTCATAAAGCCATGGCCAACTTCACAGCACTCGCTCATAAATTCCATGGCCAACTTCACACGGCTCGCTCATAATATTCATAGACAATTTCACACCGCTCGCTCAGAATTTCTATGACCAACTTAATACCGCTCGGTCATATATTCTATGGCTAATTTTATACCGCTCACTCATAAATTCCGTGAAAAACTTTACACCGCTCGAACATAAATTCAATAGCTAACTTCACACCGCTTGCTCATAAATTCCATGGCCATCTTCAAACCGCTCGCTCATAATTTCGATGGCCAACTTCACACCTCTCGCTCATAAAATCCATGGCCAACTTCGCACCGCTCGCTTATAAATTCAAGGGCTAATTTCACACCGCTCGCTCTCAAATTCCATGGCCAACATTCCACCGCTTGCTCATAAATTCCATGGCCGACTTCAAACCGCTCGCTCATAATTTCCGTGGCCAACTTCACACCGCTCGCTCATAAATTCGATGGACAACTTCACGAAGCTTGAACATAAATTCCATGGCCAACTTCACACCGCTCGCTTATAAAATCCATGGCCAACTTCACACAGCTCGCTCATAAATTCCATGACCATCTTCAAACCGCCCGCTCATAAAATCCATATCCAACTTCACACCGCAAGCTCATAAATTCCATGGCCAACTTAGTACCGCTCGCTCATAAAATCCATAGTCAACTTCACACCGCTCGTTCATCAATTCCATAGCTAATTTCGCACCGGTCGCTCATATATTCCATGGGCAACTTCATACCGCTCGCTCATAAATTGAAGGGCTTATTTCACACCGCTCGCTCATAAATGCCATGGCCAACTTCACACCACTCGCTCATAAATTCCATGACCAACTTCACACCACTCGTTCATAAATTCCACGGCCAACTTCGCACCGCTCGCTCATAAAATCCATGGACATCTTCGCACCGCTCGCTCATAAATCCGATTGATAACTTAGTACCGCTCGCTCATAAAATTCATAGTCAACTTCACACCGCTCGTTCATCAATTCCATAGCTAATTTCGCACCGGTCGCTCATAAATTCCATGGGCAACTTCATACCGCTCGCTCATAAATTCAAGGGCTAATTTCACACCGCTCGCTCATAAATGCCATGGCCAACTTCACACCACTCGCTCATAAATTCCATGGCCAACTTCACACCACTCGCTCATAAATTCCACGGCCAACTTAACACCGCTCGCTCATAAAATCCATGGACATCTTCGCACCGCTCGCTCATAAATTCCATAGCTAATTTCGCACCGGTCGCTCATAAATTCAATGGCTAATTTCACACCGCTCGTTCATGAATTCCATGGCTAATTTCACAAGGTTCGCTCATAAATTCCATGGCTAACTTCACACCACCCGCTCATAAATTCCATGGTTAACTTCGAACCGCTCGCTCATAAATTCCATCGCCAATTTCTCACCGCTCGCTCATAATTTCCATGACCAACTTAATACAGCTCGCTCATATATTCTATGGCTAATTTTATACTGCTCGCTCATAAATTCCGTGATCAACTTTACACCGCTCGAACATAAATTCAATAGCCAACTTCACACAGCTCGCTCATAAATTCCATGGCCATCTTCAAACCGCTAGCTCATATTTTCCACGGCCATCTTCACACCGCTCGCTCATAAAATCCAATTGCAACTTCGCACCGGTCGCTTATAAATTCCAGACTCAACTTCACACCGCTAGCTCATAAACTCCAAGGGCCCACTTCGCACCGCTCGCTCATAAATTCCATGGCTAGTTTCACACCGCTCGCTCATAAATTCCGCGGCCACCTGCACACAGCTCGCTAATAAATTCCACGGACAACTTCACACCGTTCGCTCATAAATTCGATTGCCAACTTAATACCGCTCGCTCATAAATTCTATGGACAACTTCACACCGCTCGCTTATAAATTCCATGGCCATTTTCACATCGCTCGCTCATAAATTCCATGGCCAACTTCACACCACTCGCTCATAAATTCCACGGCCAACTTCACACCGCTCGCTTATAAATTCCATAGCTAATGTTGCACTGCTCGCTCATAAATTCCATGGCCAAATTCACACGGCTCGCTCATAAAATCCATGGCCAACTTAAAACCGCTCGCTCATAAAATCCATAGCCAACTTAAAACCGCTCGCTCATAAAATCCATAGTCAACTTCACAGCGCTCGCACATAAATTTCATAGCTAATGTCGCACAGCTCACTCATAAATTCAATGGCTAATTTCACACCGCTCGCTCATAAATTCCATGGCTAACATCACACCACTAGCTCATAAATTCCATGGCCAACTTCACACGGCTCGCTCATAAAATCCATAGCCAATTTCACACCGCTCGCTCACAAATTCAATGGTTAATTTCACACCTCTCGCTCATAAAGTCCATAGCTAGTTTCGCACAGCTCACTCATAAATTCAATAGCTAATTTCACACCGCTCGCTCATAAAGCCATGGCCAACTTCACACCACTCGCTCATAAATTCCATGGCCAACTTCACACGGCTCGCTCATAAAATTCATAGACAATATCACACCGCTCGCTCAGAATTTCCATGACCAACTTAATACCGCTCGGTCATAGATTCTATGGCTAATTTTATACCGCTCGTTCATAAATTCCGTGAAAAACTTTGCACCGCTCGAACATAAATTCAATAGCTAACTTCACACCGCTTACTCATAAATTCCATGGCCATCTTCAAACCGCTCGCTCATAATTTCGATGGCCAACTTCACACCTCTCGCTCATAAAATCCATGGCCAACTTCGCACCGCTCGCTTATAAAATCCAGAGCCAACTTCACACAGCTAGCTCATAAATTCCAATGCCAACTATGCACTGCGCGCTCATAAATTCCATAGTCTACTTCACACCGCTAGCTCATAAATTCCATGGCCAACTTAGTACCGCTGGCTCATAAAATCCATAGTCAACTTCACACCGCTCGTTCATCAATTCCATAGCTAATTTCGCACCTGTCGCTTATAAAATGCAGAGATAACTTCACAGCGCTCGCTCACAAATTTCATAGCTAATTGTCGCACAGCTCACTCATAAATTTCATAGCTAATTGTCGCACAGCTCACTCATAAATTCAATGGCTAATTTCACACCGCTAGCTCATAAATTCCAAGGCCAACTTCGCATTGCTCGCTCATAAATTCCAGAGCCAACTTCACATCGCTCGCTTATAAATTCCATAGCTAATGTTGCACTGCTCGCTCATAAATTCCATGGCCAAATTCACACGGCTCGCTCATAAAATCCATAGCCAATTTCTCACCACTCGCTCATGATTTCCATGACCAACTTAATACCGCTCGGTCATATATTCTATGGCTAATTTTATACCGCTCGCTCATAAATTCCATGGCCATCTTCAAACTGCTCGCTCATAATTTCCACGGCCAAGTTCACACCGCTCGCTCATAAAATCCATGGGCAACTTCGCACCGCTCGCTCATAAATTAAAAAGCCAACTTCACACCGCTACCTCATAAATTCCAAGGCCAACTATGCACTGCGCGCTCATAAATTCCATAGTCTACTTCGCACCGCTAGCTCATAAATTCCATGGCCAACTTAGTACCGCTCGCTCATAAAATCCATAGTCAACTTCACACCGCTCGTTCGTGAATTCCAGAGATAACTGCACAGCGCTCGCTCATAAATTTCATAGCTAATGTCGCACAGCTCACTCATAAATTCAATGGCTAATTTCACACCGCTCGCTCATAAATTCCATGGCCAACATCACACCACTAGCTCATAAAGTCCATGACCAACGTCACACGACTCGAACATAAATTCCATGGCCAACTTCAAACCGCTCGCTCATAAATTCCATGGCCATCTTCAAACCGCCCGCTCATAAAATCCCTATCCAACTTCACACCGCAAGCTCATAAATTCCATGGCCAACTTAGTACCGCTCGCTCATAAAATCCATAGTCAACTTCACACCGCTCGTTCATCAATTCCATAGCTAATTTCGCACCGGTCGCTCATAAAATCCATAGTCAACTTCACACCGCTCGTTCATCAATTCCATAACTATTTTCGCACCGGTCGCTCATAAATTCCATGGGCAACTTCATACCGCTCGCTCAAAAATTCCAAAGCTAATTTCGCACCGCTCGCTCATAAATTCAAGGGCTAATGTCACACCGCTCGCTCACAAATTCCATGGCCAACTTTCCACCGCTCGCTCATAAATTTCATGGCCAACATCACACCACTAGCTCATAAAGTCCATGACCAACGTCACATGGCTCGAACATAAATTCCATGGCCAACTTCACACCGCTCGCTCATAAATTCCATGGCCATCTTCAAACCGCCCGCTCATAAAATCCCTATCCAACTTCACACCGCAAGCTCATAAATTCCATGGCCAACTTAGTACCGCTCGCTCATAAAATCCATAGTCAACTTCACACCACTCGTTCATCAATTCCATAGTTAATTTCGCACCGGTCTCTCATAAATTCCATGGGCAACTTCATACCGCTCGCTCATAAATTCAAGGGCTAATTTCACACCGCTCGAACATAAATTCCATGGCCAACTTCACACCGCTCGCTCATAAAATCCATAGCCAACTTAAAACCGCTCGCTCATAAAATCCATAGTCAACTTCACACCGCTCGCTCATAAAATCCATAGCCAACTTAAAACCGCTCGCTCATAAAATCCATAGTCAACTTCACACCGATCGTTCATCAATTCCATAACTATCTTCGCACCGGTCGCTCATAAATTCCATGGGCAACTTCATACCGCTCGCTCAAAAATTCCATAGCTAATTTCGCACCGCTCGCTCATAAATCCGATTGCCAACTTAATACCGCTCGCTCATAAATTCTATGGCCGACTTCACACCGCTCGCTTATAAATTCCATGGCCATCTTCACATCGCTCGCTCATAAAATCCATGGCCAACTTCGCACCGCACGCTCATAAAATCCATGGCCAACTTCGGACCGCACGCCCATAAATTCCATACCCAACTTCGCACCGCTCGCTCATCAAATCCAGAGCCAACTTCACACCGCTAGCTCATAAATTCCAAGGCCAACTTCGCATTGCTCGCTTATAAAATCCATGGCCAACTTCACACCGCTCGCTCATAAATCCGATTGCCAACTTAATACCGCTCGCTCATAAATTCTATGGCCAACTTCACACCGCTCGCTTATAAATTCCATGGCCATTTTCACATCGCTCGCTCATAAATTCCATGGCCAACTTCACACCACTCACTCATAAATTCCACGGCCAACTTCACACCGCTCGCTCATAAAATTCATGGACATCTTCGCACCGCTCGCTCATAAATTCCAGAGATAACTGCATAACGCTCGCTCATAAATTTCATAGCTGATGTCGCACAGCTCTCTCATAAATTCAATGGCTAATTTCACACCGCTCGCTCATAAATTCCATGACCAACATCACACCACTAGCTCGTAAATTCCATGGCCAACTTCACACGGCTCGCTCATAAAATCCATAGCCAATTTCACACCGCTCGCTCATAAATTCAATGGTTAATTTCACACCTCTCGCTCATAAATTTCATAGCTAGTTTCGCACAGCTCACTCATAAATTCAATGGCTAATTTCACACCGCTCGCTCATAAATTCCATTGCCAACTTCACACGGCTCGAACGTAAATTCCATGGCTAATTTTATACCGCTCGCTCATAAATTCAATCGTTAATTTTACACCTCTCTCTCATAATTTCCATAGCCAGTTTCGCACAGCTCACTCATAAATTCAATGGCTAATTTCACACCGCTCGCTCATAAATTCCATGGCCAACTTCACACCGCTCGCTCATAAATTCCATGGCCAACATCACACCACTAGCTCATAAAGTCCATGACCAACGTCACACGACTCGAACATAAATTCCATGGCCAACTACACACCGCTCGCTCATAAATTCCATGGCCATCTTCAAACCGCCCGCTCATAAAATCCCTATCCAACTTCACACCGCAAGCTCATAAATTCCATGGCCAACTTCAAACCGCTTGCTCATAAATCCCATGGCCGTCTCCAAACCGCTCGCTGATAAATTCCATGGCCAACTTCAAACCGCTTGCTCATAAATCCCATGGCCGTCTCCAAACCGCTCGCTGATAAATTCCATGGCCAACTTCACACCGCTCGCTCATAAATTCCATGACCAACTTTACACGGCTCGAACATAAATTCCATGGCTAATTTTATACCGCTCGCTCATAAATTCAATCGTTAATTTTACACCTCTCTCTCCTAAATTCCATAGCTAATTTCGCACCGCTCGCTCATAAATTCAAGGGCTAATGTCACACCGCTCGCTCACAAATTCCATGGCCAACTTTCCACCGCTTGCTCATAAATTCCATGGCCGACTTCAAACCGCTCGCTTATAAATTCCATGGCCATCTTCACATCGCTCGCTCATAGAATCCATGACTAACTTCGCACCGCCCGCTCATAAAATCCATGGCCAACTTCGGATCGCACGCCCATAAATTCCATACCCATCTTCGCACCGCTCGCTCATAAAATCCAGGGCCAACTTCACACCGCTAGCTCATAAATTCCAAGGCCAACTTCGCATTGCTCGCTTATAAATTCCATGGCCAACTTCACACCACTCGCTCATAAATTCCACGGCCAACTTCACACCGCTCGCTCATAAAATTCATGGACATCTTCGCACCGCTCGCTCATAAATTCCAGAGATAACTGCACAACGCTCGCTCATAAATTTCATAGCTAATGTCGCACAGCTCACTTATAAATTCAATGGCTAATTTCACACCGCTCGCTCATAAATTCCATGGCCAACATCACACAACTAGCTCATAAATTCCATGGCCAACTTCACAACGCTCGCTCATAAATTCCATGGCCAACTTCACACCGCTCGCTCATAAAATGCATGGCCAACTTAAAACCGCTCGCTCATAAAATCCATAGCCAACTTAAAACCGCTCGCTCATAAAATTCATAGTCAACTTCACACCGCTCGTTCATCAATTCCATAACTATTTTCGCACCGGTCGCTCATAAATTCCATGGGCAACTTCATACCGCTCGCTCAAAAATTCCATAGCTAATTTCGCACCGCTCGCTCATAAATTCAAGGGCTAATTTCACACCGCTCTCTCACAAATTCCATGGCCAACTTTCCACCGCTTGCTCATAAATTCCATGGCCGACTTCAAACCGCTCGCTCATAATTTCCATGGCCAACTTCACACCGCTCGATCATAAATTCGATGGACAACTTCACGAAGCTTGAACATAAATTCCATGGCCAACTTCACACCGCTCGCTTATAAATTCCATGGCCATCTTCACATCGCTCGCTCATAAAATCCATGACCAAGTTCGCACCGCACGCTCATAAAATCCATGGCCAACTTCGGACCGCACGCCCATAAATTCCATACCCAACTTCGCACAGCTCGCTCATAAAATCCAGAGGCAACTTCACACCGCTAGCTCATAAATTCCAAGGCCAACTTCGCATTGCTCGCTTATAAAATCCATGGCCAACTTCACACAGCTCGCTCATAAATTCCATGACCATCTTCAAACCGCCCGCTCATAAAATCCATATCCAACTTCACACCGCAAGCTCATAAATTCCATGGCCAACTTAGTACCGCTCGCTCATAAAATCCATAGTCAACTTCACACCGCTCGTTCATCAATTCCATAGCTAATTTCGCACCGGTCGCTCATAAATTCCATGGGCAACTTCATACCGCTCGCTCATAAATTGAAGGGCTTATTTCACACCGCTCGCTCATAAATGCCATGGCCAACTTCACACCACTCGCTCATAAATTCCATGACCAACTTCACACCACTCGCTCATAAATTCCACGGCCAACTTCACACCGCTCGCTCATAAAATCCATGGACATCTTCGCACCGCTCGCTCATAAATTCCAGAGATAACTGCACAACGCTCGCTCATAAATTTCATAGCTAATGTCGCACAGCTCACTCATAAATTCAATGGCTAATTTCACACCGCTCGCTCATAAATTCCATGGCCAACATCACACCACTAGCTCATAAATTCCATGGCCAACTTCACACGGCCTGCTCATAAATTCAATGGTTAATTTCACACCTCTCGCTCATAAATTCCATAGCTATTTTCGCACAGCTCACTCATAAATTCAATGGCTAATTTCACACCGCTCGCTCATAAATTCCATGGCCAACTTCACACCGCTCAATCATAAAATCCATGGCCAACTTAAAACCGCTCGCTCATAAAATCCATACCCAACTTAAAACCGCTCGCTCATAAAATCCATAGTCAACTTCACAGCGCTCGCACATAAATTTCATAGCTAATGTCGCACAGCTCACTCATAAATTCAATGGCTAATTTCACACCGCTCGCTCATAAATTCCATGGCCAACATCACACCACTAGCTCATAAATTCCATGGCCAACTTCACACGGCTCGCTCATAAAATCCATAGCCAATTTCACACCGCTCGCTCACAAATTCAATGGTTAATTTCACACCTCTCGCTCATAAAGTCCATAGCTACTTTCGCACAGCTCACTCATAACTTCAATAGCTAATTTCACACCGCTCGCTCATAAAGCCATGGCCAACTTCACACCGCTCGCTCATAAAATCCATGGACATCTTCACACCGCTCGCTCATAAATTCAATGGTTAATTTCACACCTCTCGCTCATAAATTCCATAGCTAGTTTCGCAAAGCTCACTCATAAATTCAATGGCTAATTTCACACCTCTCGCTCATAAATTCCATAGATAGTTTCGCAAAGCTCACTCATAAATTCAATGGCTAATTTCACACCGCTCGCTCATAAAATCCATGGACATCTTCGCACCGCTCGCTCATAAATTCCAGAGATAACTGCACAACGCTCGCTCATAAATTTCATAGGTAATGTCGCACAGCTCACTCATAAATTCAATGGCTAATTTCACACCGCTCGCTCATACATTCCATGGCCAACTTCACACCACTCGCTCATAAATTCCATAGCTAACTTCACACCGCTCGCTTATAAATTCCATGGCCATTTTCACATCGCTCGCTCATAAATTCCATGGCCAACTTCACACCACTCGCTCATAAATTCCACGGCCAACTTCACACCGCTCGCTCATAAATTCCATGGCCAACATCACACCACTAGCTCATAAATTCCATGGCCAACTTCACACGGCTCGCTCATAAAATTCATAGACAATTTCACACCGCTCGCTCAGAATTTCCATGACCAACTTAATACCGCTCAGTCATATATTCTATGGCTAATTTTATACCGCTCGCTCATAAATTCCGTGTAAAACTTTACACCGCTCGAACATAAATTCAATAGCTAACTTCACACCGCTTGCTCATAAATTCCATGGCCATCTTCAAACCGCTCGCTCATAATTTCGATGGCCAACTTCACACCTCTCGCTCAT
Source organism: Perithous albicinctus (assembly GCA_964016905.1). Lineage (NCBI taxonomy): Eukaryota > Metazoa > Arthropoda > Insecta > Hymenoptera > Ichneumonidae > Perithous > Perithous albicinctus. The sequence continues at coordinate 3,620,274 of OZ024698.1, read as the reverse complement.
AAAATCCATGGCCAACTTCGCACCGCTCGCTTATAAAATCCAGAGCCAACTTCACACAGCTAGCTCATAAATTCCAAGGCCAACTATGCACTGCGCGCTCATAAATTCCATAGTCTACTTCACACCGCTAGCTCATAAATTCCATGGCCAACTTAGTACCGCTGGCTCATAAAATCCATAGTCAACTTCACACCGCTCGTTCATCAATTCCATAGCTAATTTCGCACCTGTCGCTTATAAAATGCAGAGATAACTTCACAGCGCTCGCTCATAAATTTCATAGCTAATTGTCGCACAGCTCACTCATAAATTTCATAGCTAATTGTCGCACAGCTCACTCATAAATTCAATGGCTAATTTCACACCGCTAGCCCATAAATTCCAAGGCCAACTTCGCATTGCTCGCTCATAAATTCCAGAGCCAACTTCACATCGCTCGCTTATAAATTCCATAGCTAATGTTGCACTGCTCGCTCATAAATTCCATGGCCAAATTCACACGGCTCGCTCATAAAATCCAATTGCAACTTCGCACCGGTCGCTTATAAATTCCAGACTCAACTTCACACCGCTAGCTCATAAACTCCAAGGGCCCACTTCGCACCGCTCGCTCATAAATTCCATGGCTAGTTTCACACCGCTCGCTCATAAATTCCGCGGCCACCTGCACACAGCTCGCTAATAAATTCCACGGACAACTTCACACCGTTCGCTCATAAATTCGATTGCCAACTTAATACCGCTCGCTCATAAATTCTATGGACAACTTCACACCGCTCGCTTATAAATTCCATGGCCATTTTCACATCGCTCGCTCATAAATTCCATGGCCAACTTCACACCACTCGCTCATAAATTCCACGGCCAACTTCACACCGCTCGCTCATAAAATCCATGGACATCTTCACACCGCTCGCTCATAAATTCAATGGTTAATTTCACACCTCTCGCTCATAAATTCCATAGCTAGTTTCGCAAAGCTCACTCATAAATTCAATGGCTAATTTCACACCTCTCGCTCATAAATTCCATAGATAGTTTCGCAAAGCTCACTCATAAATTCAATGGCTAATTTCACACCGCTCGCTCATAAAATCCATGGACATCTTCGCACCGCTCGCTCATAAATTCCAGAGATAACTGCACAACGCTCGCTCATAAATTTCATAGCTAATGTCGCACAGCTCACTCATAAATTCAATGGCTAATTTCACACCGCTCGCTCATACATTCCATGGCCAACTTCACACCACTCGCTCATAAATTCCATAGCTAACTTCACACCGCTCGCTTATAAATTCCATGGCCATTTTCACATCGCTCGCTCATAAATTCCATGGCCAACTTCACACCACTCGCTCATAAATTCCACGGCCAACTTCACACCGCTCGCTCATAAATTCCATGGCCAACATCACACCACTAGCTCATAAATTCCATGGCCAACTTCACACCACTCGCTCATAAATTCCACGGCCAACTTCACACCGCTCGCTCATAAATTCCATGGCCAACTTCACACCACTCGCTCATAAATTCCATGGCCAACTTCACACGGCTCGCTCATAAAATTCATAGACAATTTCACACCGCTCGCTCAGAATTTCCATGACCAACTTAATACCGCTCAGTCATATATTCTATGGCTAATTTTATACCGCTCGCTCATAAATTCCGTGTAAAACTTTACACCGCTCGAACATAAATTCAATAGCTAACTTCACACCGCTTGCTCATAAATTCCATGGCCATCTTCAAACCGCTCGCTCATAATTTCGATGGCCAACTTCACACCTCTCGCTCATAAAATCCATGGCCAACTTCGCACCGCTCGCTTATAAAATCCAGAGCCAACTTCACACAGCTAGCTCATAAATTCCAAGGCCAACTATGCACTGCGCGCTCATAAATTCCATAGTCTACTTCACACCGCTAGCTCATAAATTCCATGGCCAACTTAGTACCGCTGGCTCATAAAATCCATAGTCAACTTCACACCGCTCGTTCATCAATTCCATAGCTAATTTCGCACCTGTCGCTTATAAAATGCAGAGATAACTTCACAGCGCTCGCTCATAAATTTCATAGCTAATTGTCGCACAGCTCACTCATAAATTTCATAGCTAATTGTCGCACAGCTCACTCATAAATTCAATGGCTAATTTCACACCGCTAGCCCATAAATTCCAAGGCCAACTTCGCATTGCTCGCTCATAAATTCCAGAGCCAACTTCACATCGCTCGCTTATAAATTCCATAGCTAATGTTGCACTGCTCGCTCATAAATTCCATGGCCAAATTCACACGGCTCGCTCATAAAATCCATAGCCAATTTCTCACCGCTCGCTCATGCTTTCCATGACCAACTTAATACCGCTCGGTCATATATTCTATGGCTAATTTTATACCGCTCGCTCATAAATTCCATGGCCATCTTCAAACTGCTCGCTCATAATTTCCACGGCCAACTTCACACCGCTCGCTCATAAAATCCATGGGCAACTTCGCACCGCTCGCTCATAAATTCCAAAGCCAACTTCACACCGCTACCTCATAAATTCTAAGGCCAACTATGCACTGCGCGCTCATAAATTCCATAGTCTACTTCGCACCGCTAGCTCATAAATTCCATGGCCAACTTAGTACCGCTCGCTCATAAAATCCATAGTCAACTTCACACCGCTCGTTCGTGAATTCCAGAGATAACTGCACAGCGCTCGCTCATAAATTCCATGGCCAACATCACACCACTAGCTCATAAAGTCCATGACCAACGTCACACGGCTCGAACATAAATTCCATGGCCAACTTCACACCGCTCGCTCATAAATTCCATGGCCATCTTCAAACCGCCCGCTCATAAAATCCCTATCCAACTTCACACCGCAAGCTCATAAATTCCATGGCCAACTTAGTACCGCTCGCTCATAAAATCCATAGTCAACTTCACACCGCTCGTTCATCAATTCCATAGCTAATTTCGCACCGGTCGCTCATAAATTCCATGGGCAACTTCATACCGCTCGCTCATAAATTCAAGGGCTAATTTCACACCGCTCGAACATAAATTCCATGGCCAACTTCAAACCGCTTGCTCATAAATCCCATGGCCGTCTCCAAACCGCTCGCTGATAAATTCCATGGCCAACTTCACACCGCTCGCTCATAAATTCCATGACCAATTTTACACGGCTCGAACATAAATTCCATGGCTAATTTTATACCGCTCGCTCATAAATTCAATCGTTAATTTTACACCTCTCTCTCCTAAATTCCATAGCTAGTTTCGCACAGCTCACTCATAAATTCAATGGCTAATTTCACACCGCTCGCACATAAATTCCATGGCCAACTTCACACCGCTCGCTCATAAAATCCATAGCCAACTTAAAACCGCTCGCTCGTAAAATCCATAGTCAACTTCACACCGCTCGTTCATCAATTCCATAACTATTTTCGCACCGGTCGCTCATAAATTCCATGGGCAACTTCATACCGCTCGCTCAAAAATTCCATAGCTAATTTCGCACCGCTCGCTCATAAATTCAAGGGCTAATGTCACACCGCTCGCTCACAAATTCCATGGCCAACTTTCCACCGCTCGCTCATAAATTCCATGGCCAACATCACACCACTAGCTCATAAAGTCCATGACCAACGTCACACGGCTCGAACATAAATTCCATGGCCAACTTCACACCGCTCGATCATAAATTCCATGGCCATCTTCAAACCGCCCGCTCATAAAATCCCTATCCAACTTCACACCGCAAGCTCATAAATTCCATGGCCAACTTAGTACCGCTCGCTCATAAAATCCATAGTCAACTTCACACCACTCGTTCATCAATTCCATAGCTAATTTCGCACCGGTCGCTCATAAATTCCATGGGCAACTTCATACCGGTCGCTCATAAATTCCATGGGCAACTTCATACCGCTCGCTCATAAATTCAAGGGCTAATTTCACACCGCTCGAACATAAATTCCATGGCCAACTTCAAACCGCTTGCTCATAAATCCCATGGCCGTCTCCAAACCGCTCGCTGATAAATTCCATGGCCAACTTCACACCGCTCGCTCATAAATTCCATGACCAACTTTACACGGCTCGAACATAAATTCCATGGATAATTTTATACCGCTCGCTCATAAATTCAATCGTTAATTTTACACCTCTCTCTCCTAAATTCCATAGCTAGTTTCGCACAGCTCACTCATAAATTCCATGGCCATCTCCAAACCGCTCGCTGATAATTTCCATGGCCAACTTCACACCGCTCGCTCATAAATTCCATGACCAACTTTACACGGCTCGAACATAAATTCCATGGCTAATTTTATACCGCTCGCTCATAAATTCAATCGTTAATTTTACACCTCTCTCTCCAAAATTCCATAGCTAATTTCGCACCGCTCGCTCATAAATTCAAGGGCTAATGTCACACCGCTCGCTCACAAATTCCATGGCCAACTTTCCACCGCTTGCTCATAAATTCCATGGCCGACTTCAAACCGCTCGCTTATAAATTCCATGGCCATCTTCACATCGCTCGCTCATAAAATCCATGACCAACTTCGCACCGCCCGCTCATAAAATCCATGGCCAACTTCGGACCGCACGCCCATAAATTCCATACCCATCTTCGCACCGCTCGCTCATAAAATCCAGGGCCAACTTCACACCGCTAGCTCATAAATTCCAAGGCCAACTTCGCATTGCTCGCTTATAAATTCCATGGCCAACTTCACACCACTCGCTCATAAATTCCACGGCCAACTTCACACCGCTCGCTCATAAAATCCATGGACATCTTCGCACCGCTCGCTCATAAATTCCAGAGATAACTGCACAACGCTCGCTCATAAATTTCATAGCTAATGTCGCACAGCTCACTCATAAATTCAATGGCTAATTTCACACCGCTCGATCATAAATTCCATGGCCAACATCACACCACTAGCTCATAAATTCCATGGCCAACTTCACAACGCTCGCTCATAAATTCCATGGCCAACTTCATACCGCTCGCTCAAAAATTCCATAGCTAATTTCGCACCGCTCGCTCATAAATTCAAGGGCTAATTTCACACCGCTCTCTCACAAATTCCATGGCCAACTTTCCACCGCTTGCTCATAAATTCCATGGCCGACTTCAAACCGCTCGCTCATAATTTCCATGTCCAACTTCACACCGCTCGATCATAAATTCGATGGACAACTTCACGAAGCTTGAACATAAATTCCATGGCCAACTTCACACCGCTCGCTCATTAATTCGATGGACAACTTCACGAAGCTTGAACATAAATTCCATAGTCAACTACACACCGCTCGTTCATCAATTCCATAGCTAATTTCGCACCGGTCGCTCATAAATTCCATGGGCAACTTCATACCGCTCGCTCATAAATTCAAGGGCTAATTTCACACCGCTCGCTCATAAATGCCATGGCCAACTTCACACCACTCGCTCATAAATTCCATGGCCAACTTCACACCACTCGCTCATAAATTCCACGGCCAACTTAACACCGCTCGCTCATAAAATCCATGGACATCTTCGCACCGCTCGCTCATAAATTCCATAGCTAATTTCGCACCGGTCGCTCATAAATTCAATGGCTAATTTCACACCGCTCGTTCATGAATTCCATGGCTAATTTCACAAGGTTCGCTCATAAATTCCATGGCCAACTTCACACCGCCCGCTCATAAATTCCATGGTTAACTTCGAACCGCTCGCTCATAAATTCCATCGCCAATTTCTCACCGCTCGCTCATAATTTCCATGACCAACTTAATACAGCTCGCTCATATATTCTATGGCTAATTTTATACTGCTCGCTCATAAATTCCGTGATCAACTTTACACCGCTCGAACATAAATTCAATAGCCAACTTCGCACCGCTCGCTCATAAATTCCATGGCTAGATTCACACCGCTCGCTCATAAATTCCGCGGCCACCTGCACACAGCTCGCTAATAAATTCCACGGACAACTTCACACCGTTCGCTCATAAATTCGATTGCCAACTTAATACCGCTCGCTCATAAATTCTATGGACAACTTCACACCGCTCGCTTATAAATTCCATGGCCATTTTCACATCGCTCGCTCATAAATTCCATGGCCAACTTCACACCACTCGCTCATAAATTCCACGGCCAACATCACACCGCTCGCTCATAAAATCCATGGACATCTTCTCACCGCTCGCTCATAAATTCAATGGTTAATTTCACACCTCTCGCTCATAAATTCCATAGCTAGTTTCGCAAAGCTCACTCATAAATTCAATGGCTAATTTCACACCTCTCGCTCATAAATTCCATAGCTAGTTTCGCAAAGCTCACTCATAAATTCAATGGCTAATTTCACACCGCTCGCTCATAAATTCCATGGACAACTTCACACCACTCGCTCATAAATTCCATAGCCAACTTCGCACCGCTCGCTCGTAAATTCCATGGCCAACTTCACACGGTTCGCTCATAAATTCCATGACCAACTTAATACCGCTCGCTCATATATTCTATGGCTAATTTTATACCGCTCGCTCATAAATTCCATGACCAACTTCACACCACTCGCTCATAAATTCCACGGCCAACTTCACACCGCTCGCTAATAAAATCCATGGACATCTTCGCACCGCTCGCTCATAAAATCCCTATCCAACTTCACACCGCAAGCTCATAAATTCCATGGCCAACTTAGTACCGCTCGCTCATAAAATCCATAGTCAACTTCACACCACTCGTTCATCAATTCCATAGCTAATTTCGCACCGGTCGCTTATAAATTCCATGGGCAACTTCATACCGCTCGCTCATAAATTCAAGGGCTAATTTCACACCGCTCGAACATAAATTCCATGGCCAACTTCAAACCGCTTGCTCATAAATCCCATGGCCGTCTCCAAACCGCTCGCTGATAAATTCCATGGCCAACTTCACACCGCTCGCTCATAAATTCCATGACCAACTTTACACGGCTCGAACATAAATTCCATGGCTAATTTTATACCGCTCGCTCATAAATTCAATCGTTAATTTTACACCTCTCTCACCTAAATTCCATAGCTAATTTCGCACCGCTCGCTCATAAATTCAAGGGCTAATGTCACACCGCTCGCTCACAAATTCCATGGCCAACTTTCCACCGCTTGCTCATAAATTCCATGGCCGACTTCAAACCGCTCGCTTATAAATTCCATGGCCATCTTCACATCGCTCGCTCATAAAATCCATGACCAACTTCGCACCGCCCGCTCATAAAATCCATGGCCAACTTCGGACCGCACGCCCATAAATTCCGTACCCATCTTCGCACCGCTCGCTCATAAAATCCAGGGCCAACTTCACACCGCTAGCTCATAAATTCCAAGGCCAACTTCGCACCGCTCGCTCATAAATTCCAAAGCCAACTTCACACCGCTACCTCATAAATTCTAAGGCCAACTATGCACTGCGCGCTCATAAATTCCATAGTCTACTTCGCACCGCTAGCTCATAAATTCCATGGCCAACTTAGTACCGCTCGCTCATAAAATCCATAGTCAACTTCACACCGCTCGTTCGTGAATTCCAGAGATAACTGCACAGCGCTCGCTCATAAATTTCATAGCTAATGTCGCACAGCTCACTCATAAATTCAATGGCTAATTTCACACCGCTCGCTCATAAATTCCATGACCAACTTCACACCACTCGCTCATAAATTCCACGGCCAACTTCACACCGCTCGCTCATAAAATCCATGGACATCTTCGCACCGCTCGCTCATAAATTCCAGAGATAACTGCACAACGCTCGCTCATAAATTTCATAGCTAATGTCGCACAGCTCACTCATAAATTCAATGGCTAATTTCACACCGCTCGCTCATAAATTCCATGGCCAACATCACACCACTAGCTCATAAATTCCATGGCCAACTTCACATGGCTCGCTCATAAATTCAATGGTTAATTTCACACCTCTCGCTCATAAATTCCATAGCTAGTTTCGCACAGCTCACTCATAAATTCAATGGCTAATTTCACACCGCTCGCTCATACATTCCATGGCCAACTTCACACCACTCGCTCATAAATTCCATAGCTAACTTCGCACCGCTCGCTCGTAAATTCCATGGCCACCTTCACACGGTTCGCTCATAAATTCCATGACCAACTTAATACCGCTCGCTCATATATTCTATGGCTAATTTTATACCGCTCGCTCATAAATTCCATGACCAACTTTACACCGCTCGAACATAAATTCCATGGCCAACTTCACACCGCTCGCTCATAAATTCCATGGCCATCTTCAAACCGCCCGCTCATAAAATCCCTATCCAACTTCACACCGCAAGCTCATAAATTCCATGGCCAACTTAGTACCGCTCGCTCATAAAATCCATAGTCAACTTCACACCACTCGTTCATCAATTCCATAGCTAATTTCGCACCGGTCGCTCATAAATTCCATGGGCAACTTCATACCGCTCGCTCATAAATTCAAGGGCTAATTTCACACCGCTCGAACATAAATTCCATGGCCAACTTCAAACCGCTTGCTCATAAATCCCATGGCCGTCTCCAAACCGCTCGCTGATAAATTCCATGGCCAACTTCACACCGCTCGCTCATAAATTCCATGACCAACTTTACACGGCTCGAACATAAATTCCATGGCTAATTTTATACCGCTCGCTCATAAATTCAATCGTTAATTTTACACCTCTCTCTCCTAAATTCCATAGCTAATTTCGCACCGCTCGCTCATAAATTCAAGGGCTAATGTCACACCGCTCGCTCACAAATTCCATGGCCAACTTTCCACCGCTTGCTCATAAATTCCATGGCCGACTTCAAACCGCTCGCTTATAAATTCCATGGCCATCTTCACATCGCTCGCTCATAGAATCCATGACTAACTTCGCACCGCCCGCTCATAAAATCCATGGCCAACTTCGGATCGCACGCCCATAAATTCCATACCCATCTTCGCACCGCTCGCTCATAAAATCCAGGGCCAACTTCACACCGCTAGCTCATAAATTCCAAGGCCAACTTCGCATTGCTCGCTTATAAATTCCATGGCCAACTTCACACCACTCGCTCATAAATTCCACGGCCAACTTCACACCGCTCGCTCATAAAATTCATGGACATCTTCGCACCGCTCGCTCATAAATTCCAGAGATAACTGCACAACGCTCGCTCATAAATTTCATAGCTAATGTCGCACAGCTCACTTATAAATTCAATGGCTAATTTCACACCGCTCGCTCATAAATTCCATGGCCAACATCACACCACTAGCTCATAAATTCCATGGCCAACTTCACAACGCTCGCTCATAAATTCCATGGCCAACTTCACACCGCTCGCTCATAAAATGCATGGCCAACTTAAAACCGCTCGCTCATAAAATCCATAGCCAACTTAAAACCGCTCGCTCATAAAATTCATAGTCAACTTCACACCGCTCGTTCATCAATTCCATAACTATTTTCGCACCGGTCGCTCATAAATTCCATGGGCAACTTCATACCGCTCGCTCAAAAATTCCATAGCTAATTTCGCACCGCTTGCTCATAAATTCCATGGCCGACTTCAAACCGCTCGCTCATAATTTCCATGGCCAACTTCACACCGCTCGATCATAAATTCGATGGACAACTTCACGAAGCTTGAACATAAATTCCATGGCCAACTTCACACCGCTCGCTTATAAATTCCATGGCCATCTTCACATCGCTCGCTCATAAAATCCATGACCAAGTTCGCACCGCACGCTCATAAAATCCATGGCCAACTTCGGACCGCACGCCCATAAATTCCATACCCAACTTCGCACAGCTCGCTCATAAAATCCAGAGGCAACTTCACACCGCTAGCTCATAAATTCCAAGGCCAACTTCGCATTGCTCGCTTATAAAATCCATGGCCAACTTCACACAGCTCGCTCATAAATTCCATGACCATCTTCAAACCGCCCGCTCATAAAATCCATATCCAACTTCACACCGCAAGCTCATAAATTCCATGGCCAACTTAGTACCGCTCGCTCATAAAATCCATAGTCAACTTCACACCGCTCGTTCATCAATTCCATAGCTAATTTCGCACCGGTCGCTCATAAATTCCATGGGCAACTTCATACCGCTCGCTCATAAATTGAAGGGCTTATTTCACACCGCTCGCTCATAAATGCCATGGCCAACTTCACACCACTCGCTCATAAATTCCATGACCAACTTCACACCACTCGCTCATAAATTCCACGGCCAACTTCACACCGCTCGCTCATAAAATCCATGGACATCTTCGCACCGCTCGCTGATAAATTCCAGAGATAACTGCACAACGCTCGCTCATAAATTTCATAGCTAATGTCGCACAGCTCACTCATAAATTCAATGGCTAATTTCACACCGCTCGCTCATAAATTCCATGGCCAACATCACACCACTAGCTCATAAATTCCATGGCCAACTTCACACGGCCTGCTCATAAATTCAATGGTTAATTTCACACCTCTCGCTCATAAATTCCATAGCTATTTTCGCACAGCTCACTCATAAATTCAATGGCTAATTTCACACCGCTCGCTCATAAATTCCATGGCCAACTTCACACCGCTCAATCATAAAATCCATGGCCAACTTAAAACCGCTCGCTCATAAAATCCATACCCAACTTAAAACCGCTCGCTCATAAAATCCATAGTCAACTTCACAGCGCTCGCACATAAATTTCATAGCTAATGTCGCACAGCTCACTCATAAATTCAATGGCTAATTTCACACCGCTCGCTCATAAATTCCATGGCCAACATCACACCACTAGCTCATAAATTCCATGGCCAACTTCACACGGCTCGCTCATAAAATCCATAGCCAATTTCACACCGCTCGCTCACAAATTCAATGGTTAATTTCACACCTCTCGCTCATAAAGTCCATAGCTAGTTTCGCACAGCTCACTCATAACTTCAATAGCTAATTTCACACCGCTCGCTCATAAAGCCATGGCCAACTTCACACCACTCGCTCATAAATTCCATGGCCAACTTCACACGGCTCGCTCATAATATTCATAGACAATTTCACACCGCTCGCTCAGAATTTCTATGACCAACTTAATACCGCTCGGTCATATATTCTATGGCTAATTTTATACCGCTCACTCATAAATTCCGTGAAAAACTTTACACCGCTCGAACATAAATTCAATAGCTAACTTCACACCGCTTGCTCATAAATTCCATGGCCATCTTCAAACCGCTCGCTCATAATTTCGATGGCCAACTTCACACCTCTCGCTCATAAAATCCATGGCCAACTTCGCACCGCTCGCTTATAAATTCAAGGGCTAATTTCACACCGCTCGCTCTCAAATTCCATGGCCAACATTCCACCGCTTGCTCATAAATTCCTTGGCCGACTTCAAACCGCTCGCTCATAATTTCCGTGGCCAACTTCACACCGCTCGCTCATAAATTCGATGGACAACTTCACGAAGCTTGAACATAAATTCCATGGCCAACTTCACACCGCTCGCTTATAAATTCCATGGCCATCTTCACATCGCTCGCTCATAAAATCCATGACCAACTTCGCACCGCACGCTCATAAAATCCATGGCCAACTTCGGACCGCACGCCCATAAATTCCATACCCAACTTCGCACCGCTCGCTCATAAAATCCAGAGCCAACTTCACACCGCTAGCTCATAAATTCCAAGGCCAACTTCGCATTGCTCGCTTATAAAATCCATGGCCAACTTCACACAGCTCGCTCATAAATTCCATGACCATCTTCAAACCGCCCGCTCATAAAATCCATATCCAACTTCACACCGCAAGCTCATAAATTCCATGGCCAACTTTGTACCGCTCGCTGATAAAATCCATAGTCAACTTCACACCGCTCGTTCATCAATTCCATAGCTAATTTCGCACCGGTCGCTCATAAATTCCATGGGCAACTTCATACCGCTCGCTCATAAATTGAAGGGCTTATTTCACACCGCTCGCTCATAAATGCCATGGCCAACTTCACACCACTCGCTCATAAATTCCATGACCAACTTCACACCACTCGTTCATAAATTCCACGGCCAACTTCGCACCGCTCGCTCATAAAATCCATGGACATCTTCGCACCGCTCGCTCATAAATCCGATTGATAACTTAGTACCGCTCGCTCATAAAATTCATAGTCAACTTCACACCGCTCGTTCATCAATTCCATAGCTAATTTCGCACCGGTCGCTCATAAATTCCATGGGCAACTTCATACCGCTCGCTCATAAATTCAAGGGCTAATTTCACACCGCTCGCTCATAAATGCCATGGCCAACTTCACACCACTCGCTCATAAATTCCATGGCCAACTTCACACCACTCGCTCATAAATTCCACGGCCAACTTAACACCGCTCGCTCATAAAATCCATGGACATCTTCGCACCGCTCGCTCATAAATTCCATAGCTAATTTCGCACCGGTCGCTCATAAATTCAATGGCTAATTTCACACCGCTCGTTCATGAATTCCATGGCTAATTTCACAAGGTTCGCTCATAAATTCCATGGCCAACTTCACACCACCCGCTCATAAATTCCATGGTTAACTTCGAACCGCTCGCTCATAAATTACATCGCCAATTTCTCACCGCTCGCTCATAATTTCCATGACCAACTTAATACAGCTCGCTCATATATTCTATGGCTAATTTTATACTGCTCGCTCATAAATTCCGTGATCAACTTTACACCGCTCGAACATAAATTCAATAGCCAACTTCACACAGCTCGCTCATAAATTCCATGGCCATCTTCAAACCGCTAGCTCATATTTTCCACGGCCATCTTCACACCGCTCGCTCATAAAATCCAATTGCAACTTCGCACCGGTCGCTTATAAATTCCAGACTCAACTTCACACCGCTAGCTCATAAACTCCAAGGGCCCACTTCGCACCGCTCGCTCATAAATTCCATGGCTAGTTTCACACCGCTCGCTCATAAATTCCGCGGCCACCTGCACACAGCTCGCTAATAAATTCCACGGACAACTTCACACCGTTCGCTCATAAATTCGATTGCCAACTTAATACCGCTCGCTCATAAATTCTATGGACAACTTCACACCGCTCGCTTATAAATTCCATGGCCATTTTCACATCGCTCGCTCATAAATTCCATGGCCAACTTCACACCACTCGCTCATAAATTCCACGGCCAACTTCACACCGCTCGCTCATAAAATCCATGGACATCTTCACACCGCTCGCTCATAAATTCAATGGTTAATTTCACACCTCTCGCTCATAAATTCCATAGCTAGTTTCGCAAAGCTCACTCATAAATTCAATGGCTAATTTCACACCTCTCGCTCATAAATTCCATAGATAGTTTCGCAAAGCTCACTCATAAATTCAATGGCTAATTTCACACCGCTCGCTCATAAAATCCATGGACATCTTCGCACCGCTCGCTCATAAATTCCAGAGATAACTGCACAACGCTCGCTCATAAATTTCATAGCTAATGTCGCACAGCTCACTCATAAATTCAATGGCTAATTTCACACCGCTCGCTCATACATTCCATGGCCAACTTCACACCACTCGCTCATAAATTCCATAGCTAACTTCACACCGCTCGCTTATAAATTCCATGGCCATTTTCACATCGCTCGCTCATAAATTCCATGGCCAACTTCACACCACTCGCTCATAAATTCCACGGCCAACTTCACACCGCTCGCTCATAAATTCCATGGCCAACATCACACCACTAGCTCATAAATTCCATGGCCAACTTCACACCACTCGCTCATAAATTCCACGGCCAACTTCACACCGCTCGCTCATAAATTCCATGGCCAACTTCACACCACTCGCTCATAAATTCCATGGCCAACTTCACACGGCTCGCTCATAAAATTCATAGACAATTTCACACCGCTCGCTCAGAATTTCCATGACCAACTTAATACCGCTCAGTCATATATTCTATGGCTAATTTTATACCGCTCGCTCATAAATTCCGTGTAAAACTTTACACCGCTCGAACATAAATTCAATAGCTAACTTCACACCGCTTGCTCATAAATTCCATGGCCATCTTCAAACCGCTCGCTCATAATTTCGATGGCCAACTTCACACCTCTCGCTCATAAAATCCATGGCCAACTTCGCACCGCTCGCTTATAAAATCCAGAGCCAACTTCACACAGCTAGCTCATAAAGTCCAAGGCCAACTATGCACTGCGCGCTCATAAATTCCATAGTCTACTTCACACCGCTAGCTCATAAATTCCATGGCCAACTTAGTACCGCTGGCTCATAAAATCCATAGTCAACTTCACACCGCTCGTTCATCAATTCCATAGCTAATTTCGCACCTGTCGCTTATAAAATGCAGAGATAACTTCACAGCGCTCGCTCATAAATTTCATAGCTAATTGTCGCACAGCTCACTCATAAATTTCATAGCTAATTGTCGCACAGCTCACTCATAAATTCAATGGCTAATTTCACACCGCTAGCCCATAAATTCCAAGGCCAACTTCGCATTGCTCGCTCATAAATTCCAGAGCCAACTTCACATCGCTCGCTTATAAATTCCATAGCTAATGTTGCACTGCTCGCTCATAAATTCCATGGCCAAATTCACACGGCTCGCTCATAAAATCCAATTGCAACTTCGCACCGGTCGCTTATAAATTCCAGACTCAACTTCACACCGCTAGCTCATAAACTCCAAGGGCCCACTTCGCACCGCTCGCTCATAAATTCCATGGCTAGTTTCACACCGCTCGCTCATAAATTCCGCGGCCACCTGCACACAGCTCGCTAATAAATTCCACGGACAACTTCACACCGTTCGCTCATAAATTCGATTGCCAACTTAATACCGCTCGCTCATAAATTCTATGGACAACTTCACACCGCTCGCTTATAAATTCCATGGCCATTTTCACATCGCTCGCTCATAAATTCCATGGCCAACTTCACACCACTCGCTCATAAATTCCACGGCCAACTTCACACCGCTCGCTCATAAAATCCATGGACATCTTCACACCGCTCGCTCATAAATTCAATGGTTAATTTCACACCTCTCGCTCATAAATTCCATAGCTAGTTTCGCAAAGCTCACTCATAAATTCAATGGCTAATTTCACACCTCTCGCTCATAAATTCCATAGATAGTTTCGCAAAGCTCACTCATAAATTCAATGGCTAATTTCACACCGCTCGCTCATAAAATCCATGGACATCTTCGCACCGCTCGCTCATAAATTCCAGAGATAACTGCACAACGCTCGCTCATAAATTTCATAGCTAATGTCGCACAGCTCACTCATAAATTCAATGGCTAATTTCACACCGCTCGCTCATACATTCCATGGCCAACTTCACACCACTCGCTCATAAATTCCATAGCTAACTTCACACCGCTCGCTTATAAATTCCATGGCCATTTTCACATCGCTCGCTCATAAATTCCATGGCCAACTTCACACCACTCGCTCATAAATTCCACGGCCAACTTCACACCGCTCGCTCATAAATTCCATGGCCAACATCACACCACTAGCTCATAAATTCCATGGCCAACTTCACACCACTCGCTCATAAATTCCACGGCCAACTTCACACCGCTCGCTCATAAATTCCATGGCCAACTTCACACCACTCGCTCATAAATTCCATGGCCAACTTCACACGGCTCGCTCATAAAATTCATAGACAATTTCACACCGCTCGCTCAGAATTTCCATGACCAACTTAATACCGCTCAGTCATATATTCTATGGCTAATTTTATACCGCTCGCTCATAAATTCCGTGTAAAACTTTACACCGCTCGAACATAAATTCAATAGCTAACTTCACACCGCTTGCTCATAAATTCCATGGCCATCTTCAAACCGCTCGCTCATAATTTCGATGGCCAACTTCACACCTCTCGCTCATAAAATCCATGGCCAACTTCGCACCGCTCGCTTATAAAATCCAGAGCCAACTTCACACAGCTAGCTCATAAATTCCAAGGCCAACTATGCACTGCGCGCTCATAAATTCCATAGTCTACTTCACACCGCTAGCTCATAAATTCCATGGCCAACTTAGTACCGCTGGCTCATAAAATCCATAGTCAACTTCACACCGCTCGTTCATCAATTCCATAGCTAATTTCGCACCTGTCGCTTATAAAATGCAGAGATAACTTCACAGCGCTCGCTCATAAATTTCATAGCTAATTGTCGCACAGCTCACTCATAAATTTCATAGCTAATTGTCGCACAGCTCACTCATAAATTCAATGGCTAATTTCACACCGCTAGCCCATAAATTCCAAGGCCAACTTCGCATTGCTCGCTCATAAATTCCAGAGCCAACTTCACATCGCTCGCTTATAAATTCCATAGCTAATGTTGCACTGCTCGCTCATAAATTCCATGGCCAAATTCACACGGCTCGCTCATAAAATCCATAGCCAATTTCTCACCGCTCGCTCATGCTTTCCATGACCAACTTAATACCGCTCGGTCATATATTCTATGGCTAATTTTATACCGCTCGCTCATAAATTCCATGGCCATCTTCAAACTGCTCGCTCATAATTTCCACGGCCAACTTCACACCGCTCGCTCATAAAAT
Organism: Perithous albicinctus; assembly: GCA_964016905.1. Classification (NCBI taxonomy): domain Eukaryota; kingdom Metazoa; phylum Arthropoda; class Insecta; order Hymenoptera; family Ichneumonidae; genus Perithous; species Perithous albicinctus. The sequence goes on along the minus strand of OZ024698.1, from coordinate 3,603,599 downwards.
CCATGGGCAACTTCGCACCGCTCGCTCATAAATTCCAAAGCCAACTTCACACCGCTAACTCATAAATTCTAAGGCCAACTATGCACTGCGCGCTCATAAATTCCATAGTCTACTTCGCACCGCTAGCTCATAAATTCCATGGCCAACTTAGTACCGCTCGCTCATAAAATCCATAGTCAACTTCACACCGCTCGTTCGTGAATTCCAGAGATAACTGCACAGCGCTCGCTCATAAATTCCATGGCCAACATCACACCTCTAGCTCATAAAGTCCATGACCAACGTCACACGGCTCGAACATAAATTCCATGGCCAACTTCACACCGCTCGCTCATAAATTCCATGGCCATCTTCAAACCGCCCGCTCATAAAATCCCTATCCAACTTCACACCGCAAGCTCATAAATTCCATGGCCAACTTAGTACCGCTCGCTCATAAAATCCATAGTCAACTTCACACCGCTCGTTCATCAATTCCATAGCTAATTTCGCACCGGTCGCTCATAAATTCCATGGGCAACTTCATACCGCTCGCTCATAAATTCAAGGGCTAATTTCACACCGCTCGAACATAAATTCCATGGCCAACTTCAAACCGCTTGCTCATAAATCCCATGGCCGTCTCCAAACCGCTCGCTGATAAATTCCATGGCCAACTTCACACCGCTCGCTCATAAATTCCATGACCAATTTTACACGGCTCGAACATAAATTCCATGGCTAATTTTATACCGCTCGCTCATAAATTCAATCGTTAATTTTACACCTCTCTCTCCTAAATTCCATAGCTAGTTTCGCACAGCTCACTCATAAATTCAATGGCTAATTTCACACCGCTCGCACATAAATTCCATGGCCAACTTCACACCGCTCGCTCATAAAATCCATAGCCAACTTAAAACCGCTCGCTCGTAAAATCCATAGTCAACTTCACACCGCTCGTTCATCAATTCCATAACTATTTTCGCACCGGTCGCTCATAAATTCCATGGGCAACTTCATACCGCTCGCTCAAAAATTCCATAGCTAATTTCGCACCGCTCGCTCATAAATTCAAGGGCTAATGTCACACCGCTCGCTCACAAATTCCATGGCCAACTTTCCACCGCTCGCTCATAAATTCCATGGCCAACATCACACCACTAGCTCATAAAGTCCATGACCAACGTCACACGGCTCGAACATAAATTCCATGGCCAACTTCACACCGCTCGATCATAAATTCCATGGCCATCTTCAAACCGCCCGCTCATAAAATCCCTATCCAACTTCACACCGCAAGCTCATAAATTCCATGGCCAACTTAGTACCGCTCGCTCATAAAATCCATAGTCAACTTCACACCACTCGTTCATCAATTCCATAGCTAATTTCGCACCGGTCGCTCATAAATTCCATGGGCAACTTCATACCGCTCGCTCATAAATTCAAGGGCTAATTTCACACCGCTCGAACATAAATTCCATGGCCAACTTCAAACCGCTTGCTCATAAATCCCATGGCCGTCTCCAAACCGCTCGCTGATAAATTCCATGGCCAACTTCACACCGCTCGCTCATAAATTCCATGACCAACTTTACACGGCTCGAACATAAATTCCATGGATAATTTTATACCGCTCGCTCATAAATTCAATCGTTAATTTTACACCTCTCTCTCCTAAATTCCATAGCTAGTTTCGCACAGCTCACTCATAAATTCCATGGCCATCTCCAAACCGCTCGCTGATAAATTCCATGGCCAACTTCACACCGCTCGCTCATAAATTCCATGACCAACTTTACACGGCTCGAACATAAATTCCATGGCTAATTTTATACCGCTCGCTCATAAATTCAATCGTTAATTTTACACCTCTCTCTCCAAAATTCCATAGCTAATTTCGCACCGCTCGCTCATAAATTCAAGGGCTAATGTCACACCGCTCGCTCACAAATTCCATGGCCAACTTTCCACCGCTTGCTCATAAATTCCATGGCCGACTTCAAACCGCTCGCTTATAAATTCCATGGCCATCTTCACATCGCTCGCTCATAAAATCCATGACCAACTTCGCACCGCCCGCTCATAAAATCCATGGCCAACTTCGGACCGCACGCCCATAAATTCCATACCCATCTTCGCACCGCTCGCTCATAAAATCCAGGGCCAACTTCACACCGCTAGCTCATAAATTCCAAGGCCAACTTCGCATTGCTCGCTTATAAATTCCATGGCCAACTTCACACCACTCGCTCATAAATTCCACGGCCAACTTCACACCGCTCGCTCATAAAATCCATGGACATCTTCGCACCGCTCGCTCATAAATTCCAGAGATAACTGCACAACGCTCGCTCATAAATTTCATAGCTAATGTCGCACAGCTCACTCATAAATTCAATGGCTAATTTCACACCGCTCGCTCATAAATTCCATGGCCAACATCACACCACTAGCTCATAAATTCCATGGCCAACTTCACAACGCTCGCTCATAAATTCCATGGCCAACTTCACACCGCTCGCTCATAAAATGCATGGCCAACTTAAAACCGCTCGCTCATAAAATCCATAGCCAACTTAAAACCGCTCGCTCATAAAATTCATAGTCAACTTCACACCGCTCGTTCATCAATTCCATAACTATTTTCGCACCGGTCGCTCATAAATTCCATGGGCAACTTCATACCGCTCGCTCAAAAATTCCATAGCTAATTTCGCACCGCTCGCTCATAAATTCAAGGGCTAATTTCACACCGCTCTCTCACAAATTCCATGGCCAACTTTCCACCGCTTGCTCATAAATTCCATGGCCGACTTCAAACCGCTCGCTCATAATTTCCATGTCCAACTTCACACCGCTCGATCATAAATTCGATGGACAACTTCACGAAGCTTGAACATAAATTCCATGGCCAACTTCACACCGCTCGCTCATTAATTCGATGGACAACTTCACGAAGCTTGAACATAAATTCCATAGTCAACTTCACACCGCTCGTTCATCAATTCCATAGCTAATTTCGCACCGGTCGCTCATAAATTCCATGGGCAACTTCAAACCGCTCGCTCATAAATTCAAGGGCTAATTTCACACCGCTCGCTCATAAATGCCATGGCCAACTTCACACCACTCGCTCATAAATTCCATGGCCAACTTCACACCACTCGCTCATAAATTCCACGGCCAACTTAACACCGCTCGCTCATAAAATCCATGGACATCTTCGCACCGCTCGCTCATAAATTCCATAGCTAATTTCGCACCGGTCGCTCATAAATTCAATGGCTAATTTCACACCGCTCGTTCATGAATTCCATGGCTAATTTCACAAGGTTCGCTCATAAATTCCATGGCCAACTTCACACCGCCCGCTCATAAATTCCATGGTTAACTTCGAACCGCTCGCTCATAAATTCCATCGCCAATTTCTCACCGCTCGCTCATAATTTCCATGACCAACTTAATACAGCTCGCTCATATATTCTATGGCTAATTTTATACTGCTCGCTCATAAATTCCGTGATCAACTTTACACCGCTCGAACATAAATTCAATAGCCAACTTCGCACCGCTCGCTCATAAATTCCATGGCTAGTTTCACACCGCTCGCTCATAAATTCCGCGGCCACCTGCACACAGCTCGCTAATAAATTCCACGGACAACTTCACACCGTTCGCTCATAAATTCGATTGCCAACTTAATACCGCTCGCTCATAAATTCTATGGACAACTTCACACCGCTCGCTTATAAATTCCATGGCCATTTTCACATCGCTCGCTCATAAATTCCATGGCCAACTTCACACCACTCGCTCATAAATTCCACGGCCAACATCACACCGCTCGCTCATAAAATCCATGGACATCTTCACACCGCTCGCTCATAAATTCAATGGTTAATTTCACACCTCTCGCTCATAAATTCCATAGCTAGTTTCGCAAAGCTCACTCATAAATTCAATGGCTAATTTCACACCTCTCGCTCATAAATTCCATAGCTAGTTTCGCAAAGCTCACTCATAAATTCAATGGCTAATTTCACACCGCTCGCTCATAAATTCCATGGCCAACTTCACACCACTCGCTCATAAATTCCATAGCCAACTTCGCACCGCTCGCTCGTAAATTCCATGGCCAACTTCACACGGTTCGCTCATAAATTCCATGACCAACTTAATACCGCTCGCTCATATATTCTATGGCTAATTTTATACCGCTCGCTCATAAATTCCATGACCAACTTCACACCACTCGCTCATAAATTACACGGCCAACTTCACACCGCTCGCTAATAAAATCCATGGACATCTTCGCACCGCTCGCTCATAAAATCCCTATCCAACTTCACACCGCAAGCTCATAAATTCCATGGCCAACTTAGTACCGCTCGCTCATAAAATCCATAGTCAACTTCACACCACTCGTTCATCAATTCCATAGCTAATTTCGCACCGGTCGCTTATAAATTCCATGGGCAACTTCATACCGCTCGCTCATAAATTCAAGGGCTAATTTCACACCGCTCGAACATAAATTCCATGGCCAACTTCAAACCGCTTGCTCATAAATCCCATGGCCGTCTCCAAACCGCTCGCTGATAAATTCCATGGCCAACTTCACACCGCTCGCTCATAAATTCCATGACCAACTTTACACGGCTCGAACATAAATTCCATGGCTAATTTTATACCGCTCGCTCATAAATTCAATCGTTAATTTTACACCTCTCTCTCCTAAATTCCATAGCTAATTTCGAACCGCTCGCTCATAAATTCAAGGGCTAATGTCACACCGCTCGCTCACAAATTCCATGGCCAACTTTCCACCGCTTGCTCATAAATTCCATGGCCGACTTCAAACCGCTCGCTTATAAATTCCATGGCCATCTTCACATCGCTCGCTCATAAAATCCATGACCAACTTCGCACCGCTCGCTCATAAAATCCAGGGCCAACTTCACACCGCTAGCTCATAAATTCCAAGGCCAACTTCGCACCGCTCGCTCATAAATTCCAAAGCCAACTTCACACCGCTACCTCATAAATTCTAAGGCCAACTATGCACTGCGCGCTCATAAATTCCATAGTCTACTTCGCACCGCTAGCTCATAAATTCCATGGCCAACTTATTACCGCTCGCTCATAAAATCCATAGTCAATTTCACACAGCTCGTTCGTGAATTCCAGAGATAACTGCACAGCGCTCGCTCATAAATTTCATAGCTAATGTCGCACAGCTCACTCATAAATTCAATGGCTAATTTCACACCGCTCGCTCATAAATTCCATGGCCAACATCACACCACTAGCTCATAAAGTCCATGACCAACGTCACACGACTCGAACATAAATTCCATGGCCAACTTCACACCGCTCGCTCATAAATTCCATGGCCATCTTCAAACCGCCCGCTCATAAAATCCCTATCCAACTTCACACCGCAAGCTCATAAATTCCATGGCCAACTTCAAACCGCTTGCTCATAAATCCCATGGCCGTCTCCAAACCGCTCGCTGATAAATTCCATGGCCAACTTCAAACCGCTTGCTCATAAATCCCATGGCCGTCTCCAAACCGCTCGCTGATAAATTCCATGGCCAACTTCACACCGCTCGCTCATAAATTCCATGACCAACTTTACACGGCTCGAACATAAATTCCATGGCTAATTTTATACCGCTCGCTCATAAATTCAATCGTTAATTTTACACCTCTCTCTCCTAAATTCCATAGCTAATTTCGCACCGCTCGCTCATAAATTCAAGGGCTAATGTCACACCGCTCGCTCACAAATTCCATGGCCAACTTTCCACCGCTTGCTCATAAATTCCATGGCCGACTTCAAACCGCTCGCTTATAAATTCCATGGCCATCTTCACATCGCTCGCTCATAGAATCCATGACTAACTTCGCACCGCCCGCTCATAAAATCCATGGCCAACTTCGGATCATACGCCCATAAATTCCATACCCATCTTCGCACCGCTCGCTCATAAAATCCAGGGCCAACTTCACACCGCTAGCTCATAAATTCCAAGGCCAACTTCGCATTGCTCGCTTATAAATTCCATGGCCAACTTCACACCACTCGCTCATAAATTCCATGGCCAACTTCACACGGCTCGCTCATAATATTCATAGACAATTTCACACCGCTCGCTCAGAATTTCTATGACCAACTTAATACCGCTCGGTCATATATTCTATGGCTAATTTTATACCGCTCACTCATAAATTCCGTGAAAAACTTTACACCGCTCGAACATAAATTCAATAGCTAACTTCACACCGCTTGCTCATAAATTCCATGGCCATCTTCAAACCGCTCGCTCATAATTTCGATGGCCAACTTCACACCTCTCGCTCATAAAATCCATGGCCAACTTCGCACCGCTCGCTTATAAATTCAAGGGCTAATTTCACACCGCTCGCTCTCAAATTCCATGGCCAACATTCCACCGCTTGCTCATAAATTCCTTGGCCGACTTCAAACCGCTCGCTCATAATTTCCGTGGCCAACTTCACACCGCTCGCTCATAAATTCGATGGACAACTTCACGAAGCTTGAACATAAATTCCATGGCCAACTTCACACCGCTCGCTTATAAATTCCATGGCCATCTTCACATCGCTCGCTCATAAAATCCATGACCAACTTCGCACCGCACGCTCATAAAATCCATGGCCAACTTCGGACCGCACGCCCATAAATTCCATACCCAACTTCGCACCGCTCGCTCATAAAATCCAGAGCCAACTTCACACCGCTAGCTCATAAATTCCAAGGCCAACTTCGCATTGCTCGCTTATAAAATCCATGGCCAACTTCACACAGCTCGCTCATAAATTCCATGACCATCTTCAAACCGCCCGCTCATAAAATCCATATCCAACTTCACACCGCAAGCTCATAAATTCCATGGCCAACTTAGTACCGCTCGCTGATAAAATCCATAGTCAACTTCACACCGCTCGTTCATCAATTCCATAGCTAATTTCGCACCGGTCGCTCATAAATTCCATGGGCAACTTCATACCGCTCGCTCATAAATTGAAGGGCTTATTTCACACCGCTCGCTCATAAATGCCATGGCCAACTTCACACCACTCGCTCATAAATTCCATGGCCAACTTCACACCACTCGCTCATAAATTCCACGGCCAACTTAACACCGCTCGCTCATAAAATCCATGGACATCTTCGCACCGCTCGCTCATAAATTCCATAGCTAATTTCGCACCGGTCGCTCATAAATTCAATGGCTAATTTCACACCGCTCGTTCATGAATTCCATGGCTAATTTCACAAGGTTCGCTCATAAATTCCATGGCCAACTTCACACCACCCGCTCATAAATTCCATGGTTAACTTCGAACCGCTCGCTCATAAATTCCATCGCCAATTTCTCACCGCTCGCTCATAATTTCCATGACCAACTTAATACAGCTCGCTCATATATTCTATGGCTAATTTTATACTGCTCGCTCATAAATTCCGTGATCAACTTTACACCGCTCGAACATAAATTCAATAGCAAACTTCACACAGCTCGCTCATAAATTCCATGGCCATCTTCAAACCGCTAGCTCATATTTTCCACGGCCATCTTCACACCGCTCGCTCATAAAATCCAATTGCAACTTCGCACCGGTCGCTTATAAATTCCAGACTCCACTTCACACCGCTAGCTCATAAACTCCAAGGCCCACTTCGCACCGCTCGCTCATAAATTCCATGGCTAGTTTCACACCGCTCGCTCATAAATTCCGCGGCCACCTGCACACAGCTCGCTAATAAATTCCACGGACAACTTCACACCGTTCGCTCATAAATTCGATTGCCAACTTAATACCGCTCGCTCATAAATTCTATGGACAACTTCACACCGCTCGCTTATAAATTCCATGGCCATTTTCACATCGCTCGCTCATAAATTCCATGGCCAACTTCACACCACTCGCTCATAAATTCCACGGCCAACTTCACACCGCTCGCTCATAAAATCCATGGACATCTTCACACCGCTCGCTCATAAATTCAATGGTTAATTTCACACCTCTCGCTCATAAATTCCATAGCTAGTTTCGCAAAGCTCACTCATAAATTCAATGGCTAATTTCACACCTCTCGCTCATAAATTCCATAGATAGTTTCGCAAAGCTCACTCATAAATTCAATGGCTAATTTCACACCGCTCGCTCATAAATTCCATGGCCAACTTCACACCACTCGCTCATAAATTCCATAGCCAACTTCGCACCGCTCGCTCATAAATCCGATTGCCAACTTAATACCGCTCGCTCATAAATTCTATGGCCAACTTCACACCGCTCGCTTATAAATTCCATGGCCATTTTCACATCGCTCGCTCATAAATTCCATGGCCAACTTCACACCACTCGCTCATAAATTCCACGGCCAACTTCACACCGCTCGCTCATAAAATTCATGGACATCTTCGCACCGCTCGCTCATAAATTCCAGAGATAACTGCACAACGCTCGCTCATAAATTTCATAGCTGATGTCGCACAGCTCTCTCACAAATTCAATGGCTAATTTCACACCGCTCGCTCATAAATTCCATGACCAACATCACACCACTAGCTCGTAAATTCCATGGCCAACTTCACACGGCTCGCTCATAAAATCCATAGCAAATTTCACACCGCTCGCTCATAAATTCAATGGTTAATTTCACACCTCTCGCTCATAAATTCCATAGCTAGTTTCGCACAGCTCACTCATAAATTCAATGGCTAATTTCACACCGCTCGCTCATAAATTCCATTGCCAACTTCACACGGCTCGAACGTAAATTCCATGGCTAATTTTATACCGCTCGCTCATAAATTCAATCGTTAATTTTACACCTCTCTCTCATAAATTCCATAGCCAGTTTCGCACAGCTCACTCATAAATTCAATGGCTAATTTCACACGGCTCGCTCATAAATTCCATGGCCAACTTTACACCGATCGCTCATAAAATCCATAGCCAACTTAAAACCGCTCGCTCATAAATTCCAAGGTTAACTTCGCATTGCTCGCTTATAAATTCCATGGCCATCTTCACACGCCTCGCTCATAAAATCCATAGCCAATTTCACACCGCTCGCTCACAAATTCAATGGTTAATTTCACACCTCTCGCTCATAAATTCCATAGCTAGTTTCGCACAGCTCACTCATAAATTTAACGGCTAATTTCACACCGCTCGCTCATAAATTCCATGGCCAACTTCACACCACTCGCTCATAAATTCCATAGCCAACTTCGCACCGCTCGCTCGTAAATTCCATGGCCAACTTCACACGGTTCGCTCATAAATTCCATGACCAAGTTAATACCGCTCGCTCATATATTCTATGGCTAATTTTATACCGCTCGCTCATAAATTCCATGACCAACTTTACACCGCTCGAACATAAATTCCATGACCAACATCACACCACTAGCTCGTAAATTCCATGGCCAACTTCACACGGCTCGCTCATAAATTCCATGGCCAACTTCACACGGCTCGCTCATAAATTCAATGGTTAATTTCACACCACTCGCTCATAAATTCCATAGCTAGTTACGCACAGCTCACTCATAAATTCAATGGCTAATTTCACACCGCTCGCTCATAAATTCCATGGCCAACTTCACACCACTCGCTCATAAATTCCATAGCTAACTTCGCACCGCTCGCTCGTAAATTCCATGGCCAACTTCACACGGTTCGCTCATAAATTCCATGACCAACTTAATACCGCTCGCTCATAAATTCCATGACCAACTTTACACCGCTCGAACATAAATTCCATGGCCAACTTCAAACCGCATGCTCATAAATTCCATGGCCAACTTCACACCACTCGCTCATAAATTCCACGGCCAACTTCACACCGCTCGCTCATAAAATTCATGGACATCTTCGCACCGCTCGCTCATAAATTCCAGAGATAACTGCACAACGCTCGCTCATAAATTTCATAGCTGATGTCGCACAGCTCTCTCATAAATTCAATGGCTAATTTCACACCGCTCGCTCATAAATTCCATGACCAACTTTACACCGCTCGAACATAAATTCCATGGCCAACTTCAAACCGCATGCTCATAAATTCCATGGCCAACTTCACACCACTCGCTCATAAATTCCACGGCCAACTTCACACCGCTCGCTCATAAAATTCATGGACATCTTCGCACCGCTCGCTCATAAATTCCAGAGATAACTGCACAACGCTCGCTCATAAATTCCATTGCCAACTTCACACGGCTCGAACGTAAATTCCATGGCTAATTTTATACCGCTCGCTCATAAATTCAATCGTTAATTTTACACCTCTCTCTCATAAATTCCATAGCCAGTTTCGCACAGCTCACTCATAAATTCAATGGCTAATTTCACACCGCTCGCTCATAAATTCCATGGCCAACTTCACAACGATCGCTCATAAAATCCATAGCCAACTTAAAACCGCTCGCTCATAAAATCCATAGTCAACTTCACACCGCTCGTTCATCAATTCCATAACTATTTTCGCACCGGTCGCTCATAAATTCCATGGGCAACTTCATACCGCTCGCTCAAAAATTCCATAGCTAATTTCGCACCGCTCGCTCATAAATTCAAGGGCTAATTTCACACCGCTCGCTCATAAATCCGATTGCCAACTTAATACCGCTCGCTCATAAATTCTATGGCCAACTTCACACCGCTCGCTTATAAATTCCATGGCCATCTTCACATCGCACGCCCATAAATTCCATACCCAACTTCGCACCGCTCGCTCATAAAATCCAGAGCCAACTTCACACCGCTAGCTCTTAAATTCCAAGGTTAACTTCGCATTGCTCGCTTATAAATTCCATGGCCATCTTCACACGCCTCGCTCATAAAATCCATAGCCAATTTCACACCGCTCGCTCACAAATTCAATGGTTAATTTCACACCTCTCGCTCATGAATTCCATAGCTAGTTTCGCACAGCTCACTCATAAATTTAATGGCTAATTTCACACCGCTCGCTCATAAATTCCATGGCCAACTTCACACCACTCGCTCATAAATTCCATAGCCAACTTCGAACCGCTCGCTCGTAAATTCCATGGCCAACTTCACACGGTTCGCTCATAAATTCCATGACCAACTTAATACCGCTCGCTCATATATTCTATGGCTAATTTTATACCGCTCGCTCATAAATTCCATGACCAACTTTCCACCGCTTGCTCATAAATTCCATGGCCGACTTCAAACCGCTCGCTCATAATTTCCGTGGCCAACTTCACACCGCTCGCTCATAAATTCGATGGACAACTTCACGAAGCTTGAACATAAATTCCACGGCCAACTTCACACCGCTCGCTCATAAATCCGATTACCAACTTAATACCGCTCGCACATAAATTCAATGGCTAATTTCACACCGCTCGCTCATAAATTCCATGGCCGACATCACACCACTAGCTTATAAATTCCATGGCCAACTTCACACGGCTCGCTCATAAAATCCATAGCCAATTTCACACCGCTCGCTCATAAATTCAATGGTTAATTTCACACCTCTCGCTCATAAATTCCATAGCTAGTTTCAAACAGCTCACTCATAAATTCAATGGCTAATTTCACACCGCTCGCTCATAAATTCCATGGCCAACTTCACACCACTCGCTCATAAATTCCATAGCCAACTTCGCACCGCTCGCTCGTAAATTCCATGGCCAACTTCACACGGTTCGCTCATAAATTCCATGACCAACTTAATACCGCTCGCTTATATATTCTATGGCTAATTTTATACCGCTCGCTCATAAATTCCATGACCAACTTTACAACGCTCGAACATAAATTCCATGGCCAACTTCAAACCGCTTGCTCATAAATTCCATGGCCAACTTCACACCGCTCGCTCATAAATTCCATGACCAACTTTACACGGCTCGAACATAAATTCCATGGCTAATTTTATACCGCTCGCTCATAAATTCAATCGTTAATTTTACACCTCTCTCTTATAAATTCCATAGCTAGTTTCGCACAGCTCACTCATAAATTCAATGGCTAATTTCACACCGCTCGCTCACAAATTCCATGGCCAACTTTCCACCGCTTGCTCATAAATTCCATGGCCGACTTCACACCGCTCGCTTATAAATTCCATGGCCATCTTCACATCGCTCGCTCATAAAATCCATGGCCAACTTCGCACCGCACGCTCATAAAATCCATGGCCAACTTCGGACCGCACGCCCATAAATTCCATACCCAACTTCGCACCGCTCGCTCATCAAATCCAGAGCCAACTTCACACCGCTAGCTCATAAATTCCAAGGCCAACTTCGCATTGCTCGCTTATAAAATCCATGGCCAACTTCACACCGCTCGCTCATAAATCCGATTGCCAAGTTAATACCGCTCGCTCATAAATTCTATGGCCAACTTCACACCGCTCGCTTATAAATTCCATGGCCATTTTCACGTCGCTCGCTCATAAATTCCATGGCCAACTTCACACCACTCGCTCATAAATTCCACGGCCAACTTCACACCGCTCGCTCATAAAATTCATGGACATCTTCGCACCGCTCGCTCATAAATTCCAGAGATAACTGCACAACGCTCGCTCATAAATTTCATAGCTGATGTCGCACAGCTCTCTCATAAATTCAATGGCTAATTTCACACCGCTCGCTCATAAATTCCATGACCAACATCACACCACTAGCTCGTAAATTCCATGGCCAACTTCACACCGCTCGCTCATAAATTCCATGGCCATCTTCAAACCGCTCGCTCATAAATTCCATAGCCAACTGCACTCAGCTCGCTCATAAAATCCATGGCCAACTTCGCACCGCTCGCTCATAAATTCCATGGCCAACTTCACACCACTTGCTCATAAATTCCATGGCCAACTTTACACCGATCGAACATAGATTCCATGGTTAACTTCACACCGTTCGAATATAAATTCCATGGCCAACTTAAAACCGCTCGCTCATATATTCTGTGGCTAATTTTATACCGCTCGCTCATAAACTCCATGGCCAACTTCACACCGCACGCTCATTTATTCCATGTCAGACTGCACACATCTCGATCATAAATTCCACGGCCAACTTCACACCGCTCGCTCATAAAATCCATGGACAACTTCGCACCGCTCGCTCATAAATTCCAGAGAGAACTTCACAGCGCTCGCTCATAATTTCCATAGCTAATTTCGCACTGCTCGGTCATAAATTCCACGGCCACCTGCACACAGCTCGCTAATATATTCCACGGCCAACTTCACACCGTTCGCTCATAAATTCCATTGCCAATGTCGCACCGTTCGCTCATAGATTCCATGGCCAACTTGACACCGTTAGCTCATAAATTCTATAGCTAATTTCGCACCGCTCGCTCATAAATTAAATGGTTAATTTCATACCGCTCGCTCATAAATTCCATAGCTAGTTTCGCATAGCTCGCTCATAAATTCAATCGCTAATTTTACACCGCTTGCTCATAAATTCCATGGCCAACTTCACACAATTCGCTCATAAATTCCATGGCCAAATTTACACCAATCGAACATAGATTCCATGGTCAACTTCACACCGCTCGAATATAAATTCCATTGCCAACTTCACAGCGCTCGTTCATAAATTCCATAGCTGATTTCGCACCGGTCGCTCATAAATTCAATGGCTAATTTCACACAGCTCGCTCATAAATTCCGTGGCCAATTTCACACCGTTCGCTCATAAATTCCATGGCTAATTTCAAACCGCTCGATCATAAATTCCGCGGCCACCTGCACACAGCTCGCTAATAAATTCCACGGCGAACTTCACACCGTTCGCTCATAAATTCCATAGCCAATGTCGCACCGCTCGCTCATAGACTCCATGGCCAACTTGACACCGCTCGGGCATAAATTCCATGGCCATCTTGACACCGCTCGCTCATAAATTCCATGGCTAGTTTCACACCGCTCGCTCATAAATTCCGCGGCCACCTGCTCACAGCTCGCTAATAAATTCCACGGACAACTTCACACCGTTCGCTAATAAATTCCATAGCCAATGTCGCACCGCTCGCTCATAGATTCCATGGCCAACTTGACACCGCTCGGGCATAAATTCCATGGCCAACTTGACACCGTTAGCTCATAAATTCTATAGCTAATTTCGCACCGCTCGCTCATAAATTAAATGGTTAATTTCATACCGCTCGCTCATAAATTCCATAGCTAGTTTCGCACCGCTCGCTCATAAATTCAATGGTTAATTTCACACCGCTCGCTCATAAATTCCATAGCTAGTTTCGCACAGCTCGCTCATAAATTCAATGGCTGACTTCACACCGCTCGCTCATAAATTCCATGGCCAACTTCACACCACTCGCTCATAAATTCCATGGCCAACTTCACACGGCTCGCTCATAAAATTCATAGACAATATCACACCGCTCGCTCAGAATTTCCATGACCAACTTAATACCGCTCGGTCATAGATTCTATGGCTAATTTTATACCGCTCGCTCATAAATTCCGTGAAAAACTTTACACCGCTCGAACATAAATTCAATAGCTAACTTCACACCGCTTACTCATAAATTCCATGGCCATCTTCAAACCGCTCGCTCATAATTTCGATGGCCAACTTCACACCTCTCGCTCATAAAATCCATGGCCAACTTCGCACCGCTCGCTTATAAAATCCAGAGCCAACTTCACACAGCTAGCTCATAAATTCCAATGCCAACTATGCACTGCGCGCTCATAAATTCCATAGTCTACTTCACACCGCTAGCTCATAAATTCCATGGCCAACTTAGTACCGCTGGCTCATAAAATCCATGGTCAACTTCACACCGCTCGAATATAAATTCCATTGCCAATTTCACAGCGCTCGTTCATAAATTCCATAGCTGATTTCGCACCGGTCGCTCATAAATTCAATGGCTAATTTCACACAGCTCGCTCATAAATTCCGTGGCCAATTTCACACCGTTCGCTCATAAATTCGATGGCTAATTTCAAACCGCTCGATCATAAATTCTGCGGCCACCTGCACACAGCTCGCTAATAAATTCCACGGCGAACTTCACACCGTTCGCTCATAAATTCCATAGCCAATGTCGCACCGCTCGCTCATAGACTCCATGGCCAACTTGACACCGCTCGGGCATAAATTCCATGGCCATCTTGACACCGCTCGCTCATAAATTTCATAGCTAATTTCGCACCGCTCGCTCATAAATTCCATGGCCAACTTCACACCACTTGCTCATAAATTCCATGGCCAACTTCACACCGATCGAACATAGATTCCATGGTCAACTTCACACCATTCGAATATAAATTCCATGGCCAACTCAAAACCGCTCGCTCATAAGTTCCATGGCCGTCTAAATACCGCTCGCTCGTATATTCTATGGCTAATTTTATACCGCTCGCTCATAAACTCCATGGCCAATTTCACACCGCACGCTCATCAATCCCAGGTCAGACTGCACATATCTCGATCATAAATTCCACGGCCAACTTCACACCGCTCGCTCATAAAATCCATGGACAACTTCGCACCGCTCGCTCATAAATTCCAGAGCGAACTTCACAGCGCTCGCTCATAATTTCCATAGCTAATTTCGCACTGCTCGGTCATAAATTCCACGGCCACCTGCACTCAGCTCGCTAATATATTCCACGGCCAACTTCACACAGCTCGCTCATAAATTCCGTGGCCAATTTCACACCGTTCACTCATAAATTCCATGGCCATCTTCAAACCGCTCGCTCATAATTTCGATGGCCAACTTCACACCTCTCGCTCATAAAATCCATGGCCAACTTCGCACCGCTCGCTTATAAAATCCAGAGCCAACTTCACACAGCTAGCTCATAAATTCCAATGCCAACTATGCACTGCGCGCTCATAAATTCCATAGTCTACTTCACACCGCTAGCTCATAAATTCCATGGCCAACTTAGTACCGCTGGCTCATAAAATCCATAGTCAACTTCACACCGCTCGTTCATCAATTCCATAGCTAATTTCGCACCTGTCGCTTATAAAATGCAGAGATAACTTCACAGCGCTCGCTCACAAATTTCATAGCTAATTGTCGCACAGCTCACTCATAAATTTCATAGCTAATTGTCGCACAGCTCACTCATAAATTCAATGGCTAATTTCACACCGCTAGCTCATAAATTCCAAGGCCAACTTCGCATTGCTCGCTCATAAATTCCAGAGCCAACTTCACATCGCTCGCTTATAAATTCCATAGCTAATGTTGCACTGCTCGCTCATAAATTCCATGGCCAAATTCACACGGCTCGCTCATAAAATCCATAGCCAATTTCTCACCGCTCGCTCATGATTTCCATGACCAACTTAATACCGCTCGGTCATATATTCTATGGCTAATTTTATACCGCTCGCTCATAAATTCCATGGCCATCTTCAAACTGCTCGCTCATAATTTCCACGGCCAAGTTCACACCGCTCGCTCATAAAATCCATGGGCAACTTCGCACCGCTCGCTCATAAATTCCAAAGCCAACTTCACACCGCTACCTCATAAATTCCAAGGCCAACTATGCACTGCGCGCTCATAAATTCCAAGGCCAACTATGCACTGCGCGCTCATAAATTCCATAGTCTACTTCGCACCGCTAG
Source organism: Perithous albicinctus (assembly GCA_964016905.1). Classification (NCBI taxonomy): domain Eukaryota; kingdom Metazoa; phylum Arthropoda; class Insecta; order Hymenoptera; family Ichneumonidae; genus Perithous; species Perithous albicinctus. The sequence continues at coordinate 3,586,947 of OZ024698.1, read as the reverse complement.
CTCATAAATTCCATGGCCAACTTAGTACCGCTCGCTCATAAAATCCATAGTCATCTTCACACCGCTCGTTCGTGAATTCCAGAGATAACTGCACAGCGCTCGCTCATAAATTTCATAGCTAATGTCGCACAGCTCACTCATAAATTCAATGGCTAATTTCACACCGCTCGCTCATAAATTCCATGGCCAACATCACACCACTAGCTCATAAAGTCCATGACCAACGTCACACGACTCGAACATAAATTCCATGGCCAACTTCACACCGCTCGCTCATAAATTCCATGGCCATCTTCAAACCGCCCGCTCATAAAATCCCTATCCAACTTCACACCGCAAGCTCATAAATTCCATGGCCAACTTAGTACCGCTCGCTCATAAAATCCATAGTCAACTTCACACCGCTCGTTCATCAATTCCATAGCTAATTTCGCACCGGTCGCTCATAAATTCCATGGGCAACTTCATACCGCTCGCTCATAAATTCAAGGGCTAATTTCACACCGCTCGAACATAAATTCCATGGCCAACTTCAAACCGCTTGCTCATAAATCCCATGGCCGTCTCCAAACCGCTCGCTGATAAATTCCATGGCCAACTTCACACCGCTCGCTCATAAATTCCATGACCAACTTTACACGGCTTGAACATAAATTCCATGGCTAATTTTATACCGCTCGCTCATAAATTCAATCGTTAATTTTACCCCTCTCTCTCCTAAATTCCATAGCTAGTTTCGCACAGCTCACTCATAAATTCAATGGCTAATTTCACACCGCTCGCACATAAATTCCATGGCCAACTTCACACCGCTCGCTCATAAAATCCATAGCCAACTTAAAACCGCTCGCTCATAAAATCCATAGTCAACTTCACACCGCTCGTTCATCAATTCCATAACTATTTTCGCACCGGTCGCTCATAAATTCCATGGGCAACTTCATACCGCTCGCTCAAAAATTCCATAGCTAATTTCGCACCGCTCGCTCATAAATTCAAGGGCTAATGTTACACCGCTCGCTCACAAATTCCATGGCCAACTTTCCACCGCTCGCTCATAAATTCCATGGCCAACATCACACCACTAGCTCATAAAGTCCATGACCAACGTCACACGGCTCGAACATAAATTCCATGGCCAACTTCACACCGCTCGCTCATAAATTCCATGACCAACTTTACACGGCTCGAACATAAATTCCATGGCTAATTTTATACCGCTCGCTCATAAATTCAATCGTTAATTTTACACCTCTCTCTCATAAATTCCATAGCTAGTTTCGCACAGCTCACTCATAAATTCAATGGCTAATTTCACACCGCTCGCTCACAAATTCCATGGCCAACTTTCCACCGCTTGCTCATAAATTCCATGGCCGACTTCAAACCGCTCGCTTATAAATTCCATGGCCATTTTCACATCGCTCGCTCATAAAATCCATGGCCAACTTAAAACCGCTCGCTCATAAAATCCATAGCCAACTTAAAACCGCTCGCTCATAAAATCCATAGTCAACTTCACACCGATCGTTCATCAATTCCATAACTATTTTCGCACCGGTCGCTCATAAATTCCATGGGCAACTTCATACCGCTCGCTCAAAAATTCCATAGCTAATTTCGCACCGCTCGCTCATAAATCCGATTGCCAACTTAATACCGCTCGCTCATAAATTCTATGGCCGACTTCACACCGATCGCTTATAAATTCCATGGCCATCTTCACATCGCTCGCTCATAAAATCCATGGCCAACTTCGCACCGCACGCTCATAAAATCCATGGCCAACTTCGGACCGCACGCCCATAAATTCCATACCCAACTTCGCACCGCTCGCTCATCAAATCCAGAGCCAACTTCACACCGCTAGCTCATAAATTCCAAGGCCAACTTCGCATTGCTCGCTTATAAAATCCATGGCCAACTTCACACCGCTCGCTCATAAATCCGATTGCCAACTTAATACCGCTCGCTCATAAATTCTATGGCCAACTTCACACCGCTCGCTTATAAATTCCATGGCCATTTTCACATCGCTCGCTCATAAATTCCATGGCCAACTTCACACCACTCGCTCATAAATTCCACGGCCAACTTCACACCGCTCGCTCATAAAATTCATGGACATCTTCGCACCGCTCGCTCATAAATTCCAGAGATAACTGCACAACGCTCGCTCATAAATTTCATAGCTGATGTCGCACAGCTCTCTCATAAATTCAATGGCTAATTTCACACCGCTCGCTCATAAATTCCATGACCAACATCACACCACTAGCTCGTAAATTCCATGGCCAACTTAAAACCGCTCGCTCATAAAATCCATAGTCAACTTCACACCGCTCGTTCATCAATTCCATAACTATTTTCGCACCGGTCGCTCATAAATTCCATGGGCAACTTCATACCGCTCGCTCAAAAATTCCATAGCTAATTTCGCACCGCTCGCTCATAAATTCAAGGGCTAATGTCACACCGCTCGCTCACAAATTCCATGGCCAACTTTCCACCGCTTGCTCATAAATTCCATGGCCGACTTCAAACCGCTCGCTCAGAATTTCCGTGGCCAACTTCACACCGCTCGCTCATAAATTCGATGGACAACTTCACGAAGCTTGAACATAAATTCCACGGCCAACATCACACCACTAGCTCATAAAGTCCATGACCAACGTCACACGACTCGAACATAAATTCCATGGCCAACTTCACACCGCTCGCTCATAAATTCCATGGCTAATTTCGCACCGCTCGCTCATAAATTCAAGGGCTAATGTCACACCGCTCGCTCACAAATTCCATGGCCAACTTTCCACCGCTCGCTCATAAATTCCATGGCCAACATCACACCACTAGCTCATAAAGTCCATGACCAACGTCACACGGCTCGAACATAAATTCCATGGCCAACTTCACACCGCTCGCTCATAAATTCCATGGCCATCTTCAAACCGCCCGCTCATAAAATCCCTATCCAACTTCACACCGCAAGCTCATAAATTCCATGGCCAACTTAGTACTGCTCGCTCATAATATCCATAGTCAACTTCACACCACTCGTTCATCAATTCCATAGTTAATTTCGCACCGGTCGCTCATAAATTCCATGGGCAACTTCATACCGCTCGCTCATAAATTCCATGGCCAACTTCAAACCGCTTGCTCATAAATCCCATGGCCGTCTCCAAACCGCTCGCTGATAAATTCCATGGCCAACTTCACACCGCTCGCTCATAAATTCCATGACCAACTTTACACGGCTCGAACATAAATTCCATGGCTAATTTTATACCGCTCGCTCATAAATTCAATCGTTAATTTTACACCTCTGTCTCCTAAATTCCATAGCTAGTTTCGCACAGCTCACTCATAAATTCAATGGCTAATTTCACACCGCTCGCTCATAAATTCCATGGCCAACTTCACACCGCTCGCTCATAAAATCCATAGCCAACTTAAAACCGCTCGCTCATAAAATCCATAGTCAACTTCACACCGCTCGTTCATCAATTCCATAACTATTTTCGCACCGGTCGCTCATAAATTCCATGGGCAACTTCATACCGCTCGCTCAAAAATTCCATAGCTAATTTCGCACCGCTCGCTCATAAATTCAAGGGCTAATGTCACACCGCTCGCTCACAAATTCCATGGCCAACTTTCCACCGCTTGCTCATAAATTCCATGGCCGACTTCAAACCGCTCGCTCATAATTTCCGTGGCCAACTTCACACCGCTCGCTCATAAATTCGATGGACAACTTCACGAAGCTTGAACATAAATTCCACGGCCAACTTCACACCGCTCGCTCATAAATCCGATTGCCAACTTAATACCGCTCGCACATAAATTCAATGGCTAATTTCACACCGCTCGCTCATAAATTCCATGGCCGACATCACACCACTAGCTCATAAATTCCATGGCCAACTTCACACGGCTCGCTCATAAAATCCATAGCCAATTTCACACCGCTCGCTCATAAATTCAATGGTTAATTTCACACCTCTCGCTCATAAATTCCATAGCTAGTTTCAAACAGCTCACTCATAAATTCAATGGCTAATTTCACACCGCTCGCTCATAAATTCCATGGCCAACTTCACACCACTCGCTCATAAATTCCATAGCCAACTTCGCACCGCTCGCTCGTAAATTCCATGGCCAACTTCACACGGTTCGCTCATAAATTCCATGTCCAACTTAATACCGCTCGCTCATATATTCTATGGCTAATTTTATACCGCTCGCTCATAAATTCCATGACCAACTTTACAACGCTCGAACATAAATTCCATGGCCAACTTCAAACCGCTTGCTCATAAATTCCACGGCCAAGTTCACACCGCTCGCTCATAAAATCCATGGGCAACTTCGCACCGCTCGCTCATAAATTCCAAAGCCAACTTCACACCGCTACCTCATAAATTCCAAGGCCAACTATGCACTGCGCGCTCATAAATTCCATAGTCTACTTCGCACCGCTAGCTCATAAATTCCATGGCCAACTTAGTACCGCTCGCTCATAAAATCCATAGTCAACTTCACACCGCTCGTTCGTGAATTCCAGAGATAACTGCACAGCGCTCGCTCATAAGTTTCATAGCTAATGTCGCACAGCTCACTCATAAATTCAATGGCTAATTTCACACCGCTCGCTCATAAATTCCATGGCCAACATCACACCACTAGCTCATAAAGTCCATGACCAACGTCACACGACTCGAACATAAATTCCATGGCCAACTTCACACCGCTCGCTCATAAATTCCATGGCCATCTTCAAACCGCCCGCTCATAAAATCCCTATCCAACTTCACACCGCAAGCTCATAAATTCCATGGCCAACTTAGTACCGCTCGCTCATAAAATCCATAGTCAACTTCACACCGCTCGTTCATCAATTCCATAGCTAATTTCGCACCGGTCGCTCATAAAATCCATAGTCAACTTCACACCGCTCGTTCGTCAATTCCATAACTATTTTCGCACCGGTCGCTCATAAATTCCATGGGCAACTTCATACCGCTCGCTCAAAAATTCCATAGCTAATTTCGCACCGCTCGCTCATAAATTCAAGGGCTAATGTCACACCGCTCGCTCACAAATTCCATGGCCAACTTTCCACCGCTCGCTCATAAATTCCATGGCCAACATCACACCACTAGCTCATAAAGTCCATGACCAACGTCACACGGCTCGAACATAAATTCCATGGCCAACTTCACACCGCTCGCTCATAAATTCCATGGCCATCTTCAAACCGCCCGCTCATAAAATCCCTATCCAACTTCACACCGCAAGCTCATAAATTCCATGGCCAACTTCACACCGCTCGCTCTTAAATTCCAAGGTTAACTTCGCATTGCTCGCTTATAAATTCCATGGCCATCTTCACACGCCTCGCTCATAAAATCCATAGCCAATTTCACACCGCTCGCTCACAAATTCAATGGTTAATTTCACACCTCTCGCTCATGAATTCCATAGCTAGTTTCGCACAGCTCACTCATAAATTTAATGGCTAATTTCACACCGCTCGCTCATAAATTCCATGGCCAACTTCACACCACTCGCTCATAAATTCCATAGCCAACTTCGCACCGCTCGCTCGTAAATTCCATGGCCAACTTCACACGGTTCGCTCATAAATTCCATGACCAACTTAATACCGCTCGCTCATATATTCTATGGCTAATTTTATACCGCTCGCTCATAAATTCCATGACCAACTTTCCACCGCTTGCTCATAAATTCCATGGCCGACTTCAAACCGCTCGCTCATAATTTCCGTGGCCAACTTCACACCGCTCGCTCATAAATTCGATGGACAACTTCACGAAGCTTGAACATAAATTCCACGGCCAACTTCACACCGCTCGCTCATAAATCCGATTGCCAACTTAATACCGCTCGCACATAAATTCAATGGCTAATTTCACACCGCTCGCTCATAAATTCCATGGCCGACATCACACCACTAGCTTATAAATTCCATGGCCAACTTCACACGGCTCGCTCATAAAATCCATAGCCAATTTCACACCGCTCGCTCATAAATTCAATGGTTAATTTCACACCTCTCGCTCATAAATTCCATAGCTAGTTTCAAACAGCTCACTCATAAATTCAATGGCTAATTTCACACCGCTCGCTCATAAATTCCATGGCCAACTTCACACCACTCGCTCATAAATTCCATAGCCAACTTCGCACCGCTCGCTCGTAAATTCCATGGCCAACTTCACACGGTTCGCTCATAAATTCCATGACCAACTTAATACCGCTCGCTCATATATTCTATGGCTAATTTTATACCGCTCGCTCATAAATTCCATGACCAACTTTACAACGCTCGAACATAAATTCCATGGCCAACTTCAAACCGCTTGCTCATAAATTCCATGGCCAACTTCACACCGCTCGCTCATAAATTCCATGACCAACTTTACACGGCTCGAACATAAATTCCATGGCTAATTTTATACCGCTCGCTCATAAATTCAATCGTTAATTTTACACCTCTCTCTCATAAATTCCATAGCTAGTTTCGCACAGCTCACTCATAAATTCAATGGCTAATTTCACACCGCTCGCTCATAAATTCCATGGCCAACTTCACACCGCTCGCTCATAAAATCCATAGCCAACTTAAAACCGCTCGCTCATAAAATCCATAGTCAACTTCACACCGCTCGTTCATCAATTCCATAACTATTTTCGCACCGGTCGCTCATAAATTCCATGGGCAACTTCATACCGCTCGCTCAAAAATTCCATAGCTAATTTCGCACCGCTCGCTCATAAATTCAAGGGCTAATGTCACACCACTCGCTCACAAATTCCATGGCCAACTTTCCACCGCTTGCTCATAAATTCCATGGCCGACTTCAAACCGCTCGCTCATAATTTCCGTGGCCAACTTCACACCGCTCGCTCATAAATTCGATGGACAACTTCACGAAGCTTGAACATAAATTCCACGGCCAACATCACACCACTAGCTCATAAAGTCCATGACCAACGTCACACGACTCGAACATAAATTCCATGGCCAACTTCACACCGCTCGCTCATAAATTCCATGGCTAATTTCGCACCGCTCGCTCATAAATTCAAGGGCTAATGTCACACCGCTCGCTCACAAATTCCATGGCCAACTTTCCACCGCTCGCTCATAAATTCCATGGCCGACTTCAAACCGCTCGCTCATAATTTCCGTGGCCAACTTCACACCGCTCGCTCATAAATTCGATGGACAACTTCACGAAGCTTGAACATAAATTCAACGGCCAACATCACACCACTAGCTCATAAAGTCCATGACCAACGTCACACGACTCGAACATAAATTCCACGGCGAACTTCACACCGTTCGCTCATAAATTCCATAGCCAATGTCGCACCGCTCGCTCATAGACTCCATGGCCAACTTGACACCGCTCGGGCATAAATTCCATGGCCATCTTGACACCGCTCGCTCATAAATTTCATAGCTAATTTCGCACCGCTCGCTCATAAATTCCATGGCCAACTTCACACCACTTGCTCATAAATTCCATGGCCAACTTTACACCGATCGAACATAGATTCCATGGTCAACTTCACACCTTTCGAATATAAATTCCATGGCCAACTCAAAACCGCTCGCTCATAAATTCCATGGCCGTCTAAATACCGCTCGCTCGTATATTCTATGGCTAATTTTATACCGCTCGCTCATAAACTCCATGGCCAATTTCACACCGCACGCTCATCAATCCCAGGTCAGACTGCACATATCTCGATCATAAATTCCACGGCCAACATCACACCACTAGCTCATAAAGTCCATGACCAACGTCACACGACTCGAACATAAATTCCATGGCCAACTTCACACCGCTCGCTCATAAATTCCATGGCTAATTTCGCACCGCTCGCTCATAAATTCAAGGGCTAATGTCACACCGCTCGCTCACAAATTCCATGGCCAACTTTCCACCGCTCGCTCATAAATTCCATGGCCGACTTCAAACCGCTCGCTCATAATTTCCGTGGCCAACTTCACACCGCTCGCTCATAAATTCGATGGACAACTTCACGAAGCTTGAACATAAATTCAACGGCCAACATCACACCACTAGCTCATAAAGTCCATGACCAACGTCACACGACTCGAACATAAATTCCACGGCGAACTTCACACCGTTCGCTCATAAATTCCATAGCCAATGTCGCACCGCTCGCTCATAGACTCCATGGCCAACTTGACACCGCTCGGGCATAAATTCCATGGCCATCTTGACACCGCTCGCTCATAAATTTCATAGCTAATTTCGCACCGCTCGCTCATAAATTCCATGGCCAACTTCACACCACTTGCTCATAAATTCCATGGCCAACTTTACACCGATCGAACATAGATTCCATGGTCAACTTCACACCTTTCGAATATAAATTCCATGGCCAACTCAAAACCGCTCGCTCATAAATTCCATGGCCGTCTAAATACCGCTCGCTCGTATATTCTATGGCTAATTTTATACCGCTCGCTCATAAACTCCATGGCCAATTTCACACCGCACGCTCATCAATCCCAGGTCAGACTGCACATATCTCGATCATAAATTCCACGGCCAACTTCACACCGCTCGCTCATAAAATCCATGGACAACTTCGCACCGCTCGCTCATAAATTCCGTGGCCAATTTCACACCGTTCACTCATAAATTCCATGGCCATCTTCAAACCGCTCGCTCATAATTTCGATGGCCAACTTCACACCTCTCGCTCATAAAATCCATGGCCAACTTCGCACCGCTCGCTTATAAAATCCAGAGCCAACTTCACACAGCTAGCTCATAAATTCCAATGCCAACTATGCACTGCGCGCTCATAAATTCCATAGTCTACTTCACACCGCTAGCTCATAAATTCCATGGCCAACTTAGTACCGCTGGCTCATAAAATCCATAGTCAACTTCACACCGCTCGTTCATCAATTCCATAGCTAATTTCGCACCTGTCGCTTATAAAATGCAGAGATAACTTCACAGCGCTCGCTCACAAATTTCATAGCTAATTGTCGCACAGCTCACTCATAAATTTCATAGCTAATTGTCGCACAGCTCACTCATAAATTCAATGGCTAATTTCACACCGCTAGCTCATAAATTCCAAGGCCAACTTCGCATTGCTCGCTCATAAATTCCAGAGCCAACTTCACATCGCTCGCTTATAAATTCCATAGCTAATGTTGCACTGCTCGCTCATAAATTCCATGGCCAAATTCACACGGCTCGCTCATAAAATCCATAGCCAATTTCTCACCGCTCGCTCATGATTTCCATGACCAACTTAATACCGCTCGGTCATATATTCTATGGCTAATTTTATACCGCTCGCTCATAAATTCCATGGCCATCTTCAAACTGCTCGCTCATAATTTCCACGGCCAAGTTCACACCGCTCGCTCATAAAATCCATGGGCAACTTCGCACCGCTCGCTCATAAATTCCAAAGCCAACTTCACACCGCTACCTCATAAATTCCAAGGCCAACTATGCACTGCGCGCTCATAAATTCCATAGTCTACTTCGCACCGCTAGCTCATAAATTCCATGGCCAACTTAGTACCGCTCGCTCATAAAATCCATAGTCAACTTCACACCGCTCGTTCGTGAATTCCAGAGATAACTGCACAGCGCTCGCTCATAAATTTCATAGCTAATGTCGCACAGCTCACTCATAAATTCAATGGCTAATTTCACACCGCTCGCTCATAAATTTCATGGCCAACATCACACCACTAGCTCATAAAGTCCATGACCAACGTCACACGACTCGAACATAAATTCCATGGCCAACTTCACACCGCTCGCTCATAAATTCCATGGCCATCTTCAAACCGCCCGCTCATAAAATCCCTATCCAACTTCACACCGCAAGCTCATAAATTCCATGGCCAACTTAGTACCGCTCGCTCATAAAATCCATAGTCAACTTCACACCGCTCGTTCATCAATTCCATAGCTAATTTCGCACCGGTCGCTCATAAAATCCATAGTCAACTTCACACGGCTCGTTCATCAATTCCATAACTATTTTCGCACCGGTCGCTCATAAATTCCATGGGCAACTTCATACCGCTCGCTCAAAAATTCCATAGCTAATTTCGCACCGCTCGCTCATAAATTCAAGGGCTAATGTCACACCGCTCGCTCACAAATTCCATGGCCAACTTTCCACCGCTCGCTCATAAATTCCATGGCCATCTTCAAACCGCCCGCTCATAAAATCCCTATCCAACTTCACACCGCAAGCTCATAAATTCCATGGCCAACTTAGTACCGCTCGCTCATAAAATCCATAGTCAACTTCACACCACTCGTTCATCAATTCCATAGTTAATTTCGCACCGGTCGCTCATAAATTCCATGGGCAACTTCATACCGCTCGCTCATAAATTCAAGGGCTAATTTCACACCGCTCGAACATAAATTCCATGGCCAACTTCAAACCGCTTGCTCATAAATCCCATGGCCGTCTCCAAACCGCTCGCTGATAAATTCCATGGCCAACTTCACACCGCTCGCTCATAAATTCCATGACCAACTTTACACGGCTCGAACATAAATTCCATGGCTAATTTTATACCGCTCGCTCATAAATTCAATCGTTAATTTTACACCTCTCTCTCCTAAATTCCATAGCTAGTTTCGCACAGCTCACTCATAAATTCAATGGCTAATTTCACACCGCTCGCTCATAAATTCCATGGCCAACTTCACACCGCTCGCTCATAAAATCCATAGCCAACTTAAAACCGCTCGCTCATAAAATCCATAGTCAACTTCACACCGCTCGTTCATCAATTCCATAACTATTTTCGCACCGGTCGCTCATAAATTCCATGGGCAACTTCATACCGCTCGCTCAAAAATTCCATAGCTAATTTCGCACCGCTCGCTCATAAATTCAAGGGCTAATGTCACACCGCTCGCTCACAAATTCCATGGCCAACTTTCCACCGCTTGCTCATAAATTCCATGGCCGACTTCAAACCGCTCGCTCATAATTTCCGTGGCCAACTTCACACCGCTCGCTCATAAATTCGATGGACAACTTCACGAAGCTTGAACATAAATTCCACGGCCAACATCACACCACTAGCTCATAAAGTCCATGACCAACGTCACACGACTCGAACATAAATTCCATGGCCAACTTCACACCGCTCGCTCATAAATTCCATGGCTAATTTCGCACCGCTCGCTCATAAATTCAAGGGCTAATGTCACACCGCTCGCTCACAAATTCCATGGCCAACTTTCCACCGCTCGCTCATAAATTCCATGGCCGACTTCAAACCGCTCGCTCATAATTTCCGTGGCCAACTTCACACCGCTCGCTCATAAATTCGATGGACAACTTCACGAAGCTTGAACATAAATTCCACGGCCAACATCACACCACTAGCTCATAAAGTCCATGACCAACGTCACACGACTCGAACATAAATTCCACGGCGAACTTCACACCGTTCGCTCATAAATTCCATAGCCAATGTCGCACCGCTCGCTCATAGACTCCATGGCCAACTTGACACCGCTCGGGCATAAATTCCATGGCCATCTTGACACCGCTCGCTCATAAATTTCATAGCTAATTTCGCACCGCTCGCTCATAAATTCCATGGCCAACTTCACACCACTTGCTCATAAATTCCATGGCCAACTTTACACCGATCGAACATAGATTCCATGGTCAACTTCACACCTTTCGAATATAAATTCCATGGCCAACTCAAAACCGCTCGCTCATAAATTCCATGGCCGTCTAAATACCGCTCGCTCGTATATTCTATGGCTAATTTTATACCGCTCGCTCATAAACTCCATGGCCAATTTCACACCGCACGCTCATCAATCCCAGGTCAGACTGCACATATCTCGATCATAAATTCCACGGCCAACTTCACACCGCTCGCTCATAAAATCCATGGACAACTTCGCACCGCTCGCTCATAAATTCCAGAGCGAACTTCACAGCGCTCGCTCATAATTTCCATAGCTAATTTCGCACTGCTCGGTCATAAATTCCACGGCCACCTGCACTCAGCTCGCTAATATATTCCACGGCCAACTTCACACAGCTCGCTCATAAATTCCGTGGCCAATTTCACACCGTTCACTCATAAATTCCATGGCCATCTTCAAACCGCTCGCTCATAATTTCGATGGCCAACTTCACACCTCTCGCTCATAAAATCCATGGCCAACTTCGCACCGCTCGCTTATAAAATCCAGAGCCAACTTCACACAGCTAGCTCATAAATTCCAATGCCAACTATGCACTGCGCGCTCATAAATTCCATAGTCTACTTCACACCGCAAGCTCATAAATTCCATGGCCAACTTAGTACCGCTCGCTCATAAAATCCATAGTCAACTTCACACCGCTCGTTCATCAATTCCATAGCTAATTTCGCACCGGTCGCTCATAAAATCCATAGTCAACTTCACACCGCTCGTTCATCAATTCCATAATTATTTTCGCACCGGTCGCTCATAAATTCCATGGGCAACTTCATACCGCTCGCTCAAAAATTCCATAGCTAATTTCGCACCGCTCGCTCATAAATTCAAGGGCTAATGTCACACCGCTCGCTCACAAATTCCATGGCCAACATCACACCACTAGCTCATAAAGTCCATGACCAACGTCACACGACTCGAACATAAATTCCATGGCCAACTTCACACCGCTCGCTCATAAATTCCATGGCCATCTTCAAACCGCCCGCTCATAAAATCCCTATCCAACTTCACACCGCAAGCTCATAAATTCCATGGCCAACTTAGTACCGCTCGCTCATAAAATCCATAGTCAACTTCACACCACTCGTTCATCAATTCCATAGTTAATTTCGCACCGGTCGCTCATAAATTCCATGGCCAACTTCACACCGCTCGCTGATAAATTCCATGGCCAACTTCACACCGCTCGCTCATAAATTCCATGGCCATCTTCAAACCGCCCGCTCATAAAATCCCTATCCAACTTCACACCGCAAGCTCATAAATTCCATGGCCAACTTAGTACCGCTCGCTCATAAAATCCATAGTCAACTTCACACCGCTCGTTCATCAATTCCATAGCTAATTTCGCACCGGTCGCTCATAAAATCCATAGTCAACTTCACACCGCTCGTTCGTCAATTCCATAACTATTTTCGCACCGGTCGCTCATAAATTCCATGGGCAACTTCATACCGCTCGCTCAAAAATTCCATAGCTAATTTCGCACCGCTCGCTCATAAATTCAAGGGCTAATGTCACACCGCTCGCTCACAAATTCCATGGCCAACTTTCCACCGCTCGCTCATAAATTCCATGGCCAACATCACACCACTAGCTCATAAAGTCCATGACCAACGTCACACGGCTCGAACATAAATTCCATGGCCAACTTCACACCGCTCGCTCATAAATTCCATGGCCATCTTCAAACCGCCCGCTCATAAAATCCCTATCCAACTTCACACCGCAAGCTCATAAATTCCATGGCCAACTTCACACCGCTCGCTCTTAAATTCCAAGGTTAACTTCGCATTGCTCGCTTATAAATTCCATGGCCATCTTCACACGCCTCGCTCATAAAATCCATAGCCAATTTCACACCGCTCGCTCACAAATTCAATGGTTAATTTCACACCTCTCGCTCATGAATTCCATAGCTAGTTTCGCACAGCTCACTCATAAATTTAATGGCTAATTTCACACCGCTCGCTCATAAATTCCATGGCCAACTTCACACCACTCGCTCATAAATTCCATAGCCAACTTCGCACCGCTCGCTCGTAAATTCCATGGCCAACTTCACACGGTTCGCTCATAAATTCCATGACCAACTTAATACCGCTCGCTCATATATTCTATGGCTAATTTTATACCGCTCGCTCATAAATTCCATGACCAACTTTCCACCGCTTGCTCATAAATTCCATGGCCGACTTCAAACCGCTCGCTCATAATTTCCGTGGCCAACTTCACACCGCTCGCTCATAAATTCGATGGACAACTTCACGAAGCTTGAACATAAATTCCACGGCCAACTTCACACCGCTCGCTCATAAATCCGATTGCCAACTTAATACCGCTCGCACATAAATTCAATGGCTAATTTCACACCGCTCGCTCATAAATTCCATGGCCGACATCACACCACTAGCTTATAAATTCCATGGCCAACTTCACACGGCTCGCTCATAAAATCCATAGCCAATTTCACACCGCTCGCTCATAAATTCAATGGTTAATTTCACACCTCTCGCTCATAAATTCCATAGCTAGTTTCAAACAGCTCACTCATAAATTCAATGGCTAATTTCACACCGCTCGCTCATAAATTCCATGGCCAACTTCACACCACTCGCTCATAAATTCCATAGCCAACTTCGCACCGCTCGCTCGTAAATTCCATGGCCAACTTCACACGGTTCGCTCATAAATTCCATGACCAACTTAATACCGCTCGCTCATATATTCTATGGCTAATTTTATACCGCTCGCTCATAAATTCCATGACCAACTTTACAACGCTCGAACATAAATTCCATGGCCAACTTCAAACCGCTTGCTCATAAATTCCATGGCCAACTTCACACCGCTCGCTCATAAATTCCATGACCAACTTTACACGGCTCGAACATAAATTCCATGGCTAATTTTATACCGCTCGCTCATAAATTCAATCGTTAATTTTACACCTCTCTCTCATAAATTCCATAGCTAGTTTCGCACAGCTCACTCATAAATTCAATGGCTAATTTCACACCGCTCGCTCATAAATTCCATGGCCAACTTCACACCGCTCGCTCATAAAATCCATAGCCAACTTAAAACCGCTCGCTCATAAAATCCATAGTCAACTTCACACCGCTCGTTCATCAATTCCATAACTATTTTCGCACCGGTCGCTCATAAATTCCATGGGCAACTTCATACCGCTCGCTCAAAAATTCCATAGCTAATTTCGCACCGCTCGCTCATAAATTCAAGGGCTAATGTCACACCACTCGCTCACAAATTCCATGGCCAACTTTCCACCGCTTGCTCATAAATTCCATGGCCGACTTCAAACCGCTCGCTCATAATTTCCGTGGCCAACTTCACACCGCTCGCTCATAAATTCGATGGACAACTTCACGAAGCTTGAACATAAATTCCACGGCCAACATCACACCACTAGCTCATAAAGTCCATGACCAACGTCACACGACTCGAACATAAATTCCATGGCCAACTTCACACCGCTCGCTCATAAATTCCATGGCTAATTTCGCACCGCTCGCTCATAAATTCAAGGGCTAATGTCACACCGCTCGCTCACAAATTCCATGGCCAACTTTCCACCGCTCGCTCATAAATTCCATGGCCGACTTCAAACCGCTCGCTCATAATTTCCGTGGCCAACTTCACACCGCTCGCTCATAAATTCGATGGACAACTTCACGAAGCTTGAACATAAATTCAACGGCCAACATCACACCACTAGCTCATAAAGTCCATGACCAACGTCACACGACTCGAACATAAATTCCACGGCGAACTTCACACCGTTCGCTCATAAATTCCATAGCCAATGTCGCACCGCTCGCTCATAGACTCCATGGCCAACTTGACACCGCTCGGGCATAAATTCCATGGCCATCTTGACACCGCTCGCTCATAAATTTCATAGCTAATTTCGCACCGCTCGCTCATAAATTCCATGGCCAACTTCACACCACTTGCTCATAAATTCCATGGCCAACTTTACACCGATCGAACATAGATTCCATGGTCAACTTCACACCTTTCGAATATAAATTCCATGGCCAACTCAAAACCGCTCGCTCATAAATTCCATGGCCGTCTAAATACCGCTCGCTCGTATATTCTATGGCTAATTTTATACCGCTCGCTCATAAACTCCATGGCCAATTTCACACCGCACGCTCATCAATCCCAGGTCAGACTGCACATATCTCGATCATAAATTCCACGGCCAACATCACACCACTAGCTCATAAAGTCCATGACCAACGTCACACGACTCGAACATAAATTCCATGGCCAACTTCACACCGCTCGCTCATAAATTCCATGGCTAATTTCGCACCGCTCGCTCATAAATTCAAGGGCTAATGTCACACCGCTCGCTCACAAATTCCATGGCCAACTTTCCACCGCTCGCTCATAAATTCCATGGCCGACTTCAAACCGCTCGCTCATAATTTCCGTGGCCAACTTCACACCGCTCGCTCATAAATTCGATGGACAACTTCACGAAGCTTGAACATAAATTCAACGGCCAACATCACACCACTAGCTCATAAAGTCCATGACCAACGTCACACGACTCGAACATAAATTCCACGGCGAACTTCACACCGTTCGCTCATAAATTCCATAGCCAATGTCGCACCGCTCGCTCATAGACTCCATGGCCAACTTGACACCGCTCGGGCATAAATTCCATGGCCATCTTGACACCGCTCGCTCATAAATTTCATAGCTAATTTCGCACCGCTCGCTCATAAATTCCATGGCCAACTTCACACCACTTGCTCATAAATTCCATGGCCAACTTTACACCGATCGAACATAGATTCCATGGTCAACTTCACACCTTTCGAATATAAATTCCATGGCCAACTCAAAACCGCTCGCTCATAAATTCCATGGCCGTCTAAATACCGCTCGCTCGTATATTCTATGGCTAATTTTATACCGCTCGCTCATAAACTTCATGGCCAATTTCACACCGCACGCTCATCAATCCCAGGTCAGACTGCACATATCTCGATCATAAATTCCACGGCCAACTTCACACCGCTCGCTCATAAAATCCATGGACAACTTCGCACCGCTCGCTCATAAATTCCGTGGCCAATTTCACACCGTTCACTCATAAATTCCATGGCCATCTTCAAACCGCTCGCTCATAATTTCGATGGCCAACTTCACACCTCTCGCTCATAAAATCCATGGCCAACTTCGCACCGCTCGCTTATAAAATCCAGAGCCAACTTCACACAGCTAGCTCATAAATTCCAATGCCAACTATGCACTGCGCGCTCATAAATTCCATAGTCTACTTCACACCGCTAGCTCATAAATTCCATGGCCAACTTAGTACCGCTGGCTCATAAAATCCATAGTCAACTTCACACCGCTCGTTCATCAATTCCATAGCTAATTTCGCACCTGTCGCTTATAAAATGCAGAGATAACTTCACAGCGCTCGCTCACAAATTTCATAGCTAATTGTCGCACAGCTCACTCATAAATTTCATAGCTAATTGTCGCACAGCTCACTCATAAATTCAATGGCTAATTTCACACCGCTAGCTCATAAATTCCAAGGCCAACTTCGCATTGCTCGCTCATAAATTCCAGAGCCAACTTCACATCGCTCGCTTATAAATTCCATAGCTAATGTTGCACTGCTCGCTCATAAATTCCATGGCCAAATTCACACGGCTCGCTCATAAAATCCATAGCCAATTTCTCACCGCTCGCTCATGATTTCCATGACCAACTTAATACCGCTCGGTCATATATTCTATGGCTAATTTTATACCGCTCGCTCATAAATTCCATGGCCATCTTCAAACTGCTCGCTCATAATTTCCACGGCCAAGTTCACACCGCTCGCTCATAAAATCCATGGGCAACTTCGCACCGCTCGCTCATAAATTCCAAAGCCAACTTCACACCGCTACCTCATAAATTCCAAGGCCAACTATGCACTGCGCGCTCATAAATTCCATAGTCTACTTCGCACCGCTAGCTCATAAATTCCATGGCCAACTTAGTACCGCTCGCTCATAAAATCCATAGTCAACTTCACACCGCTCGTTCGTGAATTCCAGAGATAACTGCACAGCGCTCGCTCATAAATTTCATAGCTAATGTCGCACAGCTCACTCATAAATTCAATGGCTAATTTCACACCGCTCGCTCATAAATTTCATGGCCAACATCACACCACTAGCTCATAAAGTCCATGACCAACGTCACACGACTCGAACATAAATTCCATGGCCAACTTCACACCGCTCGCTCATAAATTCCATGGCCATCTTCAAACCGCCCGCTCATAAAATCCCTATCCAACTTCACACCGCAAGCTCATAAATTCCATGGCCAACTTAGTACCGCTCGCTCATAAAATCCATAGTCAACTTCACACCGCTCGTTCATCAATTCCATAGCTAATTTCGCACCGGTCGCTCATAAAATCCATAGTCAACTTCACACGGCTCGTTCATCAATTCCATAACTATTTTCGCACCGGTCGCTCATAAATTCCATGGGCAACTTCATACCGCTCGCTCAAAAATTCCATAGCTAATTTCGCACCGCTCGCTCATAAATTCAAGGGCTAATGTCACACCGCTCGCTCACAAATTCCATGGCCAACTTTCCACCGCTCGCTCATAAATTCCATGGCCATCTTCAAACCGCCCGCTCATAAAATCCCTATCCAACTTCACACCGCAAGCTCATAAATTCCATGGCCAACTTAGTACCGCTCGCTCATAAAATCCATAGTCAACTTCACACCACTCGTTCATCAATTCCATAGTTAATTTCGCACCGGTCGCTCATAAATTCCATGGGCAACTTCATACCGCTCGCTCATAAATTCAAGGGCTAATTTCACACCGCTCGAACATAAATTCCATGGCCAACTTCAAACCGCTTGCTCATAAATCCCATGGCCGTCTCCAAACCGCTCGCTGATAAATTCCATGGCCAACTTCACACCGCTCGCTCATAAATTCCATGACCAACTTTACACGGCTCGAACATAAATTCCATGGCTAATTTTATACCGCTCGCTCATAAATTCAATCGTTAATTTTACACCTCTCTCTCCTAAATTCCATAGCTAGTTTCGCACAGCTCACTCATAAATTCAATGGCTAATTTCACACCGCTCGCTCATAAATTCCATGGCCAACTTCACACCGCTCGCTCATAAAATCCATAGCCAACTTAAAACCGCTCGCTCATAAAATCCATAGTCAACTTCACACCGCTCGTTCATCAATTCCATAACTATTTTCGCACCGGTCGCTCATAAATTCCATGGGCAACTTCATACCGCTCGCTCAAAAATTCCATAGCTAATTTCGCACCGCTCGCTCATAAATTCAAGGGCTAATGTCACACCGCTCGCTCACAAATTCCATGGCCAACTTTCCACCGCTTGCTCATAAATTCCATGGCCGACTTCAAACCGCTCGCTCATAATTTCCGTGGCCAACTTCACACCGCTCGCTCATAAATTCGATGGACAACTTCACGAAGCTTGAACATAAATTCCACGGCCAACATCACACCACTAGCTCATAAAGTCCATGACCAACGTCACACGACTCGAACATAAATTCCATGGCCAACTTCACACCGCTCGCTCATAAATTCCATGGCTAATTTCGCACCGCTCGCTCATAAATTCAAGGGCTAATGTCACACCGCTCGCTCACAAATTCCATGGCCAACTTTCCACCGCTCGCTCATAAATTCCATGGCCGACTTCAAACCGCTCGCTCATAATTTCCGTGGCCAACTTCACACCGCTCGCTCATAAATTCGATGGACAACTTCACGAAGCTTGAACATAAATTCCACGGCCAACATCACACCACTAGCTCATAAAGTCCATGACCAACGTCACACGACTCGAACATAAATTCCACGGCGAACTTCACACCGTTCGCTCATAAATTCCATAGCCAATGTCGCACCGCTCGCTCATAGACTCCATGGCCAACTTGACACCGCTCGGGCATAAATTCCATGGCCATCTTGACACCGCTCGCTCATAAATTTCATAGCTAATTTCGCACCGCTCGCTCATAAATTCCATGGCCAACTTCACACCACTTGCTCATAAATTCCATGGCCAACTTTACACCGATCGAACATAGATTCCATGGTCAACTTCACACCTTTCGAATATAAATTCCATGGCCAACTCAAAACCGCTCGCTCATAAATTCCATGGCCGTCTAAATACCGCTCGCTCGTATATTCTATGGCTAATTTTATACCGCTCGCTCATAAACTCCATGGCCAATTTCACACCGCACGCTCATCAATCCCAGGTCAGACTGCACATATCTCGATCATAAATTCCACGGCCAACTTCACACCGCTCGCTCATAAAATCCATGGACAACTTCGCACCGCTCGCTCATAAATTCCAGAGCGAACTTCACAGCGCTCGCTCATAATTTCCATAGCTAATTTCGCACTGCTCGGTCATAAATTCCACGGCCACCTGCACTCAGCTCGCTAATATATTCCACGGCCAACTTCACACAGCTCGCTCATAAATTCCGTGGCCAATTTCACACCGTTCACTCATAAATTCCATGGCCATCTTCAAACCGCTCGCTCATAATTTCGATGGCCAACTTCACACCTCTCGCTCATAAAATCCATGGCCAACTTCGCACCGCTCGCTTATAAAATCCAGAGCCAACTTCACACAGCTAGCTCATAAATTCCAATGCCAACTATGCACTGCGCGCTCATAAATTCCATAGTCTACTTCACACCGCAAGCTCATAAATTCCATGGCCAACTTAGTACCGCTCGCTCATAAAATCCATAGTCAACTTCACACCGCTCGTTCATCAATTCCATAGCTAATTTCGCACCGGTCGCTCATAAAATCCATAGTCAACTTCACACCGCTCGTTCATCAATTCCATAATTATTTTCGCACCGGTCGCTCATAAATTCCATGGGCAACTTCATACCGCTCGCTCAAAAATTCCATAGCTAATTTCGCACCGCTCGCTCATAAATTCAAGGGCTAATGTCACACCGCTCGCTCACAAATTCCATGGCCAACATCACACCACTAGCTCATAAAGTCCATGACCAACGTCACACGACTCGAACATAAATTCCATGGCCAACTTCACACCGCTCGCTCATAAATTCCATGGCCATCTTCAAACCGCCCGCTCATAAAATCCCTATCCAACTTCACACCGCAAGCTCATAAATTCCATGGCCAACTTAGTACCGCTCGCTCATAAAATCCATAGTCAACTTCACACCACTCGTTCATCAATTCCATAGTTAATTTCGCACCGGTCGCTCATAAATTCCATGGCCAACTTCACACCGCTCGCTGATAAATTCCATGGCCAACTTCACACCGCTCGCTCATAAATTCCATGACCAACTTTACACGGCTCGAACATAAATTCCATGGCTAATTTTATACCGCTCGCTCATAAATTCAATCGTTAATTTTACACCTCTCTCTCCTAAATTCCATAGCTAGTTTCGCACAGCTCACTCATAAATTCAATGGCTAATTTCACACCGCTCGCTCATAAATTCCATGGCCAACTTCACACCGCTCGCTCATAAAATCCATAGCCAACTTAAAACCGCTCGCTCATAAAATCCATAGTCAACTTCACACCGCTCGTTCATCAATTCCATAACTATTTTCGCACCGGTCGCTCATAAATTCCATGGGCAACTTCATACCGCTCGCTCAAAAATTCCATAGCTAATTTCGCACCGCTCGCTCATAAATTCAAGGGCTAATGTCACACCACTCGCTCACAAATTCCATGGCCAACTTTCCACCGCTTGCTCATAAATTCCATGGCCGACTTCAAACCGCTCGCTCATAATTTCCGTGGCCAACTTCACACCGCTCGCTCATAAATTCGATGGACAACTTCACGAAGCTTGAACATAAATTCCACGGCCAACATCACACCACTAGCTCATAAAGTCCATGACCAACGTCACACGACTCGAACATAAATTCCATGGCCAACTTCACACCGCTCGCTCATAAATTCCATGGCTAATTTCGCACCGCTCGCTCATAAATTCAAGGGCTAATGTCACACCGCTCGCTCACAAATTCCATGGCCAACTTTCCACCGCTCGCTCATAAATTCCATGGCCGACTTCAAACCGCTCGCTCATAATTTCCGTGGCCAACTTCACACCGCTCGCTCATAAATTCGATGGACAACTTCACGAAGCTTGAACATAAATTCCACGGCCAACATCACACCACTAGCTCATAAAGTCCATGACCAACGTCACACGACTCGAACATAAATTCCACGGCGAACTTCACACCGTTCGCTCATAAATTCCATAGCCAATGTCGCACCGCTCGCTCATAGACTCCATGGCCAACTTGACACCGCTCGGGCATAAATTCCATGGCCATCTTGACACCGCTCGCTCATAAATTTCATAGCTAATTTCGCACCGCTCGCTCATAAATTCCATGGCCAACTTCACACCACTTGCTCATAAATTCCATGGCCAACTTTACACCGATCGAACATAGATTCCATGGTCAACTTCACACCTTTCGAATATAAATTCCATGGCCAACTCAAAACCGCTCGCTCATAAATTCCATGGCCGTCTAAATACCGCTCGCTCGTATATTCTATGGCTAATTTTATACCGCTCGCTCATAAACTCCATGGCCAATTTCACACCGCACGCTCATCAATCCCAGGTCAGACTGCACATATCTCGATCATAAATTCCACGGCCAACTTCACACCGCTCGCTCATAAAATCCATGGACAACTTCGCACCGCTCGCTCATAAATTCCAGAGCGAACTTCACAGCGCTCGCTCATAATTTCCATAGCTAATTTCGCACTGCTCGGTCATAAATTCCACGGCCACCTGCACTCAGCTCGCTAATATATTCCACGGCCAACTTCACACCGCTCGCTCATAAAATCCATGGGCAACTTCGCACCGCTCGCTCATAAATTCCAAAGCCAACTTCACACCGCTACCTCATAAATTCCAAGGTCAACTATGCACTGCGCGCTCATAAATTCCATAGTCTACTTCGCACCGCTAGCTCATAAATTCCATGGCCAACTTAGTACCGCTCGCTCATAAAATCCATAGTCAACTTCACACCGCTCGTTCGTGAATTCCAGAGATAACTGCACAGCGCTCGCTCATAAATTTCATAGCTAATGTCGCACAGCTCACTCATAAATTCAATGGCTAATTTCACACCGCTCGCTCATAAATTCCATGGCCAACATCACACCACTAGCTCATAAAGTCCATGACCAACGTCACACGACTCGAACATAAATTCCATGGCCAACTTCACACCGCTCGCTCATAAATTCCATGGCCATCTTCAAACCGCCCGCTCATAAAATCCCTATCCAACTTCACACCGCAAGCTCATAAATTCCATGGCCAACTTAGTACCGCTCACTCATAAAATCCATAGTCAACTTCACACCGCTCGTTCATCAATTCCATAGCTAATTTCGCACCGGTCGCTCATAAAATCCATAGTCAACTTCACACGGCTCGTTCATCAATTCCATAACTATTTTCGCACCGGTCGCTCATAAATTCCATGGGCAACTTCATACCGCTCGCTCAAAAATTCCATAGCTAATTTCGCACCGCTCGCTCATAAATTCAAGGGCTAATGTCACACCGCTCGCTCACAAATTCCATGGCCAACTTTCCACCGCTCGCTCATAAATTCCATGGCCATCTTCAAACCGCCCGCTCATAAAATCCCTATCCAACTTCACACCGCAAGCTCATAAATTCCATGGCCAACTTAGTACCGCTCGCTCATAAAATCCATAGTCAACTTCACACCACTCGTTCATCAATTCCATAGTTAATTTCGCACCGGTCGCTCATAAATTCCATGGGCAACTTCATACCGCTCGCTCATAAATTCAAGGGCTAATTTCACACCGCTCGAACATAAATTCCATGGCCAACTTCAAACCGCTTGCTCATAAATCCCATGGCCGTCTCCAAACCGCTCGCTGATAAATTCCATGGCCAACTTCACACCGCTCGCTCATAAATTCCATGACCAACTTTACACGGCTCGAACATAAATTCCATGGCTAATTTTATACCGCTCGCTCATAAATTCAATCGTTAATTTTACACCTCTCTCTCCTAAATTCCATAGCTAGTTTCGCACAGCTCACTCATAAATTCAATGGCTAATTTCACACCGCTCGCTCATAAATTCCATGGCCAACTTCACACCGCTCGCTCATAAAATCCATAGCCAACTTAAAACCGCTCGCTCATAAAATCCATAGTCAACTTCACACCGCTCGTTCATCAATTCCATAACTATTTTCGCACCGGTCGCTCATAAATTCCATGGGCAACTTCATACCGCTCGCTCAAAAATTCCATAGCTAATTTCGCACCGCTCGCTCATAAATTCAAGGGCTAATGTCACACCGCTCGCTCACAAATTCCATGGCCAACTTTCCACCGCTTGCTCATAAATTCCATGGCCGACTTCAAACCGCTCGCTCAGAATTTCCGTGGCCAACTTCACACCGCTCGCTCATAAATTCGATGGACAACTTCACGAAGCTTGAACATAAATTCCACGGCCAACATCACACCACTAGCTCATAAAGTCCATGACCAACGTCACACGACTCGAACATAAATTCCATGGCCAACTTCACACCGCTCGCTCATAAATTCCATGGCTAATTTCGCACCGCTCGCTCATAAATTCAAGGGCTAATGTCACACCGCTCGCTCACAAATTCCATGGCCAACTTTCCACCGCTCGCTCATAAATTCCATGGCCAACATCACACCACTAGCTCATAAAGTCCATGACCAACGTCACACGGCTCGAACATAAATTCCATGGCCAACTTCACACCGCTCGCTCATAAATTCCATGGCCATCTTCAAACCGCCCGCTCATAAAATCCCTATCCAACTTCACACCGCAAGCTCATAAATTCCATGGCCAACTTAGTACCGCTCGCTCATAATATCCATAGTCAACTTCACACCACTCGTTCATCAATTCCATAGTTAATTTCGCACCGGTCGCTCATAAATTCCATGGGCAACTTCATACCGCTCGCTCATAAATTCCATGGCCAACTTCAAACCGCTTGCTCATAAATCCCATGGCCGTCTCCAAACCGCTCGCTGATAAATTCCATGGCCAACTTCACACCGCTCGCTCATAAATTCCATGACCAACTTTACACGGCTCGAACATAAATTCCATGGCTAATTTTATACCGCTCGCTCATAAATTCAATCGTTAATTTTACACCTCTGTCTCCTAAATTCCATAGCTAGTTTCGCACAGCTCACTCATAAATTCAATGGCTAATTTCACACCGCTCGCTCATAAATTCCATGGCCAACTTCACACCGCTCGCTCATAAAATCCATAGCCAACTTAAAACCGCTCGCTCATAAAATCCATAGTCAACTTCACACCGCTCGTTCATCAATTCCATAACTATTTTCGCACCGGTCGCTCATAAATTCCATGGGCAACTTCATACCGCTCGCTCAAAAATTCCATAGCTAATTTCGCACCGCTCGCTCATAAATTCAAGGGCTAATGTCACACCGCTCGCTCACAAATTCCATGGCCAACTTTCCACCGCTTGCTCATAAATTCCATGGCCGACTTCAAACCGCTCGCTCATAATTTCCGTGGCCAACTTCACACCGCTCGCTCATAAATTCGATGGACAACTTCACGAAGCTTGAACATAAATTCCACGGCCAACTTCACACCGCTCGCTCATAAATCCGATTGCCAACTTAATACCGCTCGCACATAAATTCAATGGCTAATTTCACACCGCTCGCTCATAAATTCCATGGCCGACATCACACCACTAGCTCATAAATTCCATGGCCAACTTCACACGGCTCGCTCATAAAATCCATAGCCAATTTCACACCGCTCGCTCATAAATTCAATGGTTAATTTCACACCTCTCGCTCATAAATTCCATAGCTAGTTTCAAACAGCTCACTCATAAATTCAATGGCTAATTTCACACCGCTCGCTCATAAATTCCATGGCCAACTTCACACCACTCGCTCATAAATTCCATAGCCAACTTCGCACCGCTCGCTCGTAAATTCCATGGCCAACTTCACACGGTTCGCTCATAAATTCCATGACCAACTTAA
This sequence comes from Perithous albicinctus, assembly GCA_964016905.1. NCBI lineage: Eukaryota > Metazoa > Arthropoda > Insecta > Hymenoptera > Ichneumonidae > Perithous > Perithous albicinctus. Next base: position 3,560,908 of record OZ024698.1, on the reverse strand, counting down.
TACCGCTCGCTCATATATTCTATGGCTAATTTTATACCGCTCGCTCATAAATTCCATGACCAACTTTACAACGCTCGAACATAAATTCCATGGCCAACTTCAAACCGCTTGCTCATAAATTCCATGGCCAACTTCACACCGCTCGCTCATAAATTCCATGACCAACTTTACACGGCTCGAACATAAATTCCATGGCTAATTTTATACCGCTCGCTCATAAATTCAATCGTTAATTTTACACCTCTCTCTCATAAATTCCATAGCTAGTTTCGCACAGCTCACTCATAAATTCAATGGCTAATTTCACACCGCTCGCTCATAAATTCCATGGCCAACTTCACACCACTCGCTCATAAATTCCATAGCCAACTTCGCACCGCTCGCTCGTAAATTCCATGGCCAACTTCACACGGTTCGCTCATAAATTCCATGACCAACTTAATACCGCTCGCTCATATATTCTATGGCTAATTTTATACCGCTCGCTCATAAATTCCATGACCAACTTTACAACGCTCGAACATAAATTCCATGGCCAACTTCAAACCGCTTGCTCATAAATTCCATGGCCAACTTCACACCGCTCGCTCATAAATTCCATGACCAACTTTACACGGCTCGAACATAAATTCCATGGCTAATTTTATACCGCTCGCTCATAAATTCAATCGTTAATTTTACACCTCTCTCTCATAAATTCCATAGCTAGTTTCGCACAGCTCACTCATAAATTCAATGGCTAATTTCACACCGCTCGCTCACAAATTCCATGGCCAACTTTCCACCGCTTGCTCATAAATTCCATGGCCGACTTCAAACCGCTCGCTTATAAATTCCATGGCCATTTTCACATCGCTCGCTCATAAAATCCATGGCCAACTTAAAACCGCTCGCTCATAAAATCCATAGCCAACTTAAAACCGCTCGCTCATAAAATCCATAGTCAACTTCACACCGATCGTTCATCAATTCCATAACTATTTTCGCACCGGTCGCTCATAAATTCCATGGGCAACTTCATACCGCTCGCTCAAAAATTCCATAGCTAATTTCGCACCGCTCGCTCATAAATCCGATTGCCAGCTTAATACCGCTCGCTCATAAATTCTATGGCCGACTTCACACCGCTCGCTTATAAATTCCATGGCCATCTTCACATCGCTCGCTCATAAAATCCATGGCCAACTTCGCACCGCACGCTCATAAAATCCATGGCCAACTTCGGACCGCACGCCCATAAATTCCATACCCAACTTCGCACCGCTCGCTCATCAAATCCAGAGCCAACTTCACACCGCTAGCTCATAAATTCCAAGGCCAACTTCGCATTGCTCGCTTATAAAATCCATGGCCAACTTCACACCGCTCGCTCATAAATCCGATTGCCAACTTAATACCGCTCGCTCATAAATTCTATGGCCAACTTCACACCGCTCGCTTATAAATTCCATGGCCATTTTCACATCGCTCGCTCATAAATTCCATGGCCAACTTCACACCACTCGCTCATAAATTCCACGGCCAACTTCACACCGCTCGCTCATAAAATTCATGGACATCTTCGCACCGCTCGCTCATAAATTCCAGAGATAACTGCACAACGCTCGCTCATAAATTTCATAGCTGATGTCGCACAGCTCTCTCATAAATTCAATGGCTAATTTCACACCGCTCGCTCATAAATTCCATGACCAACTTCACACCGCACGCTCATTTATTCCATGTCAGACTGCACACATCTCGATCATAAATTCCACGGCCAACTTCACACCGCTCGCTCATAAAATCCATGGACAACTTCGCACCGATCGCTCATAAATTCCAGAGAGAACTTCACAGCGCTCGCTCATAATTTCCATAGCTAATTTCGCACTGGTCGGTCATAAATTCCACGGCCACCTGCACACAGCTCGCTAATATATTCCACGGCCAACTTCACACCGTTCGCTCATAAATTCCATTGCCAATGTCGCACCGTTCGCTCATAGATTCCATGGCCAACTTGACACCGTTAGCTCATAAATTCTATAGCTAATTTCGCACCGCTCGCTCATAAATTAAATGGTTAATTTCATACCGCTCGCTCATAAATTCCATAGCTAGTTTCGCATAGCTCGCTCATAAATTCAATCGCTAATTTTACACCGCTTGCTCATAAATTCCATGGCCAACTTCACACAATTCGCTCATAAATTCCATGGCCAAATTTACACCAATCGAACATAGATTCCATGGTCAACTTCACACCGCTCGAATATAAATTCCATTGCCAACTTCACAGCGCTCGTTCATAAATTCCATAGCTGATTTCGCACCGGTCGCTCATAAATTCAATGGCTAATTTCACACAGCTCGCTCATAAATTCCGTGGCCAATTTCACACCGTTCGCTCATAAATTCCATGGCTAATTTCAAACCGCTCGATCATAAATTCCGCGGCCACCTGCACACAGCTCGCTAATAAATTCCACGGCGAACTTCACACCGTTCGCTCATAAATTCCATAGCCAATGTCGCACCGCTCGCTCATAGACTCCATGGCCAACTTGACACCGCTCGGGCATAAATTCCATGGCCATCTTGACACCGCTCGCTCATAAATTTCATAGCTAATTTCGCACCGCTCGCTCATAAATTCCATGGCCAACTTCACACCACTTGCTCATAAATTCCATGGCCAACTTTACACCGATCGAACATAGATTCCATGGTCAACTTCACACCTTTCGAATATAAATTCCATGGCCAACTCAAAACCGCTCGCTCATAAATTCCATGGCCGTCTAAATACCGCTCGCTCGTATATTCTATGGCTAATTTTATACCGCTCGCTCATAAACTCCATGGCCAATTTCACACCGCACGCTCATCAATCCCAGGTCAGACTGCACATATCTCGATCATAAATTCCACGGCCAACTTCACACCGCTCGCTCATAAAATCCATGGACAACTTCGCACCGCTCGCTCATAAATTCCAGAGCGAACTTCACAGCGCTCGCTCATAATTTCCATAGCTAATTTCGCACTGCTCGGTCATAAATTCCACGGCCACCTGCACTCAGCTCGCTAATATATTCCACGGCCAACTTCACACAGCTCGCTCATAAATTCCGTGGCCAATTTCACACCGTTCACTCATAAATTCCATGGCCATCTTCAAACCGCTCGCTCATAATTTCGATGGCCAACTTCACACCTCTCGCTCATAAAATCCATGGCCAACTTCGCACCGCTCGCTTATAAAATCCAGAGCCAACTTCACACAGCTAGCTCATAAATTCCAATGCCAACTATGCACTGCGCGCTCATAAATTCCATAGTCTACTTCACACCGCTAGCTCATAAATTCCATGGCCAACTTAGTACCGCTGGCTCATAAAATCCATAGTCAACTTCACACCGCTCGTTCATCAATTCCATAGCTAATTTCGCACCTGTCGCTTATAAAATGCAGAGATAACTTCACAGCGCTCGCTCACAAATTTCATAGCTAATTGTCGCACAGCTCACTCATAAATTTCATAGCTAATTGTCGCACAGCTCACTCATAAATTCAATGGCTAATTTCACACCGCTAGCTCATAAATTCCAAGGCCAACTTCGCATTGCTCGCTCATAAATTCCAGAGCCAACTTCACATCGCTCGCTTATAAATTCCATAGCTAATGTTGCACTGCTCGCTCATAAATTCCATGGCCAAATTCACACGGCTCGCTCATAAAATCCATAGCCAATTTCTCACCGCTCGTTCATCAATTCCATAATTATTTTCGCACCGGTCGCTCATAAATTCCATGGGCAACTTCATACCGCTCGCTCAAAAATTCCATAGCTAATTTCGCACCGCTCGCTCATAAATTCAAGGGCTAATGTCACACCGCTCGCTCACAAATTCCATGGCCAACTTTCCACCGCTCGCTCATAAATTCCATGGCCAACATCACACCACTAGCTCATAAAGTCCATGACCAACGTCACACGGCTCGAACATAAATTCCATGGCCAACTTCACATCGCTCGCTCATAAATTCCATGGCCATCTTCAAACCGCCCGCTCATAAAATCCCTATCCAACTTCACACCGCAAGCTCATAAATTCCATGGCCAACTTAGTACCGCTCGCTCATAAAATCCATAGTCAACTTCACACCACTCGTTCATCAATTCCATAGTTAATTTCGCACCGGTCGCTCATAAATTCCATGGCCAACTTCACACCGCTCGCTGATAAATTCCATGGCCAACTTCACACCGCTCGCTCATAAATTCCATGACCAACTTTACACGGCTCGAACATAAATTCCATGGCTAATTTTATACCGCTCGCTCATAAATTCAATCGTTAATTTTACACCTCTCTCTCCTAAATTCCATAGCTAGTTTCGCACAGCTCACTCATAAATTCAATGGCTAATTTCACACCGCTCGCTCATAAATTCCATGGCCAACTTCACACCGCTCGCTCATAAAATCCATAGCCAACTTAAAACCGCTCGCTCATAAAATCCATAGTCAACTTCACACCGCTCGTTCATCAATTCCATAACTATTTTCGCACCGGTCGCTCATAAATTCCATGGGCAACTTCATACCGCTCGCTCAAAAATTCCATAGCTAATTTCGCACCGCTCGCTCATAAATTCAAGGGCTAATGTCACACCACTCGCTCACAAATTCCATGGCCAACTTTCCACCGCTTGCTCATAAATTCCATGGCCGACTTCAAACCGCTCGCTCATAATTTCCGTGGCCAACTTCACACCGCTCGCTCATAAATTCGATGGACAACTTCACGAAGCTTGAACATAAATTCCACGGCCAACATCACACCACTAGCTCATAAAGTCCATGACCAACGTCACACGACTCGAACATAAATTCCATGGCCAACTTCACACCGCTCGCTCATAAATTCCATGGCTAATTTCGCACCGCAAGCTCATAAATTCAAGGGCTAATGTCACACCGCTCGCTCACAAATTCCATGGCCAACTTTCCACCGCTCGCTCATAAATTCCATGGCCGACTTCAAACCGCTCGCTCATAATTTCCGTGGCCAACTTCACACCGCTCGCTCATAAATTCGATGGACAACTTCACGAAGCTTGAACATAAATTCCACGGCCAACATCACACCACTAGCTCATAAAGTCCATGACCAACGTCACACGACTCGAACATAAATTCCATGGCCAACTTCACACCGCTCGCTCATAAATTCCATGGCTAATTTCGCACCGCTCGCTCATAAATTCAAGGGCTAATGTCACACCGCTCGCTCACAAATTCCATGGCCAACTTTCCACCGCTCGCTCATAAATTCCATGGCCGACTTCAAACCGCTCGCTCATAATTTCCGTGGCCAACTTCACACCGCTCGCTCATAAATTCGATGGACAACTTCACGAAGCTTGAACATAAATTCCACGGCCAACATCACACCACTAGCTCATAAAGTCCATGACCAACGTCACACGACTCGAACATAAATTCCACGGCGAACTTCACACCGTTCGCTCATAAATTCCATAGCCAATGTCGCACCGCTCGCTCATAGACTCCATGGCCAACTTGACACCGCTCGGGCATAAATTCCATGGCCATCTTGACACCGCTCGCTCATAAATTTCATAGCTAATTTCGCACCGCTCGCTCATAAATTCCATGGCCAACTTCACACCACTTGCTCATAAATTCCATGGCCAACTTTACACCGATCGAACATAGATTCCATGGTCAACTTCACACCTTTCGAATATAAATTCCATGGCCAACTCAAAACCGCTCGCTCATAAATTCCATGGCCGTCTAAATACCGCTCGCTCGTATATTCTATGGCTAATTTTATACCGCTCGCTCATAAACTCCATGGCCAATTTCACACCGCACGCTCATCAATCCCAGGTCAGACTGCACATATCTCGATCATAAATTCCACGGCCAACTTCACACCGCTCGCTCATAAAATCCATGGACAACTTCGCACCGCTCGCTCATAAATTCCAGAGCGAACTTCACAGCGCTCGCTCATAATTTCCATAGCTAATTTCGCACTGCTCGGTCATAAATTCCACGGCCACCTGCACTCAGCTCGCTAATATATTCCACGGCCAACTTCACACAGCTCGCTCATAAATTCCGTGGCCAATTTCACACCGTTCACTCATAAATTCCATGGCCATCTTCAAACCGCTCGCTCATAATTTCGATGGCCAACTTCACACCTCTCGCTCATAAAATCCATGGCCAACTTCGCACCGCTCGCTTATAAAATCCAGAGCCAACTTCACACAGCTAGCTCATAAATTCCAATGCCAACTATGCACTGCGCGCTCATAAATTCCATAGTCTACTTCACACCGCTAGCTCATAAATTCCATGGCCAACTTAGTACCGCTGGCTCATAAAATCCATAGTCAACTTCACACCGCTCGTTCATCAATTCCATAGCTAATTTCGCACCTGTCGCTTATAAAATGCAGAGATAACTTCACAGCGCTCGCTCACAAATTTCATAGCTAATTGTCGCACAGCTCACTCATAAATTTCATAGCTAATTGTCGCACAGCTCACTCATAAATTCAATGGCTAATTTCACACCGCTAGCTCATAAATTCCAAGGCCAACTTCGCATTGCTCGCTCATAAATTCCAGAGCCAACTTCACATCGCTCGCTTATAAATTCCATAGCTAATGTTGCACTGCTCGCTCATAAATTCCATGGCCAAATTCACACGGCTCGCTCATAAAATCCATAGCCAATTTCTCACCGCTCGCTCATGATTTCCATGACCAACTTAATACCGCTCGGTCATATATTCTATGGCTAATTTTATACCGCTCGCTCATAAATTCCATGGCCATCTTCAAACTGCTCGCTCATAATTTCCACGGCCAAGTTCACACCGCTCGCTCATAAAATCCATGGGCAACTTCGCACCGCTCGCTCATAAATTCCAAAGCCAACTTCACACCGCTACCTCATAAATTCCAAGGCCAACTATGCACTGCGCGCTCATAAATTCCATAGTCTACTTCGCACCGCTAGCTCATAAATTCCATGGCCAACTTAGTACCGCTCGCTCATAAAATCCATAGTCAACTTCACACCGCTCGTTCGTGAATTCCAGAGATAACTGCACAGCGCTCGCTCATAAATTTCATAGCTAATGTCGCACAGCTCACTCATAAATTCAATGGCTAATTTCACACCGCTCGCTCATAAATTCCATGGCCAACATCACACCACTAGCTCATAAAGTCCATGACCAACGTCACACGACTCGAACATAAATTCCATGGCCAACTTCACACCGCTCGCTCATAAATTCCATGGCCATCTTCAAACCGCCCGCTCATAAAATCCCTATCCAACTTCACACCGCAAGCTCATAAATTCCATGGCCAACTTAGTACCGCTCGCTCATAAAATCCATAGTCAACTTCACACCGCTCGTTCATCAATTCCATAGCTAATTTCGCACCGGTCGCTCATAAAATCCATAGTCAACTTCACACCGCTCGTTCATCAATTCCATAATTATTTTCGCACCGGTCGCTCATAAATTCCATGGGCAATTTCATACCGCTCGCTCAAAAATTCCATAGCTAATTTCGCACCGCTCGCTCATAAATTCAAGGGCTAATGTCACACCGCTCGCTCACAAATTCCATGGCCAACTTTCCACCGCTCGCTCATAAATTCCATGGCCAACATCACACCACTAGCTCATAAAGTCCATGACCAACGTCACACGGCTCGAACATAAATTCCATGGCCAACTTCACATCGCTCGCTCATAAATTCCATGGCCATCTTCAAACCGCCCGCTCATAAAATCCCTATCCAACTTCACACCGCAAGCTCATAAATTCCATGGCCAACTTAGTACCGCTCGCTCATAAAATCCATAGTCAACTTCACACCACTCGTTCATCAATTCCATAGTTAATTTCGCACCGGTCGCTCATAAATTCCATGGCCAACTTCACACCGCTCGCTGATAAATTCCATGGCCAACTTCACACCGCTCGCTCATAAATTCCATGACCAACTTTACACGGCTCGAACATAAATTCCATGGCTAATTTTATACCGCTCGCTCATAAATTCAATCGTTAATTTTACACCTCTCTCTCCTAAATTCCATAGCTAGTTTCGCACAGCTCACTCATAAATTCAATGGCTAATTTCACACCGCTCGCTCATAAATTCCATGGCCAACTTCACACCGCTCGCTCATAAAATCCATAGCCAACTTAAAACCGCTCGCTCATAAAATCCATAGTCAACTTCACACCGCTCGTTCATCAATTCCATAACTATTTTCGCACCGGTCGCTCATAAATTCCATGGGCAACTTCATACCGCTCGCTCAAAAATTCCATAGCTAATTTCGCACCGCTCGCTCATAAATTCAAGGGCTAATGTCACACCACTCGCTCACAAATTCCATGGCCAACTTTCCACCGCTTGCTCATAAATTCCATGGCCGACTTCAAACCGCTCGCTCATAATTTCCGTGGCCAACTTCACACCGCTCGCTCATAAATTCGATGGACAACTTCACGAAGCTTGAACATAAATTCCACGGCCAACATCACACCACTAGCTCATAAAGTCCATGACCAACGTCACACGACTCGAACATAAATTCCATGGCCAACTTCACACCGCTCGCTCATAAATTCCATGGCTAATTTCGCACCGCTCGCTCATAAATTCAAGGGCTAATGTCACACCGCTCGCTCACAAATTCCATGGCCAACTTTCCACCGCTCGCTCATAAATTCCATGGCCGACTTCAAACCGCTCGCTCATAATTTCCGTGGCCAACTTCACACCGCTCGCTCATAAATTCGATGGACAACTTCACGAAGCTTGAACATAAATTCCACGGCCAACATCACACCACTAGCTCATAAAGTCCATGACCAACGTCACACGACTCGAACATAAATTCCACGGCGAACTTCACACCGTTCGCTCATAAATTCCATAGCCAATGTCGCACCGCTCGCTCATAGACTCCATGGCCAACTTGACACCGCTCGGGCATAAATTCCATGGCCATCTTGACACCGCTCGCTCATAAATTTCATAGCTAATTTCGCACCGCTCGCTCATAAATTCCATGGCCAACTTCACACCACTTGCTCATAAATTCCATGGCCAACTTTACACCGATCGAACATAGATTCCATGGTCAACTTCACACCTTTCGAATATAAATTCCATGGCCAACTCAAAACCGCTCGCTCATAAATTCCATGGCCGTCTAAATACCGCTCGCTCGTATATTCTATGGCTAATTTTATACCGCTCGCTCATAAACTCCATGGCCAATTTCACACCGCACGCTCATCAATCCCAGGTCAGACTGCACATATCTCGATCATAAATTCCACGGCCAACTTCACACCGCTCGCTCATAAAATCCATGGACAACTTCGCACCGCTCGCTCATAAATTCCAGAGCGAACTTCACAGCGCTCGCTCATAATTTCCATAGCTAATTTCGCACTGCTCGGTCATAAATTCCACGGCCACCTGCACTCAGCTCGCTAATATATTCCACGGCCAACTTCACACCGCTCGCTCATAAAATCCATGGGCAACTTCGCACCGCTCGCTCATAAATTCCAAAGCCAACTTCACACCGCTACCTCATAAATTCCAAGGCCAACTATGCACTGCGCGCTCATAAATTCCATAGTCTACTTCGCACCGCTAGCTCATAAATTCCATGGCCAACTTAGTACCGCTCGCTCATAAAATCCATAGTCAACTTCACACCGCTCGTTCGTGAATTCCAGAGATAACTGCACAGCGCTCGCTCATAAATTTCATAGCTAATGTCGCACAGCTCACTCATAAATTCAATGGCTAATTTCACACCGCTCGCTCATAAATTCCATGGCCAACATCACACCACTAGCTCATAAAGTCCATGACCAACGTCACACGACTCGAACATAAATTCCATGGCCAACTTCACACCGCTCGCTCATAAATTCCATGGCCATCTTCAAACCGCCCGCTCATAAAATCCCTATCCAACTTCACACCGCAAGCTCATAAATTCCATGGCCAACTTAGTACCGCTCACTCATAAAATCCATAGTCAACTTCACACCGCTCGTTCATCAATTCCATAGCTAATTTCGCACCGGTCGCTCATAAAATCCATAGTCAACTTCACACGGCTCGTTCATCAATTCCATAACTATTTTCGCACCGGTCGCTCATAAATTCCATGGGCAACTTCATACCGCTCGCTCAAAAATTCCATAGCTAATTTCGCACCGCTCGCTCATAAATTCAAGGGCTAATGTCACACCGCTCGCTCACAAATTCCATGGCCAACTTTCCACCGCTCGCTCATAAATTCCATGGCCATCTTCAAACCGCCCGCTCATAAAATCCCTATCCAACTTCACACCGCAAGCTCATAAATTCCATGGCCAACTTAGTACCGCTCGCTCATAAAATCCATAGTCAACTTCACACCACTCGTTCATCAATTCCATAGTTAATTTCGCACCGGTCGCTCATAAATTCCATGGGCAACTTCATACCGCTCGCTCATAAATTCAAGGGCTAATTTCACACCGCTCGAACATAAATTCCATGGCCAACTTCAAACCGCTTGCTCATAAATCCCATGGCCGTCTCCAAACCGCTCGCTGATAAATTCCATGGCCAACTTCACACCGCTCGCTCATAAATTCCATGACCAACTTTACACGGCTCGAACATAAATTCCATGGCTAATTTTATACCGCTCGCTCATAAATTCAATCGTTAATTTTACACCTCTCTCTCCTAAATTCCATAGCTAGTTTCGCACAGCTCACTCATAAATTCAATGGCTAATTTCACACCGCTCGCTCATAAATTCCATGGCCAACTTCACACCGCTCGCTCATAAAATCCATAGCCAACTTAAAACCGCTCGCTCATAAAATCCATAGTCAACTTCACACCGCTCGTTCATCAATTCCATAACTATTTTCGCACCGGTCGCTCATAAATTCCATGGGCAACTTCATACCGCTCGCTCAAAAATTCCATAGCTAATTTCGCACCGCTCGCTCATAAATTCAAGGGCTAATGTCACACCGCTCGCTCACAAATTCCATGGCCAACTTTCCACCGCTTGCTCATAAATTCCATGGCCGACTTCAAACCGCTCGCTCAGAATTTCCGTGGCCAACTTCACACCGCTCGCTCATAAATTCGATGGACAACTTCACGAAGCTTGAACATAAATTCCACGGCCAACATCACACCACTAGCTCATAAAGTCCATGACCAACGTCACACGACTCGAACATAAATTCCATGGCCAACTTCACACCGCTCGCTCATAAATTCCATGGCTAATTTCGCACCGCTCGCTCATAAATTCAAGGGCTAATGTCACACCGCTCGCTCACAAATTCCATGGCCAACTTTCCACCGCTCGCTCATAAATTCCATGGCCAACATCACACCACTAGCTCATAAAGTCCATGACCAACGTCACACGGCTCGAACATAAATTCCATGGCCAACTTCACACCGCTCGCTCATAAATTCCATGGCCATCTTCAAACCGCCCGCTCATAAAATCCCTATCCAACTTCACACCGCAAGCTCATAAATTCCATGGCCAACTTAGTACCGCTCGCTCATAATATCCATAGTCAACTTCACACCACTCGTTCATCAATTCCATAGTTAATTTCGCACCGGTCGCTCATAAATTCCATGGGCAACTTCATACCGCTCGCTCATAAATTCCATGGCCAACTTCAAACCGCTTGCTCATAAATCCCATGGCCGTCTCCAAACCGCTCGCTGATAAATTCCATGGCCAACTTCACACCGCTCGCTCATAAATTCCATGACCAACTTTACACGGCTCGAACATAAATTCCATGGCTAATTTTATACCGCTCGCTCATAAATTCAATCGTTAATTTTACACCTCTGTCTCCTAAATTCCATAGCTAGTTTCGCACAGCTCACTCATAAATTCAATGGCTAATTTCACACCGCTCGCTCATAAATTCCATGGCCAACTTCACACCGCTCGCTCATAAAATCCATAGCCAACTTAAAACCGCTCGCTCATAAAATCCATAGTCAACTTCACACCGCTCGTTCATCAATTCCATAACTATTTTCGCACCGGTCGCTCATAAATTCCATGGGCAACTTCATACCGCTCGCTCAAAAATTCCATAGCTAATTTCGCACCGCTCGCTCATAAATTCAAGGGCTAATGTCACACCGCTCGCTCACAAATTCCATGGCCAACTTTCCACCGCTTGCTCATAAATTCCATGGCCGACTTCAAACCGCTCGCTCATAATTTCCGTGGCCAACTTCACACCGCTCGCTCATAAATTCGATGGACAACTTCACGAAGCTTGAACATAAATTCCACGGCCAACTTCACACCGCTCGCTCATAAATCCGATTGCCAACTTAATACCGCTCGCACATAAATTCAATGGCTAATTTCACACCGCTCGCTCATAAATTCCATGGCCGACATCACACCACTAGCTCATAAATTCCATGGCCAACTTCACACGGCTCGCTCATAAAATCCATAGCCAATTTCACACCGCTCGCTCATAAATTCAATGGTTAATTTCACACCTCTCGCTCATAAATTCCATAGCTAGTTTCAAACAGCTCACTCATAAATTCAATGGCTAATTTCACACCGCTCGCTCATAAATTCCATGGCCAACTTCACACCACTCGCTCATAAATTCCATAGCCAACTTCGCACCGCTCGCTCGTAAATTCCATGGCCAACTTCACACGGTTCGCTCATAAATTCCATGACCAACTTAATACCGCTCGCTCATATATTCTATGGCTAATTTTATACCGCTCGCTCATAAATTCCATGACCAACTTTACAACGCTCGAACATAAATTCCATGGCCAACTTCAAACCGCTTGCTCATAAATTCCATGGCCAACTTCACACCGCTCGCTCATAAATTCCATGACCAACTTTACACGGCTCGAACATAAATTCCATGGCTAATTTTATACCGCTCGCTCATAAATTCAATCGTTAATTTTACACCTCTCTCTCATAAATTCCATAGCTAGTTTCGCACAGCTCACTCATAAATTCAATGGCTAATTTCACACCGCTCGCTCATAAATTCCATGGCCAACTTCACACCACTCGCTCATAAATTCCATAGCCAACTTCGCACCGCTCGCTCGTAAATTCCATGGCCAACTTCACACGGTTCGCTCATAAATTCCATGACCAACTTAATACCGCTCGATCATATATTCTATGGCTAATTTTATACCGCTCGCTCATAAATTCCATGACCAACTTTACAACGCTCGAACATAAATTCCATGGCCAACTTCAAACCGCTTGCTCATAAATTCCATGGCCAACTTCACACCGCTCGCTCATAAATTCCATGACCAACTTTACACGGCTCGAACATAAATTCCATGGCTAATTTTATACCGCTCGCTCATAAATTCAATCGTTAATTTTACACCTCTCTCTCATAAATTCCATAGCTAGTTTCGCACAGCTCACTCATAAATTCAATGGCTAATTTCACACCGCTCGCTCACAAATTCCATGGCCAACTTTCCACCGCTTGCTCATAAATTCCATGGCCGACTTCAAACCGCTCGCTTATAAATTCCATGGCCATTTTCACATCGCTCGCTCATAAAATCCATGGCCAACTTAAAACCGCTCGCTCATAAAATCCATAGCCAACTTAAAACCGCTCGCTCATAAAATCCATAGTCAACTTCACACCGATCGTTCATCAATTCCATAACTATTTTCGCACCGGTCGCTCATAAATTCCATGGGCAACTTCATACCGCTCGCTCAAAAATTCCATAGCTAATTTCGCACCGCTCGCTCATAAATCCGATTGCCAACTTAATACCGCTCGCTCATAAATTCTATGGCCGACTTCACACCGCTCGCTTATAAATTCCATGGCCATCTTCACATCGCTCGCTCATAAAATCCATGGCCAACTTCGCACCGCACGCTCATAAAATCCATGGCCAACTTCGGACCGCACGCCCATAAATTCCATACCCAACTTCGCACCGCTCGCTCATCAAATCCAGAGCCAACTTCACACCGCTAGCTCATAAATTCCAAGGCCAACTTCGCATTGCTCGCTTATAAAATCCATGGCCAACTTCACACCGCTCGCTCATAAATCCGATTGCCAACTTAATACCGCTCGCTCATAAATTCTATGGCCAACTTCACACCGCTCGCTTATAAATTCCATGGCCATTTTCACATCGCTCGCTCATAAATTCCATGGCCAACTTCACACCACTCGCTCATAAATTCCACGGCCAACTTCACACCGCTCGCTCATAAAATTCATGGACATCTTCGCACCGCTCGCTCATAAATTCCAGAGATAACTGCACAACGCTCGCTCATAAATTTCATAGCTGATGTCGCACAGCTCTCTCATAAATTCAATGGCTAATTTCACACCGCTCGCTCATAAATTCCATGACCAACTTCACACCGCACGCTCATTTATTCCATGTCAGACTGCACACATCTCGATCATAAATTCCACGGCCAACTTCACACCGCTCGCTCATAAAATCCATGGACAACTTCGCACCGATCGCTCATAAATTCCAGAGAGAACTTCACAGCGCTCGCTCATAATTTCCATAGCTAATTTCGCACTGGTCGGTCATAAATTCCACGGCCACCTGCACACAGCTCGCTAATATATTCCACGGCCAACTTCACACCGTTCGCTCATAAATTCCATTGCCAATGTCGCACCGTTCGCTCATAGATTCCATGGCCAACTTGACACCGTTAGCTCATAAATTCTATAGCTAATTTCGCACCGCTCGCTCATAAATTAAATGGTTAATTTCATACCGCTCGCTCATAAATTCCATAGCTAGTTTCGCATAGCTCGCTCATAAATTCAATCGCTAATTTTACACCGCTTGCTCATAAATTCCATGGCCAACTTCACACAATTCGCTCATAAATTCCATGGCCAAATTTACACCAATCGAACATAGATTCCATGGTCAACTTCACACCGCTCGAATATAAATTCCATTGCCAACTTCACAGCGCTCGTTCATAAATTCCATAGCTGATTTCGCACCGGTCGCTCATAAATTCAATGGCTAATTTCACACAGCTCGCTCATAAATTCCGTGGCCAATTTCACACCGTTCGCTCATAAATTCCATGGCTAATTTCAAACCGCTCGATCATAAATTCCGCGGCCACCTGTACACAGCTCGCTAATAAATTCCACGGCGAACTTCACACCGTTCGCTCATAAATTCCATAGCCAATGTCGCACCGCTCGCTCATAGACTCCATGGCCAACTTGACACCGCTCGGGCATAAATTCCATGGCCATCTTGACACCGCTCGCTCATAAATTTCATAGCTAATTTCGCACCGCTCGCTCATAAATTCCATGGCCAACTTCACACCACTTGCTCATAAATTCCATGGCCAACTTTACACCGATCGAACATAGATTCCATGGTCAACTTCACACCTTTCGAATATAAATTCCATGGCCAACTCAAAACCGCTCGCTCATAAATTCCATGGCCGTCTAAATACCGCTCGCTCGTATATTCTATGGCTAATTTTATACCGCTCGCTCATAAACTCCATGGCCAATTTCACACCGCACGCTCATCAATCCCAGGTCAGACTGCACATATCTCGATCATAAATTCCACGGCCAACTTCACACCGCTCGCTCATAAAATCCATGGACAACTTCGCACCGCTCGCTCATAAATTCCAGAGCGAACTTCACAGCGCTCGCTCATAATTTCCATAGCTAATTTCGCACTGCTCGGTCATAAATTCCACGGCCACCTGCACTCAGCTCGCTAATATATTCCACGGCCAACTTCACACAGCTCGCTCATAAATTCCGTGGCCAATTTCACACCGTTCACTCATAAATTCCATGGCCATCTTCAAACCGCTCGCTCATAATTTCGATGGCCAACTTCACACCTCTCGCTCATAAAATCCATGGCCAACTTCGCACCGCTCGCTTATAAAATCCAGAGCCAACTTCACACAGCTAGCTCATAAATTCCAATGCCAACTATGCACTGCGCGCTCATAAATTCCATAGTCTACTTCACACCGCTAGCTCATAAATTCCATGGCCAACTTAGTACCGCTGGCTCATAAAATCCATAGTCAACTTCACACCGCTCGTTCATCAATTCCATAGCTAATTTCGCACCTGTCGCTTATAAAATGCAGAGATAACTTCACAGCGCTCGCTCACAAATTTCATAGCTAATTGTCGCACAGCTCACTCATAAATTTCATAGCTAATTGTCGCACAGCTCACTCATAAATTCAATGGCTAATTTCACACCGCTAGCTCATAAATTCCAAGGCCAACTTCGCATTGCTCGCTCATAAATTCCAGAGCCAACTTCACATCGCTCGCTTATAAATTCCATAGCTAATGTTGCACTGCTCGCTCATAAATTCCATGGCCAAATTCACACGGCTCGCTCATAAAATCCATAGCCAATTTCTCACCGCTCGCTCATGATTTCCATGACCAACTTAATACCGCTCGGTCATATATTCTATGGCTAATTTTATACCGCTCGCTCATAAATTCCATGGCCATCTTCAAACTGCTCGCTCATAATTTCCACGGCCAAGTTCACACCGCTCGCTCATAAAATCCATGGGCAACTTCGCACCGCTCGCTCATAAATTCCAAAGCCAACTTCACACCGCTACCTCATAAATTCCAAGGCCAACTATGCACTGCGCGCTCATAAATTCCATAGTCTACTTCGCACCGCTAGCTCATAAATTCCATGGCCAACTTAGTACCGCTCGCTCATAAAATCCATAGTCAACTTCACACCGCTCGTTCGTGAATTCCAGAGATAACTGCACAGCGCTCGCTCATAAATTTCATAGCTAATGTCGCACAGCTCACTCATAAATTCAATGGCTAATTTCACACCGCTCGCTCATAAATTCCATGGCCAACATCACACCACTAGCTCATAAAGTCCATGACCAACGTCACACGACTCGAACATAAATTCCATGGCCAAATTCACACCGCTCGCTCATAAATTCCATGGCCATCTTCAAACCGCCCGCTCATAAAATCCCTATCCAACTTCACACCGCAAGCTCATAAATTCCATGGCCAACTTAGTACCGCTCGCTCATAAAATCCATAGTCAACTTCACACCGCTCGTTCATCAATTCCATAGCTAATTTCGCACCGGTCGCTCATAAAATCCATAGTCAACTTCACACCGCTCGTTCATCAATTCCATAATTATTTTCGCACCGGTCGCTCATAAATTCCATGGGCAACTTCATACCGCTCGCTCAAAAATTCCATAGCTAATTTCGCACCGCTCGCTCATAAATTCAAGGGCTAATGTCACACCGCTCGCTCACAAATTCCATGGCCAACTTTCCACCGCTCGCTCATAAATTCCATGGCCAACATCACACCACTAGCTCATAAAGTCCATGACCAACGTCACACGGCTCGAACATAAATTCCATGGCCAACTTCACATCGCTCGCTCATAAATTCCATGGCCATCTTCAAACCGCCCGCTCATAAAATCCCTATCCAACTTCACACCGCAAGCTCATAAATTCCATGGCCAACTTAGTACCGCTCGCTCATAAAATCCATAGTCAACTTCACACCACTCGTTCATCAATTCCATAGTTAATTTCGCACCGGTCGCTCATAAATTCCATGGCCAACTTCACACCGCTCGCTGATAAATTCCATGGCCAACTTCACACCGCTCGCTCATAAATTCCATGACCAACTTTACACGGCTCGAACATAAATTCCATGGCTAATTTTATACCGCTCGCTCATAAATTCAATCGTTAATTTTACACCTCTCTCTCCTAAATTCCATAGCTAGTTTCGCACAGCTCACTCATAAATTCAATGGCTAATTTCACACCGCTCGCTCATAAATTCCATGGCCAACTTCACACCGCTCGCTCATAAAATCCATAGCCAACTTAAAACCGCTCGCTCATAAAATCCATAGTCAACTTCACACCGCTCGTTCATCAATTCCATAACTATTTTCGCACCGGTCGCTCATAAATTCCATGGGCAACTTCATACCGCTCGCTCAAAAATTCCATAGCTAATTTCGCACCGCTCGCTCATAAATTCAAGGGCTAATGTCACACCACTCGCTCACAAATTCCATGGCCAACTTTCCACCGCTTGCTCATAAATTCCATGGCCGACTTCAAACCGCTCGCTCATAATTTCCGTGGCCAACTTCACACCGCTCGCTCATAAATTCGATGGACAACTTCACGAAGCTTGAACATAAATTCCACGGCCAACATCACACCACTAGCTCATAAAGTCCATGACCAACGTCACACGACTCGAACATAAATTCCATGGCCAACTTCACACCGCTCGCTCATAAATTCCATGGCTAATTTCGCACCGCAAGCTCATAAATTCAAGGGCTAATGTCACACCGCTCGCTCACAAATTCCATGGCCAACTTTCCACCGCTCGCTCATAAATTCCATGGCCGACTTCAAACCGCTCGCTCATAATTTCCGTGGCCAACTTCACACCGCTCGCTCATAAATTCGATGGACAACTTCACGAAGCTTGAACATAAATTCCACGGCCAACATCACACCACTAGCTCATAAAGTCCATGACCAACGTCACACGACTCGAACATAAATTCCACGGCGAACTTCACACCGTTCGCTCATAAATTCCATAGCCAATGTCGCACCGCTCGCTCATAGACTCCATGGCCAACTTGACACCGCTCGGGCATAAATTCCATGGCCATCTTGACACCGCTCGCTCATAAATTTCATAGCTAATTTCGCACCGCTCGCTCATAAATTCCATGGCCAACTTCACACCACTTGCTCATAAATTCCATGGCCAACTTTACACCGATCGAACATAGATTCCATGGTCAACTTCACACCTTTCGAATATAAATTCCATGGCCAACTCAAAACCGCTCGCTCATAAATTCCATGGCCGTCTAAATACCGCTCGCTCGTATATTCTATGGCTAATTTTATACCGCTCGCTCATAAACTCCATGGCCAATTTCACACCGCACGCTCATCAATCCCAGGTCAGACTGCACATATCTCGATCATAAATTCCACGGCCAACTTCACACCGCTCGCTCATAAAATCCATGGACAACTTCGCACCGCTCGCTCATAAATTCCAGAGCGAACTTCACAGCGCTCGCTCATAATTTCCATAGCTAATTTCGCACTGCTCGGTCATAAATTCCACGGCCACCTGCACTCAGCTCGCTAATATATTCCACGGCCAACTTCACACAGCTCGCTCATAAATTCCGTGGCCAATTTCACACCGTTCACTCATAAATTCCATGGCCATCTTCAAACCGCTCGCTCATAATTTCGATGGCCAACTTCACACCTCTCGCTCATAAAATCCATGGCCAACTTCGCACCGCTCGCTTATAAAATCCAGAGCCAACTTCACACAGCTAGCTCATAAATTCCAATGCCAACTATGCACTGCGCGCTCATAAATTCCATAGTCTACTTCACACCGCTAGCTCATAAATTCCATGGCCAACTTAGTACCGCTGGCTCATAAAATCCATAGTCAACTTCACACCGCTCGTTCATCAATTCCATAGCTAATTTCGCACCTGTCGCTTATAAAATGCAGAGATAACTTCACAGCGCTCGCTCACAAATTTCATAGCTAATTGTCGCACAGCTCACTCATAAATTTCATAGCTAATTGTCGCACAGCTCACTCATAAATTCAATGGCTAATTTCACACCGCTAGCTCATAAATTCCAAGGCCAACTTCGCATTGCTCGCTCATAAATTCCAGAGCCAACTTCACATCGCTCGCTTATAAATTCCATAGCTAATGTTGCACTGCTCGCTCATAAATTCCATGGCCAAATTCACACGGCTCGCTCATAAAATCCATAGCCAATTTCTCACCGCTCGCTCATGATTTCCATGACCAACTTAATACCGCTCGGTCATATATTCTATGGCTAATTTTATACCGCTCGCTCATAAATTCCATGGCCATCTTCAAACTGCTCGCTCATAATTTCCACGGCCAAGTTCACACCGCTCGCTCATAAAATCCATGGGCAACTTCGCACCGCTCGCTCATAAATTCCAAAGCCAACTTCACACCGCTACCTCATAAATTCCAAGGCCAACTATGCACTGCGCGCTCATAAATTCCATAGTCTACTTCGCACCGCTAGCTCATAAATTCCATGGCCAACTTAGTACCGCTCGCTCATAAAATCCATAGTCAACTTCACACCGCTCGTTCGTGAATTCCAGAGATAACTGCACAGCGCTCGCTCATAAATTTCATAGCTAATGTCGCACAGCTCACTCATAAATTCAATGGCTAATTTCACACCGCTCGCTCATAAATTCCATGGCCAACATCACACCACTAGCTCATAAAGTCCATGACCAACGTCACACGACTCGAACATAAATTCCATGGCCAACTTCACACCGCTCGCTCATAAATTCCATGGCCATCTTCAAACCGCCCGCTCATAAAATCCCTATCCAACTTCACACCGCAAGCTCATAAATTCCATGGCCAACTTAGTACCGCTCGCTCATAAAATCCATAGTCAACTTCACACCGCTCGTTCATCAATTCCATAGCTAATTTCGCACCGGTCGCTCATAAAATCCATAGTCAACTTCACACCGCTCGTTCATCAATTCCATAATTATTTTCGCACCGGTCGCTCATAAATTCCATGGGCAACTTCATACCGCTCGCTCAAAAATTCCATAGCTAATTTCGCACCGCTCGCTCATAAATTCAAGGTCTAATGTCACACCGCTCGCTCACAAATTCCATGGCCAACTTTCCACCGCTCGCTCATAAATTCCATGGCCAACATCACACCACTAGCTCATAAAGTCCATGACCAACGTCACACGGCTCGAACATAAATTCCATGGCCAACTTCACATCGCTCGCTCATAAATTCCATGGCCATCTTCAAACCGCCCGCTCATAAAATCCCTATCCAACTTCACACCGCAAGCTCATAAATTCCATGGCCAACTTAGTACCGCTCGCTCATAAAATCCATAGTCAACTTCACACCACTCGTTCATCAATTCCATAGTTAATTTCGCACCGGTCGCTCATAAATTCCATGGCCAACTTCACACCGCTCGCTGATAAATTCCATGGCCAACTTCACACCGCTCGCTCATAAATTCCATGACCAACTTTACACGGCTCGAACATAAATTCCATGGCTAATTTTATACCGCTCGCTCATAAATTCAATCGTTAGTTTTACACCTCTCTCTCCTAAATTCCATAGCTAGTTTCGCACAGCTCACTCATAAATTCAATGGCTAATTTCACACCGCTCGCTCATAAATTCCATGGCCAACTTCACACCGCTCGCTCATAAAATCCATAGCCAACTTAAAACCGCTCGCTCATAAAATCCATAGTCAACTTCACACCGCTCGTTCGTGAATTCCAGAGATAACTGCACAGCGCTCGCTCATAAATTTCATAGCTAATGTCGCACAGCTCACTCATAAATTCAATGGCTAATTTCACACCGCTCGCTCATAAATTCCATGGCCAACATCACACCACTAGCTCATAAAGTCCATGACCAACGTCACACGACTCGAACATAAATTCCATGGCCAACTTCACACCGCTCGCTCATAAATTCCATGGCCATCTTCAAACCGCCCGCTCATAAAATCCCTATCCAACTTCACACCGCAAGCTCATAAATTCCATGGCCAACTTAGTACCGCTCGCTCATAAAATCCATAGTCAACTTCACACCGCTCGTTCATCAATTCCATAGCTAATTTCGCACCGGTCGCTCATAAAATCCATAGTCAACTTCACACGGCTCGTTCATCAATTCCATAACTATTTTCGCACCGGTCGCTCATAAATTCCATGGGCAACTTCATACCGCTCGCTCAAAAATTCCATAGCTAATTTCGCACCGCTCGCTCATAAATTCAAGGGCTAATGTCACACCGCTCGCTCACAAATTCCATGGCCAACTTTCCACCGCTCGCTCATAAATTCCATGGCCATCTTCAAACCGCCCGCTCATAAAATCCCTATCCAACTTCACACCGCAAGCTCATAAATTCCATGGCCAACTTAGTACCGCTCGCTCATAAAATCCATAGTCAACTTCACACCACTCGTTCATCAATTCCATAGTTAATTTCGCACCGGTCGCTCATAAATTCCATGGGCAACTTCATACCGCTCGCTCATAAATTCAAGGGCTAATTTCACACCGCTCGAACATAAATTCCATGGCCAACTTCAAACCGCTTGCTCATAAATCCCATGGCCGTCTCCAAACCGCTCGCTGATAAATTCCATGGCCAACTTCACACCGCTCGCTCATAAATTCCATGACCAACTTTACACGGCTCGAACATAAATTCCATGGCTAATTTTATACCGCTCGCTCATAAATTCAATCGTTAATTTTACACCTCTCTCTCCTAAATTCCATAGCTAGTTTCGCACAGCTCACTCATAAATTCAATGGCTAATTTCACACCGCTCGCTCATAAATTCCATGGCCAACTTCACACCGCTCGCTCATAAAATCCATAGCCAACTTAAAACCGCTCGCTCATAAAATCCATAGTCAACTTCACACCGCTCGTTCATCAATTCCATAACTATTTTCGCACCGGTCGCTCATAAATTCCATGGGCAACTTCATACCGCTCGCTCAAAAATTCCATAGCTAATTTCGCACCGCTCGCTCATAAATTCAAGGGCTAATGTCACACCGCTCGCTCACAAATTCCATGGCCAACTTTCCACCGCTTGCTCATAAATTCCATGGCCGACTTCAAACCGCTCGCTCAGAATTTCCGTGGCCAACTTCACACCGCTCGCTCATAAATTCGATGGACAACTTCACGAAGCTTGAACATAAATTCCACGGCCAACATCACACCACTAGCTCATAAAGTCCATGACCAACGTCACACGACTCGAACATAAATTCCATGGCCAACTTCACACCGCTCGCTCATAAATTCCATGGCTAATTTCGCACCGCTCGCTCATAAATTCAAGGGCTAATGTCACACCGCTCGCTCACAAATTCCATGGCCAACTTTCCACCGCTCGCTCATAAATTCCATGGCCAACATCACACCACTAGCTCATAAAGTCCATGACCAACGTCACACGGCTCGAACATAAATTCCATGGCCAACTTCACACCGCTCGCTCATAAATTCCATGGCCATCTTCAAACCGCCCGCTCATAAAATCCCTATCCAACTGCACACCGCAAGCTCATAAATTCCATGGCCAACTTAGTACCGCTCGCTCATAATATCCATAGTCAACTTCACACCACTCGTTCATCAATTCCATAGTTAATTTCGCACCGGTCGCTCATAAATTCCATGGGCAACTTCATACCGCTCGCTCATAAATTCCATGGCCAACTTCAAACCGCTTGCTCATAAATCCCATGGCCGTCTCCAAACCGCTCGCTGATAAATTCCATGGCCAACTTCACACCGCTCGCTCATAAATTCCATGACCAACTTTACACGGCTCGAACATAAATTCCATGGCTAATTTTATACCGCTCGCTCATAAATTCAATCGTTAATTTTACACCTCTGTCTCCTAAATTCCATAGCTAGTTTCGCACAGCTCACTCATAAATTCAATGGCTAATTTCACACCGCTCGCTCATAAATTCCATGGCCAACTTCACACCGCTCGCTCATAAAATCCATAGCCAACTTAAAACCGCTCGCTCATAAAATCCATAGTCAACTTCACACCGCTCGTTCATCAATTCCATAACTATTTTCGCACCGGTCGCTCATAAATTCCATGGGCAACTTCATACCGCTCGCTCAAAAATTCCATAGCTAATTTCGCACCGCTCGCTCATAAATTCAAGGGCTAATGTCACACCGCTCGCTCACAAATTCCATGGCCAACTTTCCACCGCTTGCTCATAAATTCCATGGCCGACTTCAAACCGCTCGCTCATAATTTCCGTGGCCAACTTCACACCGCTCGCTCATAAATTCGATGGACAACTTCACGAAGCTTGAACATAAATTCCACGGCCAACTTCACACCGCTCGCTCATAAATCCGATTGCCAACTTAATACCGCTCGCACATAAATTCAATGGCTAATTTCACACCGCTCGCTCATAAATTCCATGGCCGACATCACACCACTAGCTCATAAATTCCATGGCCAACTTCACACGGCTCGCTCATAAAATCCATAGCCAATTTCACACCGCTCGCTCATAAATTCAATGGTTAATTTCACACCTCTCGCTCATAAATTCCATAGCTAGTTTCAAACAGCTCACTCATAAATTCAATGGCTAATTTCACACCGCTCGCTCATAAATTCCATGGCCAACTTCACACCACTCGCTCATAAATTCCATAGCCAACTTCGCACCGCTCGCTCGTAAATTCCATGGCCAACTTCACACGGTTCGCTCATAAATTCCATGACCAACTTAATACCGCTCGCTCATATATTCTATGGCTAATTTTATACCGCTCGCTCATAAATTCCATGACCAACTTTACAACGCTCGAACATAAATTCCATGGCCAACTTCAAACCGCTTGCTCATAAATTCCATGGCCAACTTCACACCGCTCGCTCATAAATTCCATGACCAACTTTACACGGCTCGAACATAAATTCCATGGCTAATTTTATACCGCTCGCTCATAAATTCAATCGTTAATTTTACACCTCTCTCTCATAAATTCCATAGCTAGTTTCGCACAGCTCACTCATAAATTCAATGGCTAATTTCACACCGCTCGCTCATAAATTCCATGGCCAACTTCACACCACTCGCTCATAAATTCCATAGCCAACTTCGCACCGCTCGCTCGTAAATTCCATGGCCAACTTCACACGGTTCGCTCATAAATTCCATGACCAACTTAATACCGCTCGCTCATATATTCTATGGCTAATTTTATACCGCTCGCTCATAAATTCCATGACCAACTTTACAACGCTCGAACATAAATTCCATGGCCAACTTCAAACCGCTTGCTCATAAATTCCATGGCCAACTTCACACCGCTCGCTCATAAATTCCATGACCAACTTTACACGGCTCGAACATAAATTCCATGGCTAATTTTATACCGCTCGCTCATAAATTCAATCGTTAATTTTACACCTCTCTCTCATAAATTCCATAGCTAGTTTCGCACAGCTCACTCATAAATTCAATGGCTAATTTCACACCGCTCGCTCACAAATTCCATGGCCAACTTTCCACCGCTTGCTCATAAATTCCATGGCCGACTTCAAACCGCTCGCTTATAAATTCCATGGCCATTTTCACATCGCTCGCTCATAAAATCCATGGCCAACTTAAAACCGCTCGCTCATAAAATCCATAGCCAACTTAAAACCGCTCGCTCATAAAATCCATAGTCAACTTCACACCGATCGTTCATCAATTCCATAACTATTTTCGCACCGGTCGCTCATAAATTCCATGGGCAACTTCATACCGCTCGCTCAAAAATTCCATAGCTAATTTCGCACCGCTCGCTCATAAATCCGATTGCCAACTTAATACCGCTCGCTCATAAATTCTATGGCCGACTTCACACCGCTCGCTTATAAATTCCATGGCCATCTTCACATCGCTCGCTCATAAAATCCATGGCCAACTTCGCACCGCACGCTCATAAAATCCATGGCCAACTTCGGACCGCACGCCCATAAATTCCATACCCAACTTCGCACCGCTCGCTCATCAAATCCAGAGCCAACTTCACACCGCTAGCTCATAAATTCCAAGGCCAACTTCGCATTGCTCGCTTATAAAATCCATGGCCAACTTCACACCGCTCGCTCATAAATCCGATTGCCAACTTAATACCGCTCGCTCATAAATTCTATGGCCAACTTCACACCGCTCGCTTATAAATTCCATGGCCATTTTCACATCGCTCGCTCATAAATTCCATGGCCAACTTCACACCACTCGCTCATAAATTCCACGGCCAACTTCACACCGCTCGCTCATAAAATTCATGGACATCTTCGCACCGCTCGCTCATAAATTCCAGAGATAACTGCACAACGCTCGCTCATAAATTTCATAGCTGATGTCGCACAGCTCTCTCATAAATTCAATGGCTAATTTCACACCGCTCGCTCATAAATTCCATGACCAACTTCACACCGCACGCTCATTTATTCCATGTCAGACTGCACACATCTCGATCATAAATTCCACGGCCAACTTCACACCGCTCGCTCATAAAATCCATGGACAACTTCGCACCGATCGCTCATAAATTCCAGAGAGAACTTCACAGCGCTCGCTCATAATTTCCATAGCTAATTTCGCACTGGTCGGTCATAAATTCCACGGCCACCTGCACACAGCTCGCTAATATATTCCACGGCCAACTTCACACCGTTCGCTCATAAATTCCATTGCCAATGTCGCACCGTTCGCTCATAGATTCCATGGCCAACTTGACACCGTTAGCTCATAAATTCTATAGCTAATTTCGCACCGCTCGCTCATAAATTAAATGGTTAATTTCATACCGCTCGCTCATAAATTCCATAGCTAGTTTCGCATAGCTCGCTCATAAATTCAATCGCTAATTTTACACCGCTTGCTCATAAATTCCATGGCCAACTTCACACAATTCGCTCATAAATTCCATGGCCAAATTTACACCAATCGAACATAGATTCCATGGTCAACTTCACACCGCTCGAATATAAATTCCATTGCCAACTTCACAGCGCTCGTTCATAAATTCCATAGCTGATTTCGCACCGGTCGCTCATAAATTCAATGGCTAATTTCACACAGCTCGCTCATAAATTCCGTGGCCAATTTCACACCGTTCGCTCATAAATTCCATGGCTAATTTCAAACCGCTCGATCATAAATTCCGCGGCCACCTGCACACAGCTCGCTAATAAATTCCACGGCGAACTTCACACCGTTCGCTCATAAATTCCATAGCCAATGTCGCACCGCTCGCTCATAGACTCCATGGCCAACTTGACACCGCTCGGGCATAAATTCCATGGCCATCTTGACACCGCTCGCTCATAAATTTCATAGCTAATTTCGCACCGCTCGCTCATAAATTCCATGGCCAACTTCACACCACTTGCTCATAAATTCCATGGCCAACTTTACACCGATCGAACATAGATTCCATGGTCAACTTCACACCTTTCGAATATAAATTCCATGGCCAACTCAAAACCGCTCGCTCATAAATTCCATGGCCGTCTAAATACCGCTCGCTCGTATATTCTATGGCTAATTTTATACCGCTCGCTCATAAACTCCATGGCCAATTTCACACCGCACGCTCATCAATCCCAGGTCAGACTGCACATATCTCGATCATAAATTCCACGGCCAACTTCACACCGCTCGCTCATAAAATCCATGGACAACTTCGCACCGCTCGCTCATAAATTCCAGAGCGAACTTCACAGCGCTCGCTCATAATTTCCATAGCTAATTTCGCACTGCTCGGTCATAAATTCCACGGCCACCTGCACTCAGCTCGCTAATATATTCCACGGCCAACTTCACACAGCTCGCTCATAAA
The DNA here is from genome assembly GCA_964016905.1 of Perithous albicinctus. NCBI lineage: Eukaryota > Metazoa > Arthropoda > Insecta > Hymenoptera > Ichneumonidae > Perithous > Perithous albicinctus. The sequence goes on along the minus strand of OZ024698.1, from coordinate 3,533,139 downwards.
TTCCGTGGCCAATTTCACACCGTTCACTCATAAATTCCATGGCCATCTTCAAACCGCTCGCTCATAATTTCGATGGCCAACTTCACACCTCTCGCTCATAAAATCCATGGCCAACTTCGCACCGCTCGCTTATAAAATCCAGAGCCAACTTCACACAGCTAGCTCATAAATTCCAATGCCAACTATGCACTGCGCGCTCATAAATTCCATAGTCTACTTCACACCGCTAGCTCATAAATTCCATGGCCAACTTAGTACCGCTGGCTCATAAAATCCATAGTCAACTTCACACCGCTCGTTCATCAATTCCATAGCTAATTTCGCACCTGTCGCTTATAAAATGCAGAGATAACTTCACAGCGCTCGCTCACAAATTTCATAGCTAATTGTCGCACAGCTCACTCATAAATTTCATAGCTAATTGTCGCACAGCTCACTCATAAATTCAATGGCTAATTTCACACCGCTAGCTCATAAATTCCAAGGCCAACTTCGCATTGCTCGCTCATAAATTCCAGAGCCAACTTCACATCGCTCGCTTATAAATTCCATAGCTAATGTTGCACTGCTCGCTCATAAATTCCATGGCCAAATTCACACGGCTCGCTCATAAAATCCATAGCCAATTTCTCACCGCTCGCTCATGATTTCCATGACCAACTTAATACCGCTCGGTCATATATTCTATGGCTAATTTTATACCGCTCGCTCATAAATTCCATGGCCATCTTCAAACTGCTCGCTCATAATTTCCACGGCCAAGTTCACACCGCTCGCTCATAAAATCCATGGGCAACTTCGCACCGCTCGCTCATAAATTCCAAAGCCAACTTCACACCGCTACCTCATAAATTCCAAGGCCAACTATGCACTGCGCGCTCATAAATTCCATAGTCTACTTCGCACCGCTAGCTCATAAATTCCATGGCCAACTTAGTACCGCTCGCTCATAAAATCCATAGTCAACTTCACACCGCTCGTTCGTGAATTCCAGAGATAACTGCACAGCGCTCGCTCATAAATTTCATAGCTAATGTCGCACAGCTCACTCATAAATTCAATGGCTAATTTCACACCGCTCGCTCATAAATTCCATGGCCAACATCACACCACTAGCTCATAAAGTCCATGACCAACGTCACACGACTCGAACATAAATTCCATGGCCAAATTCACACCGCTCGCTCATAAATTCCATGGCCATCTTCAAACCGCCCGCTCATAAAATCCCTATCCAACTTCACACCGCAAGCTCATAAATTCCATGGCCAACTTAGTACCGCTCGCTCATAAAATCCATAGTCAACTTCACACCGCTCGTTCATCAATTCCATAGCTAATTTCGCACCGGTCGCTCATAAAATCCATAGTCAACTTCACACCGCTCGTTCATCAATTCCATAATTATTTTCGCACCGGTCGCTCATAAATTCCATGGGCAACTTCATACCGCTCGCTCAAAAATTCCATAGCTAATTTCGCACCGCTCGCTCATAAATTCAAGGGCTAATGTCACACCGCTCGCTCACAAATTCCATGGCCAACTTTCCACCGCTCGCTCATAAATTCCATGGCCAACATCACACCACTAGCTCATAAAGTCCATGACCAACGTCACACGGCTCGAACATAAATTCCATGGCCAACTTCACATCGCTCGCTCATAAATTCCATGGCCATCTTCAAACCGCCCGCTCATAAAATCCCTATCCAACTTCACACCGCAAGCTCATAAATTCCATGGCCAACTTAGTACCGCTCGCTCATAAAATCCATAGTCAACTTCACACCACTCGTTCATCAATTCCATAGTTAATTTCGCACCGGTCGCTCATAAATTCCATGGCCAACTTCACACCGCTCGCTGATAAATTCCATGGCCAACTTCACACCGCTCGCTCATAAATTCCATGACCAACTTTACACGGCTCGAACATAAATTCCATGGCTAATTTTATACCGCTCGCTCATAAATTCAATCGTTAATTTTACACCTCTCTCTCCTAAATTCCATAGCTAGTTTCGCACAGCTCACTCATAAATTCAATGGCTAATTTCACACCGCTCGCTCATAAATTCCATGGCCAACTTCACACCGCTCGCTCATAAAATCCATAGCCAACTTAAAACCGCTCGCTCATAAAATCCATAGTCAACTTCACACCGCTCGTTCATCAATTCCATAACTATTTTCGCACCGGTCGCTCATAAATTCCATGGGCAACTTCATACCGCTCGCTCAAAAATTCCATAGCTAATTTCGCACCGCTCGCTCATAAATTCAAGGGCTAATGTCACACCACTCGCTCACAAATTCCATGGCCAACTTTCCACCGCTTGCTCATAAATTCCATGGCCGACTTCAAACCGCTCGCTCATAATTTCCGTGGCCAACTTCACACCGCTCGCTCATAAATTCGATGGACAACTTCACGAAGCTTGAACATAAATTCCACGGCCAACATCACACCACTAGCTCATAAAGTCCATGACCAACGTCACACGACTCGAACATAAATTCCATGGCCAACTTCACACCGCTCGCTCATAAATTCCATGGCTAATTTCGCACCGCAAGCTCATAAATTCAAGGGCTAATGTCACACCGCTCGCTCACAAATTCCATGGCCAACTTTCCACCGCTCGCTCATAAATTCCATGGCCGACTTCAAACCGCTCGCTCATAATTTCCGTGGCCAACTTCACACCGCTCGCTCATAAATTCGATGGACAACTTCACGAAGCTTGAACATAAATTCCACGGCCAACATCACACCACTAGCTCATAAAGTCCATGACCAACGTCACACGACTCGAACATAAATTCCATGGCCAACTTCACACCGCTCGCTCATAAATTCCATGGCTAATTTCGCACCGCTCGCTCATAAATTCAAGGGCTAATGTCACACCGCTCGCTCACAAATTCCATGGCCAACTTTCCACCGCTCGCTCATAAATTCCATGGCCGACTTCAAACCGCTCGCTCATAATTTCCGTGGCCAACTTCACACCGCTCGCTCATAAATTCGATGGACAACTTCACGAAGCTTGAACATAAATTCCACGGCCAACATCACACCACTAGCTCATAAAGTCCATGACCAACGTCACACGACTCGAACATAAATTCCACGGCGAACTTCACACCGTTCGCTCATAAATTCCATAGCCAATGTCGCACCGCTCGCTCATAGACTCCATGGCCAACTTGACACCGCTCGGGCATAAATTCCATGGCCATCTTGACACCGCTCGCTCATAAATTTCATAGCTAATTTCGCACCGCTCGCTCATAAATTCCATGGCCAACTTCACACCACTTGCTCATAAATTCCATGGCCAACTTTACACCGATCGAACATAGATTCCATGGTCAACTTCACACCTTTCGAATATAAATTCCATGGCCAACTCAAAACCGCTCGCTCATAAATTCCATGGCCGTCTAAATACCGCTCGCTCGTATATTCTATGGCTAATTTTATACCGCTCGCTCATAAACTCCATGGCCAATTTCACACCGCACGCTCATCAATCCCAGGTCAGACTGCACATATCTCGATCATAAATTCCACGGCCAACTTCACACCGCTCGCTCATAAAATCCATGGACAACTTCGCACCGCTCGCTCATAAATTCCAGAGCGAACTTCACAGCGCTCGCTCATAATTTCCATAGCTAATTTCGCACTGCTCGGTCATAAATTCCACGGCCACCTGCACTCAGCTCGCTAATATATTCCACGGCCAACTTCACACAGCTCGCTCATAAATTCCGTGGCCAATTTCACACCGTTCACTCATAAATTCCATGGCCATCTTCAAACCGCTCGCTCATAATTTCGATGGCCAACTTCACACCTCTCGCTCATAAAATCCATGGCCAACTTCGCACCGCTCGCTTATAAAATCCAGAGCCAACTTCACACAGCTAGCTCATAAATTCCAATGCCAACTATGCACTGCGCGCTCATAAATTCCATAGTCTACTTCACACCGCTAGCTCATAAATTCCATGGCCAACTTAGTACCGCTGGCTCATAAAATCCATAGTCAACTTCACACCGCTCGTTCATCAATTCCATAGCTAATTTCGCACCTGTCGCTTATAAAATGCAGAGATAACTTCACAGCGCTCGCTCACAAATTTCATAGCTAATTGTCGCACAGCTCACTCATAAATTTCATAGCTAATTGTCGCACAGCTCACTCATAAATTCAATGGCTAATTTCACACCGCTAGCTCATAAATTCCAAGGCCAACTTCGCATTGCTCGCTCATAAATTCCAGAGCCAACTTCACATCGCTCGCTTATAAATTCCATAGCTAATGTTGCACTGCTCGCTCATAAATTCCATGGCCAAATTCACACGGCTCGCTCATAAAATCCATAGCCAATTTCTCACCGCTCGCTCATGATTTCCATGACCAACTTAATACCGCTCGGTCATATATTCTATGGCTAATTTTATACCGCTCGCTCATAAATTCCATGGCCATCTTCAAACTGCTCGCTCATAATTTCCACGGCCAAGTTCACACCGCTCGCTCATAAAATCCATGGGCAACTTCGCACCGCTCGCTCATAAATTCCAAAGCCAACTTCACACCGCTACCTCATAAATTCCAAGGCCAACTATGCACTGCGCGCTCATAAATTCCATAGTCTACTTCGCACCGCTAGCTCATAAATTCCATGGCCAACTTAGTACCGCTCGCTCATAAAATCCATAGTCAACTTCACACCGCTCGTTCGTGAATTCCAGAGATAACTGCACAGCGCTCGCTCATAAATTTCATAGCTAATGTCGCACAGCTCACTCATAAATTCAATGGCTAATTTCACACCGCTCGCTCATAAATTCCATGGCCAACATCACACCACTAGCTCATAAAGTCCATGACCAACGTCACACGACTCGAACATAAATTCCATGGCCAACTTCACACCGCTCGCTCATAAATTCCATGGCCATCTTCAAACCGCCCGCTCATAAAATCCCTATCCAACTTCACACCGCAAGCTCATAAATTCCATGGCCAACTTAGTACCGCTCGCTCATAAAATCCATAGTCAACTTCACACCGCTCGTTCATCAATTCCATAGCTAATTTCGCACCGGTCGCTCATAAAATCCATAGTCAACTTCACACCGCTCGTTCATCAATTCCATAATTATTTTCGCACCGGTCGCTCATAAATTCCATGGGCAACTTCATACCGCTCGCTCAAAAATTCCATAGCTAATTTCGCACCGCTCGCTCATAAATTCCATGGCCAACTTCACACCACTTGCTCATAAATTCCATGGCCAACTTTACACCGATCGAACATAGATTCCATGGTCAACTTCACACCTTTCGAATATAAATTCCATGGCCAACTCAAAACCGCTCGCTCATAAATTCCATGGCCGTCTAAATACCGCTCGCTCGTATATTCTATGGCTAATTTTATACCGCTCGCTCATAAACTCCATGGCCAATTTCACACCGCACGCTCATCAATCCCAGGTCAGACTGCACATATCTCGATCATAAATTCCACGGCCAACTTCACACCGCTCGCTCATAAAATCCATGGACAACTTCGCACCGCTCGCTCATAAATTCCAGAGCGAACTTCACAGCGCTCGCTCATAATTTCCATAGCTAATTTCGCACTGCTCGGTCATAAATTCCACGGCCACCTGCACTCAGCTCGCTAATATATTCCACGGCCAACTTCACACCGCTCGCTCATAAAATCCATGGGCAACTTCGCACCGCTCGCTCATAAATTCCAAAGCCAACTTCACACCGCTACCTCATAAATTCCAAGGCCAACTATGCACTGCGCGCTCATAAATTCCATAGTCTACTTCGCACCGCTAGCTCATAAATTCCATGGCCAACTTAGTACCGCTCGCTCATAAAATCCATAGTCAACTTCACACCGCTCGTTCGTGAATTCCAGAGATAACTGCACAGCGCTCGCTCATAAATTTCATAGCTAATGTCGCACAGCTCACTCATAAATTCAATGGCTAATTTCACACCGCTCGCTCATAAATTCCATGGCCAACATCACACCACTAGCTCATAAAGTCCATGACCAACGTCACACGACTCGAACATAAATTCCATGGCCAACTTCACACCGCTCGCTCATAAATTCCATGGCCATCTTCAAACCGCCCGCTCATAAAATCCCTATCCAACTTCACACCGCAAGCTCATAAATTCCATGGCCAACTTAGTACCGCTCACTCATAAAATCCATAGTCAACTTCACACCGCTCGTTCATCAATTCCATAGCTAATTTCGCACCGGTCGCTCATAAAATCCATAGTCAACTTCACACGGCTCGTTCATCAATTCCATAACTATTTTCGCACCGGTCGCTCATAAATTCCATGGGCAACTTCATACCGCTCGCTCAAAAATTCCATAGCTAATTTCGCACCGCTCGCTCATAAATTCAAGGGCTAATGTCACACCGCTCGCTCACAAATTCCATGGCCAACTTTCCACCGCTCGCTCATAAATTCCATGGCCATCTTCAAACCGCCCGCTCATAAAATCCCTATCCAACTTCACACCGCAAGCTCATAAATTCCATGGCCAACTTAGTACCGCTCGCTCATAAAATCCATAGTCAACTTCACACCACTCGTTCATCAATTCCATAGTTAATTTCGCACCGGTCGCTCATAAATTCCATGGGCAAGTTCATACCGCTCGCTCATAAATTCCATGGCCAACTTCAAACCGCTTGCTCATAAATCCCATGGCCGTCTCCAAACCGCTCGCTGATAAATTCCATGGCCAACTTCACACCGCTCGCTCATAAATTCCATGACCAACTTTACACGGCTCGAACATAAATTCCATGGCTAATTTTATACCGCTCGCTCATAAATTCAATCGTTAATTTTACACCTCTGTCTCCTAAATTCCATAGCTAGTTTCGCACAGCTCACTCATAAATTCAATGGCTAATTTCACACCGCTCGCTCATAAATTCCATGGCCAACTTCACACCGCTCGCTCATAAAATCCATAGCCAACTTAAAACCGCTCGCTCATAAAATCCATAGTCAACTTCACACCGCTCGTTCATCAATTCCATAACTATTTTCGCACCGGTCGCTCATAAATTCCATGGGCAACTTCATACCGCTCGCTCAAAAATTCCATAGCTAATTTCGCACCGCTCGCTCATAAATTCAAGGGCTAATGTCACACCGCTCGCTCACAAATTCCATGGCCAACTTTCCACCGCTTGCTCATAAATTCCATGGCCGACTTCAAACCGCTCGCTCATAATTTCCGTGGCCAACTTCACACCGCTCGCTCATAAATTCGATGGACAACTTCACGAAGCTTGAACATAAATTCCACGGCCAACTTCACACCGCTCGCTCATAAATCCGATTGCCAACTTAATACCGCTCGCACATAAATTCAATGGCTAATTTCACACCGCTCGCTCATAAATTCCATGGCCGACATCACACCACTAGCTCATAAATTCCATGGCCAACTTCACACGGCTCGCTCATAAAATCCATAGCCAATTTCACACCGCTCGCTCATAAATTCAATGGTTAATTTCACACCTCTCGCTCATAAATTCCATAGCTAGTTTCAAACAGCTCACTCATAAATTCAATGGCTAATTTCACACCGCTCGCTCATAAATTCCATGGCCAACTTCACACCACTCGCTCATAAATTCCATAGCCAACTTCGCACCGCTCGCTCGTAAATTCCATGGCCAACTTCACACGGTTCGCTCATAAATTCCATGACCAACTTAATACCGCTCGCTCATATATTCTATGGCTAATTTTATACCGCTCGCTCATAAATTCCATGACCAACTTTACAACGCTCGAACATAAATTCCATGGCCAACTTCAAACCGCTTGCTCATAAATTCCATGGCCAACTTCACACCGCTCGCTCATAAATTCCATGACCAACTTTACACGGCTCGAACATAAATTCCATGGCTAATTTTATACCGCTCGCTCATAAATTCAATCGTTAATTTTACACCTCTCTCTCATAAATTCCATAGCTAGTTTCGCACAGCTCACTCATAAATTCAATGGCTAATTTCACACCGCTCGCTCATAAATTCCATGGCCAACTTCACACCACTCGCTCATAAATTCCATAGCCAACTTCGCACCGCTCGCTCGTAAATTCCATGGCCAACTTCACACGGTTCGCTCATAAATTCCATGACCAACTTAATACCGCTCGCTCATATATTCTATGGCTAATTTTATACCGCTCGCTCATAAATTCCATGACCAACTTTACAACGCTCGAACATAAATTCCATGGCCAACTTCAAACCGCTTGCTCATAAATTCCATGGCCAACTTCACACCGCTCGCTCATAAATTCCATGACCAACTTTACACGGCTCGAACATAAATTCCATGGCTAATTTTATACCGCTCGCTCATAAATTCAATCGTTAATTTTACACCTCTCTCTCATAAATTCCATAGCTAGTTTCGCACAGCTCACTCATAAATTCAATGGCTAATTTCACACCGCTCGCTCACAAATTCCATGGCCAACTTTCCACCGCTTGCTCATAAATTCCATGGCCGACTTCAAACCGCTCGCTTATAAATTCCATGGCCATTTTCACATCGCTCGCTCATAAAATCCATGGCCAACTTAAAACCGCTCGCTCATAAAATCCATAGCCAACTTAAAACCGCTCGCTCATAAAATCCATAGTCAACTTCACACCGATCGTTCATCAATTCCATAACTATTTTCGCACCGGTCGCTCATAAATTCCATGGGCAACTTCATACCGCTCGCTCAAAAATTCCATAGCTAATTTCGCACCGCTCGCTCATAAATCCGATTGCCAACTTAATACCGCTCGCTCATAAATTCTATGGCCGACTTCACACCGCTCGCTTATAAATTCCATGGCCATCTTCACATCGCTCGCTCATAAAATCCATGGCCAACTTCGCACCGCACGCTCATAAAATCCATGGCCAACTTCGGACCGCACGCCCATAAATTCCATACCCAACTTCGCACCGCTCGCTCATCAAATCCAGAGCCAACTTCACACCGCTAGCTCATAAATTCCAAGGCCAACTTCGCATTGCTCGCTTATAAAATCCATGGCCAACTTCACACCGCTCGCTCATAAATCCGATTGCCAACTTAATACCGCTCGCTCATAAATTCTATGGCCAACTTCACACCGCTCGCTTATAAATTCCATGGCCATTTTCACATCGCTCGCTCATAAATTCCATGGCCAACTTCACACCACTCGCTCATAAATTCCACGGCCAACTTCACACCGCTCGCTCATAAAATTCATGGACATCTTCGCACCGCTCGCTCATAAATTCCATAGCTAATTTCGCACTGGTCGGTCATAAATTCCACGGCCACCTGCACACAGCTCGCTAATATATTCCACGGCCAACTTCACACCGTTCGCTCATAAATTCCATTGCCAATGTCGCACCGTTCGCTCATAGATTCCATGGCCAACTTGACACCGTTAGCTCATAAATTCTATAGCTAATTTCGCACCGCTCGCTCATAAATTAAATGGTTAATTTCATACCGCTCGCTCATAAATTCCATAGCTAGTTTCGCATAGCTCGCTCATAAATTCAATCGCTAATTTTACACCGCTTGCTCATAAATTCCATGGCCAACTTCACACAATTCGCTCATAAATTCCATGGCCAAATTTACACCAATCGAACATAGATTCCATGGTCAACTTCACACCGCTCGAATATAAATTCCATTGCCAACTTCACAGCGCTCGTTCATAAATTCCATAGCTGATTTCGCACCGGTCGCTCATAAATTCAATGGCTAATTTCACACAGCTCGCTCATAAATTCCGTGGCCAATTTCACACCGTTCGCTCATAAATTCCATGGCTAATTTCAAACCGCTCGATCATAAATTCCGCGGCCACCTGCACACAGCTCGCTAATAAATTCCACGGCGAACTTCACACCGTTCGCTCATAAATTCCATAGCCAATGTCGCACCGCTCGCTCATAGACTCCATGGCCAACTTGACACCGCTCGGGCATAAATTCCATGGCCATCTTGACACCGCTCGCTCATAAATTTCATAGCTAATTTCGCACCGCTCGCTCATAAATTCCATGGCCAACTTCACACCACTTGCTCATAAATTCCATGGCCAACTTTACACCGATCGAACATAGATTCCATGGTCAACTTCACACCTTTCGAATATAAATTCCATGGCCAACTCAAAACCGCTCGCTCATAAATTCCATGGCCGTCTAAATACCGCTCGCTCGTATATTCTATGGCTAATTTTATACCGCTCGCTCATAAACTCCATGGCCAATTTCACACCGCACGCTCATCAATCCCAGGTCAGACTGCACATATCTCGATCATAAATTCCACGGCCAACTTCACACCGCTCGCTCATAAAATCCATGGACAACTTCGCACCGCTCGCTCATAAATTCCAGAGCGAACTTCACAGCGCTCGCTCATAATTTCCATAGCTAATTTCGCACTGCTCGGTCATAAATTCCACGGCCACCTGCACTCAGCTCGCTAATATATTCCACGGCCATCTTCACACAGCTCGCTCATAAATTCCGTGGCCAATTTCACACCGTTCACTCATAAATTCCATGGCCATCTTCAAACCGCTCGCTCATAATTTCGATGGCCAACTTCACACCTCTCGCTCATAAAATCCATGGCCAACTTCGCACCGCTCGCTTATAAAATCCAGAGCCAACTTCACACAGCTAGCTCATAAATTCCAATGCCAACTATGCACTGCGCGCTCATAAATTCCATAGTCTACTTCACACCGCTAGCTCATAAATTCCATGGCCAACTTAGTACCGCTGGCTCATAAAATCCATAGTCAACTTCACACCGCTCGTTCATCAATTCCATAGCTAATTTCGCACCTGTCGCTTATAAAATGCAGAGATAACTTCACAGCGCTCGCTCACAAATTTCATAGCTAATTGTCGCACAGCTCACTCATAAATTTCATAGCTAATTGTCGCACAGCTCACTCATAAATTCAATGGCTAATTTCACACCGCTAGCTCATAAATTCCAAGGCCAACTTCGCATTGCTCGCTCATAAATTCCAGAGCCAACTTCACATCGCTCGCTTATAAATTCCATAGCTAATGTTGCACTGCTCGCTCATAAATTCCATGGCCAAATTCACACGGCTCGCTCATAAAATCCATAGCCAATTTCTCACCGCTCGCTCATGATTTCCATGACCAACTTAATACCGCTCGGTCATATATTCTATGGCTAATTTTATACCGCTCGCTCATAAATTCCATGGCCATCTTCAAACTGCTCGCTCATAATTTCCACGGCCAAGTTCACACCGCTCGCTCATAAAATCCATGGGCAACTTCGCACCGCTCGCTCATAAATTCCAAAGCCAACTTCACACCGCTACCTCATAAATTCCAAGGCCAACTATGCACTGCGCGCTCATAAATTCCATAGTCTACTTCGCACCGCTAGCTCATAAATTCCATGGCCAACTTAGTACCGCTCGCTCATAAAATCCATAGTCAACTTCACACCGCTCGTTCGTGAATTCCAGAGATAACTGCACAGCGCTCGCTCATAAATTTCATAGCTAATGTCGCACAGCTCACTCATAAATTCAATGGCTAATTTCACACCGCTCGCTCATAAATTCCATGGCCAACATCACACCACTAGCTCATAAAGTCCATGACCAACGTCACACGACTCGAACATAAATTCCATGGCCAAATTCACACCGCTCGCTCATAAATTCCATGGCCATCTTCAAACCGCCCGCTCATAAAATCCCTATCCAACTTCACACCGCAAGCTCATAAATTCCATGGCCAACTTAGTACCGCTCGCTCATAAAATCCATAGTCAACTTCACACCGCTCGTTCATCAATTCCATAGCTAATTTCGCACCGGTCGCTCATAAAATCCATAGTCAACTTCACACCGCTCGTTCATCAATTCCATAATTATTTTCGCACCGGTCGCTCATAAATTCCATGGGCAACTTCATACCGCTCGCTCAAAAATTCCATAGCTAATTTCGCACCGCTCGCTCATAAATTCAAGGGCTAATGTCACACCGCTCGCTCACAAATTCCATGGCCAACTTTCCACCGCTCGCTCATAAATTCCATGGCCAACATCACACCACTAGCTCATAAAGTCCATGACCAACGTCACACGGCTCGAACATAAATTCCATGGCCAACTTCACATCGCTCGCTCATAAATTCCATGGCCATCTTCAAACCGCCCGCTCATAAAATCCCTATCCAACTTCACACCGCAAGCTCATAAATTCCATGGCCAACTTAGTACCGCTCGCTCATAAAATCCATAGTCAACTTCACACCACTCGTTCATCAATTCCATAGTTAATTTCGCACCGGTCGCTCATAAATTCCATGGCCAACTTCACACCGCTCGCTGATAAATTCCATGGCCAACTTCACACCGCTCGCTCATAAATTCCATGACCAACTTTACACGGCTCGAACATAAATTCCATGGCTAATTTTATACCGCTCGCTCATAAATTCAATCGTTAATTTTACACCTCTCTCTCCTAAATTCCATAGCTAGTTTCGCACAGCTCACTCATAAATTCAATGGCTAATTTCACACCGCTCGCTCATAAATTCCATGGCCAACTTCACACCGCTCGCTCATAAAATCCATAGCCAACTTAAAACCGCTCGCTCATAAAATCCATAGTCAACTTCACACCGCTCGTTCATCAATTCCATAACTATTTTCGCACCGGTCGCTCATAAATTCCATGGGCAACTTCATACCGCTCGCTCAAAAATTCCATAGCTAATTTCGCACCGCTCGCTCATAAATTCAAGGGCTAATGTCACACCACTCGCTCACAAATTCCATGGCCAACTTTCCACCGCTTGCTCATAAATTCCATGGCCGACTTCAAACCGCTCGCTCATAATTTCCGTGGCCAACTTCACACCGCTCGCTCATAAATTCGATGGACAACTTCACGAAGCTTGAACATAAATTCCACGGCCAACATCACACCACTAGCTCATAAAGTCCATGACCAACGTCACACGACTCGAACATAAATTCCATGGCCAACTTCACACCGCTCGCTCATAAATTCCATGGCTAATTTCGCACCGCAAGCTCATAAATTCAAGGGCTAATGTCACACCGCTCGCTCACAAATTCCATGGCCAACTTTCCACCGCTCGCTCATAAATTCCATGGCCGACTTCAAACCGCTCGCTCATAATTTCCGTGGCCAACTTCACACCGCTCGCTCATAAATTCGATGGACAACTTCACGAAGCTTGAACATAAATTCCACGGCCAACATCACACCACTAGCTCATAAAGTCCATGACCAACGTCACACGACTCGAACATAAATTCCACGGCGAACTTCACACCGTTCGCTCATAAATTCCATAGCCAATGTCGCACCGCTCGCTCATAGACTCCATGGCCAACTTGACACCGCTCGGGCATAAATTCCATGGCCATCTTGACACCGCTCGCTCATAAATTTCATAGCTAATTTCGCACCGCTCGCTCATAAATTCCATGGCCAACTTCACACCACTTGCTCATAAATTCCATGGCCAACTTTACACCGATCGAACATAGATTCCATGGTCAACTTCACACCTTTCGAATATAAATTCCATGGCCAACTCAAAACCGCTCGCTCATAAATTCCATGGCCGTCTAAATACCGCTCGCTCGTATATTCTATGGCTAATTTTATACCGCTCGCTCATAAACTCCATGGCCAATTTCACACCGCACGCTCATCAATCCCAGGTCAGACTGCACATATCTCGATCATAAATTCCACGGCCAACTTCACACCGCTCGCTCATAAAATCCATGGACAACTTCGCACCGCTCGCTCATAAATTCCAGAGCGAACTTCACAGCGCTCGCTCATAATTTCCATAGCTAATTTCGCACTGCTCGGTCATAAATTCCACGGCCACCTGCACTCAGCTCGCTAATATATTCCACGGCCAACTTCACACAGCTCGCTCATAAATTCCGTGGCCAATTTCACACCGTTCACTCATAAATTCCATGGCCATCTTCAAACCGCTCGCTCATAATTTCGATGGCCAACTTCACACCTCTCGCTCATAAAATCCATGGCCAACTTCGCACCGCTCGCTTATAAAATCCAGAGCCAACTTCACACAGCTAGCTCATAAATTCCAATGCCAACTATGCACTGCGCGCTCATAAATTCCATAGTCTACTTCACACCGCTAGCTCATAAATTCCATGGCCAACTTAGTACCGCTGGCTCATAAAATCCATAGTCAACTTCACACCGCTCGTTCATCAATTCCATAGCTAATTTCGCACCTGTCGCTTATAAAATGCAGAGATAACTTCACAGCGCTCGCTCACAAATTTCATAGCTAATTGTCGCACAGCTCACTCATAAATTTCATAGCTAATTGTCGCACAGCTCACTCATAAATTCAATGGCTAATTTCACACCGCTAGCTCATAAATTCCAAGGCCAACTTCGCATTGCTCGCTCATAAATTCCAAAGCCAACTTCACACCGCTACCTCATAAATTCCAAGGCCAACTATGCACTGCGCGCTCATAAATTCCATAGTCTACTTCGCACCGCTAGCTCATAAATTCCATGGCCAACTTAGTACCGCTCGCTCATAAAATCCATAGTCAACTTCACACCGCTCGTTCGTGAATTCCAGAGATAACTGCACAGCGCTCGCTCATAAATTTCATAGCTAATGTCGCACAGCTCACTCATAAATTCAATGGCTAATTTCACACCGCTCGCTCATAAATTCCATGGCCAACATCACACCACTAGCTCATAAAGTCCATGACCAACGTCACACGACTCGAACATAAATTCCATGGCCAACTTCACACCGCTCGCTCATAAATTCCATGGCCATCTTCAAACCGCCCGCTCATAAAATCCCTATCCAACTTCACACCGCAAGCTCATAAATTCCATGGCCAACTTAGTACCGCTCGCTCATAAAATCCATAGTCAACTTCACACCGCTCGTTCATCAATTCCATAGCTAATTTCGCACCGGTCGCTCATAAAATCCATAGTCAACTTCACACCGCTCGTTCATCAATTCCATAATTATTTTCGCACCGGTCGCTCATAAATTCCATGGGCAACTTCATACCGCTCGCTCAAAAATTCCATAGCTAATTTCGCACCGCTCGCTCATAAATTCAAGGTCTAATGTCACACCGCTCGCTCACAAATTCCATGGCCAACTTTCCACCGCTCGCTCATAAATTCCATGGCCAACATCACACCACTAGCTCATAAAGTCCATGACCAACGTCACACGGCTCGAACATAAATTCCATGGCCAACTTCACATCGCTCGCTCATAAATTCCATGGCCATCTTCAAACCGCCCGCTCATAAAATCCCTATCCAACTTCACACCGCAAGCTCATAAATTCCATGGCCAACTTAGTACCGCTCGCTCATAAAATCCATAGTCAACTTCACACCACTCGTTCATCAATTCCATAGTTAATTTCGCACCGGTCGCTCATAAATTCCATGGCCAACTTCACACCGCTCGCTGATAAATTCCATGGCCAACTTCACACCGCTCGCTCATAAATTCCATGACCAACTTTACACGGCTCGAACATAAATTCCATGGCTAATTTTATACCGCTCGCTCATAAATTCAATCGTTAGTTTTACACCTCTCTCTCCTAAATTCCATAGCTAGTTTCGCACAGCTCACTCATAAATTCAATGGCTAATTTCACACCGCTCGCTCATAAATTCCATGGCCAACTTCACACCGCTCGCTCATAAAATCCATAGCCAACTTAAAACCGCTCGCTCATAAAATCCATAGTCAACTTCACACCGCTCGTTCGTGAATTCCAGAGATAACTGCACAGCGCTCGCTCATAAATTTCATAGCTAATGTCGCACAGCTCACTCATAAATTCAATGGCTAATTTCACACCGCTCGCTCATAAATTCCATGGCCAACATCACACCACTAGCTCATAAAGTCCATGACCAACGTCACACGACTCGAACATAAATTCCATGGCCAACTTCACACCGCTCGCTCATAAATTCCATGGCCATCTTCAAACCGCCCGCTCATAAAATCCCTATCCAACTTCACACCGCAAGCTCATAAATTCCATGGCCAACTTAGTACCGCTCGCTCATAAAATCCATAGTCAACTTCACACCGCTCGTTCATCAATTCCATAGCTAATTTCGCACCGGTCGCTCATAAAATCCATAGTCAACTTCACACGGCTCGTTCATCAATTCCATAACTATTTTCGCACCGGTCGCTCATAAATTCCATGGGCAACTTCATACCGCTCGCTCAAAAATTCCATAGCTAATTTCGCACCGCTCGCTCATAAATTCAAGGGCTAATGTCACACCGCTCGCTCACAAATTCCATGGCCAACTTTCCACCGCTCGCTCATAAATTCCATGGCCATCTTCAAACCGCCCGCTCATAAAATCCCTATCCAACTTCACACCGCAAGCTCATAAATTCCATGGCCAACTTAGTACCGCTCGCTCATAAAATCCATAGTCAACTTCACACCACTCGTTCATCAATTCCATAGTTAATTTCGCACCGGTCGCTCATAAATTCCATGGGCAACTTCATACCGCTCGCTCATAAATTCAAGGGCTAATTTCACACCGCTCGAACATAAATTCCATGGCCAACTTCAAACCGCTTGCTCATAAATCCCATGGCCGTCTCCAAACCGCTCGCTGATAAATTCCATGGCCAACTTCACACCGCTCGCTCATAAATTCCATGACCAACTTTACACGGCTCGAACATAAATTCCATGGCTAATTTTATACCGCTCGCTCATAAATTCAATCGTTAATTTTACACCTCTCTCTCCTAAATTCCATAGCTAGTTTCGCACAGCTCACTCATAAATTCAATGGCTAATTTCACACCGCTCGCTCATAAATTCCATGGCCAACTTCACACCGCTCGCTCATAAAATCCATAGCCAACTTAAAACCGCTCGCTCATAAAATCCATAGTCAACTTCACACCGCTCGTTCATCAATTCCATAACTATTTTCGCACCGGTCGCTCATAAATTCCATGGGCAACTTCATACCGCTCGCTCAAAAATTCCATAGCTAATTTCGCACCGCTCGCTCATAAATTCAAGGGCTAATGTCACACCGCTCGCTCACAAATTCCATGGCCAACTTTCCACCGCTTGCTCATAAATTCCATGGCCGACTTCAAACCGCTCGCTCAGAATTTCCGTGGCCAACTTCACACCGCTCGCTCATAAATTCGATGGACAACTTCACGAAGCTTGAACATAAATTCCACGGCCAACATCACACCACTAGCTCATAAAGTCCATGACCAACGTCACACGACTCGAACATAAATTCCATGGCCAACTTCACACCGCTCGCTCATAATATCCATAGTCAACTTCACACCACTCGTTCATCAATTCCATAGTTAATTTCGCACCGGTCGCTCATAAATTCCATGGGCAACTTCATACCGCTCGCTCATAAATTCCATGGCCAACTTCAAACCGCTTGCTCATAAATCCCATGGCCGTCTCCAAACCGCTCGCTGATAAATTCCATGGCCAACTTCACACCGCTCGCTCATAAATTCCATGACCAACTTTACACGGCTCGAACATAAATTCCATGGCTAATTTTATACCGCTCGCTCATAAATTCAATCGTTAATTTTACACCTCTGTCTCCTAAATTCCATAGCTAGTTTCGCACAGCTCACTCATAAATTCAATGGCTAATTTCACACCGCTCGCTCATAAATTCCATGGCCAACTTCACACCGCTCGCTCATAAAATCCATAGCCAACTTAAAACCGCTCGCTCATAAAATCCATAGTCAACTTCACACCGCTCGTTCATCAATTCCATAACTATTTTCGCACCGGTCGCTCATAAATTCCATGGGCAACTTCATACCGCTCGCTCAAAAATTCCATAGCTAATTTCGCACCGCTCGCTCATAAATTCAAGGGCTAATTTCACACCGCTCGAACATAAATTCCATGGCCAACTTCAAACCGCTTGCTCATAAATCCCATGGCCGTCTCCAAACCGCTCGCTGATAAATTCCATGGCCAACTTCACACCGCTCGCTCATAAATTCCATGACCAACTTTACAACGCTCGAACATAAATTCCATGGCCAACTTCAAACCGCTTGCTCATAAATTCCATGGCCAACTTCACACCGCTCGCTCATAAATTCCATGACCAACTTTACACGGCTCGAACATAAATTCCATGGCTAATTTTATACCGCTCGCTCATAAATTCAATCGTTAATTTTACACCTCTCTCTCATAAATTCCATAGCTAGTTTCGCACAGCTCACTCATAAATTCAATGGCTAATTTCACACCGCTCGCTCACAAATTCCATGGCCAACTTTCCACCGCTTGCTCATAAATTCCATGGCCGACTTCAAACCGCTCGCTTATAAATTCCATGGCCATTTTCACATCGCTCGCTCATAAAATCCATGGCCAACTTAAAACCGCTCGCTCATAAAATCCATAGCCAACTTAAAACCGCTCGCTCATAAAATCCATAGTCAACTTCACACCGATCGTTCATCAATTCCATAACTATTTTCGCACCGGTCGCTCATAAATTCCATGGGCAACTTCATACCGCTCGCTCAAAAATTCCATAGCTAATTTCGCACCGCTCGCTCATAAATCCGATTGCCAACTTAATACCGCTCGCTCATAAATTCTATGGCCGACTTCACACCGCTCGCTTATAAATTCCATGGCCATCTTCACATCGCTCGCTCATAAAATCCATGGCCAACTTCGCACCGCACGCTCATAAAATCCATGGCCAACTTCGGACCGCACGCCCATAAATTCCATACCCAACTTCGCACCGCTCGCTCATCAAATCCAGAGCCAACTTCACACCGCTAGCTCATAAATTCCAAGGCCAACTTCGCATTGCTCGCTTATAAAATCCATGGCCAACTTCACACCGCTCGCTCATAAATCCGATTGCCAACTTAATACCGCTCGCTCATAAATTCTATGGCCAACTTCACACCGCTCGCTTATAAATTCCATGGCCATTTTCACATCGCTCGCTCATAAATTCCATGGCCAACTTCACACCACTCGCTCATAAATTCCACGGCCAACTTCACACCGCTCGCTCATAAAATTCATGGACATCTTCGCACCGCTCGCTCATAAATTCCAGAGATAACTGCACAACGCTCGCTCATAAATTTCATAGCTGATGTCGCACAGCTCTCTCATAAATTCAATGGCTAATTTCACACCGCTCGCTCATAAATTCCATGACCAACTTCACACCGCACGCTCATTTATTCCATGTCAGACTGCACACATCTCGATCATAAATTCCACGGCCAACTTCACACCGCTCGCTCATAAAATCCATGGACAACTTCGCACCGATCGCTCATAAATTCCAGAGAGAACTTCACAGCGCTCGCTCATAATTTCCATAGCTAATTTCGCACTGGTCGGTCATAAATTCCACGGCCACCTGCACACAGCTCGCTAATATATTCCACGGCCAACTTCAAACCGTTCGCTCATAAATTCCATTGCCAATGTCGCACCGTTCGCTCATAGATTCCATGGCCAACTTGACACCGTTAGCTCATAAATTCTATAGCTAATTTCGCACCGCTCGCTCATAAATTAAATGGTTAATTTCATACCGCTCGCTCATAAATTCCATAGCTAGTTTCGCATAGCTCGCTCATAAATTCAATCGCTAATTTTACACCGCTTGCTCATAAATTCCATGGCCAACTTCACACAATTCGCTCATAAATTCCATGGCCAAATTTACACCAATCGAACATAGATTCCATGGTCAACTTCACACCGCTCGAATATAAATTCCATTGCCAACTTCACAGCGCTCGTTCATAAATTCCATAGCTGATTTCGCACCGGTCGCTCATAAATTCAATGGCTAATTTCACACAGCTCGCTCATAAATTCCGTGGCCAATTTCACACCGTTCGCTCATAAATTCCATGGCTAATTTCAAACCGCTCGATCATAAATTCCGCGGCCACCTGCACACAGCTCGCTAATAAATTCCACGGCGAACTTCACACCGTTCGCTCATAAATTCCATAGCCAATGTCGCACCGCTCGCTCATAGACTCCATGGCCAACTTGACACCGCTCGGGCATAAATTCCATGGCCATCTTGACACCGCTCGCTCATAAATTCCATGGCTAGTTTCACACCGCTCGCTCATAAATTCCGCGGCCACCTGCTCACAGCTCGCTAATAAATTCCACGGACAACTTCACACCGTTCGCTAATAAATTCCATAGCCAATGTCGCACCGCTCGCTCATAGATTCCATGGCCAACTTGACACCGCTCGGGCATAAATTCCATGGCCAACTTGACACCGTTAGCTCATAAATTCTATAGCTAATTTCGCACCGCTCGCTCATAAATTAAATGGTTAATTTCATACCGCTCGCTCATAAATTCCATAGCTAGTTTCGCACCGCTCGCTCATAAATTCAATGGTTAATTTCACACCGCTCGCTCATAAATTCCATAGCTAGTTTCGCACAGCTCGCTCATAAATTCAATGGCTGACTTCACACCGCTCGCTCATAAATTCCATGGCCAACTTCACACCACTCGCTCATAAATTCCATGGCCAACTTCACACGGCTCGCTCATATAATTCATAGACAATATCACACCGCTCGCTCAGAATTTCCATGACCAACTTAATACCGCTCGGTCATAGATTCTATGGCTAATTTTATACCGCTCGCTCATAAATTCCGTGAAAAACTTTACACCGCTCGAACATAAATTCAATAGCTAACTTCACACCGCTTACTCATAAATTCCATGGCCATCTTCAAACCGCTCGCTCATAATTTCGATGGCCAACTTCACACCTCTCGCTCATAAAATCCATGGCCAACTTCGCACCGCTCGCTTATAAAATCCAGAGCCAACTTCACACAGCTAGCTCATAAATTCCAATGCCAACTATGCACTGCGCGCTCATAAATTCCATAGTCGACTTCACACCGCTAGCTCATAAATTCCATGGCCAACTTAGTACCGCTGGCTCATAAAATCCATAGTCAACTTCACACCGCTCGTTCATCAATTCCATAGCTAATTTCGCACCTGTCGCTTATAAAATGCAGAGATAACTTCACAGCGCTCGCTCACAAATTTCATAGCTAATTGTCGCACAGCTCACTCATAAATTTCATAGCTAATTGTCGCACAGCTCACTCATAAATTCAATGGCTAATTTCACACCGCTAGCTCATAAATTCCAAGGCCAACTTCGCATTGCTCGCTCATAAATTCCAGAGCCAACTTCACATCGCTCGCTTATAAATTCCATAGCTAATGTTGCACTGCTCGCTCATAAATTCCATGGCCAAATTCACACGGCTCGCTCATAAAATCCATAGCCCATTTCTCACCGCTCGCTCATGATTTCAAGGGCTAATGTCACACCGCTCGCTCACAAATTCCATGGCCAACTTTCCACCGCTTGCTCATAAATTCCATGGCCGACTTCAAACCGCTCGCTCAGAATTTCCGTGGCCAACTTCACACCGCTCGCTCATAAATTCGATGGACAACTTCACGAAGCTTGAACATAAATTCCACGGCCAACATCACACCACTAGCTCATAAAGTCCATGACCAACGTCACACGACTCGAACATAAATTCCATGGCCAACTTCACACCGCTCGCTCATAATATCCATAGTCAACTTCACACCACTCGTTCATCAATTCCATAGTTAATTTCGCACCGGTCGCTCATAAATTCCATGGGCAACTTCATACCGCTCGCTCATAAATTCCATGGCCAACTTCAAACCGCTTGCTCATAAATCCCATGGCCGTCTCCAAACCGCTCGCTGATAAATTCCATGGCCAACTTCACACCGCTCGCTCATAAATTCCATGACCAACTTTACACGGCTCGAACATAAATTCCATGGCTAATTTTATACCGCTCGCTCATAAATTCAATCGTTAATTTTACACCTCTGTCTCCTAAATTCCATAGCTAGTTTCGCACAGCTCACTCATAAATTCAATGGCTAATTTCACACCGCTCGCTCATAAATTCCATGGCCAACTTCACACCGCTCGCTCATAAAATCCATAGCCAACTTAAAACCGCTCGCTCATAAAATCCATAGTCAACTTCACACCGCTCGTTCATCAATTCCATAACTATTTTCGCACCGGTCGCTCATAAATTCCATGGGCAACTTCATACCGCTCGCTCAAAAATTCCATAGCTAATTTCGCACCGCTCGCTCATAAATTCAAGGGCTAATTTCACACCGCTCGAACATAAATTCCATGGCCAACTTCAAACCGCTTGCTCATAAATCCCATGGCCGTCTCCAAACCGCTCGCTGATAAATTCCATGGCCAACTTCACACCGCTCGCTCATAAGTTCCATGACCAACTTTACAACGCTCGAACATAAATTCCATGGCCAACTTCAAACCGCTTGCTCATAAATTCCATGGCCAACTTCACACCGCTCGCTCATAAATTCCATGACCAACTTTACACGGCTCGAACATAAATTCCATGGCTAATTTTATACCGCTCGCTCATAAATTCAATCGTTAATTTTACACCTCTCTCTCATAAATTCCATAGCTAGTTTCGCACAGCTCACTCATAAATTCAATGGCTAATTTCACACCGCTCGCTCACAAATTCCATGGCCAACTTTCCACCGCTTGCTCATAAATTCCATGGCCGACTTCAAACCGCTCGCTTATAAATTCCATGGCCATTTTCACATCGCTCGCTCATAAAATCCATGGCCAACTTAAAACCGCTCGCTCATAAAATCCATAGCCAACTTAAAACCGCTCGCTCATAAAATCCATAGTCAACTTCACACCGATCGTTCATCAATTCCATAACTATTTTCGCACCGGTCGCTCATAAATTCCATGGGCAACTTCATACCGCTCGCTCAAAAATTCCATAGCTAATTTCGCACCGCTCGCTCATAAATCCGATTGCCAACTTAATACCGCTCGCTCATAAATTCTATGGCCGACTTCACACCGCTCGCTTATAAATTCCATGGCCATCTTCACATCGCTCGCTCATAAAATCCATGGCCAACTTCGCACCGCACGCTCATAAAATCCATGGCCAACTTCGGACCGCACGCCCATAAATTCCATACCCAACTTCGCACCGCTCGCTCATCAAATCCAGAGCCAACTTCACACCGCTAGCTCATAAATTCCAAGGCCAACTTCGCATTGCTCGCTTATAAAATCCATGGCCAACTTCACACCGCTCGCTCATAAATCCGATTGCCAACTTAATACCGCTCGCTCATAAATTCTATGGCCAACTTCACACCGCTCGCTTATAAATTCCATGGCCATTTTCACATCGCTCGCTCATAAATTCCATGGCCAACTTCACACCACTCGCTCATAAATTCCACGGCCAACTTCACACCGCTCGCTCATAAAATTCATGGACATCTTCGCACCGCTCGCTCATAAATTCCAGAGATAACTGCACAACGCTCGCTCATAAATTTCATAGCTGATGTCGCACAGCTCTCTCATAAATTCAATGGCTAATTTCACACCGCTCGCTCATAAATTCCATGACCAACTTCACACCGCACGCTCATTTATTCCATGTCAGACTGCACACATCTCGATCATAAATTCCACGGCCAACTTCACACCGCTCGCTCATAAAATCCATGGACAACTTCGCACCGATCGCTCATAAATTCCAGAGAGAACTTCACAGCGCTCGCTCATAATTTCCATAGCTAATTTCGCACTGGTCGGTCATAAATTCCACGGCCACCTGCACACAGCTCGCTAATATATTCCACGGCCAACTTCAAACCGTTCGCTCATAAATTCCATTGCCAATGTCGCACCGTTCGCTCATAGATTCCATGGCCAACTTGACACCGTTAGCTCATAAATTCTATAGCTAATTTCGCACCGCTCGCTCATAAATTAAATGGTTAATTTCATACCGCTCGCTCATAAATTCCATAGCTAGTTTCGCATAGCTCGCTCATAAATTCAATCGCTAATTTTACACCGCTTGCTCATAAATTCCATGGCCAACTTCACACAATTCGCTCATAAATTCCATGGCCAAATTTACACCAATCGAACATAGATTCCATGGTCAACTTCACACCGCTCGAATATAAATTCCATTGCCAACTTCACAGCGCTCGTTCATAAATTCCATAGCTGATTTCGCACCGGTCGCTCATAAATTCAATGGCTAATTTCACACAGCTCGCTCATAAATTCCGTGGCCAATTTCACACCGTTCGCTCATAAATTCCATGGCTAATTTCAAACCGCTCGATCATAAATTCCGCGGCCACCTGCACACAGCTCGCTAATAAATTCCACGGCGAACTTCACACCGTTCGCTCATAAATTCCATAGCCAATGTCGCACCGCTCGCTCATAGACTCCATGGCCAACTTGACACCGCTCGGGCATAAATTCCATGGCCATCTTGACACCGCTCGCTCATAAATTCCATGGCTAGTTTCACACCGCTCGCTCATAAATTCCGCGGCCACCTGCTCACAGCTCGCTAATAAATTCCACGGACAACTTCACACCGTTCGCTAATAAATTCCATAGCCAATGTCGCACCGCTCGCTCATAGATTCCATGGCCAACTTGACACCGCTCGGGCATAAATTCCATGGCCAACTTGACACCGTTAGCTCATAAATTCTATAGCTAATTTCGCACCGCTCGCTCATAAATTAAATGGTTAATTTCATACCGCTCGCTCATAAATTCCATAGCTAGTTTCGCACCGCTCGCTCATAAATTCAATGGTTAATTTCACACCGCTCGCTCATAAATTCCATAGCTAGTTTCGCACAGCTCGCTCATAAATTCAATGGCTGACTTCACACCGCTCGCTCATAAATTCCATGGCCAACTTCACACCACTCGCTCATAAATTCCATGGCCAACTTCACACGGCTCGCTCATAAAATTCATAGACAATATCACACCGCTCGCTCAGAATTTCCATGACCAACTTAATACCGCTCGGTCATAGATTCTATGGCTAATTTTATACCGCTCGCTCATAAATTCCGTGAAAAACTTTACACCGCTCGAACATAAATTCAATAGCTAACTTCACACCGCTTACTCATAAATTCCATGGCCATCTTCAAACCGCTCGCTCATAATTTCGATGGCCAACTTCACACCTCTCGCTCATAAAATCCATGGCCAACTTCGCACCGCTCGCTTATAAAATCCAGAGCCAACTTCACACAGCTAGCTCATAAATTCCAATGCCAACTATGCACTGCGCGCTCATAAATTCCATAGTCGACTTCACACCGCTAGCTCATAAATTCCATGGCCAACTTAGTACCGCTGGCTCATAAAATCCATAGTCAACTTCACACCGCTCGTTCATCAATTCCATAGCTAATTTCGCACCTGTCGCTTATAAAATGCAGAGATAACTTCACAGCGCTCGCTCACAAATTTCATAGCTAATTGTCGCACAGCTCACTCATAAATTTCATAGCTAATTGTCGCACAGCTCACTCATAAATTCAATGGCTAATTTCACACCGCTAGCTCATAAATTCCAAGGCCAACTTCGCATTGCTCGCTCATAAATTCCAGAGCCAACTTCACATCGCTCGCTTATAAATTCCATAGCTAATGTTGCACTGCTCGCTCATAAATTCCATGGCCAAATTCACACGGCTCGCTCATAAAATCCATAGCCCATTTCTCACCGCTCGCTCATGATTTCCATGACCAACTTAATACCGCTCGGTCATATATTCTATGGCTAATTTTATACCACTCGCTCATAAATTCCATGGCCATCTTCAAACTGCTCGCTCATAATTTCCACGGCCAAGTTCACACCGCTCGCTCATAAAATCCATGGGCAACTTCGCACCGCTCGCTCATAAATTCCAAAGCCAACTTCACACCGCTACCTCATAAATTCCAAGGCCAACTATGCACTGCGCGCTCATAAATTCCATAGTCTACTTCGCACCGCTAGCTCATAAATTCCATGGCCAACTTAGTACCGCTCGCTCATAAAATCCATAGTCAACTTCACACCGCTCGTTCGTGAATTCCAGAGATAACTGCACAGCGCTCGCTCATAAATTTCATAGCTAATGTCGCACAGCTCACTCATAAATTCAATGGCTAATTTCACACCGCTCGCTCATAAATTCCATGGCCAACATCACACCACTAGCTCATAAAGTCCATGACCAACGTCACACGACTCGAACATAAATTCCATGGCCAAATTCACACCGCTCGCTCATAAATTCCATGGCCATCTTCAAACCGCCCGCTCATAAAATCCCTATCCAACTTCACACCGCAAGCTCATAAATTCCATGGCCAACTTAGTACCGCTCGCTCATAAAATCCATAGTCAACTTCACACCGCTCGTTCATCAATTCCATAGCTAATTTCGCACCGGTCGCTCATAAAATCCATAGTCAACTTCACACCGCTCGTTCATCAATTCCATAATTATTTTCGCACCGGTCGCTCATAAATTCCATGGGCAACTTCATACCGCTCGCTCAAAAATTCCATAGCTAATTTCGCACCGCTCGCTCATAAATTCAAGGGCTAATGTCACACCGCTCGCTCACAAATTCCATGGCCAACTTTCCACCGCTCGCTCATAAATTCCATGGCCAACATCACACCACTAGCTCATAAAGTCCATGACCAACGTCACACGGCTCGAACATAAATTCCATGGCCAACTTCACATCGCTCGCTCATAAATTCCATGGCCATCTTCAAACCGCCCGCTCATAAAATCCCTATCCAACTTCACACCGCAAGCTCATAAATTCCATGGCCAACTTAGTACCGCTCGCTCATAAAATCCATAGTCAACTTCACACCACTCGTTCATCAATTCCATAGTTAATTTCGCACCGGTCGCTCATAAATTCCATGGCCAACTTCACACCGCTCGCTGATAAATTCCATGGCCAACTTCACACCGCTCGCTCATAAATTCCATGACCAACTTTACACGGCTCGAACATAAATTCCATGGCTAATTTTATACCGCTCGCTCATAAATTCAATCGTTAATTTTACACCTCTCTCTCCTAAATTCCATAGCTAGTTTCGCACAGCTCACTCATAAATTCAATGGCTAATTTCACACCGCTCGCTCATAAATTCCATGGCCAACTTCACACCGCTCGCTCATAAAATCCATAGCCAACTTAAAACCGCTCGCTCATAAAATCCATAGTCAACTTCACACCGCTCGTTCATCAATTCCATAACTATTTTCGCACCGGTCGCTCATAAATTCCATGGGCAACTTCATACCGCTCGCTCAAAAATTCCATAGCTAATTTCGCACCGCTCGCTCATAAATTCAAGGGCTAATGTCACACCACTCGCTCACAAATTCCATGGCCAACTTTCCACCGCTTGCTCATAAATTCCATGGCCGACTTCAAACCGCTCGCTCATAATTTCCGTGGCCAACTTCACACCGCTCGCTCATAAATTCGATGGACAACTTCACGAAGCTTGAACATAAATTCCACGGCCAACATCACACCACTAGCTCATAAAGTCCATGACCAACGTCACACGACTCGAACATAAATTCCATGGCCAACTTCACACCGCTCGCTCATAAATTCCATGGCTAATTTCGCACCGCAAGCTCATAAATTCAAGGGCTAATGTCACACCGCTCGCTCACAAATTCCATGGCCAACTTTCCACCGCTCGCTCATAAATTCCATGGCCGACTTCAAACCGCTCGCTCATAATTTCCGTGGCCAACTTCACACCGCTCGCTCATAAATTCGATGGACAACTTCACGAAGCTTGAACATAAATTCCACGGCCAACATCACACCACTAGCTCATAAAGTCCATGACCAACGTCACACGACTCGAACATAAATTCCACGGCGAACTTCACACCGTTCGCTCATAAATTCCATAGCCAATGTCGCACCGCTCGCTCATAGACTCCATGGCCAACTTGACACCGCTCGGGCATAAATTCCATGGCCATCTTGACACCGCTCGCTCATAAATTTCATAGCTAATTTCGCACCGCTCGCTCATAAATTCCATGGCCAACTTCACACCACTTGCTCATAAATTCCATGGCCAACTTTACACCGATCGAACATAGATTCCATGGTCAACTTCACACCTTTCGAATATAAATTCCATGGCCAACTCAAAACCGCTCGCTCATAAATTCCATGGCCGTCTAAATACCGCTCGCTCGTATATTCTATGGCTAATTTTATACCGCTCGCTCATAAACTCCATGGCCAATTTCACACCGCACGCTCATCAATCCCAGGTCAGACTGCACATATCTCGATCATAAATTCCACGGCCAACTTCACACCGCTCGCTCATAAAATCCATGGACAACTTCGCACCGCTCGCTCATAAATTCCAGAGCGAACTTCACAGCGCTCGCTCATAATTTCCATAGCTAATTTCGCACTGCTCGGTCATAAATTCCACGGCCACCTGCACTCAGCTCGCTAATATATTCCACGGCCAACTTCACACAGCTCGCTCATAAATTCCGTGGCCAATTTCACACCGTTCACTCATAAATTCCATGGCCATCTTCAAACCGCTCGCTCATAATTTCGATGGCCAACTTCACACCTCTCGCTCATAAAATCCATGGCCAACTTCGCACCGCTCGCTTATAAAATCCAGAGCCAACTTCACACAGCTAGCTCATAAATTCCAATGCCAACTATGCACTGCGCGCTCATAAATTCCATAGTCTACTTCACACCGCTAGCTCATAAATTCCATGGCCAACTTAGTACCGCTGGCTCATAAAATCCATAGTCAACTTCACACCGCTCGTTCATCAATTCCATAGCTAATTTCGCACCTGTCGCTTATAAAATGCAGAGATAACTTCACAGCGCTCGCTCACAAATTTCATAGCTAATTGTCGCACAGCTCACTCATAAATTTCATAGCTAATTGTCGCACAGCTCACTCATAAATTCAATGGCTAATTTCACACCGCTAGCTCATAAATTCCAAGGCCAACTTCGCATTGCTCGCTCATAAATTCCAAAGCCAACTTCACACCGCTACCTCATAAATTCCAAGGCCAACTATGCACTGCGCGCTCATAAATTCCATAGTCTACTTCGCACCGCTAGCTCATAAATTCCATGGCCAACTTAGTACCGCTCGCTCATAAAATCCATAGTCAACTTCACACCGCTCGTTCGTGAATTCCAGAGATAACTGCACAGCGCTCGCTCATAAATTTCATAGCTAATGTCGCACAGCTCACTCATAAATTCAATGGCTAATTTCACACCGCTCGCTCATAAATTCCATGGCCAACATCACACCACTAGCTCATAAAGTCCATGACCAACGTCACACGACTCGAACATAAATTCCATGGCCAACTTCACACCGCTCGCTCATAAATTCCATGGCCATCTTCAAACCGCCCGCTCATAAAATCCCTATCCAACTTCACACCGCAAGCTCATAAATTCCATGGCCAACTTAGTACCGCTCGCTCATAAAATCCATAGTCAACTTCACACCGCTCGTTCATCAATTCCATAGCTAATTTCGCACCGGTCGCTCATAAAATCCATAGTCAACTTCACACCGCTCGTTCATCAATTCCATAATTATTTTCGCACCGGTCGCTCATAAATTCCATGGGCAACTTCATACCGCTCGCTCAAAAATTCCATAGCTAATTTCGCACCGCTCGCTCATAAATTCAAGGTCTAATGTCACACCGCTCGCTCACAAATTCCATGGCCAACTTTCCACCGCTCGCTCATAAATTCCATGGCCAACATCACACCACTAGCTCATAAAGTCCATGACCAACGTCACACGGCTCGAACATAAATTCCATGGCCAACTTCACATCGCTCGCTCATAAATTCCATGGCCATCTTCAAACCGCCCGCTCATAAAATCCCTATCCAACTTCACACCGCAAGCTCATAAATTCCATGGCCAACTTAGTACCGCTCGCTCATAAAATCCATAGTCAACTTCACACCACTCGTTCATCAATTCCATAGTTAATTTCGCACCGGTCGCTCATAAATTCCATGGCCAACTTCACACCGCTCGCTGATAAATTCCATGGCCAACTTCACACCGCTCGCTCATAAATTCCATGACCAACTTTACACGGCTCGAACATAAATTCCATGGCTAATTTTATACCGCTCGCTCATAAATTCAATCGTTAGTTTTACACCTCTCTCTCCTAAATTCCATAGCTAGTTTCGCACAGCTCACTCATAAATTCAATGGCTAATTTCACACCGCTCGCTCATAAATTCCATGGCCAACTTCACACCGCTCGCTCATAAAATCCATAGCCAACTTAAAACCGCTCGCTCATAAAATCCATAGTCAACTTCACACCGCTCGTTCGTGAATTCCAGAGATAACTGCACAGCGCTCGCTCATAAATTTCATAGCTAATGTCGCACAGCTCACTCATAAATTCAATGGCTAATTTCACACCGCTCGCTCATAAATTCCATGGCCAACATCACACCACTAGCTCATAAAGTCCATGACCAACGTCACACGACTCGAACATAAATTCCATGGCCAACTTCACACCGCTCGCTCATAAATTCCATGGCCATCTTCAAACCGCCCGCTCATAAAATCCCTATCCAACTTCACACCGCAAGCTCATAAATTCCATGGCCAACTTAGTACCGCTCGCTCATAAAATCCATAGTCAACTTCACACCGCTCGTTCATCAATTCCATAGCTAATTTCGCACCGGTCGCTCATAAAATCCATAGTCAACTTCACACGGCTCGTTCATCAATTCCATAACTATTTTCGCACCGGTCGCTCATAAATTCCATGGGCAACTTCATACCGCTCGCTCAAAAATTCCATAGCTAATTTCGCACCGCTCGCTCATAAATTCAAGGGCTAATGTCACACCGCTCGCTCACAAATTCCATGGCCAACTTTCCACCGCTCGCTCATAAATTCCATGGCCATCTTCAAACCGCCCGCTCATAAAATCCCTATCCAACTTCACACCGCAAGCTCATAAATTCCATGGCCAACTTAGTACCGCTCGCTCATAAAATCCATAGTCAACTTCACACCACTCGTTCATCAATTCCATAGTTAATTTCGCACCGGTCGCTCATAAATTCCATGGGCAACTTCATACCGCTCGCTCATAAATTCAAGGGCTAATTTCACACCGCTCGAACATAAATTCCATGGCCAACTTCAAACCGCTTGCTCATAAATCCCATGGCCGTCTCCAAACCGCTCGCTGATAAATTCCATGGCCAACTTCACACCGCTCGCTCATAAATTCCATGACCAACTTTACACGGCTCGAACATAAATTCCATGGCTAATTTTATACCGCTCGCTCATAAATTCAATCGTTAATTTTACACCTCTCTCTCCTAAATTCCATAGCTAGTTTCGCACAGCTCACTCATAAATTCAATGGCTAATTTCACACCGCTCGCTCATAAATTCCATGGCCAACTTCACACCGCTCGCTCATAAAATCCATAGCCAACTTAAAACCGCTCGCTCATAAAATCCATAGTCAACTTCACACCGCTCGTCCATCAATTCCATAACTATTTTCGCACCGGTCGCTCATAAATTCCATGGGCAACTTCATACCGCTCGCTCAAAAATTCCATAGCTAATTTCGCACCGCTCGCTCATAAATTCAAGGGCTAATGTCACACCGCTCGCTCACAAATTCCATGGCCAACTTTCCACCGCTTGCTCATAAATTCCATGGCCGACTTCAAACCGCTCGCTCAGAATTTCCGTGGCCAACTTCACACCGCTCGCTCATAAATTCGATGGACAACTTCACGAAGCTTGAACATAAATTCCACGGCCAACATCACACCACTAGCTCATAAAGTCCATGACCAACGTCACACGACTCGAACATAAATTCCATGGCCAACTTCACACCGCTCGCTCATAATATCCATAGTCAACTTCACACCACTCGTTCATCAATTCCATAGTTAATTTCGCACCGGTCGCTCATAAATTCCATGGGCAACTTCATACCGCTCGCTCATAAATTCCATGGCCAACTTCAAACCGCTTGCTCATAAATCCCATGGCCGTCTCCAAACCGCTCGCTGATAAATTCCATGGCCAACTTCACACCGCTCGCTCATAAATTCCATGACCAACTTTACACGGCTCGAACATAAATTCCATGGCTAATTTTATACCGCTCGCTCATAAATTCAATCGTTAATTTTACACCTCTGTCTCCTAAATTCCATAGCTAGTTTCGCACAGCTCACTCATAAATTCAATGGCTAATTTCACACCGCTCGCTCATAAATTCCATGGCCAACTTCACACCGCTCGCTCATAAAATCCATAGCCAACTTAAAACCGCTCGCTCATAAAATCCATAGTCAACTTCACACCGCTCGTTCATCAATTCCATAACTATTTTCGCACCGGTCGCTCATAAATTCCATGGGCAACTTCATACCGCTCGCTCAAAAATTCCATAGCTAATTTCGCACCGCTCGCTCATAAATTCAAGGGCTAATTTCACACCGCTCGAACATAAATTCCATGGCCAACTTCAAACCGCTTGCTCATAAATCCCATGGCCGTCTCCAAACCGCTCGCTGATAAATTCCATGGCCAACTTCACACCGCTCGCTCATAAATTCCATGACCAACTTTACAACGCTCGAACATAAATTCCATGGCCAACTTCAAACCGCTTGCTCATAAATTCCATGGCCAACTTCACACCGCTCGCTCATAAATTCCATGACCAACTTTACACGGCTCGAACATAAATTCCATGGCTAATTTTATACCGCTCGCTCATAAATTCAATCGTTAATTTTACACCTCTCTCTCATAAATTCCATAGCTAGTTTCGCACAGCTCACTCATAAATTCAATGGCTAATTTCACACCGCTCGCTCACAAATTCCATGGCCAACTTTCCACCGCTTGCTCATAAATTCCATGGCCGACTTCAAACCGCTCGCTTATAAATTCCATGGCCATTTTCACATCGCTCGCTCATAAAATCCATGGCCAACTTAAAACCGCTCGCTCATAAAATCCATAGCCAACTTAAAACCGCTCGCTCATAAAATCCATAGTCAACTTCACACCGATCGTTCATCAATTCCATAACTATTTTCGCACCGGTCGCTCATAAATTCCATGGGCAACTTCATACCGCTCGCTCAAAAATTCCATAGCTAATTTCGCACCGCTCGCTCATAAATCCGATTGCCAACTTAATACCGCTCGCTCATAAATTCTATGGCCGACTTCACACCGCTCGCTTATAAATTCCATGGCCATCTTCACATCGCTCGCTCATAAAATCCATGGCCAACTTCGCACCGCACGCTCATAAAATCCATGGCCAACTTCGGACCGCACGCCCATAAATTCCATACCCAACTTCGCACCGCTCGCTCATCAAATCCAGAGCCAACTTCACACCGCTAGCTCATAAATTCCAAGGCCAACTTCGCATTGCTCGCTTATAAAATCCATGGCCAACTTCACACCGCTCGCTCATAAATCCGATTGCCAACTTAATACCGCTCGCTCATAAATTCTATGGCCAACTTCACACCGCTCGCTTATAAATTCCATGGCCATTTTCACATCGCTCGCTCATAAATTCCATGGCCAACTTCACACCACTCGCTCATAAATTCCACGGCCAACTTCACACCGCTCGCTCATAAAATTCATGGACATCTTCGCACCGCTCGCTCATAAATTCCAGAGATAACTGCACAACGCTCGCTCATAAATTTCATAGCTGATGTCGCACAGCTCTCTCATAAATTCAATGGCTAATTTCACACCGCTCGCTCATAAATTCCATGACCAACTTCACACCGCACGCTCATTTATTCCATGTCAGACTGCACACATCTCGATCATAAATTCCACGGCCAACTTCACACCGCTCGCTCATAAAATCCATGGACAACTTCGCACCGATCGCTCATAAATTCCAGAGAGAACTTCACAGCGCTCGCTCATAATTTCCATAGCTAATTTCGCACTGGTCGGTCATAAATTCCACGGCCACCTGCACACAGCTCGCTAATATATTCCACGGCCAACTTCAAACCGTTCGCTCATAAATTCCATTGCCAATGTCGCACCGTTCGCTCATAGATTCCATGGCCAACTTGACACCGTTAGCTCATAAATTCTATAGCTAATTTCGCACCGCTCGCTCATAAATTAAATGGTTAATTTCATACCGCTCGCTCATAAATTCCATAGCTAGTTTCGCATAGCTCGCTCATAAATTCAATCGCTAATTTTACACCGCTTGCTCATAAATTCCATGGCCAACTTCACACAATTCGCTCATAAATTCCATGGCCAAATTTACACCAATCGAACATAGATTCCATGGTCAACTTCACACCGCTCGAATATAAATTCCATTGCCAACTTCACAGCGCTCGTTCATAAATTCCATAGCTGATTTCGCACCGGTCGCTCATAAATTCAATGGCTAATTTCACACAGCTCGCTCATAAATTCCGTGGCCAATTTCACACCGTTCGCTCATAAATTCCATGGCTAATTTCAAACCGCTCGATCATAAATTCCGCGGCCACCTGCACACAGCTCGCTAATAAATTCCACGGCGAACTTCACACCGTTCGCTCATAAATTCCATAGCCAATGTCGCACCGCTCGCTCATAGACTCCATGGCCAACTTGACACCGCTCGGGCATAAATTCCATGGCCATCTTGACACCGCTCGCTCATAAATTCCATGGCTAGTTTCACACCGCTCGCTCATAAATTCCGCGGCCACCTGCTCACAGCTCGCTAATAAATTCCACGGACAACTTCACACCGTTCGCTAATAAATTCCATAGCCAATGTCGCACCGCTCGCTCATAGATTCCATGGCCAACTTGACACCGCTCGGGCATAAATTCCATGGCCAACTTGACACCGTTAGCTCATAAATTCTATAGCTAATTTCGCACCGCTCGCTCATAAATTAAATGGTTAATTTCATACCGCTCGCTCATAAATTCCATAGCTAGTTTCGCACCGCTCGCTCATAAATTCAATGGTTAATTTCACACCGCTCGCTCATAAATTCCATAGCTAGTTTCGCACAGCTCGCTCATAAATTCAATGGCTGACTTCACACCGCTCGCTCATAAATTCCATGGCCAACTTCACACCACTCGCTCATAAATTCCATGGCCAACTTCACACGGCTCGCTCATATAATTCATAGACAATATCACACCGCTCGCTCAGAATTTCCATGACCAACTTAATACCGCTCGGTCATAGATTCTATGGCTAATTTTATACCGCTCGCTCATAAATTCCGTGAAAAACTTTACACCGCTCGAACATAAATTCAATAGCTAACTTCACACCGCTTACTCATAAATTCCATGGCCATCTTCAAACCGCTCGCTCATAATTTCGATGGCCAACTTCACACCTCTCGCTCATAAAATCCATGGCCAACTTCGCACCGCTCGCTTATAAAATCCAGAGCCAACTTCACACAGCTAGCTCATAAATTCCAATGCCAACTATGCACTGCGCGCTCATAAATTCCATAGTCGACTTCACACCGCTAGCTCATAAATTCCATGGCCAACTTAGTACCGCTGGCTCATAAAATCCATAGTCAACTTCACACCGCTCGTTCATCAATTCCATAGCTAATTTCGCACCTGTCGCTTATAAAATGCAGAGATAACTTCACAGCGCTCGCTCACAAATTTCATAGCTAATTGTCGCACAGCTCACTCATAAATTTCATAGCTAATTGTCGCACAGCTCACTCATAAATTCAATGGCTAATTTCACACCGCTAGCTCATAAATTCCAAGGCCAACTTCGCATTGCTCGCTCATAAATTCCAGAGCCAACTTCACATCGCTCGCTTATAAATTCCATAGCTAATGTTGCACTGCTCGCTCATAAATTCCATGGCCAAATTCACACGGCTCGCTCATAAAATCCATAGCCCATTTCTCACCGCTCGCTCATGATTTCCATGACCAACTTAATACCGCTCGGTCATATATTCTATGGCTAATTTTATACCGCTCGCTCATAAATTCCATGGCCATCTTCAAACTGCTCGCTCATAATTTCCACGGCCAAGTTCACACCGCTCGCTCATAAAATCCATGGGCAACTTCGCACCGCTCGCTCATAAATTCCAAAGCCAACTTCACACCGCTACCTCATAAATTCCAAGGCCAACTATGCACTGCGCGCTCATAAATTCCATAGTCTACTTCGCACCGCTAGCTCATAAATTCCATGGCCAACTTAGTACCGCTCGCTCATAAAATCCATAGTCAACTTCACACCGCTCGTTCGTGAATTCCAGAGATAACTGCACAGCGCTCGCTCATAAATTTCATAGCTAATGTCGCACAGCTCACTCATAAATTCAATGGCTAATTTCACACCGCTCGCTCATAAATTCCATGGCCAACATCACACCACTAGCTCATAAAGTCCATGACCAACGTCACACGACTCGAACATAAATTCCATGGCCAACTTCACACCGCTCGCTCATAAATTCCATGGCCATCTTCAAACCGCCCGCTCATAAAATCCCTATCCAACTTCACACCGCAAGCTCATAAATTCCATGGCCAACTTAGTACCGCTCGCTCATAAAATCCATAGTCAACTTCACACCGCTCGTTCATCAATTCCATAGCTAATTTCGCACCGGTCGCTCATAAAATCCATAGTCAACTTCACACCGCTCGTTCATCAATTCCATAATTATTTTCGCACCGGTCGCTCATAAATTCCATGGGCAACTTCATACCGCTCGCTCAAAAATTCCATAGCTAATTTCGCACCGCTCGCTCATAAATTCAAGGGCTAATGTCACACCGCTAGCTCACAAATTCCATGGCCAACTTTCCACCGCTCGCTCATAAATTCCATGGCCAACATCACACCACTAGCTCATAAAGTCCATGACCAACGTCACACGGCTCGAACATAAATTCCATGGCCAACTTCACATCGCTCGCTCATAAATTCCATGGCCATCTTCAAACCGCCCGCTCATAAAATCCCTATCCAACTTCACACCGCAAGCTCATAAATTCCATGGCCAACTTAGTACCGCTCGCTCATAAAATCCATAGTCAACTTCACACCACTCGTTCATCAATTCCATAGTTAATTTCGCACCGGTCGCTCATAAATTCCATGGCCAACTTCACACCGCTCGCTGATAAATTCCATGGCCAACTTCACACCGCTCGCTCATAAATTCCATGACCAACTTTACACGGCTCGAACATAAATTCCATGGCTAATTTTATACCGCTCGCTCATAAATTCAATCGTTAATTTTACACCTCTCTCTCCTAAATTCCATAGCTAGTTTCGCACAGCTCACTCATAAATTCAATGGCTAATTTCACACCGCTCGCTCATAAATTCCATGGCCAACTTCACACCGCTCGCTCATAAAATCCATAGCCAACTTAAAACCGCTCGCTCATAAAATCCATAGTCAACTTCACACCGCTCGTTCATCAATTCCATAACTATTTTCGCACCGGTCTCTCATAAATTCCATGGGCAACTTCATACCGCTCGCTCAAAAATTCCATAGCTAATTTCGCACCGCTCGCTCATAAATTCAAGGGCTAATGTCACACCACTCGCTCACAAATTCCATGGCCAACTTTCCACCGCTTGCTCATAAATTCCATGGCCGACTTCAAACCGCTCGCTCATAATTTCCGTGGCCAACTTCACACCGCTCGCTCATAAATTCGATGGACAACTTCACGAAGCTTGAACATAAATTCCACGGCCAACATCACACCACTAGCTCATAAAGTCCATGACCAACGTCACACGACTCGAACATAAATTCCACGGCGAACTTCACACCGTTCGCTCATAAATTCCATAGCCAATGTCGCACCGCTCGCTCATAGACTCCATGGCCAACTTGACACCGCTCGGGCATAAATTCCATGGCCATCTTGACACCGCTCGCTCATAAATTTCATAGCTACTTTCGCACCGCTCGCTCATAAATTCCATGGCCAACTTCACACCACTTGCTCATAAATTCCATGGCCAACTTTACACCGATCGAACATAGATTCCATGGTCAACTTCACACCTTTCGAATATAAATTCCATGGCCAACTCAAAACCGCTCGCTCATAAATTCCATGGCCGTCTAAATACCGCTCGCTCGTATATTCTATGGCTAATTTTATACCGCTCGCTCATAAACTCCATGGCCAATTTCACACCGCACGCTCATCAATCCCAGGTCAGACTGCACATATCTCGATCATAAATTCCACGGCCAACTTCACACCGCTCGCTCATAAAATCCATGGACAACTTCGCACCGCTCGCTCATAAATTCCAGAGCGAACTTCACAGCGCTCGCTCATAATTTCCATAGCTAATTTCGCACTGCTCGGTCATAAATTCCACGGCCACCTGCACTCAGCTCGCTAATATATTCCACGGCCAACTTCACACCGCTCGCTCATAAAATCCATGGGCAACTTCGCACCGCTCGCTCATAAATTCCAAAGCCAACTTCACACCGCTACCTCATAAATTCCAAGGCCAACTATGCACTGCGCGCTCATAAATTCCATAGTCTACTTCGCACCGCTAGCTCATAAATTCCATGGCCAACTTAGTACCGCTCGCTCATAAAATCCATAGTCAACTTCACACCGCTCGTTCGTGAATTCCAGAGATAACTGCACAGCGCTCGCTCATAAATTTCATAGCTAATGTCGCACAGCTCACTCATAAATTCAATGGCTAATTTCACACCGCTCGCTCATAAATTCCATGGCCAACATCACACCACTAGCTCATAAAGTCCATGACCAACGTCACACGACTCGAACATAAATTCCATGGCCAACTTCACACCGCTCGCTCATAAAATCCATGGACAACTTCGCACCGATCGCTCATAAATTCCAGAGAGAACTTCACAGCGCTCGCTCATAATTTCCATAGCTAATTTCGCACTGGTCGGTCATAAATTCCACGGCCACCTGCACACAGCTCGCTAATATATTCCACGGCCAACTTCACACCGTTCGCTCATAAATTCCATTGCCAATGTCGCACCGTTCGCTCATAGATTCCATGGCCAACTTGACACCGTTAGCTCATAAATTCTATAGCTAATTTCGCACCGCTCGCTCATAAATTAAATGGTTAATTTCATACCGCTCGCTCATAAATTCCATAGCTAGTTTCGCATAGCTCGCTCATAAATTCAATCGCTAATTTTACACCGCTTGCTCATAAATTCCATGGCCAACTTCACACAATTCGCTCATAAATTCCATGGCCAAATTTACACCAATCGAACATAGATTCCATGGTCAACTTCACACCGCTCGAATATAAATTCCATTGCCAACTTCACAGCGCTCGTTCATAAATTCCATAGCTGATTTCGCACCGGTCGCTCATAAATTCAATGGCTAATTTCACACAGCTCGCTCATAAATTCCGTGGCCAATTTCACACCGTTCGCTCATAAATTCCATGGCTAATTTCAAACCGCTCGATCATAAATTCCGCGGCCACCTGCACACAGCTCGCTAATAAATTCCACGGCGAACTTCACACCGTTCGCTCATAAATTCCATAGCCAATGTCGCACCGCTCGCTCATAGACTCCATGGCCAACTTGACACCGCTCGGGCATAAATTCCATGGCCATCTTGACACCGCTCGCTCATAAATTCCATGGCTAGTTTCACACCGCTCGCTCATAAATTCCGCGGCCACCTGCTCACAGCTCGCTAATAAATTCCACGGACAACTTCACACCGTTCGCTAATAAATTCCATAGCCAATGTCGCACCGCTCGCTCATAGATTCCATGGCCAACTTGACACCGCTCGGGCATAAATTCCATGGCCAACTTGACACCGTTAGCTCATAAATTCTATAGCTAATTTCGCACCGCTCGCTCATAAATTAAATGGTTAATTTCATACCGCTCGCTCATAAATTCCATAGCTAGTTTCGCACCGCTCGCTCATAAATTCAATGGTTAATTTCACACCGCTCGCTCATAAATTCCATAGCTAGTTTCGCACAGCTCGCTCATAAATTCAATGGCTGACTTCACACCGCTCGCTCATAAATTCCATGGCCAACTTCACACCACTCGCTCATAAATTCCATGGCCAACTTCACACGGCTCGCTCATAAAATTCATAGACAATATCACACCGCTCGCTCAGAATTTCCATGACCAACTTAATACCGCTCGGTCATAGATTCTATGGCTAATTTTATACCGCTCGCTCATAAATTCCGTGAAAAACTTTACACCGCTCGAACATAAATTCAATAGCTAACTTCACACCGCTTACTCATAAATTCCATGGCCATCTTCAAACCGCTCGCTCATAATTTCGATGGCCAACTTCACACCTCTCGCTCATAAAATCCATGGCCAACTTCGCACCGCTCGCTTATAAAATCCAGAGCCAACTTCACACAGCTAGCTCATAAATTCCAATGCCAACTATGCACTGCGCGCTCATAAATTCCATAGTCGACTTCACACCGCTAGCTCATAAATTCCATGGCCAACTTAGTACCGCTGGCTCATAAAATCCATAGTCAACTTCACACCGCTCGTTCATCAATTCCATAGCTAATTTCGCACCTGTCGCTTATAAAATGCAGAGATAACTTCACAGCGCTCGCTCACAAATTTCATAGCTAATTGTCGCACAGCTCACTCATAAATTTCATAGCTAATTGTCGCACAGCTCACTCATAAATTCAATGGCTAATTTCACACCGCTAGCTCATAAATTCCAAGGCCAACTTCGCATTGCTCACTCACAAATTCCAGAGCCAACTTCACATCGCTCGCTTATAAATTCCATAGCTAATGTTGCACTGCTCGCTCATAAATTCCATGGCCAAATTCACACGGCTCGCTCATAAAATCCATAGCCCATTTCTCACCGCTCGCTCATGATTTCCATGACCAACTTAATACCGCTCGGTCATATATTCTATGGCTAATTTTATACCACTCGCTCATAAATTCCATGGCCATCTTCAAACTGCTCGCTCATAATTTCCACGGCCAAGTTCACACCGCTCGCTCATAAAATCCATGGGCAACTTCGCACCGCTCGCTCATAAATTCCAAAGCCAACTTCACACCGCTACCTCATAAATTCCAAGGCCAACTATGCACTGCGCGCTCATAAATTCCATAGTCTACTTCGCACCGCTAGCTCATAAATTCCATGGCCAACTTAGTACCGCTCGCTCATAAAATCCATAGTCAACTTCACACCGCTCGTTCGTGAATTCCAGAGATAACTGCACAGCGCTCGCTCATAAGTTTCATAGCTAATGTCGCACAGCTCACTCATAAATTCAATGGCTAATTTCACACCGCTCGCTCATAAATTCCATGGCCAACATCACACCACTAGCTCATAAAGTCCATGACCAACGTCACACGACTCGAACATAAATTCCATGGCCAACTTCACACCGCTCGCTCATAAATTCCATGGCCATCTTCAAACCGCCCGCTCATAAAATCCCTATCCAACTTCACACCGCAAGCTCATAAATTCCATGGCCAACTTAGTACCGCTCGCTCATAAAATCCATAGTCAACTTCACACCGCTCGTTCATCAATTCCATAGCTAATTTCGCACCGGTCGCTCATAAAATCCATAGTCAACTTCACACCGCTCGTTCGTCAATTCCATAACTATTTTCGCACCGGTCGCTCATAAATTCCATGGGCAACTTCATACCGCTCGCTCAAAAATTCCATAGCTAATTTCGCACCGCTCGCTCATAAATTCAAGGGCTAATGTCACACCGCTCGCTCACAAATTCCATGGCCAACTTTCCACCGCTCGCTCATAAATTCCATGGCCAACATCACACCACTAGCTCATAAAGTCCATGACCGACGTCACACGGCTCGAACATAAATTCCATGGCCAACTTCACACCACTCGCTCATAAATTCCATGGCCATCTTCAAACCGCCCGCTCATAAAATCCCTATCCAACTTCACACCGCAAGCTCATAAATTCCATGGCCAACTTCACACCGCTCGCTCTTAAATTCCAAGGTTAACTTCGCATTGCTCGCTTATAAATTCCATGGCCATCTTCACACGCCTCGCTCATAAAATCCATAGCCAATTTCACACCGCTCGCTCACAAATTCAATGGTTAATTTCACACCTCTCGCTCATGAATTCCATAGCTAGTTTCGCACAGCTCACTCATAAATTTAATGGCTAATTTCACACCGCTCGCTCATAAATTCCATGGCCAACTTCACACCACTCGCTCATAAATTCCATAGCCAACTTCGCACCGCTCGCTCGTAAATTCCATGGCCAACTTCACACGGTTCGCTCATAAATTCCATGACCAACTT
Organism: Perithous albicinctus; assembly: GCA_964016905.1. NCBI lineage: Eukaryota > Metazoa > Arthropoda > Insecta > Hymenoptera > Ichneumonidae > Perithous > Perithous albicinctus. Next base: position 3,490,368 of record OZ024698.1, on the reverse strand, counting down.
AATACCGCTCGCTCATATATTCTATGGCTAATTTTATACCGCTCGCTCATAAATTCCATGACCAACTTTCCACCGCTTGCTCATAAATTCCATGGCCGACTTCAAACCGCTCGCTCATAATTTCCGTGGCCAACTTCACACCGCTCGCTCATAAATTCGATGGACAACTTCACGAAGCTTGAACATAAATTCCACGGCCAACTTCACACCGCTCGCTCATAAATCCGATTGCCAACTTAATACCGCTCGCACATAAATTCAATGGCTAATTTCACACCGCTCGCTCATAAATTCCATGGCCGACATCACACCACTAGCTTATAAATTCCATGGCCAACTTCACACGGCTCGCTCATAAAATCCATAGCCAATTTCACACCGCTCGCTCATAAATTCAATGGTTAATTTCACACCTCTCGCTCATAAATTCCATAGCTAGTTTCAAACAGCTCACTCATAAATTCAATGGCTAATTTCACACCGCTCGCTCATAAATTCCATGGCCAACTTCACACCACTCGCTCATAAATTCCACGGCCAACTTCACACCGCTCGCTCATAAAATTCATGGACATCTTCGCACCGCTCGCTCATAAATTCCAGAGATAACAGCACAACGCTCGCTCATAAATTTCATAGCTGATGTCGCACAGCTCTCTCATAAATTCAATGGCTAATTTCACACCGCTCGCTCATAAATTCCATGACCAACATCACACCACTAGCTCGTAAATTCCATGGCCAACTTCACACCGCTCGCTCATAAATTCCATGGCCATCTTCAAACCGCTCGCTCATAAATTCCATAGCCAACTGCACTCAGCTCGCTCATAAAATCCATGGCCAACTTCGCACCGCTCGCTCATAAATTCCATGGCCAACTTCACACCACTTGCTCATAAATTCCATGGCCAACTTTACACCGATCGAACATAGATTCCATGGTTAACTTCACACCGTTCGAATATAAATTCCATGGCCAACTTAAAACCGCTCGCTCATATATTCTGTGGCTAATTTTATACCGCTCGCTCATAAACTCCATGGCCAACTTCACACCGCACGCTCATTTATTCCATGTCAGACTGCACACATCTCGATCATAAATTCCACGGCCAACTTCACACCGCTCGCTCATAAAATCCATGGACAACTTCGCACCGCTCGCTCATAAATTCCAGAGAGAACTTCACAGCGCTCGCTCATAATTTCCATAGCTAATTTCGCACTGCTCGGTCATAAATTCCACGGCCACCTGCACACAGCTCGCTAATATATTCCACGGCCAACTTCACACCGTTCGCTCATAAATTCCATTGCCAATGTCGCACCGTTCGCTCATAGATTCCATGGCCAACTTGACACCGTTAGCTCATAAATTCTATAGCTAATTTCGCACCGCTCGCTCATAAATTAAATGGTTAATTTCATACCGCTCGCTCATAAATTCCATAGCTAGTTTCGCATAGCTCGCTCATAAATTCAATCGCTAATTTTACACCGCTTGCTCATAAATTCCATGGCCAACTTCACACAATTCGCTCATAAATTCCATGGCCAAATTTACACCAATCGAACATAGATTCCATGGTCAACTTCACACCGCTCGAATATAAATTCCATTGCCAACTTCACAGCGCTCGTTCATAAATTCCATAGCTGATTTCGCACCGGTCGCTCATAAATTCAATGGCTAATTTCACACAGCTCGCTCATAAATTCCGTGGCCAATTTCACACCGTTCGCTCATAAATTCCACGGCCAACTTCACACCGCTCGCTCATAAATTCCATGGACAACTTCGCACCGCTCGCTCATAAATTCCAGAGAGAACTTCACAGCGCTCGCTCATAAATTCCATGGCTAATTTCAAACCGCTCGATCATAAATTCCGCGGCCACCTGCACACAGCTCGCTAATAAATTCCACGGCGAACTTCACACCGTTCGCTCATAAATTCCATAGCCAATGTCGCACCGCTCGCTCATAAATTCCATGGCCAACTTCACACCACTTGCTCATAAATTCCATGGCCAACTTTACACCGATCGAACATAGATTCCATGGTCAACTTCACACCTTTCGAATATAAATTCCATGGCCAACTCAAAACCGCTCGCTCATAAATTCCATGGCCGTCTAAATACCGCTCGCTCGTATATTCTATGGCTAATTTTATACCGCTCGCTCATAAACTCCATGGCCAATTTCACACCGCACGCTCATCAATCCCAGGTCAGACTGCACATATCTCGATCATAAATTCCACGGCCAACTTCACACCGCTCGCTCATAAAATCCATGGACAACTTCGCACCGCTCGCTCATAAATTCCAGAGCGAACTTCACAGCGCTCGCTCATAATTTCCATAGCTAATTTCGCACTGCTCGGTCATAAATTCCACGGCCACCTGCACTCAGCTCGCTAATATATTCCACGGCCAACTTCACACAGCTCGCTCATAAATTCCGTGGCCAATTTCACACCGTTCACTCATAAATTCCATGGCCATCTTCAAACCGCTCGCTCATAATTTCGATGGCCAACTTCACACCTCTCGCTCATAAAATCCATGGCCAACTTCGCACCGCTCGCTTATAAAATCCAGAGCCAACTTCACACAGCTAGCTCATAAATTCCAATGCCAACTATGCACTGCGCGCTCATAAATTCCATAGTCTACTTCCCACCGCTAGCTCATAAATTCCATGGCCAACTTAGTACCGCTGGCTCATAAAATCCATAGTCAACTTCACACCGCTCGTTCATCAATTCCATAGCTAATTTCGCACCTGTCGCTTATAAAATGCAGAGATAACTTCACAGCGCTCGCTCACAAATTTCATAGCTAATTGTCGCACAGCTCACTCATAAATTTCATAGCTAATTGTCGCACAGCTCACTCATAAATTCAATGGCTAATTTCACACCGCTAGCTCATAAATTCCAAGGCCAACTTCGCATTGCTCGCTCATAAATTCCAGAGCCAACTTCACATCGCTCGCTTATAAATTCCATAGCTAATGTTGCACTGCTCGCTCATAAATTCCATGGCCAAATTCACACGGCTCGCTCATAAAATCCATAGCCAATTTCTCACCGCTCGCTCATGATTTCCATGACCAACTTAATACCGCTCGGTCATATATTCTATGGCTAATTTTATACCGCTCGCTCATAAATTCCATGGCCATCTTCAAACTGCTCGCTCATAATTTCCACGGCCAAGTTCACACCGCTCGCTCATAAAATCCATGGGCAACTTCGCACCGCTCGCTCATAAATTCCAAAGCCAACTTCACACCGCTACCTCATAAATTCCAAGGCCAACTATGCACTGCGCGCTCATAAATTCCATAGTCTACTTCGCACCGCTAGCTCATAAATTCCATGGCCAACTTAGTACCGCTCGCTCATAAAATCCATAGTCAACTTCACACCGCTCGTTCGTGAATTCCAGAGATAACTGCACAGCGCTCGCTCATAAATTTCATAGCTAATGTCGCACAGCTCACTCATAAATTCAATGGCTAATTTCACACCGCTCGCTCATAAATTCCATGGCCAACTTCACACCACTCGCTCATAAATTCCATAGCCAACTTCGCACCGCTCGCTCGTAAATTCCATGGCCAACTTCACACGGTTCGCTCATAAATTCCATGACCAACTTAATACCGCTCGCTCATATATTCTATGGCTAATTTTATACCGCTCGCTCATAAATTCCATGACCAACTTTACAACGCTCGAACATAAATTCCATGGCCAACTTCAAACTGCTTGCTCATAAATTCCATGGCCAACTTCACACCGCTCGCTCATAAATTCCATGACCAACTTTACACGGCTCGAACATAAATTCCATGGCTAATTTTATACCGCTCGCTCATAAATTCAATCGTTAATTTTACACCTCTCTCTCATAAATTCCATAGCTAGTTTCGCACAGCTCACTCATAAATTCAATGGCTAATTTCACACCGCTCGCTCACAAATTCCATGGCCAACTTTCCACCGCTTGCTCATAAATTCCATGGCCGACTTCAAACCGCTCGCTTATAAATTCCATGGCCATTTTCACATCGCTCGCTCATAAAATCCATGGCCAACTTCGCACCGCACGCTCATAAAATCCATGGCCAACTTCGGACCGCACGCCCATAAATTCCATACCCAACTTCGCACCGCTCGCTCATCAAATCCAGAGCCAACTTCACACCGCTAGCTCATAAATTCCAAGGCCAACTTCGCATTGCTCGCTTATAAAATCCATGGCCAACTTCACACCGCTCGCTCATAAATCCGATTGCCAACTTAATACCGCTCGCTCATAAATTCTATGGCCAACTTCACACCGCTCGCTTATAAATTCCATGGCCATTTTCACGTCGCTCGCTCATAAATTCCATTACCAACTTCACACCACTCGCTCATAAATTCCACGGCCAACTTCACACCGCTCGCTCATAAAATCCATGGACAACTTCGCACCGCTCGCTCATAAATTCCAGAGAGAACTTCACAGCGCTCGCTCATAATTTCCATAGCTAATTTCGCACTGCTCGGTCATAAATTCCACGGCCACCTGCACACAGCTCGCTAATATATTCCACGGCCAACTTCACACCGTTCGCTCATAAATTCCATTGCCAATGTCGCACCGTTCGCTTATAGATTCCATGGCCAACTTGACACCGTTAGCTCATAAATTCTATAGCTAATTTCGCACCGCTCGCTCATAAATTAAATGGTTAATTTCATACCGCTCGCTCATAAATTCCATAGCTAGTTTCGCATAGCTCGCTCATAAATTCAATCGCTAATTTTACACCGCTTGCTCATAAATTCCATGGCCAACTTCACACAATTCGCTCATAAATTCCATGGCCAAATTTACACCAATCGAACATAGATTCCATGGTCAACTTCACACCGCTCGAATATAAATTCCATTGCCAACTTCACAGCGCTCGTTCATAAATTCCATAGCTGATTTCGCACCGGTCGCTCATAAATTCAATGGCTAATTTCACACAGCTCGCTCATAAATTCCGTGGCCAATTTCACACCGTTCGCTCATAAATTCCATGGCTAATTTCAAACCGCTCGATCATAAATTCCGCGGCCACCTGCACACAACTCGCTAATAAATTCCACGGCGAACTTCACACCGTTCGCTCATAAATTCCATAGCCAATGTCGCACCGCTCGCTCATAGACTCCATGGCCAACTTGACACCGCTCGGGCATAAATTCCATGGCCATCTTGACACCGCTCGCTCATAAATTCCATGGCTAGTTTCACACCGCTCGCTCATAAATTCCGCGGCCACCTGCTCACAGCTCGCTAATAAATTCCACGGACAACTTCACACCGTTCGCTAATAAATTCCATAGCCAATGTCGCACCGCTCGCTCATAGATTCCATGGCCAACTTGACACCGCTCGGGCATAAATTCCATGGCCAACTTGACACCGTTAGCTCATAAATTCTATAGCTAATTTCGCACCGCTCGCTCATAAATTAAATGGTTAATTTCATACCGCTCGCTCATAAATTCCATAGCTAGTTTCGCACCGCTCGCTCATAAATTCAATGGTTAATTTCACACCGCTCGCTCATAAATTCCATAGCTAGTTTCGCACAGCTCGCTCATAAATTCAATGGCTGACTTCACACCGCTCGCTCATAAATTCCATGGCCAACTTCACACCACTCGCTCATAAATTCCATGGCCAACTTCACACGGCTCGCTCATAAAATTCATAGACAATATCACACCGCTCGCTCAGAATTTCCATGACCAACTTCATACCGCTCGGTCATAGATTCTATGGCTAATTTTATACCGCTCGCTCATAAATTCCGTGAAAAACTTTACACCGCTCGAACATAAATTCAATAGCTAACTTCACACCGCTTACTCATAAATTCCATGGCCATCTTCAAACCGCTCGCTCATAATTTCGATGGCCAACTTCACACCTCTCGCTCATAAAATCCATGGCCAACTTCGCACCGCTCGCTTATAAAATCCAGAGCCAACTTCACACAGCTAGCTCATAAATTCCAATGCCAACTATGCACTGCGCGCTCATAAATTCCATAGTCTACTTCACACCGCTAGCTCATAAATTCCATGGCCAACTTAGTACCGCTGGCTCATAAAATCCATGGTCAACTTCACACCGCTCGAATATAAATTCCATTGCCAATTTCACAGCGCTCGTTCATAAATTCCATAGCTGATTTCGCACCGGTCGCTCATAAATTCAATGGCTAATTTCACACAGCTCGCTCATAAATTCCGTGGCCAATTTCACACCGTTCGCTCATAAATTCGATGGCTAATTTCAAACCGCTCGATCATAAATTCTGCGGCCACCTGCACACAGCTCGCTAATAAATTCCACGGCGAACTTCACACCGTTCGCTCATAAATTCCATAGCCAATGTCGCACCGCTCGCTCATAGACTCCATGGCCAACTACACACCGCTCGGGCATAAATTCCATGGCCATCTTGACACCGCTCGCTCATAAATTTCATAGCTAATTTCGCACCGCTCGCTCATAAATTCCATGGCCAACTTCACACCACTTGCTCATAAATTCCATGGCCAACTTTACACCGATCGAACATAGATTCCATGGTCAACTTCACACCTTTCGAATATAAATTCCATGGCCAACTCAAAACCGCTCGCTCATAAGTTCCATGGCCGTCTAAATACCGCTCGCTCGTATATTCTATGGCTAATTTTATACCGCTCGCTCATAAACTCCATGGCCAATTTCACACCGCACGCTCATCAATCCCAGGTCAGACTGCACATATCTCGATCATAAATTCCACGGCCAACTTCACACCGCTCGCTCATAAAATCCATGGACAACTTCGCACCGCTCGCTCATAAATTCCAGAGCGAACTTCACAGCGCTCGCTCATAATTTCCATAGCTAATTTCGCACTGCTCGGTCATAAATTCCACGGCCACCTGCACTCAGCTCGCTAATATATTCCACGGCCAACTTCACACAGCTCGCTCATAAATTCCGTGGCCAATTTCACACCGTTCACTCATAAATTCCATGGCCATCTTCAAACCGCTCGCTCATAATTTCGATGGCCAACTTCACACCTCTCGCTCATAAAATCCATGGCCAACTTCGCACCGCTCGCTTATAAAATCCAGAGCCAACTTCACACAGCTAGCTCATAAATTCCAATGCCAACTATGCACTGCGCGCTCATAAATTCCATAGTCTACTTCACACCGCTAGCTCATAAATTCCATGGCCAACTTAGTACCGCTGGCTCATAAAATCCATAGTCAACTTCACACCGCTCGTTCATCAATTCCATAGCTAATTTCGCACCTGTCGCTTATAAAATGCAGAGATAACTTCACAGCGCTCGCTCACAAATTTCATAGCTAATTGTCGCACAGCTCACTCATAAATTTCATAGCTAATTGTCGCACAGCTCACTCATAAATTCAATGGCTAATTTCACACCGCTAGCTCATAAATTCCAAGGCCAACTTCGCATTGCTCGCTCATAAATTCCAGAGCCAACTTCACATCGCTCGCTTATAAATTCCATAGCTAATGTTGCACTGCTCGCTCATAAATTCCATGGCCAAATTCACACGGCTCGCTCATAAAATCCATAGCCAATTTCTCACCGCTCGCTCATGATTTCCATGACCAACTTAATACCGCTCGGTCATATATTCTATGGCTAATTTTATACCGCTCGCTCATAAATTCCATGGCCATCTTCAAACTGCTCGCTCATAATTTCCACGGCCAAGTTCACACCGCTCGCTCATAAAATCCATGGGCAACTTCGCACCGCTCGCTCATAAATTCCAAAGCCAACTTCACACCGCTACCTCATAAATTCCAAGGCCAACTATGCACTGCGCGCTCATAAATTCCATAGTCTACTTCGCACCGCTAGCTCATAAATTCCATGGCCAACTTAGTACCGCTCGCTCATAAAATCCATAGTCAACTTCACACCGCTCGTTCGTGAATTCCAGAGATAACTGCACAGCGCTCGCTCATAAATTTCATAGCTAATGTCGCACAGCTCACTCATAAATTCAATGGCTAATTTCACACCGCTCGCTCATAAATTCCATGGCCAACATCACACCACTAGCTCATAAAGTCCATGACCAACGTCACACGACTCGAACATAAATTCCATGGCCAACTTCACACCGCTCGCTCATAAATTCCATGGCCATCTTCAAACCGCCCGCTCATAAAATCCCTATCCAACTTCACACCGCAAGCTCATAAATTCCATGGCCAACTTAGTACCGCTCGCTCATAAAATCCATAGTCAACTTCACACCGCTCGTTCATCAATTCCATAGCTAATTTCGCACCGGTCGCTCATAAAATCCATAGTCAACTTCACACCGCTCGTTCATCAATTCCATAATTATTTTCGCACCGGTCGCTCATAAATTCCATGGGCAACTTCATACCGCTCGCTCAAAAATTCCATAGCTAATTTCGCACCGCTCGCTCATAAATTCAAGGGCTAATGTCACACCGCTCGCTCACAAATTCCATGGCCAACTTTCCACCGCTCGCTCATAAATTCCATGGCCAACATCACACCACTAGCTCATAAAGTCCATGACCAACGTCACACGGCTCGAACATAAATTCCATGGCCAACTTCACATCGCTCGCTCATAAATTCCATGGCCATCTTCAAACCGCCCGCTCATAAAATCCCTATCCAACTTCACACCGCAAGCTCATAAATTCCATGGCCAACTTAGTACCGCTCGCTCATAAAATCCATAGTCAACTTCACACCACTCGTTCATCAATTCCATAGTTAATTTCGCACCGGTCGCTCATAAATTCCATGGCCAACTTCACACCGCTCGCTGATAAATTCCATGGCCAACTTCACACCGCTCGCTCATAAATTCCATGACCAACTTTACACGGCTCGAACATAAATTCCATGGCTAATTTTATACCGCTCGCTCATAAATTCAATCGTTAATTTTACACCTCTCTCTCCTAAATTCCATAGCTAGTTTCGCACAGCTCACTCATAAATTCAATGGCTAATTTCACACCGCTCGCTCATAAATTCCATGGCCAACTTCACACCGCTCGCTCATAAAATCCATAGCCAACTTAAAACCGCTCGCTCATAAAATCCATAGTCAACTTCACACCGCTCGTTCATCAATTCCATAACTATTTTCGCACCGGTCGCTCATAAATTCCATGGGCAACTTCATACCGCTCGCTCAAAAATTCCATAGCTAATTTCGCACCGCTCGCTCATAAATTCAAGGGCTAATGTCACACCACTCGCTCACAAATTCCATGGCCAACTTTCCACCGCTTGCTCATAAATTCCATGGCCGACTTCAAACCGCTCGCTCATAATTTCCGTGGCCAACTTCACACCGCTCGCTCATAAATTCGATGGACAACTTCACGAAGCTTGAACATAAATTCCACGGCCAACATCACACCACTAGCTCATAAAGTCCATGAGCAACGTCACACGACTCGAACATAAATTCCATGGCCAACTTCACACCGCTCGCTCATAAATTCCATGGCTAATTTCGCACCGCTCGCTCATAAATTCAAGGGCTAATGTCACACCGCTCGCTCACAAATTCCATGGCCAACTTTCCACCGCTCGCTCATAAATTCCATGGCCGACTTCAAACCGCTCGCTCATAATTTCCGTGGCCAACTTCACACCGCTCGCTCATAAATTCGATGGACAACTTCACGAAGCTTGAACATAAATTCCACGGCCAACATCACACCACTAGCTCATAAAGTCCATGACCAACGTCACACGACTCGAACATAAATTCCACGGCGAACTTCACACCGTTCGCTCATAAATTCCATAGCCAATGTCGCACCGCTCGCTCATAGACTCCATGGCCAACTTGACACCGCTCGGGCATAAATTCCATGGCCATCTTGACACCGCTCGCTCATAAATTTCATAGCTAATTTCGCACCGCTCGCTCATAAATTCCATGGCCAACTTCACACCACTTGCTCATAAATTCCATGGCCAACTTTACACCGATCGAACATAGATTCCATGGTCAACTTCACACCTTTCGAATATAAATTCCATGGCCAACTCAAAACCGCTCGCTCATAAATTCCATGGCCGTCTAAATACCGCTCGCTCGTATATTCTATGGCTAATTTTATACCGCTCGCTCATAAACTCCATGGCCAATTTCACACCGCACGCTCATCAATCCCAGGTCAGACTGCACATATCTCGATCATAAATTCCACGGCCAACTTCACACCGCTCGCTCATAAAATCCATGGACAACTTCGCACCGCTCGCTCATAAATTCCAGAGCGAACTTCACAGCGCTCGCTCATAATTTCCATAGCTAATTTCGCACTGCTCGGTCATAAATTCCACGGCCACCTGCACTCAGCTCGCTAATATATTCCACGGCCAACTTCACACAGCTCGCTCATAAATTCCGTGGCCAATTTCACACCGTTCACTCATAAATTCCATGGCCATCTTCAAACCGCTCGCTCATAATTTCGATGGCCAACTTCACACCTCTCGCTCATAAAATCCATGGCCAACTTCGCACCGCTCGCTTATAAAATCCAGAGCCAACTTCACACAGCTAGCTCATAAATTCCAATGCCAACTATGCACTGCGCGCTCATAAATTCCATAGTCTACTTCACACCGCTAGCTCATAAATTCCATGGCCAACTTAGTACCGCTGGCTCATAAAATCCATAGTCAACTTCACACCGCTCGTTCATCAATTCCATAGCTAATTTCGCACCTGTCGCTTATAAAATGCAGAGATAACTTCACAGCGCTCGCTCACAAATTTCATAGCTAATTGTCGCACAGCTCACTCATAAATTTCATAGCTAATTGTCGCACAGCTCACTCATAAATTCAATGGCTAATTTCACACCGCTAGCTCATAAATTCCAAGGCCAACTTCGCATTGCTCGCTCATAAATTCCAGAGCCAACTTCACATCGCTCGCTTATAAATTCCATAGCTAATGTTGCACTGCTCGCTCATAAATTCCATGGCCAAATTCACACGGCTCGCTCATAAAATCCATAGCCAATTTCTCACCGCTCGCTCATGATTTCCATGACCAACTTAATACCGCTCGGTCATATATTCTATGGCTAATTTTATACCGCTCGCTCATAAATTCCATGGCCATCTTCAAACTGCTCGCTCATAATTTCCACGGCCAAGTTCACACCGCTCGCTCATAAAATCCATGGGCAACTTCGCACCGCTCGCTCATAAATTCCAAAGCCAACTTCACACCGCTACCTCATAAATTCCAAGGCCAACTATGCACTGCGCGCTCATAAATTCCATAGTCTACTTCGCACCGCTAGCTCATAAATTCCATGGCCAACTTAGTACCGCTCGCTCATAAAATCCATAGTCAACTTCACACCGCTCGTTCGTGAATTCCAGAGATAACTGCACAGCGCTCGCTCATAAATTTCATAGCTAATGTCGCACAGCTCACTCATAAATTCAATGGCTAATTTCACACCGCTCGCTCATAAATTCCATGGCCAACATCACACCACTAGCTCATAAAGTCCATGACCAACGTCACACGACTCGAACATAAATTCCATGGCCAACTTCACACCGCTCGCTCATAAATTCCATGGCCATCTTCAAACCGCCCGCTCATAAAATCCCTATCCAACTTCACACCGCAAGCTCATAAATTCCATGGCCAACTTAGTACCGCTCGCTCATAAAATCCATAGTCAACTTCACACCGCTCGTTCATCAATTCCATAGCTAATTTCGCACCGGTCGCTCATAAAATCCATAGTCAACTTCACACGGCTCGTTCATCAATTCCATAACTATTTTCGCACCGGTCGCTCATAAATTCCATGGGCAACTTCATACCGCTCGCTCAAAAATTCCATAGCTAATTTCGCACCGCTCGCTCATAAATTCAAGGGCTAATGTCACACCGCTCGCTCACAAATTCCATGGCCAACTTTCCACCGCTCGCTCATAAATTCCATGGCCATCTTCAAACCGCCCGCTCATAAAATCCCTATCCAACTTCACACCGCAAGCTCATAAATTCCATGGCCAACTTAGTACCGCTCGCTCATAAAATCCATAGTCAACTTCACACCACTCGTTCATCAATTCCATAGTTAATTTCGCACCGGTCGCTCATAAATTCCATGGGCAACTTCATACCGCTCGCTCATAAATTCAAGGGCTAATTTCACACCGCTCGAACATAAATTCCATGGCCAACTTCAAACCGCTTGCTCATAAATCCCATGGCCGTCTCCAAACCGCTCGCTGATAAATTCCATGGCCAACTTCACACCGCTCGCTCATAAATTCCATGACCAACTTTACACGGCTCGAACATAAATTCCATGGCTAATTTTATACCGCTCGCTCATAAATTCAATCGTTAATTTTACACCTCTCTCTCCTAAATTCCATAGCTAGTTTCGCACAGCTCACTCATAAATTCAATGGCTAATTTCACACCGCTCGCTCATAAATTCCATGGCCAACTTCACACCGCTCGCTCATAAAATCCATAGCCAACTTAAAACCGCTCGCTCATAAAATCCATAGTCAACTTCACACCGCTCGTTCATCAATTCCATAACTATTTTCGCACCGGTCGCTCATAAATTCCATGGGCAACTTCATACCGCTCGCTCAAAAATTCCATAGCTAATTTCGCACCGCTCGCTCATAAATTCAAGGGCTAATGTCACACCGCTCGCTCACAAATTCCATGGCCAACTTTCCACCGCTTGCTCATAAATTCCATGGCCGACTTCAAACCGCTCGCTCAGAATTTCCGTGGCCAACTTCACACCGCTCGCTCATAAATTCGATGGACAACTTCACGAAGCTTGAACATAAATTCCACGGCCAACATCATACCACTAGCTCATAAAGTCCATGACCAACGTCACACGACTCGAACATAAATTCCATGGCCAACTTCACACCGCTCGCTCATAAATTCCATGGCTAATTTCGCACCGCTCGCTCATAAATTCAAGGGCTAATGTCACACCGCTCGCTCACAAATTCCATGGCCAACTTTCCACCGCTCGCTCATAAATTCCATGGCCAACATCACACCACTAGCTCATAAAGTCCATGACCAACGTCACACGGCTCGAACATAAATTCCATGGCCAACTTCACACCGCTCGCTCATAAATTCCATGGCCATCTTCAAACCGCCCGCTCATAAAATCCCTATCCAACTTCACACCGCAAGCTCATAAATTCCATGGCCAACTTAGTACCGCTCGCTCATAATATCCATAGTCAACTTCACACCACTCGTTCATCAATTCCATAGTTAATTTCGCACCGGTCGCTCATAAATTCCATGGGCAACTTCATACCGCTCGCTCATAAATTCCATGGCCAACTTCAAACCGCTTGCTCATAAATCCCATGGCCGTCTCCAAACCGCTCGCTGATAAATTCCATGGCCAACTTCACACCGCTCGCTCATAAATTCCATGACCAACTTTACACGGCTCGAACATAAATTCCATGGCTAATTTTATACCGCTCGCTCATAAATTCAATCGTTAATTTTACACCTCTGTCTCCTAAATTCCATAGCTAGTTTCGCACAGCTCACTCATAAATTCAATGGCTAATTTCACACCGCTCGCTCATAAATTCCATGGCCAACTTCACACCGCTCGCTCATAAAATCCATAGCCAACTTAAAACCGCTCGCTCATAAAATCCATAGTCAACTTCACACCGCTCGTTCATCAATTCCATAACTATTTTCGCACCGGTCGCTCATAAATTCCATGGGCAACTTCATACCGCTCGCTCAAAAATTCCATAGCTAATTTCGCACCGCTCGCTCATAAATTCAAAGGCTAATGTCACACCGCTCGCTCACAAATTCCATGGCCAACTTTCCACCGCTTGCTCATAAATTCCATGGCCGACTTCAAACCGCTCGCTCATAATTTCCGTGGCCAACTTCACACCGCTCGCTCATAAATTCGATGGACAACTTCACGAAGCTTGAACATAAATTCCACGGCCAACTTCACACCGCTCGCTCATAAATCCGATTGCCAACTTAATACCGCTCGCACATAAATTCAATGGCTAATTTCACACCGCTCGCTCATAAATTCCATGGCCGACATCACACCACTAGCTCATAAATTCCATGGCCAACTTCACACCGCTCGCTCATAAAATCCATAGCCAATTTCACACCGCTCGCTCATAAATTCAATGGTTAATTTCACACCTCTCGCTCATAAATTCCATAGCTAGTTTCAAACAGCTCACTCATAAATTCAATGGCTAATTTCACACCGCTCGCTCATAAATTCCATGGCCAACTTCACACCACTCGCTCATAAATTCCATAGCCAACTTCGCACCGCTCGCTCGTAAATTCCATGGCCAACTTCACACGGTTCGCTCATAAATTCCATGACCAACTTAATACCGCTCGCTCATATATTCTATGGCTAATTTTATACCGCTCGCTCATAAATTCCATGACCAACTTTACAACGCTCGAACATAAATTCCATGGCCAACTTCAAACCGCTTGCTCATAAATTCCATGGCCAACTTCACACCGCTCGCTCATAAATTCCATGACCAACTTTACACGGCTCGAACATAAATTCCATGGCTAATTTTATAACGCTCGCTCATAAATTCAATCGTTAATTTTACACCTCTCTCTCATAAATTCCATAGCTAGTTTCGCACAGCTCACTCATAATTTCAATGGCTAATTTCACACCGCTCGCTCATAAATTCCATGGCCAACTTCACACCACTCGCTCATAAATTCCATAGCCAACTTCGCACCGCTCGCTCGTAAATTCCATGGCCAACTTCACACGGTTCGCTCATAAATTCCATGACCAACTTAATACCGCTCGCTCATATATTCTATGGCTAATTTTATACCGCTCGCTCATAAATTCCATGACCAACTTTACAACGCTCGAACATAAATTCCATGGCCAACTTCAAACCGCTTGCTCATAAATTCCATGGCCAACTTCACACCGCTCGCTCATAAATTCCATGACCAACTTTACACGGCTCGAACATAAATTCCATGGCTAATTTTATACCGCTCGCTCATAAATTCAATCGTTAATTTTACACCTCTCTCTCATAAATTCCATAGCTAGTTTCGCACAGCTCACTCATAAATTCAATGGCTAATTTCACACCGCTCGCTCACAAATTCCATGGCCAACTTTCCACCGCTTGCTCATAAATTCCATGGCCGACTTCAAACCGCTCGCTTATAAATTCCATGGCCATTTTCACATCGCTCGCTCATAAAATCCATGGCCAACTTAAAACCGCTCGCTCATAAAATCCATAGCCAACTTAAAACCGCTCGCTCATAAAATCCATAGTCAACTTCACACCGATCGTTCATCAATTCCATAACTATTTTCGCACCGGTCGCTCATAAATTCCATGGGCAACTTCATACCGCTCGCTCATAAAATCCATGGCCAACTTCGCACCGCACGCTCATAAAATCCATGGCCAACTTCGGACCGCACGCCCATAAATTCCATACCCAACTTCGCACCGCTCGCTCATCAAATCCAGAGCCAACTTCACACCGCTAGCTCATAAATTCCAAGGCCAACTTCGCATTGCTCGCTTATAAAATCCATGGCCAACTTCACACCGCTCGCTCATAAATCCGATTGCCAACTTAATACCGCTCGCTCATAAATTCTATGGCCAACTTCACACCGCTCGCTTATAAATTCCATGGCCATTTTCACATCGCTCGCTCATAAATTCCATGGCCAACTTCACACCACTCGCTCATAAATTCCACGGCCAACTTCACACCGCTCGCTCATAAAATTCATGGACATCTTCGCACCGCTCGCTCATAAATTCCAGAGATAACTGCACAACGCTCGCTCATAAATTTCATAGCTGATGTCGCACAGCTCTCTCATAAATTCAATGGCTAATTTCACACCGCTCGCTCATAAATTCCATGACCAACTTCACACCGGACGCTCATTTATTCCATGTCAGACTGCACACATCTCGATCATAAATTCCACGGCCAACTTCACACCGCTCGCTCATAAAATCCATGGACAACTTCGCACCGATCGCTCATAAATTCCAGAGAGAACTTCACAGCGCTCGCTCATAATTTCCATAGCTAATTTCGCACTGGTCGGTCATAAATTCCACGGCCACCTGCACACAGCTCGCTAATATATTCCACGGCCAACTTCACACCGTTCGCTCATAAATTCCATTGCCAATGTCGCACCGTTCGCTCATAGATTCCATGGCCAACTTGACACCGTTAGCTCATAAATTCTATAGCTAATTTCGCACCGCTCGCTCATAAATTAAATGGTTAATTTCATACCGCTCGCTCATAAATTCCATAGCTAGTTTCGCATAGCTCGCTCATAAATTCAATCGCTAATTTTACACCGCTTGCTCATAAATTCCATGGCCAACTTCACACAATTCGCTGATAAATTCCATGGCCAAATTTACACCAATCGAACATAGATTCCATGGTCAACTTCACACCGCTCGAATATAAATTCCATTGCCAACTTCACAGCGCTCGTTCATAAATTCCATAGCTGATTTCGCACCGGTCGCTCATAAATTCAATGGCTAATTTCACACAGCTCGCTCATAAATTCCGTGGCCAATTTCACACCGTTCGCTCATAAATTCCATGGCTAATTTCAAACCGCTCGATCATAAATTCCGCGGCCACCTGCACACAGCTCGCTAATAAATTCCACGGCGAACTTCACACCGTTCGCTCATAAATTCCATAGCCAATGTCGCACCGCTCGCTCACAGACTCCATGGCCAACTTGACACCGCTCGGGCATAAATTCCATGGCCATCTTGACACCGCTCGCTCATAAATTCCATGGCTAGTTTCACACCGCTCGCTCATAAATTCCGCGGCCACCTGCTCACAGCTCGCTAATAAATTCCACGGACAACTTCACACCGTTCGCTAATAAATTCCATAGCCAATGTCGCACCGCTCGCTCATAGATTCCATGGCCAACTTGACACCGCTCGGGCATAAATTCCATGGCCAACTTGACACCGTTAGCTCATAAATTCTATAGCTAATTTCGCACCGCTCGCTCATAAATTAAATGGTTAATTTCATACCGCTCGCTCATAAATTCCATAGCTAGTTTCGCACCGCTCGCTCATAAATTCAATGGTTAATTTCACACCGCTCGCTCATAAATTCCATAGCTAGTTTCGCACAGCTCGCTCATAAATTCAATGGCTGACTTCACACCGCTCGCTCATAAATTCCATGGCCAACTTCACACCACTCGCTCATAAATTCCATGGCCAATTTCACACGGCTCGCTCATAAAATTCATAGACAATATCACACCGCTCGCTCAGAATTTCCATGACCAACTTAATACCGCTCGGTCATAGATTCTATGGCTAATTTTATACCGCTCGCTCATAAATTCCGTGAAAAACTTTACACCGCTCGAACATAAATTCAATAGCTAACTTCACACCGCTTACTCATAAATTCCATGGCCATCTTCAAACCGCTCGCTCATAATTTCGATGGCCAACTTCACACCTCTCGCTCATAAAATCCATGGCCAACTTCGCACCGCTCGCTTATAAAATCCAGAGCCAACTTCACACAGCTAGCTCATAAATTCCAATGCCAACTATGCACTGCGCGCTCATAAATTCCATAGTCGACTTCACACCGCTAGCTCATAAATTCCATGGCCAACTTAGTACCGCTGGCTCATAAAATCCATAGTCAACTTCACACCGCTCGTTCATCAATTCCATAGCTAATTTCGCACCTGTCGCTTATAAAATGCAGAGATAACTTCACAGCGCTCGCTCACAAATTTCATAGCTAATTGTCGCACAGCTCACTCATAAATTTCATAGCTAATTGTCGCACAGCTCACTCATAAATTCAATGGCTAATTTCACACCGCTAGCTCATAAATTCCAAGGCCAACTTCGCATTGCTCGCTCATAAATTCCAGAGCCAACTTCACATCGCTCGCTTATAAATTCCATAGCTAATGTTGCACTGCTCGCTCATAAATTCCATGGCCAAATTCACACGGCTCGCTCATAAAATCCATAGCCCATTTCTCACCGCTCGCTCATGATTTCCATGACCAACTTAATACCGCTCGGTCATATATTCTATGGCTAATTTTATACCACTCGCTCATAAATTCCATGGCCATCTTCAAACTGCTCGCTCATAATTTCCACGGCCAAGTTCACACCGCTCGCTCATAAAATCCATGGGCAACTTCGCACCGCTCGCTCATAAATTCCAAAGCCAACTTCACACCGCTACCTCATAAATTCCAAGGCCAACTATGCACTGCGCGCTCATAAATTCCATAGTCTACTTCGCACCGCTAGCTCATAAATTCCATGGCCAACTTAGTACCGCTCGCTCATAAAATCCATAGTCAACTTCACACCGCTCGTTCGTGAATTCCAGAGATAACTGCACAGCGCTCGCTCATAAGTTTCATAGCTAATGTCGCACAGCTCACTCATAAATTCAATGGCTAATTTCACACCGCTCGCTCATAAATTCCATGGCCAACATCACACCACTAGCTCATAAAGTCCATGACCAACGTCACACGACTCGAACATAAATTCCATGGCCAACTTCACACCGCTCGCTCATAAATTCCATGGCCATCTTCAAACCGCCCGCTCATAAAATCCCTATCCAACTTCACACCGCAAGCTCATAAATTCCATGGCCAACTTAGTACCGCTCGCTCATAAAATCCATAGTCAACTTCACACCGCTCGTTCATCAATTCCATAGCTAATTTCGCACCGGTCGCTCATAAAATCCATAGTCAACTTCACACCGCTCGTTCGTCAATTCCATAACTATTTTCGCACCGGTCGCTCATAAATTCCATGGGCAACTTCATACCGCTCGCTCAAAAATTCCATAGCTAATTTCGCACCGCTCGCTCATAAATTCAAGGGCTAATGTCACACCGCTCGCTCACAAATTCCATGGCCAACTTTCCACCGCTCGCTCATAAATTCCATGGCCAACATCACACCACTAGCTCATAAAGTCCATGACCAACGTCACACGGCTCGAACATAAATTCCATGGCCAACTTCACACCACTCGCTCATAAATTCCATGGCTATCTTCAAACCGCCCGCTCATAAAATCCCTATCCAACTTCACACCGCAAGCTCATAAATTCCATGGCCAACTTCACACCGCTCGCTCTTAAATTCCAAGGTTAACTTCGCATTGCTCGCTTATAAATTCCATGGCCATCTTCACACGCCTCGCTCATAAAATCCATAGCCAATTTCACACCGCTCGCTCACAAATTCAATGGTTAATTTCACACCTCTCGCTCATGAATTCCATAGCTAGTTTCGCACAGCTCACTCATAAATTTAATGGCTAATTTCACACCGCTCGCTCATAAATTCCATGGCCAACTTCACACCACTCGCTCATAAATTCCATAGCCAACTTCGCACCGCTCGCTCGTAAATTCCATGGCCAACTTCACACGGTTCGCTCATAAATTCCATGACCAACTTAATACCGCTCGCTCATATATTCTATGGCTAATTTTATACCGCTCGCTCATAAATTCCATGACCAACTTTCCACCGCTTGCTCATAAATTCCATGGCCGACTTCAAACCGCTCGCTCATAATTTCCGTGGCCAACTTCACACCGCTCGCTCATAAATTCGATGGACAACTTCACGAAGCTTGAACATAAATTCCACGGCCAACTTCACACCGCTCGCTCATAAATCCGATTGCCAACTTAATACCGCTCGCACATAAATTCAATGGCTAATTTCACACCGCTCGCTCATAAATTCCATGGCCGACATCACACCACTAGCTTATAAATTCCATGGCCAACTTCACACGGCTCGCTCATAAAATCCATAGCCAATTTCACACCGCTCGCTCATAAATTCAATGGTTAATTTCACACCTCTCGCTCATACATTCCATAGCTAGTTTCAAACAGCTCACTCATAAATTCAATGGCTAATTTCACACCGCTCGCTCATAAATTCCATGGCCAACTTCACACCACTCGCTCATAAATTCCATAGCCAACTTCGCACCGCTCGCTCGTAAATTCCATGGCCAACTTCACACGGTTCGCTCATAAATTCCATGACCAACTTAATACCGCTCGCTCATATATTCTATGGCTAATTTTATACCGCTCGCTCATAAATTCCATGACCAACTTTACAACGCTCGAACATAAATTCCATGGCCAACTTCAAACCGCTTGCTCATAAATTCCATGGCCAACTTCACACCGCTCGCTCATAAATTCCATGACCAACTTTACACGGCTCGAACATAAATTCCATGGCTAATTTTATACCGCTCGCTCATAAATTCAATCGTTAATTTTACACCTCTCTCTCATAAATTCCATAGCTAGTTTCGCACAGCTCACTCATAAATTCAATGGCTAATTTCACACCGCTCGCTCACAAATTCCATGGCCAACTTTCCACCGCTTGCTCATAAATTCCATGGCCGACTTCAAACCGCTCGCTTATAAATTCCATGGCCATTTTCACATCGCTCTCTCATAAAATCCATGGCCAACTTAAAACCGCTCGCTCATAAAATCCATAGCCAACTTAAAACCGCTCGCTCATAAAATCCATAGTCAACTTCACACCGATCGTTCATCAATTCCATAACTATTTTCGCACCGGTCGCTCATAAATTCCATGGGCAACTTCATACCGCTCGCTCAAAAATTCCATAGCTAATTTCGCACCGCTCGCTCATAAATCCGATTGCCAACTTAATACCGCTCGCTCATAAATTCTATGGCCGACTTCACACCGCTCGCTTATAAATTCCATGGCCATCTTCACATCGCTCGCTCATAAAATCCATGGCCAACTTCGCACCGCACGCTCATAAAATCCATGGCCAACTTCGGACCGCACGCCCATAAATTCCATACCCAACTTCGCACCGCTCGCTCATCAAATCCAGAGCCAACTTCACACCGCTAGCTCATAAATTCCAAGGCCAACTTCGCATTGCTCGCTTATAAAATCCATGGCCAACTTCACACCGCTCGCTCATAAATCCGATTGCCAACTTAATACCGCTCGCTCATAAATTCTATGGCCAACTTCACACCGCTCGCTTATAAATTCCATGGCCATTTTCACATCGCTCGCTCATAAATTCCATGGCCAACTTCACACCACTCGCTCATAAATTCCACGGCCAACTTCACACCGCTCGCTCATAAAATTCATGGACATCTTCGCACCGCTCGCTCATAAATTCCAGAGATAACTGCACAACGCTCGCTCATAAATTTCATAGCTGATGTCGCACAGCTCTCTCATAAATTCAATGGCTAATTTCACACCGCTCGCTCATAAATTCCATGACCAACATCACACCACTAGCTCGTAAATTCCATGGCCAACTTCACACCGCTCGCTCATAAATTCCATGGCCATCTTCAAACCGCTCGCTCATAAATTCCATAGCCAACTGCACTCAGCTCGCTCATAAAATCCATGGCCAACTTCGCACCGCTCGCTCATAAATTCCATGGCCAACTTCACACCACTTGCTCATAAATTCCATGGCCAACTTTACACCGATCGAACATAGATTCCATGGTTAACTTCACACCGTTCGAATATAAATTCCATGGCCAACTTAAAACCGCTCGCTCATATATTCTGTGGCTAATTTTATACCGCTCGCTCATAAACTCCATGGCCAACTTCACACCGCACGCTCATTTATTCCATGTCAGACTGCACACATCTCGATCATAAATTCCACGGCCAACTTCACACCGCTCGCTCATAAAATCCATGGACAACTTCGCACCGCTCGCTCATAAATTCCAGAGAGAACTTCACAGCGCTCGCTCATAATTTCCATAGCTAATTTCGCACTGCTCGGTCATAAATTCCACGGCCACCTGCACACAGCTCGCTAATATATTCCACGGCCAACTTCACACCGTTCGCTCATAAATTCCATTGCCAATGTCGCACCGTTCGCTCATAGATTCCATGGCCAACTTGACACCGTTAGCTCATAAATTCTATAGCTAATTTCGCACCGCTCGCTCATAAATTAAATGGTTAATTTCATACCGCTCGCTCATAAATTCCATAGCTAGTTTCGCATAGCTCGCTCATAAATTCAATCGCTAATTTTACACCGCTTGCTCATAAATTCCATGGCCAACTTCACACAATTCGCTCATAAATTCCATGGCCAAATTTACACCAATCGAACATAGATTCCATGGTCAACTTCACACCGCTCGAATATAAATTCCATTGCCAACTTCACAGCGCTCGTTCATAAATTCCATAGCTGATTTCGCACCGGTCGCTCATAAATTCAATGGCTAATTTCACACAGCTCGCTCATAAATTCCGTGGCCAATTTCACACCGTTCGCTCATAAATTCCACGGCCAACTTCACACCGCTCGCTCATAAAATTCATGGACATCTTCGCACCGCTCGCTCATAAATTCCAGAGATAACTGCACAACGCTCGCTCATAAATTTCATAGCTGATGTCGCACAGCTCTCTCATAAATTCAATGGCTAATTTCACACCGCTCGCTCATAAATTCCATGACCAACATCACACCACTAGCTCGTAAATTCCATGGCCAATTTCACACCGTTCGCTCATAAATTCCATGGCTAATTTCAAACCGCTCGATCATAAATTCCGCGGCCACCTGCACACAGCTCGCTAATAAATTCCACGGCGAACTTCACACCGTTCGCTCATAAATTCCATAGCCAATGTCGCACCGCTCGCTCATAGACTCCATGGCCAACTTGACACCGCTCGGGCATAAGTTCCATGGCCATCTTGACACCGCTCGCTCATAAATTCCATGGCTAGTTTCACACCGCTCGCTCATAAATTCCGCGGCCACCTGCTCACAGCTCGCTAATAAATTCCACGGACAACTTCACACCGTTCGCTAATAAATTCCATAGCCAATGTCGCACCGCTCGCTCATAGATTCCATGGCCAACTTGACACCGCTCGGGCATAAATTCCATGGCCAACTTGACACCGTTAGCTCATAAATTCTATAGCTAATTTCGCACCGCTCGCTCATAAATTAAATGGTTAATTTCATACCGCTCGCTCATAAATTCCATAGCTAGTTTCGCACCGCTCGCTCATAAATTCAATGGTTAATTTCAC
Organism: Perithous albicinctus; assembly: GCA_964016905.1. Taxonomy (NCBI): domain Eukaryota; kingdom Metazoa; phylum Arthropoda; class Insecta; order Hymenoptera; family Ichneumonidae; genus Perithous; species Perithous albicinctus. The sequence continues at coordinate 3,466,965 of OZ024698.1, read as the reverse complement.
ACCGCTCGCTCATAAATTCCATAGCTAGTTTCGCACAGCTCGCTCATAAATTCAATGGCTGACTTCACACCGCTCGCTCATAAATTCCATGGCCAACTTCACACCACTCGCTCATAAATTCCATGGCCAACTTCACACGGCTCGCTCATAAAATTCATAGACAATATCACACCGCTCGCTCAGAATTTCCATGACCAACTTAATACCGCTCGGTCATAGATTCTATGGCTAATTTTATACCGCTCGCTCATAAATTCCGTGAAAAACTTTACACCGCTCGAACATAAATTCAATAGCTAACTTCACACCGCTTACTCATAAATTCCATGGCCATCTTCAAACCGCTCGCTCATAATTTCGATGGCCAACTTCACACCTCTCGCTCATAAAATCCATGGCCAACTTCGCACCGCTCGCTTATAAAATCCAGAGCCAACTTCACACAGCTAGCTCATAAATTCCAATGCCAACTATGCACTGCGCGCTCATAAATTCCATAGTCTACTTCACACCGCTAGCTCATAAATTCCATGGCCAACTTAGTACCGCTGGCTCATAAAATCCATGGTCAACTTCACACCGCTCGAATATAAATTCCATTGCCAATTTCACAGCGCTCGTTCATAAATTCCATAGCTGATTTCGCACCGGTCGCTCATAAATTCAATGGCTAATTTCACACAGCTCGCTCATAAATTCCGTGGCCAATTTCACACCGTTCGCTCATAAATTCGATGGCTAATTTCAAACCGCTCGATCATAAATTCTGCGGCCACCTGCACACAGCTCGCTAATAAATTCCACGGCGAACTTCACACCGTTCGCTCATAAATTCCATAGCCAATGTCGCACCGCTCGCTCATAGACTCCATGGCCAACTTGACACCGCTCGGGCATAAATTCCATGGCCATCTTGACACCGCTCGCTCATAAATTTCATAGCTAATTTCGCACCGCTCGCTCATAAATTCCATGGCCAACTTCACACCACTTGCTCATAAATTCCATGGCCAACTTTACACCGATCGAACATAGATTCCATGGTCAACTTCACACCTTTCGAATATAAATTCCATGGCCACCTCAAAACCGCTCGCTCATAAGTTCCATGGCCGTCTAAATACCGCTCGCTCGTATATTCTATGGCTAATTTTATACCGCTCGCTCATAAACTCCATGGCCAATTTCACACCGCACGCTCATCAATCCCAGGTCAGACTGCACATATCTCGATCATAAATTCCACGGCCAACTTCACACCGCTCGCTCATAAAATCCATGGACAACTTCGCACCGCTCGCTCATAAATTCCAGAGCGAACTTCACAGCGCTCGCTCATAATTTCCATAGCTAATTTCGCACTGCTCGGTCATAAATTCCACGGCCACCTGCACTCAGCTCGCTAATATATTCCACGGCCAACTTCACACAGCTCGCTCATAAATTCCGTGGCCAATTTCACACCGTTCACTCATAAATTCCATGGCCATCTTCAAACCGCTCGCTCATAATTTCGATGGCCAACTTCACACCTCTCGCTCATAAAATCCATGGCCAACTTCGCACCGCTCGCTTATAAAATCCAGAGCCAACTTCACACAGCTAGCTCATAAATTCCAATGCCAACTATGCACTGCGCGCTCATAAATTCCATAGTCTACTTCACACCGCTAGCTCATAAATTCCATGGCCAACTTAGTACCGCTGGCTCATAAAATCCATAGTCAACTTCACACCGCTCGTTCATAAATTCCATAGCTAATTTCGCACCTGTCGCTTATAAAATGCAGAGATAACTTCACAGCGCTCGCTCATAAATTCCGTGGCCAATTTCACACCGTTCGCTCATAAATTCCATGGCTAATTTCAAACCGCTCGATCATAAATTCCGCGGCCACCTGCACACAGCTCGCTAATAAATTCCACGGCGAACTTCACACCGTTCGCTCATAAATTCCATAGCCAATGTCGCACCGCTCGCTCACAGACTCCATGGCCAACTTGACACCGCTCGGGCATAAATTCCATGGCCATCTTGACACCGCTCGCTCATAAATTCCATGGCTAGTTTCACACCGCTCGCTCATAAATTCCGCGGCCACCTGCTCACAGCTCGCTAATAAATTCCACGGACAACTTCACACCGTTCGCTAATAAATTCCATAGCCAATGTCGCACCGCTCGCTCATAGATTCCATGGCCAACTTGACACCGCTCGGGCATAAATTCCATGGCCAACTTGACACCGTTAGCTCATAAATTCTATAGCTAATTTCGCACCGCTCGCTCATAAATTAAATGGTTAATTTCATACCGCTCGCTCATAAATTCCATAGCTAGTTTCGCACCGCTCGCTCATAAATTCAATGGTTAATTTCACACCGCTCGCTCATAAATTCCATAGCTAGTTTCGCACAGCTCGCTCATAAATTCAATGGCTGACTTCACACCGCTCGCTCATAAATTCCATGGCCAACTTCACACCACTCGCTCATAAATTCCATGGCCAATTTCACACGGCTCGCTCATAAAATTCATAGACAATATCACACCGCTCGCTCAGAATTTCCATGACCAACTTAATACCGCTCGGTCATAGATTCTATGGCTAATTTTATACCGCTCGCTCATAAATTCCGTGAAAAACTTTACACCGCTCGAACATAAATTCAATAGCTAACTTCACACCGCTTACTCATAAATTCCATGGCCATCTTCAAACCGCTCGCTCATAATTTCGATGGCCAACTTCACACCTCTCGCTCATAAAATCCATGGCCAACTTCGCACCGCTCGCTTATAAAATCCAGAGCCAACTTCACACAGCTAGCTCATAAATTCCAATGCCAACTATGCACTGCGCGCTCATAAATTCCATAGTCGACTTCACACCGCTAGCTCATAAATTCCATGGCCAACTTAGTACCGCTGGCTCATAAAATCCATAGTCAACTTCACACCGCTCGTTCATCAATTCCATAGCTAATTTCGCACCTGTCGCTTATAAAATGCAGAGATAACTTCACAGCGCTCGCTCACAAATTTCATAGCTAATTGTCGCACAGCTCACTCATAAATTTCATAGCTAATTGTCGCACAGCTCACTCATAAATTCAATGGCTAATTTCACACCGCTAGCTCATAAATTCCAAGGCCAACTTCGCATTGCTCGCTCATAAATTCCAGAGCCAACTTCACATCGCTCGCTTATAAATTCCATAGCTAATGTTGCACTGCTCGCTCATAAATTCCATGGCCAAATTCACACGGCTCGCTCATAAAATCCATAGCCCATTTCTCACCGCTCGCTCATGATTTCCATGACCAACTTAATACCGCTCGGTCATATATTCTATGGCTAATTTTATACCACTCGCTCATAAATTCCATGGCCATCTTCAAACTGCTCGCTCATAATTTCCACGGCCAAGTTCACACCGCTCGCTCATAAAATCCATGGGCAACTTCGCACCGCTCGCTCATAAATTCCAAAGCCAACTTCACACCGCTACCTCATAAATTCCAAGGCCAACTATGCACTGCGCGCTCATAAATTCCATAGTCTACTTCGCACCGCTAGCTCATAAATTCCATGGCCAACTTAGTACCGCTCGCTCATAAAATCCATAGTCAACTTCACACCGCTCGTTCGTGAATTCCAGAGATAACTGCACAGCGCTCGCTCATAAGTTTCATAGCTAATGTCGCACAGCTCACTCATAAATTCAATGGCTAATTTCACACCGCTCGCTCATAAATTCCATGGCCAACATCACACCACTAGCTCATAAAGTCCATGACCAACGTCACACGACTCGAACATAAATTCCATGGCCAACTTCACACCGCTCGCTCATAAATTCCATGGCCATCTTCAAACCGCCCGCTCATAAAATCCCTATCCAACTTCACACCGCAAGCTCATAAATTCCATGGCCAACTTAGTACCGCTCGCTCATAAAATCCATAGTCAACTTCACACCGCTCGTTCATCAATTCCATAGCTAATTTCGCACCGGTCGCTCATAAAATCCATAGTCAACTTCACACCGCTCGTTCGTCAATTCCATAACTATTTTCGCACCGGTCGCTCATAAATTCCATGGGCAACTTCATACCGCTCGCTCAAAAATTCCATAGCTAATTTCGCACCGCTCGCTCATAAATTCAAGGGCTAATGTCACACCGCTCGCTCACAAATTCCATGGCCAACTTTCCACCGCTCGCTCATAAATTCCATGGCCAACATCACACCACTAGCTCATAAAGTCCATGACCAACGTCACACGGCTCGAACATAAATTCCATGGCCAACTTCACACCACTCGCTCATAAATTCCATGGCTATCTTCAAACCGCCCGCTCATAAAATCCCTATCCAACTTCACACCGCAAGCTCATAAATTCCATGGCCAACTTCACACCGCTCGCTCTTAAATTCCAAGGTTAACTTCGCATTGCTCGCTTATAAATTCCATGGCCATCTTCACACGCCTCGCTCATAAAATCCATAGCCAATTTCACACCGCTCGCTCACAAATTCAATGGTTAATTTCACACCTCTCGCTCATGAATTCCATAGCTAGTTTCGCACAGCTCACTCATAAATTTAATGGCTAATTTCACACCGCTCGCTCATAAATTCCATGGCCAACTTCACACCACTCGCTCATAAATTCCATAGCCAACTTCGCACCGCTCGCTCGTAAATTCCATGGCCAACTTCACACGGTTCGCTCATAAATTCCATGACCAACTTAATACCGCTCGCTCATATATTCTATGGCTAATTTTATACCGCTCGCTCATAAATTCCATGACCAACTTTCCACCGCTTGCTCATAAATTCCATGGCCGACTTCAAACCGCTCGCTCATAATTTCCGTGGCCAACTTCACACCGCTCGCTCATAAATTCGATGGACAACTTCACGAAGCTTGAACATAAATTCCACGGCCAACTTCACACCGCTCGCTCATAAATCCGATTGCCAACTTAATACCGCTCGCACATAAATTCAATGGCTAATTTCACACCGCTCGCTCATAAATTCCATGGCCGACATCACACCACTAGCTTATAAATTCCATGGCCAACTTCACACGGCTCGCTCATAAAATCCATAGCCAATTTCACACCGCTCGCTCATAAATTCAATGGTTAATTTCACACCTCTCGCTCATACATTCCATAGCTAGTTTCAAACAGCTCACTCATAAATTCAATGGCTAATTTCACACCGCTCGCTCATAAATTCCATGGCCAACTTCACACCACTCGCTCATAAATTCCATAGCCAACTTCGCACCGCTCGCTCGTAAATTCCATGGCCAACTTCACACGGTTCGCTCATAAATTCCATGACCAACTTAATACCGCTCGCTCATATATTCTATGGCTAATTTTATACCGCTCGCTCATAAATTCCATGACCAACTTTACAACGCTCGAACATAAATTCCATGGCCAACTTCAAACCGCTTGCTCATAAATTCCATGGCCAACTTCACACCGCTCGCTCATAAATTCCATGACCAACTTTACACGGCTCGAACATAAATTCCATGGCTAATTTTATACCGCTCGCTCATAAATTCAATCGTTAATTTTACACCTCTCTCTCATAAATTCCATAGCTAGTTTCGCACAGCTCACTCATAAATTCAATGGCTAATTTCACACCGCTCGCTCACAAATTCCATGGCCAACTTTCCACCGCTTGCTCATAAATTCCATGGCCGACTTCAAACCGCTCGCTTATAAATTCCATGGCCATTTTCACATCGCTCTCTCATAAAATCCATGGCCAACTTAAAACCGCTCGCTCATAAAATCCATAGCCAACTTAAAACCGCTCGCTCATAAAATCCATAGTCAACTTCACACCGATCGTTCATCAATTCCATAACTATTTTCGCACCGGTCGCTCATAAATTCCATGGGCAACTTCATACCGCTCGCTCAAAAATTCCATAGCTAATTTCGCACCGCTCGCTCATAAATCCGATTGCCAACTTAATACCGCTCGCTCATAAATTCTATGGCCGACTTCACACCGCTCGCTTATAAATTCCATGGCCATCTTCACATCGCTCGCTCATAAAATCCATGGCCAACTTCGCACCGCACGCTCATAAAATCCATGGCCAACTTCGGACCGCACGCCCATAAATTCCATACCCAACTTCGCACCGCTCGCTCATCAAATCCAGAGCCAACTTCACACCGCTAGCTCATAAATTCCAAGGCCAACTTCGCATTGCTCGCTTATAAAATCCATGGCCAACTTCACACCGCTCGCTCATAAATCCGATTGCCAACTTAATACCGCTCGCTCATAAATTCTATGGCCAACTTCACACCGCTCGCTTATAAATTCCATGGCCATTTTCACATCGCTCGCTCATAAATTCCATGGCCAACTTCACACCACTCGCTCATAAATTCCACGGCCAACTTCACACCGCTCGCTCATAAAATTCATGGACATCTTCGCACCGCTCGCTCATAAATTCCAGAGATAACTGCACAACGCTCGCTCATAAATTTCATAGCTGATGTCGCACAGCTCTCTCATAAATTCAATGGCTAATTTCACACCGCTCGCTCATAAATTCCATGACCAACATCACACCACTAGCTCGTAAATTCCATGGCCAACTTCACACCGCTCGCTCATAAATTCCATGGCCATCTTCAAACCGCTCGCTCATAAATTCCATAGCCAACTGCACTCAGCTCGCTCATAAAATCCATGGCCAACTTCGCACCGCTCGCTCATAAATTCCATGGCCAACTTCACACCACTTGCTCATAAATTCCATGGCCAACTTTACACCGATCGAACATAGATTCCATGGTTAACTTCACACCGTTCGAATATAAATTCCATGGCCAACTTAAAACCGCTCGCTCATATATTCTGTGGCTAATTTTATACCGCTCGCTCATAAACTCCATGGCCAACTTCACACCGCACGCTCATTTATTCCATGTCAGACTGCACACATCTCGATCATAAATTCCACGGCCAACTTCACACCGCTCGCTCATAAAATCCATGGACAACTTCGCACCGCTCGCTCATAAATTCCAGAGAGAACTTCACAGCGCTCGCTCATAATTTCCATAGCTAATTTCGCACTGCTCGGTCATAAATTCCACGGCCACCTGCACACAGCTCGCTAATATATTCCACGGCCAACTTCACACCGTTCGCTCATAAATTCCATTGCCAATGTCGCACCGTTCGCTCATAGATTCCATGGCCAACTTGACACCGTTAGCTCATAAATTCTATAGCTAATTTCGCACCGCTCGCTCATAAATTAAATGGTTAATTTCATACCGCTCGCTCATAAATTCCATAGCTAGTTTCGCATAGCTCGCTCATAAATTCAATCGCTAATTTTACACCGCTTGCTCATAAATTCCATGGCCAACTTCACACAATTCGCTCATAAATTCCATGGCCAAATTTACACCAATCGAACATAGATTCCATGGTCAACTTCACACCGCTCGAATATAAATTCCATTGCCAACTTCACAGCGCTCGTTCATAAATTCCATAGCTGATTTCGCACCGGTCGCTCATAAATTCAATGGCTAATTTCACACAGCTCGCTCATAAATTCCGTGGCCAATTTCACACCGTTCGCTCATAAATTCCACGGCCAACTTCACACCGCTCGCTCATAAAATTCATGGACATCTTCGCACCGCTCGCTCATAAATTCCAGAGATAACTGCACAACGCTCGCTCATAAATTTCATAGCTGATGTCGCACAGCTCTCTCATAAATTCAATGGCTAATTTCACACCGCTCGCTCATAAATTCCATGACCAACATCACACCACTAGCTCGTAAATTCCATGGCCAATTTCACACCGTTCGCTCATAAATTCCATGGCTAATTTCAAACCGCTCGATCATAAATTCCGCGGCCACCTGCACACAGCTCGCTAATAAATTCCACGGCGAACTTCACACCGTTCGCTCATAAATTCCATAGCCAATGTCGCACCGCTCGCTCATAGACTCCATGGCCAACTTGACACCGCTCGGGCATAAGTTCCATGGCCATCTTGACACCGCTCGCTCATAAATTCCATGGCTAGTTTCACACCGCTCGCTCATAAATTCCGCGGCCACCTGCTCACAGCTCGCTAATAAATTCCACGGACAACTTCACACCGTTCGCTAATAAATTCCATAGCCAATGTCGCACCGCTCGCTCATAGATTCCATGGCCAACTTGACACCGCTCGGGCATAAATTCCATGGCCAACTTGACACCGTTAGCTCATAAATTCTATAGCTAATTTCGCACCGCTCGCTCATAAATTAAATGGTTAATTTCATACCGCTCGCTCATAAATTCCATAGCTAGTTTCGCACCGCTCGCTCATAAATTCAATGGTTAATTTCACACCGCTCGCTCATAAATTCCATAGCTAGTTTCGCACAGCTCGCTCATAAATTCAATGGCTGACTTCACACCGCTCGCTCATAAATTCCATGGCCAACTTCACACCACTCGCTCATAAATTCCATGGCCAACTTCACACGGCTCGCTCATAAAATTCATAGACAATATCACACCGCTCGCTCAGAATTTCCATGACCAACTTAATACCGCTCGGTCATAGATTCTATGGCTAATTTTATACCGCTCGCTCATAAATTCCGTGAAAAACTTTACACCGCTCGAACATAAATTCAATAGCTAACTTCACACCGCTTACTCATAAATTCCATGGCCATCTTCAAACCGCTCGCTCATAATTTCGATGGCCAACTTCACACCTCTCGCTCATAAAATCCATGGCCAACTTCGCACCGCTCGCTTATAAAATCCAGAGCCAACTTCACACAGCTAGCTCATAAATTCCAATGCCAACTATGCACTGCGCGCTCATAAATTCCATAGTCTACTTCACACCGCTAGCTCATAAATTCCATGGCCAACTTAGTACCGCTGGCTCATAAAATCCATGGTCAACTTCACACCGCTCGAATATAAATTCCATTGCCAATTTCACAGCGCTCGTTCATAAATTCCATAGCTGATTTCGCACCGGTCGCTCATAAATTCAATGGCTAATTTCACACAGCTCGCTCATAAATTCCGTGGCCAATTTCACACCGTTCGCTCATAAATTCGATGGCTAATTTCAAACCGCTCGATCATAAATTCTGCGGCCACCTGCACACAGCTCGCTAATAAATTCCACGGCGAACTTCACACCGTTCGCTCATAAATTCCATAGCCAATGTCGCACCGCTCGCTCATAGACTCCATGGCCAACTTGACACCGCTCGGGCATAAATTCCATGGCCATCTTGACACCGCTCGCTCATAAATTTCATAGCTAATTTCGCACCGCTCGCTCATAAATTCCATGGCCAACTTCACACCACTTGCTCATAAATTCCATGGCCAACTTTACACCGATCGAACATAGATTCCATGGTCAACTTCACACCTTTCGAATATAAATTCCATGGCCACCTCAAAACCGCTCGCTCATAAGTTCCATGGCCGTCTAAATACCGCTCGCTCGTATATTCTATGGCTAATTTTATACCGCTCGCTCATAAACTCCATGGCCAATTTCACACCGCACGCTCATCAATCCCAGGTCAGACTGCACATATCTCGATCATAAATTCCACGGCCAACTTCACACCGCTCGCTCATAAAATCCATGGACAACTTCGCACCGCTCGCTCATAAATTCCAGAGCGAACTTCACAGCGCTCGCTCATAATTTCCATAGCTAATTTCGCACTGCTCGGTCATAAATTCCACGGCCACCTGCACTCAGCTCGCTAATATATTCCACGGCCAACTTCACACAGCTCGCTCATAAATTCCGTGGCCAATTTCACACCGTTCACTCATAAATTCCATGGCCATCTTCAAACCGCTCGCTCATAATTTCGATGGCCAACTTCACACCTCTCGCTCATAAAATCCATGGCCAACTTCGCACCGCTCGCTTATAAAATCCAGAGCCAACTTCACACAGCTAGCTCATAAATTCCAATGCCAACTATGCACTGCGCGCTCATAAATTCCATAGTCTACTTCACACCGCTAGCTCATAAATTCCATGGCCAACTTAGTACCGCTGGCTCATAAAATCCATAGTCAACTTCACACCGCTCGTTCATCAATTCCATAGCTAATTTCGCACCTGTCGCTTATAAAATGCAGAGATAACTTCACAGCGCTCGCTCACAAATTTCATAGCTAATTGTCGCACAGCTCACTCATAAATTTCATAGCTAATTGTCGCACAGCTCACTCATAAATTCAATGGCTAATTTCACACCGCTAGCTCATAAATTCCAAGGCCAACTTCGCATTGCTCGCTCATAAATTCCAGAGCCAACTTCACATCGCTCGCTTATAAATTCCATAGCTAATGTTGCACTGCTCGCTCATAAATTCCATGGCCAAATTCACACGGCTCGCTCATAAAATCCATAGCCAATTTCTCACCGCTCGCTCATGATTTCCATGACCAACTTAATACCGCTCGGTCATATATTCTATGGCTAATTTTATACCGCTCGCTCATAAATTCCATGGCCATCTTCAAACTGCTCGCTCATAATTTCCACGGCCAAGTTCACACCGCTCGCTCATAAAATCCATGGGCAACTTCGCACCGCTCGCTCATAAATTCCAAAGCCAACTTCACACCGCTACCTCATAAATTCCAAGGCCAACTATGCACTGCGCGCTCATAAATTCCATAGTCTACTTCGCACCGCTAGCTCATAAATTCCATGGCCAACTTAGTACCGCTCGCTCATAAAATCCATAGTCAACTTCACACCGCTCGTTCGTGAATTCCAGAGATAACTGCACAGCGCTCGCTCATAAATTTCATAGCTAATGTCGCACAGCTCACTCATAAATTCAATGGCTAATTTCACACCGCTCGCTCATAAATTCCATGGCCAACATCACACCACTAGCTCATAAAGTCCATGACCAACGTCACACGACTCGAACATAAATTCCATGGCCAACTTCACACCGCTCGCTCATAAATTCCATGGCCATCTTCAAACCGCCCGCTCATAAAATCCCTATCCAACTTCACACCGCAAGCTCATAAATTCCATGGCCAACTTAGTACCGCTCGCTCATAAAATCCATAGTCAACTTCACACCGCTCGTTCATCAATTCCATAGCTAATTTCGCACCGGTCGCTCATAAAATCCATAGTCAACTTCACACGGCTCGTTCATCAATTCCATAACTATTTTCGCACCGGTCGCTCATAAATTCCATGGGCAACTTCATACCGCTCGCTCAAAAATTCCATAGCTAATTTCGCACCGCTCGCTCATAAATTCAAGGGCTAATGTCACACCGCTCGCTCACAAATTCCATGGCCAACTTTCCACCGCTCGCTCATAAATTCCATGGCCATCTTCAAACCGCCCGCTCATAAAATCCCTATCCAACTTCACACCGCAAGCTCATAAATTCCATGGCCAACTTAGTACCGCTCGCTCATAAAATCCATAGTCAACTTCACACCACTCGTTCATCAATTCCATAGTTAATTTCGCACCGGTCGCTCATAAATTCCATGGGCAACTTCATACCGCTCGCTCATAAATTCAAGGGCTAATTTCACACCGCTCGAACATAAATTCCATGGCCAACTTCAAACCGCTTGCTCATAAATCCCATGGCCGTCTCCAAACCGCTCGCTGATAAATTCCATGGCCAACTTCACACCGCTCGCTCATAAATTCCATGACCAACTTTACACGGCTCGAACATAAATTCCATGGCTAATTTTATACCGCTCGCTCATAAATTCAATCGTTAATTTTACACCTCTCTCTCCTAAATTCCATAGCTAGTTTCGCACAGCTCACTCATAAATTCAATGGCTAATTTCACACCGCTCGCTCATAAATTCCATGGCCAACTTCACACCGCTCGCTCATAAAATCCATAGCCAACTTAAAACCGCTCGCTCATAAAATCCATAGTCAACTTCACACCGCTCGTTCATCAATTCCATAACTATTTTCGCACCGGTCGCTCATAAATTCCATGGGCAACTTCATACCGCTCGCTCAAAAATTCCATAGCTAATTTCGCACCGCTCGCTCATAAATTCAAGGGCTAATGTCACACCGCTCGCTCACAAATTCCATGGCCAACTTTCCACCGCTTGCTCATAAATTCCATGGCCGACTTCAAACCGCTCGCTCAGAATTTCCGTGGCCAACTTCACACCGCTCGCTCATAAATTCGATGGACAACTTCACGAAGCTTGAACATAAATTCCACGGCCAACATCATACCACTAGCTCATAAAGTCCATGACCAACGTCACACGACTCGAACATAAATTCCATGGCCAACTTCACACCGCTCGCTCATAAATTCCATGGCTAATTTCGCACCGCTCGCTCATAAATTCAAGGGCTAATGTCACACCGCTCGCTCACAAATTCCATGGCCAACTTTCCACCGCTCGCTCATAAATTCCATGGCCAACATCACACCACTAGCTCATAAAGTCCATGACCAACGTCACACGGCTCGAACATAAATTCCATGGCCAACTTCACACCGCTCGCTCATAAATTCCATGGCCATCTTCAAACCGCCCGCTCATAAAATCCCTATCCAACTTCACACCGCAAGCTCATAAATTCCATGGCCAACTTAGTACCGCTCGCTCATAATATCCATAGTCAACTTCACACCACTCGTTCATCAATTCCATAGTTAATTTCGCACCGGTCGCTCATAAATTCCATGGGCAACTTCATACCGCTCGCTCATAAATTCCATGGCCAACTTCAAACCGCTTGCTCATAAATCCCATGGCCGTCTCCAAACCGCTCGCTGATAAATTCCATGGCCAACTTCACACCGCTCGCTCATAAATTCCATGACCAACTTTACACGGCTCGAACATAAATTCCATGGCTAATTTTATACCGCTCGCTCATAAATTCAATCGTTAATTTTACACCTCTGTCTCCTAAATTCCATAGCTAGTTTCGCACAGCTCACTCATAAATTCAATGGCTAATTTCACACCGCTCGCTCATAAATTCCATGGCCAACTTCACACCGCTCGCTCATAAAATCCATAGCCAACTTAAAACCGCTCGCTCATAAAATCCATAGTCAACTTCACACCGCTCGTTCATCAATTCCATAACTATTTTCGCACCGGTCGCTCATAAATTCCATGGGCAACTTCATACCGCTCGCTCAAAAATTCCATAGCTAATTTCGCACCGCTCGCTCATAAATTCAAAGGCTAATGTCACACCGCTCGCTCACAAATTCCATGGCCAACTTTCCACCGCTTGCTCATAAATTCCATGGCCGACTTCAAACCGCTCGCTCATAATTTCCGTGGCCAACTTCACACCGCTCGCTCATAAATTCGATGGACAACTTCACGAAGCTTGAACATAAATTCCACGGCCAACTTCACACCGCTCGCTCATAAATCCGATTGCCAACTTAATACCGCTCGCACATAAATTCAATGGCTAATTTCACACCGCTCGCTCATAAATTCCATGGCCGACATCACACCACTAGCTCATAAATTCCATGGCCAACTTCACACGGCTCGCTCATAAAATCCATAGCCAATTTCACACCGCTCGCTCATAAATTCAATGGTTAATTTCACACCTCTCGCTCATAAATTCCATAGCTAGTTTCAAACAGCTCACTCATAAATTCAATGGCTAATTTCACACCGCTCGCTCATAAATTCCATGGCCAACTTCACACCACTCGCTCATAAATTCCATAGCCAACTTCGCACCGCTCGCTCGTAAATTCCATGGCCAACTTCACACGGTTCGCTCATAAATTCCATGACCAACTTAATACCGCTCGCTCATATATTCTATGGCTAATTTTATACCGCTCGCTCATAAATTCCATGACCAACTTTACAACGCTCGAACATAAATTCCATGGCCAACTTCAAACCGCTTGCTCATAAATTCCATGGCCAACTTCACACCGCTCGCTCATAAATTCCATGACCAACTTTACACGGCTCGAACATAAATTCCATGGCTAATTTTATAACGCTCGCTCATAAATTCAATCGTTAATTTTACACCTCTCTCTCATAAATTCCATAGCTAGTTTCGCACAGCTCACTCATAATTTCAATGGCTAATTTCACACCGCTCGCTCATAAATTCCATGGCCAACTTCACACCACTCGCTCATAAATTCCATAGCCAACTTCGCACCGCTCGCTCGTAAATTCCATGGCCAACTTCACACGGTTCGCTCATAAATTCCATGACCAACTTAATACCGCTCGCTCATATATTCTATGGCTAATTTTATACCGCTCGCTCATAAATTCCATGACCAACTTTACAACGCTCGAACATAAATTCCATGGCCAACTTCAAACCGCTTGCTCATAAATTCCATGGCCAACTTCACACCGCTCGCTCATAAATTCCATGACCAACTTTACACGGCTCGAACATAAATTCCATGGCTAATTTTATACCGCTCGCTCATAAATTCAATCGTTAATTTTACACCTCTCTCTCATAAATTCCATAGCTAGTTTCGCACAGCTCACTCATAAATTCAATGGCTAATTTCACACCGCTCGCTCACAAATTCCATGGCCAACTTTCCACCGCTTGCTCATAAATTCCATGGCCGACTTCAAACCGCTCGCTTATAAATTCCATGGCCATTTTCACATCGCTCGCTCATAAAATCCATGGCCAACTTAAAACCGCTCGCTCATAAAATCCATAGCCAACTTAAAACCGCTCGCTCATAAAATCCATAGTCAACTTCACACCGATCGTTCATCAATTCCATAACTATTTTCGCACCGGTCGCTCATAAATTCCATGGGCAACTTCATACCGCTCGCTCATAAAATCCATGGCCAACTTCGCACCGCACGCTCATAAAATCCATGGCCAACTTCGGACCGCACGCCCATAAATTCCATACCCAACTTCGCACCGCTCGCTCATCAAATCCAGAGCCAACTTCACACCGCTAGCTCATAAATTCCAAGGCCAACTTCGCATTGCTCGCTTATAAAATCCATGGCCAACTTCACACCGCTCGCTCATAAATCCGATTGCCAACTTAATACCGCTCGCTCATAAATTCTATGGCCAACTTCACACCGCTCGCTTATAAATTCCATGGCCATTTTCACATCGCTCGCTCATAAATTCCATGGCCAACTTCACACCACTCGCTCATAAATTCCACGGCCAACTTCACACCGCTCGCTCATAAAATTCATGGACATCTTCGCACCGCTCGCTCATAAATTCCAGAGATAACTGCACAACGCTCGCTCATAAATTTCATAGCTGATGTCGCACAGCTCTCTCATAAATTCAATGGCTAATTTCACACCGCTCGCTCATAAATTCCATGACCAACTTCACACCGGACGCTCATTTATTCCATGTCAGACTGCACACATCTCGATCATAAATTCCACGGCCAACTTCACACCGCTCGCTCATAAAATCCATGGACAACTTCGCACCGATCGCTCATAAATTCCAGAGAGAACTTCACAGCGCTCGCTCATAATTTCCATAGCTAATTTCGCACTGGTCGGTCATAAATTCCACGGCCACCTGCACACAGCTCGCTAATATATTCCACGGCCAACTTCACACCGTTCGCTCATAAATTCCATTGCCAATGTCGCACCGTTCGCTCATAGATTCCATGGCCAACTTGACACCGTTAGCTCATAAATTCTATAGCTAATTTCGCACCGCTCGCTCATAAATTAAATGGTTAATTTCATACCGCTCGCTCATAAATTCCATAGCTAGTTTCGCATAGCTCGCTCATAAATTCAATCGCTAATTTTACACCGCTTGCTCATAAATTCCATGGCCAACTTCACACAATTCGCTGATAAATTCCATGGCCAAATTTACACCAATCGAACATAGATTCCATGGTCAACTTCACACCGCTCGAATATAAATTCCATTGCCAACTTCACAGCGCTCGTTCATAAATTCCATAGCTGATTTCGCACCGGTCGCTCATAAATTCAATGGCTAATTTCACACAGCTCGCTCATAAATTCCGTGGCCAATTTCACACCGTTCGCTCATAAATTCCATGGCTAATTTCAAACCGCTCGATCATAAATTCCGCGGCCACCTGCACACAGCTCGCTAATAAATTCCACGGCGAACTTCACACCGTTCGCTCATAAATTCCATAGCCAATGTCGCACCGCTCGCTCATAGACTCCATGGCCAACTTGACACCGCTCGGGCATAAATTCCATGGCCATCTTGACACCGCTCGCTCATAAATTCCATGGCTAGTTTCACACCGCTCGCTCATAAATTCCGCGGCCACCTGCTCACAGCTCGCTAATAAATTCCACGGACAACTTCACACCGTTCGCTAATAAATTCCATAGCCAATGTCGCACCGCTCGCTCATAGATTCCATGGCCAACTTGACACCGCTCGGGCATAAATTCCATGGCCAACTTGACACCGTTAGCTCATAAATTCTATAGCTAATTTCGCACCGCTCGCTCATAAATTAAATGGTTAATTTCATACCGCTCGCTCATAAATTCCATAGCTAGTTTCGCACCGCTCGCTCATAAATTCAATGGTTAATTTCACACCGCTCGCTCATAAATTCCATAGCTAGTTTCGCACAGCTCGCTCATAAATTCAATGGCTGACTTCACACCGCTCGCTCATAAATTCCATGGCCAACTTCACACCACTCGCTCATAAATTCCATGGCCAATTTCACACGGCTCGCTCATAAAATTCATAGACAATATCACACCGCTCGCTCAGAATTTCCATGACCAACTTAATACCGCTCGGTCATAGATTCTATGGCTAATTTTATACCGCTCGCTCATAAATTCCGTGAAAAACTTTACACCGCTCGAACATAAATTCAATAGCTAACTTCACACCGCTTACTCATAAATTCCATGGCCATCTTCAAACCGCTCGCTCATAATTTCGATGGCCAACTTCACACCTCTCGCTCATAAAATCCATGGCCAACTTCGCACCGCTCGCTTATAAAATCCAGAGCCAACTTCACACAGCTAGCTCATAAATTCCAATGCCAACTATGCACTGCGCGCTCATAAATTCCATAGTCGACTTCACACCGCTAGCTCATAAATTCCATGGCCAACTTAGTACCGCTGGCTCATAAAATCCATAGTCAACTTCACACCGCTCGTTCATCAATTCCATAGCTAATTTCGCACCTGTCGCTTATAAAATGCAGAGATAACTTCACAGCGCTCGCTCACAAATTTCATAGCTAATTGTCGCACAGCTCACTCATAAATTTCATAGCTAATTGTCGCACAGCTCACTCATAAATTCAATGGCTAATTTCACACCGCTAGCTCATAAATTCCAAGGCCAACTTCGCATTGCTCGCTCATAAATTCCAGAGCCAACTTCACATCGCTCGCTTATAAATTCCATAGCTAATGTTGCACTGCTCGCTCATAAATTCCATGGCCAAATTCACACGGCTCGCTCATAAAATCCATAGCCCATTTCTCACCGCTCGCTCATGATTTCCATGACCAACTTAATACCGCTCGGTCATATATTCTATGGCTAATTTTATACCACTCGCTCATAAATTCCATGGCCATCTTCAAACTGCTCGCTCATAATTTCCACGGCCAAGTTCACACCGCTCGCTCATAAAATCCATGGGCAACTTCGCACCGCTCGCTCATAAATTCCAAAGCCAACTTCACACCGCTACCTCATAAATTCCAAGGCCAACTATGCACTGCGCGCTCATAAATTCCATAGTCTACTTCGCACCGCTAGCTCATAAATTCCATGGCCAACTTAGTACCGCTCGCTCATAAAATCCATAGTCAACTTCACACCGCTCGTTCGTGAATTCCAGAGATAACTGCACAGCGCTCGCTCATAAGTTTCATAGCTAATGTCGCACAGCTCACTCATAAATTCAATGGCTAATTTCACACCGCTCGCTCATAAATTCCATGGCCAACATCACACCACTAGCTCATAAAGTCCATGACCAACGTCACACGACTCGAACATAAATTCCATGGCCAACTTCACACCGCTCGCTCATAAATTCCATGGCCATCTTCAAACCGCCCGCTCATAAAATCCCTATCCAACTTCACACCGCAAGCTCATAAATTCCATGGCCAACTTAGTACCGCTCGCTCATAAAATCCATAGTCAACTTCACACCGCTCGTTCATCAATTCCATAGCTAATTTCGCACCGGTCGCTCATAAAATCCATAGTCAACTTCACACCGCTCGTTCGTCAATTCCATAACTATTTTCGCACCGGTCGCTCATAAATTCCATGGGCAACTTCATACCGCTCGCTCAAAAATTCCATAGCTAATTTCGCACCGCTCGCTCATAAATTCAAGGGCTAATGTCACACCGCTCGCTCACAAATTCCATGGCCAACTTTCCACCGCTCGCTCATAAATTCCATGGCCAACATCACACCACTAGCTCATAAAGTCCATGACCAACGTCACACGGCTCGAACATAAATTCCATGGCCAACTTCACACCACTCGCTCATAAATTCCATGGCTATCTTCAAACCGCCCGCTCATAAAATCCCTATCCAACTTCACACCGCAAGCTCATAAATTCCATGGCCAACTTCACACCGCTCGCTCTTAAATTCCAAGGTTAACTTCGCATTGCTCGCTTATAAATTCCATGGCCATCTTCACACGCCTCGCTCATAAAATCCATAGCCAATTTCACACCGCTCGCTCACAAATTCAATGGTTAATTTCACACCTCTCGCTCATGAATTCCATAGCTAGTTTCGCACAGCTCACTCATAAATTTAATGGCTAATTTCACACCGCTCGCTCATAAATTCCATGGCCAACTTCACACCACTCGCTCATAAATTCCATAGCCAACTTCGCACCGCTCGCTCGTAAATTCCATGGCCAACTTCACACGGTTCGCTCATAAATTCCATGACCAACTTAATACCGCTCGCTCATATATTCTATGGCTAATTTTATACCGCTCGCTCATAAATTCCATGACCAACTTTCCACCGCTTGCTCATAAATTCCATGGCCGACTTCAAACCGCTCGCTCATAATTTCCGTGGCCAACTTCACACCGCTCGCTCATAAATTCGATGGACAACTTCACGAAGCTTGAACATAAATTCCACGGCCAACTTCACACCGCTCGCTCATAAATCCGATTGCCAACTTAATACCGCTCGCACATAAATTCAATGGCTAATTTCACACCGCTCGCTCATAAATTCCATGGCCGACATCACACCACTAGCTTATAAATTCCATGGCCAACTTCACACGGCTCGCTCATAAAATCCATAGCCAATTTCACACCGCTCGCTCATAAATTCAATGGTTAATTTCACACCTCTCGCTCATACATTCCATAGCTAGTTTCAAACAGCTCACTCATAAATTCAATGGCTAATTTCACACCGCTCGCTCATAAATTCCATGGCCAACTTCACACCACTCGCTCATAAATTCCATAGCCAACTTCGCACCGCTCGCTCGTAAATTCCATGGCCAACTTCACACGGTTCGCTCATAAATTCCATGACCAACTTAATACCGCTCGCTCATATATTCTATGGCTAATTTTATACCACTCGCTCATAAATTCCATGACCAACTTTACAACGCTCGAACATAAATTCCATGGCCAACTTCAAACCGCTTGCTCATAAATTCCATGGCCAACTTCACACCGCTCGCTCATAAATTCCATGACCAACTTTACACGGCTCGAACATAAATTCCATGGCTAATTTTATACCGCTCGCTCATAAATTCAATCGTTAATTTTACACCTCTCTCTCATAAATTCCATAGCTAGTTTCGCACAGCTCACTCATAAATTCAATGGCTAATTTCACACCGCTCGCTCACAAATTCCATGGCCAACTTTCCACCGCTTGCTCATAAATTCCATGGCCGACTTCAAACCGCTCGCTTATAAATTCCATGGCCATTTTCACATCGCTCTCTCATAAAATCCATGGCCAACTTAAAACCGCTCGCTCATAAAATCCATAGCCAACTTAAAACCGCTCGCTCATAAAATCCATAGTCAACTTCACACCGATCGTTCATCAATTCCATAACTATTTTCGCACCGGTCGCTCATAAATTCCATGGGCAACTTCATACCGCTCGCTCAAAAATTCCATAGCTAATTTCGCACCGCTCGCTCATAAATCCGATTGCCAACTTAATACCGCTCGCTCATAAATTCTATGGCCGACTTCACACCGCTCGCTTATAAATTCCATGGCCATCTTCACATCGCTCGCTCATAAAATCCATGGCCAACTTCGCACCGCACGCTCATAAAATCCATGGCCAACTTCGGACCGCACGCCCATAAATTCCATACCCAACTTCGCACCGCTCGCTCATCAAATCCAGAGCCAACTTCACACCGCTAGCTCATAAATTCCAAGGCCAACTTCGCATTGCTCGCTTATAAAATCCATGGCCAACTTCACACCGCTCGCTCATAAATCCGATTGCCAACTTAATACCGCTCGCTCATAAATTCTATGGCCAACTTCACACCGCTCGCTTATAAATTCCATGGCCATTTTCACATCGCTCGCTCATAAATTCCATGGCCAACTTCACACCACTCGCTCATAAATTCCACGGCCAACTTCACACCGCTCGCTCATAAAATTCATGGACATCTTCGCACCGCTCGCTCATAAATTCCAGAGATAACTGCACAACGCTCGCTCATAAATTTCATAGCTGATGTCGCACAGCTCTCTCATAAATTCAATGGCTAATTTCACACCGCTCGCTCATAAATTCCATGACCAACATCACACCACTAGCTCGTAAATTCCATGGCCAACTTCACACCGCTCGCTCATAAATTCCATGGCCATCTTCAAACCGCTCGCTCATAAATTCCATAGCCAACTGCACTCAGCTCGCTCATAAAATCCATGGCCAACTTCGCACCGCTCGCTCATAAATTCCATGGCCAACTTCACACCACTTGCTCATAAATTCCATGGCCAACTTTACACCGATCGAACATAGATTCCATGGTTAACTTCACACCGTTCGAATATAAATTCCATGGCCAACTTAAAACCGCTCGCTCATATATTCTGTGGCTAATTTTATACCGCTCGCTCATAAACTCCATGGCCAACTTCACACCGCACGCTCATTTATTCCATGTCAGACTGCACACATCTCGATCATAAATTCCACGGCCAACTTCACACCGCTCGCTCATAAAATCCATGGACAACTTCGCACCGCTCGCTCATAAATTCCAGAGAGAACTTCACAGCGCTCGCTCATAATTTCCATAGCTAATTTCGCACTGCTCGGTCATAAATTCCACGGCCACCTGCACACAGCTCGCTAATATATTCCACGGCCAACTTCACACCGTTCGCTCATAAATTCCATTGCCAATGTCGCACCGTTCGCTCATAGATTCCATGGCCAACTTGACACCGTTAGCTCATAAATTCTATAGCTAATTTCGCACCGCTCGCTCATAAATTAAATGGTTAATTTCATACCGCTCGCTCATAAATTCCATAGCTAGTTTCGCATAGCTCGCTCATAAATTCAATCGCTAATTTTACACCGCTTGCTCATAAATTCCATGGCCAACTTCACACAATTCGCTCATAAATTCCATGGCCAAATTTACACCAATCGAACATAGATTCCATGGTCAACTTCACACCGCTCGAATATAAATTCCATTGCCAACTTCACAGCGCTCGTTCATAAATTCCATAGCTGATTTCGCACCGGTCGCTCATAAATTCAATGGCTAATTTCACACAGCTCGCTCATAAATTCCGTGGCCAATTTCACACCGTTCGCTCATAAATTCCACGGCCAACTTCACACCGCTCGCTCATAAAATTCATGGACATCTTCGCACCGCTCGCTCATAAATTCCAGAGATAACTGCACAACGCTCGCTCATAAATTTCATAGCTGATGTCGCACAGCTCTCTCATAAATTCAATGGCTAATTTCACACCGCTCGCTCATAAATTCCATGACCAACATCACACCACTAGCTCGTAAATTCCATGGCCAATTTCACACCGTTCGCTCATAAATTCCATGGCTAATTTCAAACCGCTCGATCATAAATTCCGCGGCCACCTGCACACAGCTCGCTAATAAATTCCACGGCGAACTTCACACCGTTCGCTCATAAATTCCATAGCCAATGTCGCACCGCTCGCTCATAGACTCCATGGCCAACTTGACACCGCTCGGGCATAAGTTCCATGGCCATCTTGACACCGCTCGCTCATAAATTCCATGGCTAGTTTCACACCGCTCGCTCATAAATTCCGCGGCCACCTGCTCACAGCTCGCTAATAAATTCCACGGACAACTTCACACCGTTCGCTAATAAATTCCATAGCCAATGTCGCACCGCTCGCTCATAGATTCCATGGCCAACTTGACACCGCTCGGGCATAAATTCCATGGCCAACTTGACACCGTTAGCTCATAAATTCTATAGCTAATTTCGCACCGCTCGCTCATAAATTAAATGGTTAATTTCATACCGCTCGCTCATAAATTCCATAGCTAGTTTCGCACCGCTCGCTCATAAATTCAATGGTTAATTTCACACCGCTCGCTCATAAATTCCATAGCTAGTTTCGCACAGCTCGCTCATAAATTCAATGGCTGACTTCACACCGCTCGCTCATAAATTCCATGGCCAACTTCACACCACTCGCTCATAAATTCCATGGCCAACTTCACACGGCTCGCTCATAAAATTCATAGACAATATCACACCGCTCGCTCAGAATTTCCATGACCAACTTAATACCGCTCGGTCATAGATTCTATGGCTAATTTTATACCGCTCGCTCATAAATTCCGTGAAAAACTTTACACCGCTCGAACATAAATTCAATAGCTAACTTCACACCGCTTACTCATAAATTCCATGGCCATCTTCAAACCGCTCGCTCATAATTTCGATGGCCAACTTCACACCTCTCGCTCATAAAATCCATGGCCAACTTCGCACCGCTCGCTTATAAAATCCAGAGCCAACTTCACACAGCTAGCTCATAAATTCCAATGCCAACTATGCACTGCGCGCTCATAAATTCCATAGTCTACTTCACACCGCTAGCTCATAAATTCCATGGCCAACTTAGTACCGCTGGCTCATAAAATCCATGGTCAACTTCACACCGCTCGAATATAAATTCCATTGCCAATTTCACAGCGCTCGTTCATAAATTCCATAGCTGATTTCGCACCGGTCGCTCATAAATTCAATGGCTAATTTCACACAGCTCGCTCATAAATTCCGTGGCCAATTTCACACCGTTCGCTCATAAATTCGATGGCTAATTTCAAACCGCTCGATCATAAATTCTGCGGCCACCTGCACACAGCTCGCTAATAAATTCCACGGCGAACTTCACACCGTTCGCTCATAAATTCCATAGCCAATGTCGCACCGCTCGCTCATAGACTCCATGGCCAACTTGACACCGCTCGGGCATAAGTTCCATGGCCATCTTGACACCGCTCGCTCATAAATTCCATGGCTAGTTTCACACCGCTCGCTCATAAATTCCGCGGCCACCTGCTCACAGCTCGCTAATAAATTCCACGGACAACTTCACACCGTTCGCTAATAAATTCCATAGCCAATGTCGCACCGCTCGCTCATAGATTCCATGGCCAACTTGACACCGCTCGGGCATAAATTCCATGGCCAACTTGACACCGTTAGCTCATAAATTCTATAGCTAATTTCGCACCGCTCGCTCATAAATTAAATGGTTAATTTCATACCGCTCGCTCATAAATTCCATAGCTAGTTTCGCACCGCTCGCTCATAAATTCAATGGTTAATTTCACACCGCTCGCTCATAAATTCCATAGCTAGTTTCGCACAGCTCGCTCATAAATTCAATGGCTGACTTCACACCGCTCGCTCATAAATTCCATGGCCAACTTCACACCACTCGCTCATAAATTCCATGGCCAACTTCACACGGCTCGCTCATAAAATTCATAGACAATATCACACCGCTCGCTCAGAATTTCCATGACCAACTTAATACCGCTCGGTCATAGATTCTATGGCTAATTTTATACCGCTCGCTCATAAATTCCGTGAAAAACTTTACACCGCTCGAACATAAATTCAATAGCTAACTTCACACCGCTTACTCATAAATTCCATGGCCATCTTCAAACCGCTCGCTCATAATTTCGATGGCCAACTTCACACCTCTCGCTCATAAAATCCATGGCCAACTTCGCACCGCTCGCTTATAAAATCCAGAGCCAACTTCACACAGCTAGCTCATAAATTCCAATGCCAACTATGCACTGCGCGCTCATAAATTCCATAGTCTACTTCACACCGCTAGCTCATAAATTCCATGGCCAACTTAGTACCGCTGGCTCATAAAATCCATGGTCAACTTCACACCGCTCGAATATAAATTCCATTGCCAATTTCACAGCGCTCGTTCATAAATTCCATAGCTGATTTCGCACCGGTCGCTCATAAATTCAATGGCTAATTTCACACAGCTCGCTCATAAATTCCGTGGCCAATTTCACACCGTTCGCTCATAAATTCGATGGCTAATTTCAAACCGCTCGATCATAAATTCTGCGGCCACCTGCACACAGCTCGCTAATAAATTCCACGGCGAACTTCACACCGTTCGCTCATAAATTCCATAGCCAATGTCGCACCGCTCGCTCATAGACTCCATGGCCAACTTGACACCGCTCGGGCATAAATTCCATGGCCATCTTGACACCGCTCGCTCATAAATTTCATAGCTAATTTCGCACCGCTCGCTCATAAATTCCATGGCCAACTTCACACCACTTGCTCATAAATTCCATGGCCAACTTTACACCGATCGAACATAGATTCCATGGTCAACTTCACACCTTTCGAATATAAATTCCATGGCCACCTCAAAACCGCTCGCTCATAAGTTCCATGGCCGTCTAAATACCGCTCGCTCGTATATTCTATGGCTAATTTTATACCGCTCGCTCATAAACTCCATGGCCAATTTCACACCGCACGCTCATCAATCCCAGGTCAGACTGCACATATCTCGATCATAAATTCCACGGCCAACTTCACACCGCTCGCTCATAAAATCCATGGACAACTTCGCACCGCTCGCTCATAAATTCCAGAGCGAACTTCACAGCGCTCGCTCATAATTTCCATAGCTAATTTCGCACTGCTCGGTCATAAATTCCACGGCCACCTGCACTCAGCTCGCTAATATATTCCACGGCCAACTTCACACAGCTCGCTCATAAATTCCGTGGCCAATTTCACACCGTTCACTCATAAATTCCATGGCCATCTTCAAACCGCTCGCTCATAATTTCGATGGCCAACTTCACACCTCTCGCTCATAAAATCCATGGCCAACTTCGCACCGCTCGCTTATAAAATCCAGAGCCAACTTCACACAGCTAGCTCATAAATTCCAATGCCAACTATGCACTGCGCGCTCATAAATTCCATAGTCTACTTCACACCGCTAGCTCATAAATTCCATGGCCAACTTAGTACCGCTGGCTCATAAAATCCATAGTCAACTTCACACCGCTCGTTCATCAATTCCATAGCTAATTTCGCACCTGTCGCTTATAAAATGCAGAGATAACTTCACAGCGCTCGCTCACAAATTTCATAGCTAATTGTCGCACAGCTCACTCATAAATTTCATAGCTAATTGTCGCACAGCTCACTCATAAATTCAATGGCTAATTTCACACCGCTAGCTCATAAATTCCAAGGCCAACTTCGCATTGCTCGCTCATAAATTCCAGAGCCAACTTCACATCGCTCGCTTATAAATTCCATAGCTAATGTTGCACTGCTCGCTCATAAATTCCATGGCCATCTTCAAACCGCCCGCTCATAAAATCCCTATCCAACTTCACACCGCAAGCTCATAAATTCCATGGCCAACTTAGTACCGCTCGCTCATAAAATCCATAGTCAACTTCACACCGCTCGTTCATCAATTCCATAGCTAATTTCGCACCGGTCGCTCATAAAATCCATAGTCAACTTCACACCGCTCGTTCATCAATTCCATAATTATTTTCGCACCGGTCGCTCATAAATTCCATGGGCAACTTCATACCGCTCGCTCAAAAATTCCATAGCTAATTTCGCACCGCTCGCTCATAAATTCAAGGGCTAATGTCACACCGCTCGCTCACAAATTCCATGGCCAACTTTCCACCGCTCGCTCATAAATTCCATGGCCAACATCACACCACTAGCTCATAAAGTCCATGACCAACGTCACACGGCTCGAACATAAATTCCATGGCCAACTTCACATCGCTCGCTCATAAATTCCATGGCCATCTTCAAACCGCCCGCTCATAAAATCCCTATCCAACTTCACACCGCAAGCTCATAAATTCCATGGCCAACTTAGTACCGCTCGCTCATAAAATCCATAGTCAACTTCACACCACTCGTTCATCAATTCCATAGTTAATTTCGCACCGGTCGCTCATAAATTCCATGGCCAACTTCACACCGCTCGCTGATAAATTCCATGGCCAACTTCACACCGCTCGCTCATAAATTCCATGACCAACTTTACACGGCTCGAACATAAATTCCATGGCTAATTTTATACCGCTCGCTCATAAATTCAATCGTTAATTTTACACCTCTCTCTCCTAAATTCCATAGCTAGTTTCGCACAGCTCACTCATAAATTCAATGGCTAATTTCACACCGCTCGCTCATAAATTCCATGGCCAACTTCACACCGCTCGCTCATAAAATCCATAGCCAACTTAAAACCGCTCGCTCATAAAATCCATAGTCAACTTCACACCGCTCGTTCATCAATTCCATAACTATTTTCGCACCGGTCGCTCATAAATTCCATGGGCAACTTCATACCGCTCGCTCAAAAATTCCATAGCTAATTTCGCACCGCTCGCTCATAAATTCAAGGGCTAATGTCACACCACTCGCTCACAAATTCCATGGCCAACTTTCCACCGCTTGCTCATAAATTCCATGGCCGACTTCAAACCGCTCGCTCATAATTTCCGTGGCCAACTTCACACCGCTCGCTCATAAATTCGATGGACAACTTCACGAAGCTTGAACATAAATTCCACGGCCAACATCACACCACTAGCTCATAAAGTCCATGACCAACGTCACACGACTCGAACATAAATTCCATGGCCAACTTCACACCGCTCGCTCATAAATTCCATGGCTAATTTCGCACCGCTCGCTCATAAATTCAAGGGCTAATGTCACACCGCTCGCTCACAAATTCCATGGCCAACTTTCCACCGCTCGCTCATAAATTCCATGGCCAACATCACACCACTAGCTCATAAAGTCCATGACCAACGTCACACGGCTCGAACATAAATTCCATGGCCAACTTCACACCGCTCGCTCATAAATTCCATGGCCATCTTCAAACCGCCCGCTCATAAAATCCCTAGCCAACTTCACACCGCAAGCTCATAAATTCCATGGCCAACTTAGTACCGCTCGCTCATAATATCCATAGTCAACTTCACACCACTCGTTCATCAATTCCATAGTTAATTTCGCACCGGTCGCTCATAAATTCCATGGGCAACTTCATACCGCTCGCTCATAAATTCCATGGCCAACTTCAAACCGCTTGCTCATAAATCCCATGGCCGTCTCCAAACCGCTCGCTGATAAATTCCATGGCCAACTTCACACCGCTCGCTCATAAATTCCATGACCAACTTTACACGGCTCGAACATAAATTCCATGGCTAATTTTATACCGCTCGCTCATAAATTCAATCGTTAATTTTACACCTCTGTCTCCTAAATTCCATAGCTAGTTTCGCACAGCTCACTCATAAATTCAATGGCTAATTTCACACCGCTCGCTCATAAATTCCATGGCCAACTTCACACCGCTCGCTCATAAAATCCATAGCCAACTTAAAACCGCTCGCTCATAAAATCCATAGTCAACTTCACACCGCTCGTTCATCAATTCCATAACTATTTTCGCACCGGTCGCTCATAAATTCCATGGGCAACTTCATACCGCTCGCTCAAAAATTCCATAGCTAATTTCGCACCGCTCGCTCATAAATTCAAGGGCTAATGTCACACCGCTCGCTCACAAATTCCATGGCCAACTTTCCACCGCTTGCTCATAAATTCCATGGCCGACTTCAAACCGCTCGCTCATAATTTCCGTGGCCAACTTCACACCGCTCGCTCATAAATTCGATGGACAACTTCACGAAGCTTGAACATAAATTCCACGGCCAACTTCACACCGCTCGCTCATAAATCCGATTGCCAACTTAATACCGCTCGCACATAAATTCAATGGCTAATTTCACACCGCTCGCTCATAAATTCCATGGCCGACATCACACCACTAGCTCATAAATTCCATGGCCAACTTCACACGGCTCGCTCATAAAATCCATAGCCAATTTCACACCGCTCGCTCATAAATTCAATGGTTAATTTCACACCTCTCGCTCATAAATTCCATAGCTAGTTTCAAACAGCTCACTCATAAATTCAATGGCTAATTTCACACCGCTCGCTCATAAATTCCATGGCCAACTTCACACCACTCGCTCATAAATTCCATAGCCAACTTCGCACCGCTCGCTCGTAAATTCCATGGCCAACTTCACACGGTTCGCTCATAAATTCCATGACCAACTTAATACCGCTCGCTCATATATTCTATGGCTAATTTTATACCGCTCGCTCATAAATTCCATGACCAACTTTACAACGCTCGAACATAAATTCCATGGCCAACTTCAAACCGCTTGCTCATAAATTCCATGGCCAACTTCACACCGCTCGCTCATAAATTCCATGACCAACTTTACACGGCTCGAACATAAATTCCATGGCTAATTTTATACCGCTCGCTCATAAATTCAATCGTTAATTTTACACCTCTCTCTCATAAATTCAATAGCTAGTTTCGCACAGCTCACTCATAAATTCAATGGCTAATTTCACACCGCTCGCTCACAAATTCCATGGCCAACTTTCCACCGCTTGCTCATAAATTCCATGGCCGACTTCAAACCGCTCGCTTATAAATTCCATGACCATTTTCACATCGCTCGCTCATAAAATCCATGGCCAACTTAAAACCGCTCGCTCATAAAATCCATAGTCAACTTAAAACCGCTCGCTCATAAAATCCATAGTCAACTTCACACCGATCGTTCATCAATTCCATAACTATTTTCGCACCGGTCGCTCATAAATTCCATGGGCAACTTCACACCGCTCGCTCAAAAATTCCATAGCTAATTTCGCACCGCTCGCTCATAAATCCGATTGCCAACTTAATACCGCTCGCTCATAAATTCTATGGCCGACTTCACACCGCTCGCTTATAAATTCCATGGCCATCTTCACATCGCTCGCTCATAAAATCCATGGCCAACTTCGCACCGCACGCTCATAAAATCCATGGCCAACTTCGGACCGCACGCCCATAAATTCCATACCCAACTTCGCACCGCTCGCTCATCAAATCCAGAGCCAACTTCACACCGCTAGCTCATAAATTCCAAGGCCAACTTCGCATTGCTCGCTTATAAAATCCATGGCCAACTTCACACCGCTCGCTCATAAATCCGATTGCCAACTTAATACCGCTCGCTCATAAATTCTATGGCCAACTTCACACCGCTCGCTTATAAATTCCATGGCCATTTTCACATCGCTCGCTCATAAATTCCATGGCCAACTTCACACCACTCGCTCATAAATTCCACGGCCAACTTCACACCGCTCGCTCATAAAATTCATGGACATCTTCGCACCGCTCGCTCATAAATTCCAGAGATAACTGCACAACGCTCGCTCATAAATTTCATAGCTGATGTCGCACAGCTCTCTCATAAATTCAATGGCTAATTTCACACCGCTCGCTCATAAATTCCATGACCAACTTCACACCGCACGCTCATTTATTCCATGTCAGACTGCACACATCTCGATCATAAATTCCACGGCCAACTTCACACCGCTCGCTCATAAAATCCATGGACAACTTCGCACCGATCGCTCATAAATTCCAGAGAGAACTTCACAGCGCTCGCTCATAATTTCCATAGCTAATTTCGCACTGGTCGGTCATAAATTCCACGGCCACCTGCACACAGCTCGCTAATATATTCCACGGCCAACTTCACACCGTTCGCTCATAAATTCCATTGCCAATGTCGCACCGTTCGCTCATAGATTCCATGGCCAACTTGACACCGTTAGCTCATAAATTCTATAGCTAATTTCGCACCGCTCGCTCATAAATTAAATGGTTAATTTCATACCGCTCGCTCATAAATTCCATAGCTAGTTTCGCATAGCTCGCTCATAAATTCAATCGCTAATTTTACACCGCTTGCTCATAAATTCCATGGCCAACTTCACACAATTCGCTCATAAATTCCATGGCCAAATTTACACCAATCGAACATAGATTCCATAGCTGATTTCGCACCGGTCGCTCATAAATTCAATGGCTAATTTCACACAGCTCGCTCATAAATTCCGTGGCCAATTTCACACCGTTCGCTCATAAATTCCATGGCTAATTTCAAACCGCTCGATCATAAATTCCGCGGCCACCTGCACACAGCTCGCTAATAAATTCCACGGCGAACTTCACACCGTTCGCTCATAAATTCCATAGCCAATGTCGCACCGCTCGCTCATAGACTCCATGGCCAACTTGACACCGCTCGGGCATAAATTCCATGGCCATCTTGACACCGCTCGCTCATAAATTCCATGGCTAGTTTCACACCGCTCGCTCATAAATTCCGCGGTCACCTGCTCACAGCTCGCTAATAAATTCCACGGACAACTTCACACCGTTCGCTAATAAATTCCATAGCCAATGTCGCACCGCTCGCTCATAGATTCCATGGCCAACTTGACACCGCTCGGGCATAAATTCCATGGCCAACTTGACACCGTTAGCTCATAAATTCTATAGCTAATTTCGCACCGCTCGCTCATAAATTAAATGGTTAATTTCATACCGCTCGCTCATAAATTCCATAGCTAGTTTCGCACCGCTCGCTCATAAATTCAATGGTTAATTTCACACCGCTCGCTCATAAATTCCATAGCTAGTTTCGCACAGCTCGCTCATAAATTCAATGGCTGACTTCACACCGCTCGCTCATAAATTCCATGGCCAACTTCACACCACTCGCTCATAAATTCCATGGCCAACTTTACACCGATCGAACATAGATTCCATGGTCAACTTCACACCTTTCGAATATAAATTCCATGGCCAACTCAAAACCGCTCGCTCATAAGTTCCATGGCCGTCTAAATACCGCTCGCTCGTATATTCTATGGCTAATTTTATACCGCTCGCTCATAAACTCCATGGCCAATTTCACACCGCACGCTCATCAATCCCAGGTCAGACTGCACATATCTCGATCATAAATTCCACGGCCAACTTCACACCGCTCGCTCATAAAATCCATGGACAACTTCGCACCGCTCGCTCATAAATTCCAGAGCGAACTTCACAGCGCTCGCTCATAATTTCCATAGCTAATTTCGCACTGCTCGGTCATAAATTCCACGGCCACCTGCACTCAGCTCGCTAATATATTCCACGGCCAACTTCACACAGCTCGCTCATAAATTCCGTGGCCAATTTCACACCGTTCACTCATAAATTCCATGGCCATCTTCAAACCGCTCGCTCATAATTTCGATGGCCAACTTCACACCTCTCGCTCATAAAATCCATGGCCAACTTCGCACCGCTCGCTTATAAAATCCAGAGCCAACTTCACACAGCTAGCTCATAAATTCCAATGCCAACTATGCACTGCGCGCTCATAAATTCCATAGTCTACTTCACACCGCTAGCTCATAAATTCCATGGCCAACTTAGTACCGCTGGCTCATAAAATCCATAGTCAACTTCACACCGCTCGTTCATCAATTCCATAGCTAATTTCGCACCTGTCGCTTATAAAATGCAGAGATAACTTCACAGCGCTCGCTCACAAATTTCATAGCTAATTGTCGCACAGCTCACTCATAAATTTCATAGCTAATTGTCGCACAGCTCACTCATAAATTCAATGGCTAATTTCACACCGCTAGCTCATAAATTCCAAGGCCAACTTCGCATTGCTCGCTCATAAATTCCAGAGCCAACTTCACATCGCTCGCTTATAAATTCCATAGCTAATGTTGCACTGCTCGCTCATAAATTCCATGGCCAAATTCACACGGCTCGCTCATAAAATCCATAGCCAATTTCTCACCGCTCGCTCATGATTTCCATGACCAACTTAATACCGCTCGGTCATATATTCTATGGCTAATTTTATACCGCTCGCTCATAAATTCCATGGCCATCTTCAAACTGCTCGCTCATAATTTCCACGGCCAAGTTCACACCGCTCGCTCATAAAATCCATGGGCAACTTCGCACCGCTCGCTCATAAATTCCAAAGCCAACTTCACACCGCTAACTCATAAATTCCAAGGCCAACTATGCACTGCGCGCTCATAAATTCCATAGTCTACTTCGCACCGCTAGCTCATAAATTCCATGGCCAACTTAGTACCGCTCGCTCATAAAATCCATAGTCAACTTCACACCGCTCGTTCGTGAATTCCAGAGATAACTGCACAGCGCTCGCTCATAAATTTCATAGCTAATGTCGCACAGCTCACTCATAAATTCAATGGCTAATTTCACACCGCTCGCTCATAAATTCCATGGCCAACATCACACCACTAGCTCATAAAGTCCATGACCAACGTCACACGACTCGAACATAAATTCCATGGCCAACTTCACACCGCTCGCTCATAAATTCCATGGCCATCTTCAAACCGCCCGCTCATAAAATCCCTATCCAACTTCACACCGCAAGCTCATAAATTCCATGGCCAACTTAGTACCGCTCGCTCATAAAATCCATAGTCAACTTCACACCGCTCGTTCATCAATTCCATAGCTAATTTCGCACCGGTCGCTCATAAAATCCATAGTCAACTTCACACCGCTCGTTCATCAATTCCATAATTATTTTCGCACCGGTCGCTCATAAATTCCATGGGCAACTTCATACCGCTCGCTCAAAAATTCCATAGCTAATTTCGCACCGCTCGCTCATAAATTCAAGGGCTAATGTCACACCGCTCGCTCACAAATTCCATGGCCAACTTTCCACCGCTCGCTCATAAATTCCATGGCCAACATCACACCACTAGCTCATAAAGTCCATGACCAACGTCACACGGCTCGAACATAAATTCCATGGCCAACTTCACATCGCTCGCTCATAAATTCCATGGCCATCTTCAAACCGCCCGCTCATAAAATCCCTATCCAACTTCACACCGCAAGCTCATAAATTCCATGGCCAACTTAGTACCGCTCGCTCATAAAATCCATAGTCAACTTCACACCACTCGTTCATCAATTCCATAGTTAATTTCGCACCGGTCGCTCATAAATTCCATGGCCAACTTCACACCGCTCGCTGATAAATTCCATGGCCAACTTCACACCGCTCGCTCATAAATTCCATGACCAACTTTACACGGCTCGAACATAAATTCCATGGCTAATTTTATACCGCTCGCTCATAAATTCAATCGTTAATTTTACACCTCTCTCTCCTAAATTCCATAGCTAGTTTCGCACAGCTCACTCATAAATTCAATGGCTAATTTCACACCGCTCGCTCATAAATTCCATGGCCAACTTCACACCGCTCGCTCATAAAATCCATAGCCAACTTAAAACCGCTCGCTCATAAAATCCATAGTCAACTTCACACCGCTCGTTCATCAATTCCATAACTATTTTCGCACCGGTCGCTCATAAATTCCATGGGCAACTTCATACCGCTCGCTCAAAAATTCCATAGCTAATTTCGCACCGCTCGCTCATAAATTCAAGGGCTAATGTCACACCACTCGCTCACAAATTCCATGGCCAACTTTCCACCGCTTGCTCATAAATTCCATGGCCGACTTCAAACCGCTCGCTCATAATTTCCGTGGCCAACTTCACACCGCTCGCTCATAAATTCGATGGACAACTTCACGAAGCTTGAACATAAATTCCACGGCCAACATCACACCACTAGCTCATAAAGTCCATGAGCAACGTCACACGACTCGAACATAAATTCCATGGCCAACTTCACACCGCTCGCTCATAAATTCCATGGCTAATTTCGCACCGCTCGCTCATAAATTCAAGGGCTAATGTCACACCGCTCGCTCACAAATTCCATGGCCAACTTTCCACCGCTCGCTCATAAATTCCATGGCCGACTTCAAACCGCTCGCTCATAATTTCCGTGGCCAACTTCACACCGCTCGCTCATAAATTCGATGGACAACTTCACGAAGCTTGAACATAAATTCCACGGCCAACATCACACCACTAGCTCATAAAGTCCATGACCAACGTCACACGACTCGAACATAAATTCCACGGCGAACTTCACACCGTTCGCTCATAAATTCCATAGCCAATGTCGCACCGCTCGCTCATAGACTCCATGGCCAACTTGACACCGCTCGGGCATAAATTCCATGGCCATCTTGACACCGCTCGCTCATAAATTTCATAGCTAATTTCGCACCGCTCGCTCATAAATTCCATGGCCAACTTCACACCACTTGCTCATAAATTCCATGGCCAACTTTACACCGATCGAACATAGATTCCATGGTCAACTTCACACCTTTCGAATATAAATTCCATGGCCAACTCAAAACCGCTCGCTCATAAATTCCATGGCCGTCTAAATACCGCTCGCTCGTATATTCTATGGCTAATTTTATACCGCTCGCTCATAAACTCCATGGCCAATTTCACACCGCACGCTCATCAATCCCAGGTCAGACTGCACATATCTCGATCATAAATTCCACGGCCAACTTCACACCGCTCGCTCATAAAATCCATGGACAACTTCGCACCGCTCGCTCATAAATTCCAGAGCGAACTTCACAGCGCTCGCTCATAATTTCCATAGCTAATTTCGCACTGCTCGGTCATAAATTCCACGGCCACCTGCACTCAGCTCGCTAATATATTCCACGGCCAACTTCACACAGCTCGCTCATAAATTCCGTGGCCAATTTCACACCGTTCACTCATAAATTCCATGGCCATCTTCAAACCGCTCGCTCATAATTTCGATGGCCAACTTCACACCTCTCGCTCATAAAATCCATGGCCAACTTCGCACCGCTCGCTTATAAAATCCAGAGCCAACTTCACACAGCTAGCTCATAAATTCCAATGCCAACTATGCACTGCGCGCTCATAAATTCCATAGTCTACTTCACACCGCTAGCTCATAAATTCCATGGCCAACTTAGTACCGCTGGCTCATAAAATCCATAGTCAACTTCACACCGCTCGTTCATCAATTCCATAGCTAATTTCGCACCTGTCGCTTATAAAATGCAGAGATAACTTCACAGCGCTCGCTCACAAATTTCATAGCTAATTGTCGCACAGCTCACTCATAAATTTCATAGCTAATTGTCGCACAGCTCACTCATAAATTCAATGGCTAATTTCACACCGCTAGCTCATAAATTCCAAGGCCAACTTCGCATTGCTCGCTCATAAATTCCAGAGCCAACTTCACATCGCTCGCTTATAAATTCCATAGCTAATGTTGCACTGCTCGCTCATAAATTCCATGGCCAAATTCACACGGCTCGCTCATAAAATCCATAGCCAATTTCTCACCGCTCGCTCATGATTTCCATGACCAACTTAATACCGCTCGGTCATATATTCTATGGCTAATTTTATACCGCTCGCTCATAAATTCCATGGCCATCTTCAAACTGCTCGCTCATAATTTCCACGGCCAAGTTCACACCGCTCGCTCATAAAATCCATGGGCAACTTCGCACCGCTCGCTCATAAATTCCAAAGCCAACTTCACACCGCTACCTCATAAATTCCAAGGCCAACTATGCACTGCGCGCTCATAAATTCCATAGTCTACTTCGCACCGCTAGCTCATAAATTCCATGGCCAACTTAGTACCGCTCGCTCATAAAATCCATAGTCAACTTCACACCGCTCGTTCGTGAATTCCAGAGATAACTGCACAGCGCTCGCTCATAAATTTCATAGCTAATGTCGCACAGCTCACTCATAAATTCAATGGCTAATTTCACACCGCTCGCTCATAAATTCCATGGCCAACATCACACCACTAGCTCATAAAGTCCATGACCAACGTCACACGACTCGAACATAAATTCCATGGCCAACTTCACACCGCTCGCTCATAAATTCCATGGCCATCTTCAAACCGCCCGCTCATAAAATCCCTATCCAACTTCACACCGCAAGCTCATAAATTCCATGGCCAACTTAGTACCGCTCGCTCATAAAATCCATAGTCAACTTCACACCGCTCGTTCATCAATTCCATAGCTAATTTCGCACCGGTCGCTCATAAAATCCATAGTCAACTTCACACGGCTCGTTCATCAATTCCATAACTATTTTCGCACCGGTCGCTCATAAATTCCATGGGCAACTTCATACCGCTCGCTCAAAAATTCCATAGCTAATTTCGCACCGCTCGCTCATAAATTCAAGGGCTAATGTCACACCGCTCGCTCACAAATTCCATGGCCAACTTTCCACCGCTCGCTCATAAATTCCATGGCCATCTTCAAACCGCCCGCTCATAAAATCCCTATCCAACTTCACACCGCAAGCTCATAAATTCCATGGCCAACTTAGTACCGCTCGCTCATAAAATCCATAGTCAACTTCACACCACTCGTTCATCAATTCCATAGTTAATTTCGCACCGGTCGCTCATAAATTCCATGGGCAACTTCATACCGCTCGCTCATAAATTCAAGGGCTAATTTCACACCGCTCGAACATAAATTCCATGGCCAACTTCAAACCGCTTGCTCATAAATCCCATGGCCGTCTCCAAACCGCTCGCTGATAAATTCCATGGCCAACTTCACACCGCTCGCTCATAAAATCCATAGCCAACTTAAAACCGCTCGCTCATAAAATCCATAGTCAACTTCACACCGCTCGTTCATCAATTCCATAACTATTTTCGCACCGGTCGCTCATAAATTCCATGGGCAACTTCATACCGCTCGCTCAAAAATTCCATAGCTAATTTCGCACCGCTCGCTCATAAATTCAAGGGCTAATGTCACACCGCTCGCTCACAAATTCCATGGCCAACTTTCCACCGCTTGCTCATAAATTCCATGGCCGACTTCAAACCGCTCGCTCAGAATTTCCGTGGCCAACTTCACACCGCTCGCTCATAAATTCGATGGACAACTTCACGAAGCTTGAACATAAATTCCACGGCCAACATCACACCACTAGCTCATAAAGTCCATGACCAACGTCACACGACTCGAACATAAATTCCATGGCCAACTTCACACCGCTCGCTCATAAATTCCATGGCTAATTTCGCACCGCTCGCTCATAAATTCAAGGGCTAATGTCACACCGCTCGCTCACAAATTCCATGGCCAACTTTCCACCGCTCGCTCATAAATTCCATGGCCAACATCACACCAC
This sequence comes from Perithous albicinctus, assembly GCA_964016905.1. Taxonomy (NCBI): domain Eukaryota; kingdom Metazoa; phylum Arthropoda; class Insecta; order Hymenoptera; family Ichneumonidae; genus Perithous; species Perithous albicinctus. The sequence goes on along the minus strand of OZ024698.1, from coordinate 3,429,174 downwards.
TACCTCATAAAGTCCATGACCAACGTCACACGGCTCGAACATAAATTCCATGGCCAACTTCACACCGCTCGCTCATAAATTCCATGGCCATCTTCAAACCGCCCGCTCATAAAATCCCTATCCAACTTCACACCGCAAGCTCATAAATTCCATGGCCAACTTAGTACCGCTCGCTCATAATATCCATAGTCAACTTCACACCACTCGTTCATCAATTCCATAGTTAATTTCGCACCGGTCGCTCATAAATTCCATGGGCAACTTCATACCGCTCGCTCATAAATTCCATGGCCAACTTCAAACCGCTTGCTCATAAATCCCATGGCCGTCTCCAAACCGCTCGCTGATAAATTCCATGGCCAACTTCACACCGCTCGCTCATAAATTCCATGACCAACTTTACACGGCTCGAACATAAATTCCATGGCTAATTTTATACCGCTCGCTCATAAATTCAATCGTTAATTTTACACCTCTGTCTCCTAAATTCCATAGCTAGTTTCGCACAGCTCACTCATAAATTCAATGGCTAATTTCACACCGCCCGCTCATAAATTCCATGGCCAACTTCACACCGCTCGCTCATAAAATCCATAGCCAACTTAAAACCGCTCGCTCATAAAATCCATAGTCAACTTCACACCGCTCGTTCATCAATTCCATAACTATTTTCGCACCGGTCGCTCATAAATTCCATGGGCAACTTCATACCGCTCGCTCAAAAATTCCATAGCTAATTTCGCACCGCTCGCTCATAAATTCAAGGGCTAATGTCACACCGCTCGCTCACAAATTCCATGGCCAACTTTCCACCGCTTGCTCATAAATTCCATGGCCGACTTCAAACCGCTCGCTCATAATTTCCGTGGCCAACTTCACACCGCTCGCTCATAAATTCGATGGACAACTTCACGAAGCTTGAACATAAATTCCACGGCCAACTTCACACCGCTCGCTCATAAATCCGATTGCCAACTTAATACCGCTCGCACATAAATTCAATGGCTAATTTCACACCGCTCGCTCATAAATTCCATGGCCGACATCACACCACTAGCTCATAAATTCCATGGCCATCTTCACATCGCTCGCTCATAAAATCCATGGCCAACTTCGCACCGCACGCTCATAAAATACATGGCCAACTTCGGACCGCACGCCCATAAATTCCATACCCAACTTCGCACCGCTCGCTCATCAAATCAAGAGCCAACTTCACACCGCTAGCTCATAAATTCCAAGGCCAACTTCGCATTGCTCGCTTATAAAATCCATGGCCAACTTCACACCGCTCGCTCATAAATCCGATTGCCAACTTAATACCGCTCGCTCATAAATTCTATGGCCAACTTCACACCGCTCGCTTATAAATTCCATGGCCATTTTCACATCGCTCGCTCATAAATTCCATGGCCAACTTCACACCACTCGCTCATAAATTCCACGGCCAACTTCACACCGCTCGCTCATAAAATTCATGGACATCTTCGCACCGCACGCTCATAAATTCCAGAGATAACTGCACAACGCTCGCTCATAAATTTCATAGCTGATGTCGCACAGCTCTCTCATAAATTCAATGGCTAATTTCACACCGCTCGCTCATAAATTCCATGACCAACTTCACACCGCACGCTCATTTATTCCATGTCAGACTGCACACATCTCGATCATAAATTCCACGGCCAACTTCACACCGCTCGCTCATAAAATCCATGGACAACTTCGCACCGATCGCTCATAAATTCCAGAGAGAACTTCACAGCGCTCGCTCATAATTTCCATAGCTAATTTCGCACTGGTCGGTCATAAATTCCACGGCCACCTGCACACAGCTCGCTAATATATTCCACGGCCAACTTCACACCGTTCGCTCATAAATTCCATTGCCAATGTCGCACCGTTCGCTCATAGATTCCATGGCCAACTTGACACCGTTAGCTCATAAATTCTATAGCTAATTTCGCACCGCTCGCTCATAAATTAAATGGTTAATTTCATACCGCTCGCTCATAAATTCCATAGCTAGTTTCGCATAGCTCGCTCATAAATTCAATCGCTAATTTTACACCGCTTGCTCATAAATTCCATGGCCAACTTCACACAATTCGCTCATAAATTCCATGGCCAAATTTACACCAATCGAACATAGATTCCATGGTCAACTTCACACCGCTCGAATATAAATTCCATTGCCAACTTCACAGCGCTCGTTCATAAATTCCATAGCTGATTTCGCACCGGTCGCTCATAAATTCAATGGCTAATTTCACACAGCTCGCTCATAAATTCCGTGGCCAATTTCACACCGTTCGCTCATAAATTCCATGGCTAATTTCAAACCGCTCGATCATAAATTCCGCGGCCACCTGCACACAGCTCGCTAATAAATTCCACGGCGAACTTCACAACGTTCGCTCATAAATTCCATAGCCAATGTCGCACCGCTCGCTCATAGACTCCATGGCCAACTTGACACCGCTCGGGCATAAATTCCATGGCCATCTTGACACCGCTCGCTCATAAATTCCATGGCTAGTTTCACACCGCTCGCTCATAAATTCCGCGGCCACCTGCTCACAGCTCGCTAATAAATTCCACGGACAACTTCACACCGTTCGCTAATAAATTCCATAGCCAATGTCGCGCCGCTCGCTCATAGATTCCATGGCCAACTTGACACCGCTCGGGCATAAATTCCATGGCCAACTTGACACCGTTAGCTCATAAATTCTATAGCTAATTTCGCACCGCTCGCTCATAAATTAAATGGTTAATTTCATACCGCTCGCTCATAAATTCCATAGCTAGTTTCGCACCGCTCGCTCATAAATTCAATGGTTAATTTCACACCGCTCGCTCATAAATTCCATAGCTAGTTTCGCACAGCTCGCTCATAAATTCAATGGCTGACTTCACACCGCTCGCTCATAAATTCCATGGCCAACTTCACACCACTCGCTCATAAATTCCATGGCCAACTTCACACGGCTCGCTCATAAAATTCATAGACAATATCACACCGCTCGCTCAGAATTTCCATGACCAACTTAATACCGCTCGGTCATAGATTCTATGGCTAATTTTATACCGCTCGCTCATAAATTCCGTGAAAAACTTTACACCGCTCGAACATAAATTCAATAGCTAACTTCACACCGCTTACTCATAAATTCCATGGCCATCTTCAAACCGCTCGCTCATAATTTCGATGGCCAACTTCACACCTCTCGCTCATAAAATCCATGGCCAACTTCGCACCGCTCGCTTATAAAATCCAGAGCCAACTTCACACAGCTAGCTCATAAATTCCAATGCCAACTATGCACTGCGCGCTCATAAATTCCATAGTCGACTTCACACCGCTAGCTCATAAATTCCATGGCCAACTTAGTACCGCTGGCTCATAAAATCCATAGTCAACTTCACACCGCTCGTTCATCAATTCCATAGCTAATTTCGCACCTGTCGCTTATAAAATGCAGAGATAACTTCACAGCGCTCGCTCACAAATTTCATAGCTAATTGTCGCACAGCTCACTCATAAATTTCATAGCTAATTGTCGCACAGCTCACTCATAAATTCAATGGCTAATTTCACACCGCTAGCTCATAAATTCCAAGGCCAACTTCGCATTGCTCGCTCATAAATTCCAGAGCCAACTTCACATCGCTCGCTTATAAATTCCATAGCTAATGTTGCACTGCTCGCTCATAAATTCCATGGCCAAATTCACACGGCTCGCTCATAAAATCCATAGCCCATTTCTCACCGCTCGCTCATGATTTCCATGACCAACTTAATACCGCTCGGTCATATATTCTATGGCTAATTTTATACCACTCGCTCATAAATTCCATGGCCATCTTCAAACTGCTCGCTCATAATTTCCACGGCCAAGTTCACACCGCTCGCTCATAAAATCCATGGGCAACTTCGCACCGCTCGCTCATAAATTCCAAAGCCAACTTCACACCGCTACCTCATAAATTCCAAGGCCAACTATGCACTGCGCGCTCATAAATTCCATAGTCTACTTCGCACCGCTAGCTCATAAATTCCATGGCCAACTTAGTACCGCTCGTTCATAAAATCCATAGTCAACTTCACACCGCTCGTTCGTGAATTCCAGAGATAACTGCACAGCGCTCGCTCATAAGTTTCATAGCTAATGTCGCACAGCTCACTCATAAATTCAATGGCTAATTTCACACCGCTCGCTCATAAATTCCATGGCCAACATCACACCACTAGCTCATAAAGTCCATGACCAACGTCACACGACTCGAACATAAATTCCATGGCCAACTTCACACCGCTCGCTCATAAATTCCATGGCCATCTTCAAACCGCCCGCTCATAAAATCCCTATCCAACTTCACACCGCAAGCTCATAAATTCCATGGCCAACTTAGTACCGCTCGCTCATAAAATCCATAGTCAACTTCACACCGCTCGTTCATCAATTCCATAGCTAATTTCGCACCGGTCGCTCATAAAATCCATAGTCAACTTCACACCGCTCGTTCGTCAATTCCATAACTATTTTCGCACCGGTCGCTCATAAATTCCATGGGCAACTTCATACCGCTCGCTCAAAAATTCCATAGCTAATTTCGCACCGCTCGCTCATAAATTCAAGGGCTAATGTCACACCGCTCGCTCACAAATTCCATGGCCAACTTTCCACCGCTCGCTCATAAATTCCATGGCCAACATCACACCACGAGCTCATAAAGTCCATGACCAACGTCACACGGCTCGAACATAAATTCCATGGCCAACTTCACACCACTCGCTCATAAATTCCATGGCTATCTTCAAACCGCCCGCTCATAAAATCCCTATCCAACTTCACACCGCAAGCTCATAAATTCCATGGCCAACTTCACACCGCTCGCTCTTAAATTCCAAGGTTAACTTCGCATTGCTCGCTTATAAATTCCATGGCCATCTTCACACGCCTCGCTCATAAAATCCATAGCCAATTTCACACCGCTCGCTCACAAATTCAATGGTTAATTTCACACCTCTCGCTCATGAATTCCATAGCTAGTTTCGCACAGCTCACTCATAAATTTAATGGCTAATTTCACACCGCTCGCTCATAAATTCCATGGCCAACTTCACACCACTCGCTCATAAATTCCATAGCCAACTTCGCACCGCTCGCTCGTAAATTCCATGGCCAACTTCACACGGTTCGCTCATAAATTCCATGACCAACTTAATACCGCTCGCTCATATATTCTATGGCTAATTTTATACCGCTCGCTCATAAATTCCATGACCAACTTTCCACCGCTTGCTCATAAATTCCATGGCCGACTTCAAACCGCTCGCTCATAATTTCCGTGGCCAACTTCACACCGCTCGCTCATAAATTCGATGGACAACTTCACGAAGCTTGAACATAAATTCCACGGCCAACTTCACACCGCTCGCTCATAAATCCGATTGCCAACTTAATACCGCTCGCACATAAATTCAATGGCTAATTTCACACCGCTCGCTCATAAATTCCATGGCCGACATCACACCACTAGCTTATAAATTCCATGGCCAACTTCACACGGCTCGCTCATAAAATCCATAGCCAATTTCACACCGCTCGCTCATAAATTCAATGGTTAATTTCACACCTCTCGCTCATACATTCCATAGCTAGTTTCAAACAGCTCACTCATAAATTCAATGGCTAATTTCACACCGCTCGCTCATAAATTCCATGGCCAACTTCACACCACTCGCTCATAAATTCCATAGCCAACTTCGCACCGCTCGCTCGTAAATTCCATGGCCAACTTCACACGGTTCGCTCATAAATTCCATGACCAACTTAATACCGCTCGCTCATATATTCTATGGCTAATTTTATACCGCTCGCTCATAAATTCCATGACCAACTTTACAACGCTCGAACATAAATTCCATGGCCAACTTCAAACCGCTTGCTCATAAATTCCATGGCCAACTTCACACCGCTCGCTCATAAATTCCATGACCAACTTTACACGGCTCGAACATAAATTCCATGGCTAATTTTATACCGCTCGCTCATAAATTCAATCGTTAATTTTACACCTCTCTCTCATAAATTCCATAGCTAGTTTCGCACAGCTCACTCATAAATTCAATGGCTAATTTCACACCGCTCGCTCACAAATTCCATGGCCAACTTTCCACCGCTTGCTCATAAATTCCATGGCCGACTTCAAACCGCTCGCTTATAAATTCCATGGCCATTTTCACATCGCTCGCTCATAAAATCCATGGCCAACTTAAAACCGCTCGCTCATAAAATCCATAGCCAACTTAAAACCGCTCGCTCATAAAATCCATAGTCAACTTCACACCGATCGTTCATCAATTCCATAACTATTTTCGCACCGGTCGCTCATAAATTCCATGGGCAACTTCATACCGCTCGCTCAAAAATTCCATAGCTAATTTCGCACCGCTCGCTCATAAATCCGATTGCCAACTTAATACCGCTCGCTCATAAATTCTATGGCCGACTTCACACCGCTCGCTTATAAATTCCATGGCCATCTTCACATCGCTCGCTCATAAAATCCATGGCCAACTTCGCACCGCACGCTCATAAAATCCATGGCCAACTTCGGACCGCACGCCCATAAATTCCATACCCAACTTCGCACCGCTCGCTCATCAAATCCAGAGCCAACTTCACACCGCTAGCTCATAAATTCCAAGGCCAACTTCGCATTGCTCGCTTATAAAATCCATGGCCAACTTCACACCGCTCGCTCATAAATCCGATTGCCAACTTAATACCGCTCGCTCATAAATTCTATGGCCAACTTCACACCGCTCGCTTATAAATTCCATGGCCATTTTCACATCGCTCGCTCATAAATTCCATGGCCAACTTCACACCACTCGCTCATAAATTCCACGGCCAACTTCACACCGCTCGCTCATAAAATTCATGGACATCTTCGCACCGCTCGCTCATAAATTCCAGAGATAACTGCACAACGCTCGCTCATAAATTTCATAGCTGATGTCGCACAGCTCTCTCATAAATTCAATGGCTAATTTCACACCGCTCGCTCATAAATTCCATGACCAACATCACACCACTAGCTCGTAAATTCCATGGCCAACTTCACACCGCTCGCTCATAAATTCCATGGCCATCTTCAACCCGCTCGCTCATAAATTCCATAGCCAACTGCACTCAGCTCGCTCATAAAATCCATGGCCAACTTCGCACCGCTCGCTCATAAATTCCATGGCCAACTTCACACCACTTGCTCATAAATTCCATGGCCAACTTTACACCGATCGAACATAGATTCCATGGTTAACTTCACACCGTTCGAATATAAATTCCATGGCCAACTTAAAACCGCTCGCTCATATATTCTGTGGCTAATTTTATACCGCTCGCTCATAAACTCCATGGCCAACTTCACACCGCACGCTCATTTATTCCATGTCAGACTGCACACATCTCGATCATAAATTCCACGGCCAACTTCACACCGCTCGCTCATAAAATCCATGGACAACTTCGCACCGCTCGCTCATAAATTCCAGAGAGAACTTCACAGCGCTCGCTCATAATTTCCATAGCTAATTTCGCACTGCTCGGTCATAAATTCCACGGCCACCTGCACACAGCTCGCTAATATATTCCACGGCCAACTTCACACCGTTCGCTCATAAATTCCATTGCCAATGTCGCACCGTTCGCTCATAGATTCCATGGCCAACTTGACACCGTTAGCTCATAAATTCTATAGCTAATTTCGCACCGCTCGCTCATAAATTAAATGGTTAATTTCATACCGCTCGCTCATAAATTCCATAGCTAGTTTCGCATAGCTCGCTCATAAATTCAATCGCTAATTTTACACCGCTTGCTCATAAATTCCATGGCCAACTTCACACAATTCGCTCATAAATTCCATGGCCAAATTTACACCAATCGAACATAGATTCCATGGTCAACTTCACACCGCTCGAATATAAATTCCATTGCCAACTTCACAGCGCTCGTTCATAAATTCCATAGCTGATTTCGCACCGGTCGCTCATAAATTCAATGGCTAATTTCACACAGCTCGCTCATAAATTCCGTGGCCAATTTCACACCGTTCGCTCATAAATTCCACGGCCAACTTCACACCGCTCGCTCATAAAATTCATGGACATCTTCGCACCGCTCGCTCATAAATTCCAGAGATAACTGCACAACGCTCGCTCATAAATTTCATAGCTGATGTCGCACAGCTCTCTCATAAATTCAATGGCTAATTTCACACCGCTCGCTCATAAATTCCATGACCAACATCACACCACTAGCTCGTAAATTCCATGGCCAATTTCACACCGTTCGCTCATAAATTCCATGGCTAATTTCAAACCGCTCGATCATAAATTCCGCGGCCACCTGCACACAGCTCGCTAATAAATTCCACGGCGAACTTCACACCGTTCGCTCATAAATTCCATAGCCAATGTCGCACCGCTCGCTCATAGACTCCATGGCCAACTTGACACCGCTCGGGCATAAGTTCCATGGCCATCTTGACACCGCTCGCTCATAAATTCCATGGCTAGTTTCACACCGCTCGCTCATAAATTCCGCGGCCACCTGCTCACAGCTCGCTAATAAATTCCACGGACAACTTCACACCGTTCGCTAATAAATTCCATAGCCAATGTCGCACCGCTCGCTCATAGATTCCATGGCCAACTTGACACCGCTCGGGCATAAATTCCATGGCCAACTTGACACCGTTAGCTCATAAATTCTATAGCTAATTTCGCACCGCTCGCTCATAAATTAAATGGTTAATTTCATACCGCTCGCTCATAAATTCCATAGCTAGTTTCGCACCGCTCGCTCATAAATTCAATGGTTAATTTCACACCGCTCGCTCATAAATTCCATAGCTAGTTTCGCACAGCTCGCTCATAAATTCAATGGCTGACTTCACACCGCTCGCTCATAAATTCCATGGCCAACTTCACACCACTCGCTCATAAATTCCATGGCCAACTTCACACGGCTCGCTCATAAAATTCATAGACAATATCACACCGCTCGCTCAGAATTTCCATGACCAACTTAATACCGCTCGGTCATAGATTCTATGGCTAATTTTATACCGCTCGCTCATAAATTCCGTGAAAAACTTTACACCGCTCGAACATAAATTCAATAGCTAACTTCACACCGCTTACTCATAAATTCCATGGCCATCTTCAAACCGCTCGCTCATAATTTCGATGGCCAACTTCACACCTCTCGCTCATAAAATCCATGGCCAACTTCGCACCGCTCGCTTATAAAATCCAGAGCCAACTTCACACAGCTAGCTCATAAATTCCAATGCCAACTATGCACTGCGCGCTCATAAATTCCATAGTCTACTTCACACCGCTAGCTCATAAATTCCATGGCCAACTTAGTACCGCTGGCTCATAAAATCCATGGTCAACTTCACACCGCTCGAATATAAATTCCATTGCCAATTTCACAGCGCTCGTTCATAAATTCCATAGCTGATTTCGCACCGGTCGCTCATAAATTCAATGGCTAATTTCACACAGCTCGCTCATAAATTCCGTGGCCAATTTCACACCGTTCGCTCATAAATTCGATGGCTAATTTCAAACCGCTCGATCATAAATTCTGCGGCCACCTGCACACAGCTCGCTAATAAATTCCACGGCGAACTTCACACCGTTCGCTCATAAATTCCATAGCCAATGTCGCACCGCTCGCTCATAGACTCCATGGCCAACTTGACACCGCTCGGGCATAAATTCCATGGCCATCTTGACACCGCTCGCTCATAAATTTCATAGCTAATTTCGCACCGCTCGCTCATAAATTCCATGGCCAACTTCACACCACTTGCTCATAAATTCCATGGCCAACTTTACACCGATCGAACATAGATTCCATGGTCAACTTCACACCTTTCGAATATAAATTCCATGGCCACCTCAAAACCGCTCGCTCATAAGTTCCATGGCCGTCTAAATACCGCTCGCTCGTATATTCTATGGCTAATTTTATACCGCTCGCTCATAAACTCCATGGCCAATTTCACACCGCACGCTCATCAATCCCAGGTCAGACTGCACATATCTCGATCATAAATTCCACGGCCAACTTCACACCGCTCGCTCATAAAATCCATGGACAACTTCGCACCGCTCGCTCATAAATTCCAGAGCGAACTTCACAGCGCTCGCTCATAATTTCCATAGCTAATTTCGCACTGCTCGGTCATAAATTCCACGGCCACCTGCACTCAGCTCGCTAATATATTCCACGGCCAACTTCACACAGCTCGCTCATAAATTCCGTGGCCAATTTCACACCGTTCACTCATAAATTCCATGGCCATCTTCAAACCGCTCGCTCATAATTTCGATGGCCAACTTCACACCTCTCGCTCATAAAATCCATGGCCAACTTCGCACCGCTCGCTTATAAAATCCAGAGCCAACTTCACACAGCTAGCTCATAAATTCCAATGCCAACTATGCACTGCGCGCTCATAAATTCCATAGTCTACTTCACACCGCTAGCTCATAAATTCCATGGCCAACTTAGTACCGCTGGCTCATAAAATCCATAGTCAACTTCACACCGCTCGTTCATCAATTCCATAGCTAATTTCGCACCTGTCGCTTATAAAATGCAGAGATAACTTCACAGCGCTCGCTCACAAATTTCATAGCTAATTGTCGCACAGCTCACTCATAAATTTCATAGCTAATTGTCGCACAGCTCACTCATAAATTCAATGGCTAATTTCACACCGCTAGCTCATAAATTCCAAGGCCAACTTCGCATTGCTCGCTCATAAATTCCAGAGCCAACTTCACATCGCTCGCTTATAAATTCCATAGCTAATGTTGCACTGCTCGCTCATAAATTCCATGGCCATCTTCAAACCGCCCGCTCATAAAATCCCTATCCAACTTCACACCGCAAGCTCATAAATTCCATGGCCAACTTAGTACCGCTCGCTCATAAAATCCATAGTCAACTTCACACCGCTCGTTCATCAATTCCATAGCTAATTTCGCACCGGTCGCTCATAAAATCCATAGTCAACTTCACACCGCTCGTTCATCAATTCCATAATTATTTTCGCACCGGTCGCTCATAAATTCCATGGGCAACTTCATACCGCTCGCTCAAAAATTCCATAGCTAATTTCGCACCGCTCGCTCATAAATTCAAGGGCTAATGTCACACCGCTCGCTCACAAATTCCATGGCCAACTTTCCACCGCTCGCTCATAAATTCCATGGCCAACATCACACCACTAGCTCATAAAGTCCATGACCAACGTCACACGGCTCGAACATAAATTCCATGGCCAACTTCACATCGCTCGCTCATAAATTCCATGGCCATCTTCAAACCGCCCGCTCATAAAATCCCTATCCAACTTCACACCGCAAGCTCATAAATTCCATGGCCAACTTAGTACCGCTCGCTCATAAAATCCATAGTCAACTTCACACCACTCGTTCATCAATTCCATAGTTAATTTCGCACCGGTCGCTCATAAATTCCATGGCCAACTTCACACCGCTCGCTGATAAATTCCATGGCCAACTTCACACCGCTCGCTCATAAATTCCATGACCAACTTTACACGGCTCGAACATAAATTCCATGGCTAATTTTATACCGCTCGCTCATAAATTCAATCGTTAATTTTACACCTCTCTCTCCTAAATTCCATAGCTAGTTTCGCACAGCTCACTCATAAATTCAATGGCTAATTTCACACCGCTCGCTCATAAATTCCATGGCCAACTTCACACCGCTCGCTCATAAAATCCATAGCCAACTTAAAACCGCTCGCTCATAAAATCCATAGTCAACTTCACACCGCTCGTTCATCAATTCCATAACTATTTTCGCACCGGTCGCTCATAAATTCCATGGGCAACTTCATACCGCTCGCTCAAAAATTCCATAGCTAATTTCGCACCGCTCGCTCATAAATTCAAGGGCTAATGTCACACCACTCGCTCACAAATTCCATGGCCAACTTTCCACCGCTTGCTCATAAATTCCATGGCCGACTTCAAACCGCTCGCTCATAATTTCCGTGGCCAACTTCACACCGCTCGCTCATAAATTCGATGGACAACTTCACGAAGCTTGAACATAAATTCCACGGCCAACATCACACCACTAGCTCATAAAGTCCATGACCAACGTCACACGACTCGAACATAAATTCCATGGCCAACTTCACACCGCTCGCTCATAAATTCCATGGCTAATTTCGCACCGCTCGCTCATAAATTCAAGGGCTAATGTCACACCGCTCTCTCACAAATTCCATGGCCAACTTTCCACCGCTCGCTCATAAATTCCATGGCCAACATCACACCACTAGCTCATAAAGTCCATGACCAACGTCACACGGCTCGAACATAAATTCCATGGCCAACTTCACACCGCTCGCTCATAAATTCCATGGCCATCTTCAAACCGCCCGCTCATAAAATCCCTAGCCAACTTCACACCGCAAGCTCATAAATTCCATGGCCAACTTAGTACCGCTCGCTCATAATATCCATAGTCAACTTCACACCACTCGTTCATCAATTCCATAGTTAATTTCGCACCGGTCGCTCATAAATTCCATGGTCAACTTCACACCGCTCGAATATAAATTCCATTGCCAACTTCACAGCGCTCGTTCATAAATTCCATAGCTGATTTCGCACCGGTCGCTCATAAATTCAATGGCTAATTTCACACAGCTCGCTCATAAATTCCGTGGCCAATTTCACACCGTTCGCTCATAAATTCCATGGCTAATTTCAAACCGCTCGATCATAAATTCCGCGGCCACCTGCACACAGCTCGCTAATAAATTCCACGGCGAACTTCACAACGTTCGCTCATAAATTCCATAGCCAATGTCGCACCGCTCGCTCATAGACTCCATGGCCAACTTGACACCGCTCGGGCATAAATTCCATGGCCATCTTGACACCGCTCGCTCATAAATTCCATGGCTAGTTTCACACCGCTCGCTCATAAATTCCGCGGCCACCTGCTCACAGCTCGCTAATAAATTCCACGGACAACTTCACACCGTTCGCTAATAAATTCCATAGCCAATGTCGCGCCGCTCGCTCATAGATTCCATGGCCAACTTGACACCGCTCGGGCATAAATTCCATGGCCAACTTGACACCGTTAGCTCATAAATTCTATAGCTAATTTCGCACCGCTCGCTCATAAATTAAATGGTTAATTTCATACCGCTCGCTCATAAATTCCATAGCTAGTTTCGCACCGCTCGCTCATAAATTCAATGGTTAATTTCACACCGCTCGCTCATAAATTCCATAGCTAGTTTCGCACAGCTCGCTCATAAATTCAATGGCTGACTTCACACCGCTCGCTCATAAATTCCATGGCCAACTTCACACCACTCGCTCATAAATTCCATGGCCAACTTCACACGGCTCGCTCATAAAATTCATAGACAATATCACACCGCTCGCTCAGAATTTCCATGACCAACTTAATACCGCTCGGTCATAGATTCTATGGCTAATTTTATACCGCTCGCTCATAAATTCCGTGAAAAACTTTACACCGCTCGAACATAAATTCAATAGCTAACTTCACACCGCTTACTCATAAATTCCATGGCCATCTTCAAACCGCTCGCTCATAATTTCGATGGCCAACTTCACACCTCTCGCTCATAAAATCCATGGCCAACTTCGCACCGCTCGCTTATAAAATCCAGAGCCAACTTCACACAGCTAGCTCATAAATTCCAATGCCAACTATGCACTGCGCGCTCATAAATTCCATAGTCGACTTCACACCGCTAGCTCATAAATTCCATGGCCAACTTAGTACCGCTGGCTCATAAAATCCATAGTCAACTTCACACCGCTCGTTCATCAATTCCATAGCTAATTTCGCACCTGTCGCTTATAAAATGCAGAGATAACTTCACAGCGCTCGCTCACAAATTTCATAGCTAATTGTCGCACAGCTCACTCATAAATTTCATAGCTAATTGTCGCACAGCTCACTCATAAATTCAATGGCTAATTTCACACCGCTAGCTCATAAATTCCAAGGCCAACTTCGCATTGCTCGCTCATAAATTCCAGAGCCAACTTCACATCGCTCGCTTATAAATTCCATAGCTAATGTTGCACTGCTCGCTCATAAATTCCATGGCCAAATTCACACGGCTCGCTCATAAAATCCATAGCCCATTTCTCACCGCTCGCTCATGATTTCCATGACCAACTTAATACCGCTCGGTCATATATTCTATGGCTAATTTTATACCACTCGCTCATAAATTCCATGGCCATCTTCAAACTGCTCGCTCATAATTTCCACGGCCAAGTTCACACCGCTCGCTCATAAAATCCATGGGCAACTTCGCACCGCTCGCTCATAAATTCCAAAGCCAACTTCACACCGCTACCTCATAAATTCCAAGGCCAACTATGCACTGCGCGCTCATAAATTCCATAGTCTACTTCGCACCGCTAGCTCATAAATTCCATGGCCAACTTAGTACCGCTCGTTCATAAAATCCATAGTCAACTTCACACCGCTCGTTCGTGAATTCCAGAGATAACTGCACAGCGCTCGCTCATAAGTTTCATAGCTAATGTCGCACAGCTCACTCATAAATTCAATGGCTAATTTCACACCGCTCGCTCATAAATTCCATGGCCAACATCACACCACTAGCTCATAAAGTCCATGACCAACGTCACACGACTCGAACATAAATTCCATGGCCAACTTCACACCGCTCGCTCATAAATTCCATGGCCATCTTCAAACCGCCCGCTCATAAAATCCCTATCCAACTTCACACCGCAAGCTCATAAATTCCATGGCCAACTTAGTACCGCTCGCTCATAAAATCCATAGTCAACTTCACACCGCTCGTTCATCAATTCCATAGCTAATTTCGCACCGGTCGCTCATAAAATCCATAGTCAACTTCACACCGCTCGTTCGTCAATTCCATAACTATTTTCGCACCGGTCGCTCATAAATTCCATGGGCAACTTCATACCGCTCGCTCAAAAATTCCATAGCTAATTTCGCACCGCTCGCTCATAAATTCAAGGGCTAATGTCACACCGCTCGCTCACAAATTCCATGGCCAACTTTCCACCGCTCGCTCATAAATTCCATGGCCAACATCACACCACGAGCTCATAAAGTCCATGACCAACGTCACACGGCTCGAACATAAATTCCATGGCCAACTTCACACCACTCGCTCATAAATTCCATGGCTATCTTCAAACCGCCCGCTCATAAAATCCCTATCCAACTTCACACCGCAAGCTCATAAATTCCATGGCCAACTTCACACCGCTCGCTCTTAAATTCCAAGGTTAACTTCGCATTGCTCGCTTATAAATTCCATGGCCATCTTCACACGCCTCGCTCATAAAATCCATAGCCAATTTCACACCGCTCGCTCACAAATTCAATGGTTAATTTCACACCTCTCGCTCATGAATTCCATAGCTAGTTTCGCACAGCTCACTCATAAATTTAATGGCTAATTTCACACCGCTCGCTCATAAATTCCATGGCCAACTTCACACCACTCGCTCATAAATTCCATAGCCAACTTCGCACCGCTCGCTCGTAAATTCCATGGCCAACTTCACACGGTTCGCTCATAAATTCCATGACCAACTTAATACCGCTCGCTCATATATTCTATGGCTAATTTTATACCGCTCGCTCATAAATTCCATGACCAACTTTCCACCGCTTGCTCATAAATTCCATGGCCGACTTCAAACCGCTCGCTCATAATTTCCGTGGCCAACTTCACACCGCTCGCTCATAAATTCGATGGACAACTTCACGAAGCTTGAACATAAATTCCACGGCCAACTTCACACCGCTCGCTCATAAATCCGATTGCCAACTTAATACCGCTCGCACATAAATTCAATGGCTAATTTCACACCGCTCGCTCATAAATTCCATGGCCGACATCACACCACTAGCTTATAAATTCCATGGCCAACTTCACACGGCTCGCTCATAAAATCCATAGCCAATTTCACACCGCTCGCTCATAAATTCAATGGTTAATTTCACACCTCTCGCTCATACATTCCATAGCTAGTTTCAAACAGCTCACTCATAAATTCAATGGCTAATTTCACACCGCTCGCTCATAAATTCCATGGCCAACTTCACACCACTCGCTCATAAATTCCATAGCCAACTTCGCACCGCTCGCTCGTAAATTCCATGGCCAACTTCACACGGTTCGCTCATAAATTCCATGACCAACTTAATACCGCTCGCTCATATATTCTATGGCTAATTTTATACCGCTCGCTCATAAATTCCATGACCAACTTTACAACGCTCGAACATAAATTCCATGGCCAACTTCAAACCGCTTGCTCATAAATTCCATGGCCAACTTCACACCGCTCGCTCATAAATTCCATGACCAACTTTACACGGCTCGAACATAAATTCCATGGCTAATTTTATACCGCTCGCTCATAAATTCAATCGTTAATTTTACACCTCTCTCTCATAAATTCCATAGCTAGTTTCGCACAGCTCACTCATAAATTCAATGGCTAATTTCACACCGCTCGCTCACAAATTCCATGGCCAACTTTCCACCGCTTGCTCATAAATTCCATGGCCGACTTCAAACCGCTCGCTTATAAATTCCATGGCCATTTTCACATCGCTCGCTCATAAAATCCATGGCCAACTTAAAACCGCTCGCTCATAAAATCCATAGCCAACTTAAAACCGCTCGCTCATAAAATCCATAGTCAACTTCACACCGATCGTTCATCAATTCCATAACTATTTTCGCACCGGTCGCTCATAAATTCCATGGGCAACTTCATACCGCTCGCTCAAAAATTCCATAGCTAATTTCGCACCGCTCGCTCATAAATCCGATTGCCAACTTAATACCGCTCGCTCATAAATTCTATGGCCGACTTCACACCGCTCGCTTATAAATTCCATGGCCATCTTCACATCGCTCGCTCATAAAATCCATGGCCAACTTCGCACCGCACGCTCATAAAATCCATGGCCAACTTCGGACCGCACGCCCATAAATTCCATACCCAACTTCGCACCGCTCGCTCATCAAATCCAGAGCCAACTTCACACCGCTAGCTCATAAATTCCAAGGCCAACTTCGCATTGCTCGCTTATAAAATCCATGGCCAACTTCACACCGCTCGCTCATAAATCCGATTGCCAACTTAATACCGCTCGCTCATAAATTCTATGGCCAACTTCACACCGCTCGCTTATAAATTCCATGGCCATTTTCACATCGCTCGCTCATAAATTCCATGGCCAACTTCACACCACTCGCTCATAAATTCCACGGCCAACTTCACACCGCTCGCTCATAAAATTCATGGACATCTTCGCACCGCTCGCTCATAAATTCCAGAGATAACTGCACAACGCTCGCTCATAAATTTCATAGCTGATGTCGCACAGCTCTCTCATAAATTCAATGGCTAATTTCACACCGCTCGCTCATAAATTCCATGACCAACATCACACCACTAGCTCGTAAATTCCATGGCCAACTTCACACCGCTCGCTCATAAATTCCATGGCCATCTTCAACCCGCTCGCTCATAAATTCCATAGCCAACTGCACTCAGCTCGCTCATAAAATCCATGGCCAACTTCGCACCGCTCGCTCATAAATTCCATGGCCAACTTCACACCACTTGCTCATAAATTCCATGGCCAACTTTACACCGATCGAACATAGATTCCATGGTTAACTTCACACCGTTCGAATATAAATTCCATGGCCAACTTAAAACCGCTCGCTCATATATTCTGTGGCTAATTTTATACCGCTCGCTCATAAACTCCATGGCCAACTTCACACCGCACGCTCATTTATTCCATGTCAGACTGCACACATCTCGATCATAAATTCCACGGCCAACTTCACACCGCTCGCTCATAAAATCCATGGACAACTTCGCACCGCTCGCTCATAAATTCCAGAGAGAACTTCACAGCGCTCGCTCATAATTTCCATAGCTAATTTCGCACTGCTCGGTCATAAATTCCACGGCCACCTGCACACAGCTCGCTAATATATTCCACGGCCAACTTCACACCGTTCGCTCATAAATTCCATTGCCAATGTCGCACCGTTCGCTCATAGATTCCATGGCCAACTTGACACCGTTAGCTCATAAATTCTATAGCTAATTTCGCACCGCTCGCTCATAAATTAAATGGTTAATTTCATACCGCTCGCTCATAAATTCCATAGCTAGTTTCGCATAGCTCGCTCATAAATTCAATCGCTAATTTTACACCGCTTGCTCATAAATTCCATGGCCAACTTCACACAATTCGCTCATAAATTCCATGGCCAAATTTACACCAATCGAACATAGATTCCATGGTCAACTTCACACCGCTCGAATATAAATTCCATTGCCAACTTCACAGCGCTCGTTCATAAATTCCATAGCTGATTTCGCACCGGTCGCTCATAAATTCAATGGCTAATTTCACACAGCTCGCTCATAAATTCCGTGGCCAATTTCACACCGTTCGCTCATAAATTCCACGGCCAACTTCACACCGCTCGCTCATAAAATTCATGGACATCTTCGCACCGCTCGCTCATAAATTCCAGAGATAACTGCACAACGCTCGCTCATAAATTTCATAGCTGATGTCGCACAGCTCTCTCATAAATTCAATGGCTAATTTCACACCGCTCGCTCATAAATTCCATGACCAACATCACACCACTAGCTCGTAAATTCCATGGCCAATTTCACACCGTTCGCTCATAAATTCCATGGCTAATTTCAAACCGCTCGATCATAAATTCCGCGGCCACCTGCACACAGCTCGCTAATAAATTCCACGGCGAACTTCACACCGTTCGCTCATAAATTCCATAGCCAATGTCGCACCGCTCGCTCATAGACTCCATGGCCAACTTGACACCGCTCGGGCATAAGTTCCATGGCCATCTTGACACCGCTCGCTCATAAATTCCATGGCTAGTTTCACACCGCTCGCTCATAAATTCCGCGGCCACCTGCTCACAGCTCGCTAATAAATTCCACGGACAACTTCACACCGTTCGCTAATAAATTCCATAGCCAATGTCGCACCGCTCGCTCATAGATTCCATGGCCAACTTGACACCGCTCGGGCATAAATTCCATGGCCAACTTGACACCGTTAGCTCATAAATTCTATAGCTAATTTCGCACCGCTCGCTCATAAATTAAATGGTTAATTTCATACCGCTCGCTCATAAATTCCATAGCTAGTTTCGCACCGCTCGCTCATAAATTCAATGGTTAATTTCACACCGCTCGCTCATAAATTCCATAGCTAGTTTCGCACAGCTCGCTCATAAATTCAATGGCTGACTTCACACCGCTCGCTCATAAATTCCATGGCCAACTTCACACCACTCGCTCATAAATTCCATGGCCAACTTCACACGGCTCGCTCATAAAATTCATAGACAATATCACACCGCTCGCTCAGAATTTCCATGACCAACTTAATACCGCTCGGTCATAGATTCTATGGCTAATTTTATACCGCTCGCTCATAAATTCCGTGAAAAACTTTACACCGCTCGAACATAAATTCAATAGCTAACTTCACACCGCTTACTCATAAATTCCATGGCCATCTTCAAACCGCTCGCTCATAATTTCGATGGCCAACTTCACACCTCTCGCTCATAAAATCCATGGCCAACTTCGCACCGCTCGCTTATAAAATCCAGAGCCAACTTCACACAGCTAGCTCATAAATTCCAATGCCAACTATGCACTGCGCGCTCATAAATTCCATAGTCTACTTCACACCGCTAGCTCATAAATTCCATGGCCAACTTAGTACCGCTGGCTCATAAAATCCATGGTCAACTTCACACCGCTCGAATATAAATTCCATTGCCAATTTCACAGCGCTCGTTCATAAATTCCATAGCTGATTTCGCACCGGTCGCTCATAAATTCAATGGCTAATTTCACACAGCTCGCTCATAAATTCCGTGGCCAATTTCACACCGTTCGCTCATAAATTCGATGGCTAATTTCAAACCGCTCGATCATAAATTCTGCGGCCACCTGCACACAGCTCGCTAATAAATTCCACGGCGAACTTCACACCGTTCGCTCATAAATTCCATAGCCAATGTCGCACCGCTCGCTCATAGACTCCATGGCCAACTTGACACCGCTCGGGCATAAATTCCATGGCCATCTTGACACCGCTCGCTCATAAATTTCATAGCTAATTTCGCACCGCTCGCTCATAAATTCCATGGCCAACTTCACACCACTTGCTCATAAATTCCATGGCCAACTTTACACCGATCGAACATAGATTCCATGGTCAACTTCACACCTTTCGAATATAAATTCCATGGCCACCTCAAAACCGCTCGCTCATAAGTTCCATGGCCGTCTAAATACCGCTCGCTCGTATATTCTATGGCTAATTTTATACCGCTCGCTCATAAACTCCATGGCCAATTTCACACCGCACGCTCATCAATCCCAGGTCAGACTGCACATATCTCGATCATAAATTCCACGGCCAACTTCACACCGCTCGCTCATAAAATCCATGGACAACTTCGCACCGCTCGCTCATAAATTCCAGAGCGAACTTCACAGCGCTCGCTCATAATTTCCATAGCTAATTTCGCACTGCTCGGTCATAAATTCCACGGCCACCTGCACTCAGCTCGCTAATATATTCCACGGCCAACTTCACACAGCTCGCTCATAAATTCCGTGGCCAATTTCACACCGTTCACTCATAAATTCCATGGCCATCTTCAAACCGCTCGCTCATAATTTCGATGGCCAACTTCACACCTCTCGCTCATAAAATCCATGGCCAACTTCGCACCGCTCGCTTATAAAATCCAGAGCCAACTTCACACAGCTAGCTCATAAATTCCAATGCCAACTATGCACTGCGCGCTCATAAATTCCATAGTCTACTTCACACCGCTAGCTCATAAATTCCATGGCCAACTTAGTACCGCTGGCTCATAAAATCCATAGTCAACTTCACACCGCTCGTTCATCAATTCCATAGCTAATTTCGCACCTGTCGCTTATAAAATGCAGAGATAACTTCACAGCGCTCGCTCACAAATTTCATAGCTAATTGTCGCACAGCTCACTCATAAATTTCATAGCTAATTGTCGCACAGCTCACTCATAAATTCAATGGCTAATTTCACACCGCTAGCTCATAAATTCCAAGGCCAACTTCGCATTGCTCGCTCATAAATTCCAGAGCCAACTTCACATCGCTCGCTTATAAATTCCATAGCTAATGTTGCACTGCTCGCTCATAAATTCCATGGCCATCTTCAAACCGCCCGCTCATAAAATCCCTATCCAACTTCACACCGCAAGCTCATAAATTCCATGGCCAACTTAGTACCGCTCGCTCATAAAATCCATAGTCAACTTCACACCGCTCGTTCATCAATTCCATAGCTAATTTCGCACCGGTCGCTCATAAAATCCATAGTCAACTTCACACCGCTCGTTCATCAATTCCATAATTATTTTCGCACCGGTCGCTCATAAATTCCATGGGCAACTTCATACCGCTCGCTCAAAAATTCCATAGCTAATTTCGCACCGCTCGCTCATAAATTCAAGGGCTAATGTCACACCGCTCGCTCACAAATTCCATGGCCAACTTTCCACCGCTCGCTCATAAATTCCATGGCCAACATCACACCACTAGCTCATAAAGTCCATGACCAACGTCACACGGCTCGAACATAAATTCCATGGCCAACTTCACATCGCTCGCTCATAAATTCCATGGCCATCTTCAAACCGCCCGCTCATAAAATCCCTATCCAACTTCACACCGCAAGCTCATAAATTCCATGGCCAACTTAGTACCGCTCGCTCATAAAATCCATAGTCAACTTCACACCACTCGTTCATCAATTCCATAGTTAATTTCGCACCGGTCGCTCATAAATTCCATGGCCAACTTCACACCGCTCGCTGATAAATTCCATGGCCAACTTCACACCGCTCGCTCATAAATTCCATGACCAACTTTACACGGCTCGAACATAAATTCCATGGCTAATTTTATACCGCTCGCTCATAAATTCAATCGTTAATTTTACACCTCTCTCTCCTAAATTCCATAGCTAGTTTCGCACAGCTCACTCATAAATTCAATGGCTAATTTCACACCGCTCGCTCATAAATTCCATGGCCAACTTCACACCGCTCGCTCATAAAATCCATAGCCAACTTAAAACCGCTCGCTCATAAAATCCATAGTCAACTTCACACCGCTCGTTCATCAATTCCATAACTATTTTCGCACCGGTCGCTCATAAATTCCATGGGCAACTTCATACCGCTCGCTCAAAAATTCCATAGCTAATTTCGCACCGCTCGCTCATAAATTCAAGGGCTAATGTCACACCACTCGCTCACAAATTCCATGGCCAACTTTCCACCGCTTGCTCATAAATTCCATGGCCGACTTCAAACCGCTCGCTCATAATTTCCGTGGCCAACTTCACACCGCTCGCTCATAAATTCGATGGACAACTTCACGAAGCTTGAACATAAATTCCACGGCCAACATCACACCACTAGCTCATAAAGTCCATGACCAACGTCACACGACTCGAACATAAATTCCATGGCCAACTTCACACCGCTCGCTCATAAATTCCATGGCTAATTTCGCACCGCTCGCTCATAAATTCAAGGGCTAATGTCACACCGCTCTCTCACAAATTCCATGGCCAACTTTCCACCGCTCGCTCATAAATTCCATGGCCAACATCACACCACTAGCTCATAAAGTCCATGACCAACGTCACACGGCTCGAACATAAATTCCATGGCCAACTTCACACCGCTCGCTCATAAATTCCATGGCCATCTTCAAACCGCCCGCTCATAAAATCCCTAGCCAACTTCACACCGCAAGCTCATAAATTCCATGGCCAACTTAGTACCGCTCGCTCATAATATCCATAGTCAACTTCACACCACTCGTTCATCAATTCCATAGTTAATTTCGCACCGGTCGCTCATAAATTCCATGGGCAACTTCATACCGCTCGCTCATAAATTCCATGGCCAACTTCAAACCGCTTGCTCATAAATCCCATGGCCGTCTCCAAACCGCTCGCTGATAAATTCCATGGCCAACTTCACACCGCTCGCTCATAAATTCCATGACCAACTTTACACGGCTCGAACATAAATTCCATGGCTAATTTTATACCGCTCGCTCATAAATTCAATCGTTAATTTTACACCTCTGTCTCCTAAATTCCATAGCTAGTTTCGCACAGCTCACTCATAAATTCAATGGCTAATTTCACACCGCTCGCTCATAAATTCCATGGCCAACTTCACACCGCTCGCTCATAAAATCCATAGCCAACTTAAAACCGCTCGCTCATAAAATCCATAGTCAACTTCACACCGCTCGTTCATCAATTCCATAACTATTTTCGCACCGGTCGCTCATAAATTCCATGGGCAACTTCATACCGCTCGCTCAAAAATTCCATAGCTAATTTCGCACCGCTCGCTCATAAATTCAAGGGCTAATGTCACACCGCTCGCTCACAAATTCCATGGCCAACTTTCCACCGCTTGCTCATAAATTCCATGGCCGACTTCAAACCGCTCGCTCATAATTTCCGTGGCCAACTTCACACCGCTCGCTCATAAATTCGATGGACAACTTCACGAAGCTTGAACATAAATTCCACGGCCAACTTCACACCGCTCGCTCATAAATCCGATTGCCAACTTAATACCGCTCGCACATAAATTCAATGGCTAATTTCACACCGCTCGCTCATAAATTCCATGGCCGACATCACACCACTAGCTCATAAATTCCATGGCCAACTTCACACGGCTCGCTCATAAAATCCATAGCCAATTTCACACCGCTCGCTCATAAATTCAATGGTTAATTTCACACCTCTCGCTCATAAATTCCATAGCTAGTTTCAAACAGCTCACTCATAAATTCAATGGCTAATTTCACACCGCTCGCTCATAAATTCCATGGCCAACTTCACACCACTCGCTCATAAATTCCATAGCCAACTTCGCACCGCTCGCTCGTAAATTCCATGGCCAACTTCACACGGTTCGCTCATAAATTCCATGACCAACTTAATACCGCTCGCTCATATATTCTATGGCTAATTTTATACCGCTCGCTCATAAATTCCATGACCAACTTTACAACGCTCGAACATAAATTCCATGGCCAACTTCAAACCGCTTGCTCATAAATTCCATGGCCAACTTCACACCGCTCGCTCATAAATTCCATGACCAACTTTACACGGCTCGAACATAAATTCCATGGCTAATTTTATACCGCTCGCTCATAAATTCAATCGTTAATTTTACACCTCTCTCTCATAAATTCAATAGCTAGTTTCGCACAGCTCACTCATAAATTCAATGGCTAATTTCACACCGCTCGCTCACAAATTCCATGGCCAACTTTCCACCGCTTGCTCATAAATTCCATGGCCGACTTCAAACCGCTCGCTTATAAATTCCATGGCCATTTTCACATCGCTCGCTCATAAAATCCATGGCCAACTTAAAACCGCTCGCTCATAAAATCCATAGCCAACTTAAAACCGCTCGCTCATAAAATCCATAGTCAACTTCACACCGATCGTTCATCAATTCCATAACTATTTTCGCACCGGTCGCTCATAAATTCCATGGGCAACTTCACACCGCTCGCTCAAAAATTCCATAGCTAATTTCGCACCGCTCGCTCATAAATCCGATTGCCAACTTAATACCGCTCGCTCATAAATTCTATGGCCGACTTCACACCGCTCGCTTATAAATTCCATGGCCATCTTCACATCGCTCGCTCATAAAATCCATGGCCAACTTCGCACCGCACGCTCATAAAATCCATGGCCAACTTCGGACCGCACGCCCATAAATTCCATACCCAACTTCGCACCGCTCGCTCATCAAATCCAGAGCCAACTTCACACCGCTAGCTCATAAATTCCAAGGCCAACTTCGCATTGCTCGCTTATAAAATCCATGGCCAACTTCACACCGCTCGCTCATAAATCCGATTGCCAACTTAATACCGCTCGCTCATAAATTCTATGGCCAACTTCACACCGCTCGCTTATAAATTCCATGGCCATTTTCACATCGCTCGCTCATAAATTCCATGGCCAACTTCACACCACTCGCTCATAAATTCCACGGCCAACTTCAGACCGCTCGCTCATAAAATTCATGGACATCTTCGCACCGCTCGCTCATAAATTCCAGAGATAACTGCACAACGCTCGCTCATAAATTTCATAGCTGATGTCGCACAGCTCTCTCATAAATTCAATGGCTAATTTCACACCGCTCGCTCATAAATTCCATGACCAACTTCACACCGCACGCTCATTTATTCCATGTCAGACTGCACACATCTCGATCATAAATTCCACGGCCAACTTCACACCGCTCGCTCATAAAATCCATGGACAACTTCGCACCGATCGCTCATAAATTCCAGAGAGAACTTCACAGCGCTCGCTCATAATTTCCATAGCTAATTTCGCACTGGTCGGTCATAAATTCCACGGCCACCTGCACACAGCTCGCTAATATATTCCACGGCCAACTTCACACCGTTCGCTCATAAATTCCATTGCCAATGTCGCACCGTTCGCTCATAGATTCCATGGCCAACTTGACACCGTTAGCTCATAAATTCTATAGCTAATTTCGCACCGCTCGCTCATAAATTAAATGGTTAATTTCATACCGCTCGCTCATAAATTCCATAGCTAGTTTCGCATAGCTCGCTCATAAATTCAATCGCTAATTTTACACCGCTTGCTCATAAATTCCATGGCCAACTTCACACAATTCGCTCATAAATTCCATGGCCAAATTTACTCCAATCGAACATAGATTCCATGGTCAACTTCACACCGCTCGAATATAAATTCCATTGCCAACTTCACAGCGCTCGTTCATAAATTCCATAGCTGATTTCGCACCGGTCGCTCATAAATTCAATGGCTAATTTCACACAGCTCGCTCATAAATTCCGTGGCCAATTTCACACCGTTCGCTCATAAATTCCATGGCTAATTTCAAACCGCTCGATCATAAATTCCGCGGCCACCTGCACACAGCTCGCTAATAAATTCCACGGCGAACTTCACACCGTTCGCTCATAAATTCCATAGCCAATGTCGCACCGCTCGCTCATAGACTCCATGGCCAACTTGACACCGCTCGGGCATAAATTCCATGGCCATCTTGACACCGCTCGCTCATAAATTCCATGGCTAGTTTCACACCGCTCGCTCATAAATTCCGCGGTCACCTGCTCACAGCTCGCTAATAAATTCCACGGACAACTTCACACCGTTCGCTAATAAATTCCATAGCCAATGTCGCACCGCTCGCTCATAGATTCCATGGCCAACTTGACACCGCTCGGGCATAAATTCCATGGCCAACTTGACACCGTTAGCTCATAAATTCTATAGCTAATTTCGCACCGCTCGCTCATAAATTAAATGGTTAATTTCATACCGCTCGCTCATAAATTCCATAGCTAGTTTCGCACCGCTCGCTCATAAATTCAATGGTTAATTTCACACCGCTCGCTCATAAATTCCATAGCTAGTTTCGCACAGCTCGCTCATAAATTCAATGGCTGACTTCACACCGCTCGCTCATAAATTCCATGGCCAACTTCACACCACTCGCTCATAAATTCCATGGCCAACTTCACACGGCTCGCTCATAAAATTCATAGACAATATCACACCGCTCGCTCAGAATTTCCATGACCAACTTAATACCGCTCGGTCATAGATTCTATGGCTAATTTTATACCGCTCGCTCATAAATTCCGTGAAAAACTTTACACCGCTCGAACATAAATTCAATAGCTAACTTCACACCGCTTACTCATAAATTCCATGGCCATCTTCAAACCGCTCGCTCATAATTTCGATGGCCAACTTCACACCTCTCGCTCATAAAATCCATGGCCAACTTCGCACCGCTCGCTTATAAAATCCAGAGCCAACTTCACACAGCTAGCTCATAAATTCCAATGCCAACTATGCACTGCGCGCTCATAAATTCCATAGTCGACTTCACACCGCTAGCTCATAAATTCCATGGCCAACTTAGTACCGCTGGCTCATAAAATCCATAGTCAACTTCACACCGCTCGTTCATCAATTCCATAGCTAATTTCGCACCTGTCGCTTATAAAATGCAGAGATAACTTCACAGCGCTCGCTCACAAATTTCATAGCTAATTGTCGCACAGCTCACTCATAAATTTCATAGCTAATTGTCGCACAGCTCACTCATAAATTCAATGGCTAATTTCACACCGCTAGCTCATAAATTCCAAGGCCAACTTCGCATTGCTCGCTCATAAATTCCAGAGCCAACTTCACATCGCTCGCTTATAAATTCCATAGCTAATGTTGCACTGCTCGCTCATAAATTCCATGGCCAAATTCACACGGCTCGCTCATAAAATCCATAGCCCATTTCTCACCGCTCGCTCATGATTTCCATGACCAACTTAATACCGCTCGGTCATATATTCTATGGCTAATTTTATACCGCTCGCTCATAAATTCCATGGCCATCTTCAAACTGCTCGCTCATAATTTCCACGGCCAAGTTCACACCGCTCGCTCATAAAATCCATGGGCAACTTCGCACCGCTCGCTCATAAATTCCAAAGCCAACTTCACACCGCTACCTCATAAATTCCAAGGCCAACTATGCACTGCGCGCTCATAAATTCCATAGTCTACTTCGCACCGCTAGCTCATAAATTCCATGGCCAACTTAGTACCGCTCGCTCATAAAATCCATAGTCAACTTCACACCGCTCGTTCGTGAATTCCAGAGATAACTGCACAGCGCTCGCTCATAAGTTTCATAGCTAATGTCGCACAGCTCACTCATAAATTCAATGGCTAATTTCACACCGCTCGCTCATAAATTCCATGGCCAACATCACACCACTAGCTCATAAAGTCCATGACCAACGTCACACGACTCGAACATAAATTCCATGGCCAACTTCACACCGCTCGCTCATAAATTCCATGGCCATCTTCAAACCGCCCGCTCATAAAATCCCTATCCAACTTCACACCGCAAGCTCATAAATTCCATGGCCAACTTAGTACCGCTCGCTCATAAAATCCATAGTCAACTTCACACCGCTCGTTCATCAATTCCATAGCTAATTTCGCACCGGTCGCTAATAAAATCCATAGTCAACTTCACACCGCTCGTTCGTCAATTCCATAACTATTTTCGCACCGGTCGCTCATAAATTCCATGGGCAACATCACACCACTAGCTCATAAAGTCCATGACCAACGTCACACGGCTCGAACATAAATTCCATGGCCAACTTCACACCGCTCGCTCATAAATTCCATGGCCATCTTCAAACCGCCCGCTCATAAAATCCCTATCCAACTTCACACTGCAAGCTCATAAATTCCATGGCCAACTTCACACCGCTCGCTCTTAAATTCCAAGGTTAACTTCGCATTGCTCGCTTATAAATTCCATGGCCATCTTCACACGCCTCGCTCATAAAATCCATAGCCAATTTCACACCGCTCGCTCACAAATTCAATGGTTAATTTCACACCTCTCGCTCATGAATTCCATAGCTAGTTTCGCACAGCTCACTCATAAATTTAATGGCTAATTTCACACCGCTCGCTCATAAATTCCATGGCCAACTTCACACCACTCGCTCATAAATTCCATAGCCAACTTCGCACCGCTCGCTCGTAAATTCCATGGCCAACTTCACACGGTTCGCTCATAAATTCCATGACCAACTTAATACCGCTCGCTCATATATTCTATGGCTAATTTTATACCGCTCGCTCATAAATTCCATGATCAACTTTCCACCGCTTGCTCATAAATTCCATGGCCGACTTCAAACCGCTCGCTCATAATTTCCGTGGCCAACTTCACACCGCTCGCTCATAAATTCGATGGACAACTTCACGAAGCTTGAACATAAATTCCACGGCCAACTTCACACCGCTCGCTCATAAATCCGATTGCCAACTTAATACCGCTCGCACATAAATTCAATGGCTAATTTCACACCGCTCGCTCATAAATTCCATGGCCGACATCACACCACTAGCTTATAAATTCCATGGCCAACTTCACACGGCTCGCTCATAAAATCCATAGCCAATTTCACACCGCTCGCTCATAAATTCAATGGTTAATTTCACACCTCTCGCTCATAAATTCCATAGCTAGTTTCAAACAGCTCACTCATAAATTCAATGGCTAATTTCACACCGCTCGCTCATAAATTCCATGGCCAACTTCACACCACTCGCTCATAAATTCCATAGCCAACTTCGCACCGCTCGCTCGTAAATTCCATGGCCAACTTCACACGGTTCGCTCATAAATTCCATGACCAACTTAATACCGCTCGCTCATATATTCTATGGCTAATTTTATACCGCTCGCTCATAAATTCCATGACCAACTTTACAACGCTCGAACATAAATTCCATGGCCAACTTCAAACCGCTTGCTCATAAATTCCATGGCCAACTTCACACCGCTCGCTCATAAATTCCATGACCAACTTTACACGGCTCGAACATAAATTCCATGGCTAATTTTATACCGCTCGCTCAGAAATTGAATCGTTAATTTTACACCTCTCTCTCATAAATTCCATAGCTAGTTTCGCACAGCTCACTCATAAATTCAATGGCTAATTTCACACCGCTCGCTCACAAATTCCATGGCCAACTTTCCACCGCTTGCTCATAAATTCCATGGCCGACTTCAAACCGCTCGCTTATAAATTCCATGGCCATTTTCACATCGCTCGCTTATAAAATCCATGGCCAACTTAAAACCGCTCGCTCATAAAATCCATAGCCAACTTTAAACCGCTCGCTCATAAAATCCATAGTCAACTTCACACCGATCGTTCATCAATTCCATAACTATTTTCGCACCGGTCGCTC
This sequence comes from Perithous albicinctus, assembly GCA_964016905.1. NCBI lineage: Eukaryota > Metazoa > Arthropoda > Insecta > Hymenoptera > Ichneumonidae > Perithous > Perithous albicinctus. The sequence goes on along the minus strand of OZ024698.1, from coordinate 3,399,000 downwards.
ATAAATTCCATGGGCAACTTCATACCGCTCGCTCAAAAATTCCATAGCTAATTTCGCACCGCTCGCTCATAAATCCGATTGCCAACTTAATACCGCTCGCTCATAAATTCTATGGCCGACTTCACACCGCTCGCTTATAAATTCCATGGCCATCTTCACATCGCTCGCTCATAAAATCCATGGCCAACTTCGCACCGCACGCTCATAAAATCCATGGCCAACTTCGGACCGCACGCCCATAAATTCCATACCCAACTTCGCACCGCTCGCTCATCAAATCCAGAGCCAACTTCACACCGCTAGCTCATAAATTCCAAGGCCAACTTCGCATTGCTCGCTTATAAAATCCATGGCCAACTTCACACCGCTCGCTCATAAATCCGATTGCCAACTTAATACCGCTCGCTCATAAATTCTATGGCCAACTTCACACCGCTCGCTTATAAATTCCATGGCCATTTTCACATCGCTCGCTCATAAATTCCATGGCCAACTTCACACCACTCGCTCATAAATTCCACGGCCAACTTCACACCGCTCGCTCATAAAATCCATGGACAACTTCGCACCGCTCGCTCATAAATTCCAGAGAGAACTTCACAGCGCTCGCTCATAATTTCCATAGCTAATTTCGCACTGCTCGGTCATAAATTCCACGGCCACCTGCACACAGCTCGCTAATATATTCCACGGCCAACTTCACACCGTTCGCTCATAAATTCCATTGCCAATGTCGCACCGTTCGCTCATAGATTCCATGGCCAACTTGACACCGTTAGCTCATAAATTCTATAGCTAATTTCGCACCGCTCGCTCATAAATTAAATGGTTAATTTCATACCGCTCGCTCATAAATTCCATAGCTAGTTTCGCATAGCTCGCTCATAAATTCAATCGCTAATTTTACACCGCTTGCTCATAAATTCCATGGCCAACTTCACACAATTCGCTCATAAATTCCATGGCCAAATTTACACCAATCGAACATAGATTCCATGGTCAACTTCACACCGCTCGAATATAAATTCCATTGCCAACTTCACAGCGCTCGTTCATAAATTCCATAGCTGATTTCGCACCGGTCGCTCATAAATTCAATGGCTAATTTCACACAGCTCGCTCATAAATTCCCTGGCCAATTTCACACCGTTCGCTCATAAATTCCATGGCTAATTTCAAACCGCTCGATCATAAATTCCGCGGCCACCTGCACACAGCTCGCTAATAAATTCCACGGCGAACTTCACACCGTTCGCTCATAAATTCCATAGCCAATGTCGCACCGCTCGCTCATAGACTCCATGGCCAACTTGACACCGCTCGGGCATAAATTCCATGGCCATCTTGACACCGCTCGCTCATAAATTCCATGGCTAGTTTCACACCGCTCGCTCATAAATTCCGCGGCCACCTGCTCACAGCTCGCTAATAAATTCCACGGACAACTTCACACCGTTCGCTAATAAATTCCATAGCCAATGTCGCACCGCTCGCTCATAGATTCCATGGCCAACTTGACACCGCTCGGGCATAAATTCCATGGCCAACTTGACACCGTTAGCTCATAAATTCTATAGCTAATTTCGCACCGCTCGCTCATAAATTAAATGGTTAATTTCATACCGCTCGCTCATAAATTCCATAGCTAGTTTCGCACCGCTCGCTCATAAATTCAATGGTTAATTTCACACCGCTCGCTCATAAATTACATAGCTAGTTTCGCACAGCTCGCTCATAAATTCAATGGCTGACTTCACACCGCTCGCTCATAAATTCCATGGCCAACTTCACACCACTCGCTCATAAATTCCATGGCCAACTTCACACGGCTCGCTCATAAAATTCATAGACAATATCACACCGCTCGCTCAGAATTTCCATGACCAACTTAATACCGCTCGGTCATAGATTCTATGGCTAATTTTATACCGCTCGCTCATAAATTCCGTGAAAAACTTTACACCGCTCGAACATAAATTCAATAGCTAACTTCACACCGCTTACTCATAAATTCCATGGCCATCTTCAAACCGCTCGCTCATAATTTCGATGGCCAACTTCACACCTCTCGCTCATAAAATCCATGGCCAACTTCGCACCGCTCGCTTATAAAATCCAGAGCCAACTTCACACAGCTAGCTCATAAATTCCAATGCCAACTATGCACTGCGCGCTCATAAATTCCATAGTCTACTTCACACCGCTAGCTCATAAATTCCATGGCCAACTTAGTACCGCTGGCTCATAAAATCCATGGTCAACTTCACACCGCTCGAATATAAATTCCATTGCCAATTTCACAGCGCTCGTTCATAAATTCCATAGCTGATTTCGCACCGGTCGCTCATAAATTCAATGGCTAATTTCACACAGCTCGCTCATAAATTCCGTGGCCAATTTCACACCGTTCGCTCATAAATTCGATGGCTAATTTCAAACCGCTCGATCATAAATTCTGCGGCCACCTGCACACAGCTCGCTAATAAATTCCACGGCGAACTTCACACCGTTCGCTCATAAATTCCATAGCCAATGTCGCACCGCTCGCTCATAGACTCCATGGCCAACTTGACACCGCTCGGGCATAAATTCCATGGCCATCTTGACACCGCTCGCTCATAAATTTCATAGCTAATTTCGCACCGCTCGCTCATAAATTCCATGGCCAACTTCACACCACTTGCTCATAAATTCCATGGCCAACTTTACACCGATCGAACATAGATTCCATGGTCAACTTCACACCTTTCGAATATAAATTCCATGGCCAACTCAAAACCGCTCGCTCATAAGTTCCATGGCCGTCTAAATACCGCTCGCTCGTATATTCTATGGCTAATTTTATACCGCTCGCTCATAAACTCCATGGCCAATTTCACACCGCACGCTCATCAATCCCAGGTCAGACTGCACATATCTCGATCATAAATTCCACGGCCAACTTCACACCGCTCGCTCATAAAATCCATGGACAACTTCGCACCGCTCGCTCATAAATTCCAGAGCGAACTTCACAGCGCTCGCTCATAATTTCCATAGCTAATTTCGCACTGCTCGGTCATAAATTCCACGGCCACCTGCACTCAGCTCGCTAATATATTCCACGGCCAACTTCACACAGCTCGCTCATAAATTCCGTGGCCAATTTCACACCGTTCACTCATAAATTCCATGGCCATCTTCAAACCGCTCGCTCATAATTTCGATGGCCAACTTCACACCTCTCGCTCATAAAATCCATGGCCAACTTCGCACCGCTCGCTTATAAAATCCAGAGCCAACTTCACACAGCTAGCTCATAAATTCCAATGCCAACTATGCACTGCGCGCTCATAAATTCCATAGTCTACTTCACACCGCTAGCTCATAAATTCCATGGCCAACTTAGTACCGCTGGCTCATAAAATCCATAGTCAACTTCACACCGCTCGTTCATCAATTCCATAGCTAATTTCGCACCTGTCGCTTATAAAATGCAGAGATAACTTCACAGCGCTCGCTCACAAATTTCATAGCTAATTGTCGCACAGCTCACTCATAAATTTCATAGCTAATTGTCGAACAGCTCACTCATAAATTCAATGGCTAATTTCACACCGCTAGCTCATAAATTCCAAGGCCAACTTCGCATTGCTCGCTCATAAATTCCAGAGCCAACTTCACATCGCTCGCTTATAAATTCCATAGCTAATGTTGCACTGCTCGCTCATAAATTCCATGGCAAAATTCACACGGCTCGCTCATAAAATCCATAGCCAATTTCTAACCGCTCGCTCATGATTTCCATGACCAACTTAATACCGCTCGGTCATATATTCTATGGCTAATTTTATACCGCTCGCTCATAAATTCCATGGCCATCTTCAAACTGCTCGCTCATAATTTCCACGGCCAAGTTCACACCGCTCGCTCATAAAATCCATGGGCAACTTCGCACCGCTCGCTCATAAATTCCAAAGCCAACTTCACACCGCTACCTCATAAATTCCAAGGCCAACTATGCACTGCGCGCTCATAAATTCCATAGTCTACTTCGCACCGCTAGCTCATAAATTCCATGGCCAACTTAGTACCGCTCGCTCATAAAATCCATAGTCAACTTCACACCGCTCGTTCGTGAATTCCAGAGATAACTGCACAGCGCTCGCTCATAAATTTCATAGCTAATGTCGCACAGCTCACTCATAAATTCAATGGCTAATTTCACACCGCTCGCTCATAAATTCCATGGCCAACATCACACCACTAGCTCATAAAGTCCATGACCAACGTCACACGACTCGAACATAAATTCCATGGCCAACTTCACACCGCTCGCTCATAAATTCCATGGCCATCTTCAAACCGCCCGCTCATAAAATCCCTATCCAACTTCACACCGCAAGCTCATAAATTCCATGGCCAACTTAGTACCGCTCGCTCATAAAATCCATAGTCAACTTCACACCGCTCGTTCATCAATTCCATAGCTAATTTCGCACCGGTCGCTCATAAAATCCATAGTCAACTTCACACGGCTCGTTCATCAATTCCATAACTATTTTCGCACCGGTCGCTCATAAATTCCATGGGCAACTTCATACCGCTCGCTCAAAAATTCCATAGCTAATTTCGCACCGCTCGCTCATAAATTCAAGGGCTAATGTCACACCGCTCGCTCACAAATTCCATGGCCAACTTTCCACCGCTCGCTCATAAATTCCATGGCCAACATCACACCACTAGCTCATAAAGTCCATGACCAACGTCACACGGCTCGAACATAAATTCCATGGCCAACTTCACACCGCTCGCTCATAAATTCCATGGCCATCTTCAAACCGCCCGCTCATAAAATCCCTATCCAACTTCACACCGCAAGCTCATAAATTCCATGGCCAACTTAGTACCGCTCGCTCATAAAATCCATAGTCAACTTCACACCACTCGTTCATCAATTCCATAGTTAATTTCGCACCGGTCGCTCATAAATTCCATGGGCAACTTCATACCGCTCGCTCATAAATTCAAGGGCTAATTTCACACCGCTCGAACATAAATTCCATGGCCAACTTCAAACCGCTTGCTCATAAATCCCATGGCCGTCTCCAAACCGCTCGCTGATAAATTCCATGGCCAACTTCACACCGCTCGCTCATAAATTCCATGACCAACTTTACACGGCTCGAACATAAATTCCATGGCTAATTTTATACCGCTCGCTCATAAATTCAATCGTTAATTTTACACCTCTCTCTCCTAAATTCCATAGCTAGTTTCGCACAGCTCACTCATAAATTCAATGGCTAATTTCACACCGCTCGCTCATAAATTCCATGGCCAACTTCACACCGCTCGCTCATAAAATCCATAGCCAACTTAAAACCGCTCGCTCATAAAATCCATAGTCAACTTCACACCGCTCGTTCATCAATTCCATAACTATTTTCGCACCGGTCGCTCATAAATTCCATGGGCAACTTCATACCGCTCGCTCAAAAATTCCATAGCTAATTTCGCACCGCTCGCTCATAAATTCAAGGGCTAATGTCACACCGCTCGCTCACAAATTCCATGGCCAACTTTCCACCGCTTGCTCATAAATTCCATGGCCGACTTCAAACCGCTCGCTCAGAATTTCCGTGGCCAACTTCACACCGCTCGCTCATAAATTCGATGGACAACTTCACGAAGCTTGAACATAAATTCCACGGCCAACATCACACCACTAGCTCATAAAGTCCATGACCAACGTCACACGACTCGAACATAAATTCCATGGCCAACTTCACACCGCTCGCTCATAAATTCCATGGCTAATTTCGCACCGCTCGCTCATAAATTCAAGGGCTAATGTCACACCGCTCGCTCACAAATTCCATGGCCAACTTTCCACCGCTCGCTCATAAATTCCATGGCCAACATCACACCACTAGCTCATAAAGTCCATGACCAACGTCACACGGCTCGAACATAAATTCCATGGCCAACTTCACACCGCTCGCTCATAAATTCCATGGCCATCTTCAAACCGCCCGCTCATAAAATCCCTATCCAACTTCACACCGCAAACTCATAAATTCCATGGCCAACTTAGTACCGCTCGCCCATAAAATCCATAGTCAACTTCACACCACTCGTTCATCAATTCCATAGTTAATTTCGCACCGGTCGCTCATAAATTCCATGGGCAACTTCATACCGCTCGCTCATAAATTCCATGGCCAACTTCAAACCGCTTGCTCATAAATCCCATGGCCGTCTCCAAACCGCTCGCTGATAAATTCCATGGCCAACTTCACACCGCTCGCTCATAAATTCCATGACCAACTTTACACGGCTCGAACATAAATTCCATGGCTAATTTTATACCGCTCGCTCATAAATTCAATCGTTAATTTTACACCTCTGTCTCCTAAATTCCATAGCTAGTTTCGCACAGCTCACTCATAAATTCAATGGCTAATTTCACACCGCTCGCTCATAAATTCCATGGCCAACTTCACACCGCTCGCTCATAAAATCCATAGCCAACTTAAAACCGCTCGCTCATAAAATCCATAGTCAACTTCACACCGCTCGTTCATCAATTCCATAACTATTTTCGCACCGGTCGCTCATAAATTCCATGGGCAACTTCATACCGCTCGCTCAAAAATTCCATAGCTAATTTCGCACCGCTCGCTCATAAATTCAAGGGCTAATGTCACACCGCTCGCTCACAAATTCCATGGCCAACTTTCCACCGCTTGCTCATAAATTCCATGGCCGACTTCAAACCGCTCGCTCATAATTTCCGTGGCCAACTTCACACCGCTCGCTCATAAATTCGATGGACAACTTCACGAAGCTTGAACATAAATTCCACGGCCAACTTCACACCGCTCGCTCATAAATCCGATTGCCAACTTAATACCGCTCGCACATAAATTCAATGGTTAATTTCACACCGCTCGCTCATAAATTCCATAGCTAGTTTCGCACAGCTCGCTCATAAATTCAATGGCTGACTTCACACCGCTCGCTCATAAATTCCATGGCCAACTTCACACCACTCGCTCATAAATTCCATGGCCAACTTCACACGGCTCGCTCATAAAATTCATAGACAATATCACACCGCTCGCTCAGAATTTCCATGACCAACTTAATACCGCTCGGTCATAGATTCTATGGCTAATTTTATACCGCTCGCTCATAAATTCCGTGAAAAACTTTACACCGCTCGAACATAAATTCAATAGCTAACTTCACACCGCTTACTCATAAATTCCATGGCCATCTTCAAACCGCTCGCTCATAATTTCGATGGCCAACTTCACACCTCTCGCTCATAAAATCCATGGCCAACTTCGCACCGCTCGCTTATAAAATCCAGAGCCAACTTCACACAGCTAGCTCATAAATTCCAATGCCAACTATGCACTGCGCGCTCATAAATTCCATAGTCTACTTCACACCGCTAGCTCATAAATTCCATGGCCAACTTAGTACCGCTGGCTCATAAAATCCATAGTCAACTTCACACCGCTCGTTCATCAATTCCATAGCTAATTTCGCACCTGTCGCTTATAAAATGCAGAGATAACTTCACAGCGCTCGCTCACAAATTTCATAGCTAATTGTCGCACAGCTCACTCATAAATTTCATAGCTAATTGTCGCACAGCTCACTCATAAATTTCATAGCTAATTGTCGCACAGCTCACTCATAAATTCAATGGCTAATTTCACACCGCTAGCTCATAAATTCCAAGGCCAACTTCGCATTGCTCGCTCATAAATTCCAGAGCCAACTTCACATCGCTCGCTTATAAATTCCATAGCTAATGTTGCACTGCTCGCTCATAAATTCCATGGCCAAATTCACACGGCTCGCTCATAAAATCCATAGCCCATTTCTCACCGCTCGCTCATGATTTCCATGACCAACTTAATACCGCTCGGTCATATATTCTATGGCTAATTTTATACCGCTCGCTCATAAATTCCATGGCCATCTTCAAACTGCTCGCTCATAATTTCCACGGCCAAGTTCACACCGCTCGCTCATAAAATCCATGGGCAACTTCGCACCGCTCGCTCATAAATTCCAAAGCCAACTTCACACCGCTACCTCATAAATTCCAAGGCCAACTATGCACTGCGCGCTCATAAATTCCATAGTCTACTTCGCACCGCTAGCTCATAAATTCCATGGCCAACTTAGTACCGCTCGCTCATAAAATCCATAGTCAACTTCACACCGCTCGTTCGTGAATTCCAGAGATAACTGCACAGCGCTCGCTCATAAGTTTCATAGCTAATGTCGCACAGCTCACTCATAAATTCAATGGCTAATTTCACACCGCTCGCTCATAAATTCCATGGCCAACATCACACCACTAGCTCATAAAGTCCATGACCAACGTCACACGACTCGAACATAAATTCCATGGCCAACTTCACACCGCTCGCTCATAAATTCCATGGCCATCTTCAAACCGCCCGCTCATAAAATCCCTATCCAACTTCACACCGCAAGCTCATAAATTCCATGGCCAACTTAGTACCGCTCGCTCATAAAATCCATAGTCAACTTCACACCGCTCGTTCATCAATTCCATAGCTAATTTCGCACCGGTCGCTCATAAAATCCATAGTCAACTTCACACCGCTCGTTCGTCAATTCCATAACTATTTTCGCACCGGTCGCTCATAAATTCCATGGGCAACTTCATACCGCTCGCTCAAAAATTCCATAGCTAATTTCGCACCGCTCGCTCATAAATTCAAGGGCTAATGTCACACCGCTCGCTCACAAATTCCATGGCCAACTTTCCACCGCTCGCTCATAAATTCCATGGCCAACATCACACCACTAGCTCATAAAGTCCATGACCAACGTCACACGGCTCGAACATAAATTCCATGGCCAACTTCACACCGCTCGCTCATAAATTCCATGGCCATCTTCAAACCGCCCGCTCATAAAATCCCTATCCAACTTCACACCGCAAGCTCATAAATTCCATGGCCAACTTAGTACCGCTCGCTCATAAAATCCATAGTCAACTTCACACCACTCGTTCATCAATTCCATAGTTAATTTCGCACCGGTCGCTCATAAATTCCATGGGCAACTTCATACCGCTCGCTCATAAATTCAAGGGCTAATTTCACACCGCTCGAACATAAATTCCATGGCCAACTTCAAACCGCTTGCTCATAAATCCCATGGCCGTCTCCAAACCGCTCGCTGATAAATTCCATGGCCAACTTCACACCGCTCGCTCATAAATTCCATGACCAACTTTACACGGCTCGAACATAAATTCCATGGCTAATTTTATACCGCTCGCTCATAAATTCAATCGTTAATTTTACACCTCTCTCTCCTAAATTCCATAGCCAGTTTCGCACAGCTCACTCATAAATTCAATGGCTAATTTCACACCGCTCGCTCATAAATTCCATGGCCAACTTCACACCGCTCGCTCATAAAATCCATAGCCAACTTAAAACCGCTCGCTCATAAAATCCATAGTCAACTTCACACCGCTCGTTCATCAATTCCATAACTATTTTCGCACCGGTCGCTCATAAATTCCATGGGCAACTTCATACCGCTCGCTCAAAAATTCCATAGCTAATTTCGCACCGCTCGCTCATAAATTCAAGGGCCACCTGCACACAGCGCGCTAATATATTCCACGGCCAACTTCACACCGTTCGCTCATAAATTCCATTGCCAATGTCGCACCGTTCGCTCATAGATTCCATGGCCAACTTGACACCGCTAGCTCATAAATTCTATAGCTAATTTCGCACCGCTCGCTCATAAATTAAATGGTTAATTTCATACCGCTCGCTCATAAATTCCATAGCTAGTTTCGCATAGCTCGCTCATAAATTCAATGGCTAATTTTACACCGCTTGCTCATAAATTCCATGGCCAACTTCACACAATTCGCTCATAAAATCCATGGCCAAATTTACACCAATCGAACATAGATTCCATGGTCAACTTCACACCGCTCGAATATAAATTCCATTGCCAATTTCACAGCGCTCGTTCATAAATTCCATAGCTGATTTCGCACCGGTCGCTCATAAATTCAATGGCTAATTTCACACAGCTCGCTCGTAAATTCCGTGGCCAATTTCACATCGTTCGCTCATAAATTCGATGGCTAATTTCAAACCGCTCGATCATAAATTCCGCGGCCACCTGCACACAGCTCGCTAATAAATTCCACGGCGAACTTCACACCGTTCGCTCATAAATTCCATAGCCAATGTCGCACCGCTCGCTCATAGACTCCATGGCCAACTTGACACCGCTCGGGCATAAATTCCATGGCCATCTTGACACCGCTCGCTCATAAATTTCATAGCTAATTTCGCACCGCTCGCTCATAAATTCCATGGCCAACTTCACACCACTTGCTCATAAATTCCATGGCCAACTTTACACCGATCGAACATAGATTCCATGGTCAACTTCACACCTTTCGAATATAAATTCCATGGCCAACTCAAAACCGCTCGCTCATAAATTCCATGGCCGTCTTAATACCGCTCGCTCGTATATTCTATGGCTAATTTTATACCGCTCGCTCATAAACTCCATGGCCAATTTCACACCGCACGCTCATCAATCCCATGTCAGACTGCACATATCTCGATCATAAATTCCACGGCCCACTTCACACCGCTCGCTCATAAAATCCATGGACAACTTCGCACCGCTCGCTCATAAATTCCAGAGCGAACTTCACAGCGCTCGCTCATAATTTCCATAGCTAATTTCGCACTGCTCGGTCATAAATTCCACGGCCACCTGCACTCAGCTCGCTAATATATTCCACGGCCAACTTCACACAGCTCGCTCATAAATTCCGTGGCCAATTTCACACCGTTCACTCATAAATTCCATGGCTAATTTCAAACCGCTCGATGATAAATTCCGCGGCCACCTGCACACAGGTCGCTAATAAATTCCACGGCGAACTTCACACCGTTCGCTCATAAATTCCATAGCCAATGTCGCACCGCGCGCTCATAGACTCCATGGCCAACTTGACACCGCTCGGGCATAAATTCCATGGCCATCTTGACACCACTCGCTCATAAATTTCATAGCTAATTTCGCACCGCTCGCTCATAAATTCAATGGTTAATTTCACACCGCTCGCTTATAAATTCCATAGCTAGTTTCGCACAACTCGCTCATAAATTCAATGGCTAATTTCACACCGCTGACTCATAAATTCCATGGCCAACTTCACACCACTTGCTCATAAATTCCATGGCCAACTTTACACCGATCGAACATAGATTCCATGGTCAACTTCACACCTTTCGAATATAAATTCCATGGCCAACTCAAAACCGCTCGCTCATAAATTCCATGGCCGACTTAATACCGCTCGCTCGTATATTCTATGGCTAATTTTATACCGCTCGCTCATAAACTCCATGGCCAATTTCACACCGCACGCTCATCAATCCCATGTCAGACTGCACATATCTCGATCATAAATTCCACGGCCAACTTCACACCGCTCGCTCATAAAATCCATGGACAACTTCGCACCGCTCGCTCATAAATTCCAGAGCGAACTTCACAGCGCTCGCTCATAATTTCCATAGCTAATTTCGCACTGCTCGGTCATAAATTCCACGGCCACCTGCACTCAGCTCGCTAATATATTCCACGGCCAACTTCACACTGTTCGCTCATAAATTCCATAGCCAATGTCGCACCGTTCGCTCATAGATTCCATGGCCAACTTGAAACCGCTAGCTCATAAATTCTATAGCTAATTTCGCACCGCTCGCTCATAAATTCTATAGCTAATTTCGCACCGCTCGCTCATAAATTCTATAGCTAATTTCGCACCGCTCGCTCATAAATTAAATGGTTAATTTCATACCGCTCGCTCATAAATTCCATAGCTAGTTTCGCATAGCTCGCTCATAAATTCAATGGCTAATTTTACACCGCTCGCTCATAAATTCCATGGCCAACTTCACACAACTCGCTCATAAATTCCATGGCCAAATTTACACCAATCGAACATAGATTACATGGTCAACTTCACACCGCTCAAATATAAATTCCATAGCCAACTTCACAGTGCTCGCATCATAAATTCCATAGCTGATTTAGCACCGGTCGCTCATAAATTCAATGGCTAATTTCACACAGCTCGCTCATAAATTCCGTGGCCAATTTCACACCGTTCGCTCATAAATTCCACTGCTAACTTCATACCGCTAGCTCATAAAATCCATGGCCAACTTCACACCGCTCGCTCATAAATTCCATGACCAACGTCACACGCCTCGCTCATGAAATCCATAGCGAACTTAATACCGCTCGCTCATATATTCTATGGCTAATTTGATACCGTTCGCTGATAAATTCCATGGCCAACTTTACACCGCTCGAACATAAATTCCATGGTCAACTTCACACCGCTCGAACATAAATTCCATAGTCAAATTCACAGCGCTCGCTCATAAATTCCATAGCTAATTTCGCACCGGTCGCTCATAAATTCAATGGCTAATTTCAAACCGGTCGCTCATAAATTCCATGGCTAATTTCACACCGCTCGCTCATAAATTCCATGGCCAACTTAATACCGCTCACTCATATATTCTATGGCTAATTTTATACCGCTCGCTCATAAACTCCATGGCTAACTTCACACCGCACGCTCATCAATTCCATGTCCAACTGTACACATCTCGATCATAAATTCCACGGCGAACTTCACACCGCTCGCTCATAAAATCCGTGGACAACTTCGCACCGCTCGCTCATAAATTCCATAGCGAACTTTACAGCGCTCGCTCATAAATTCCATAGCTAATTTCGCACTGCTTGGTCATAAATTCCATGGCCAACTTGACACCGCTCGCTCATAAATCCAATTGCCAACTTGATACCCCTTGCTCATAAATCCGATTGCCATCTTGATACCCCTTGCTCATGAAATCCATAGCCAGCATCTCACCGCTCGCTCATAAAATCCATGGCCAACTTCACACCGCTCGCTCATAAATTCCATGTCCAACTTCACACCGCTAGCTCATATATTCCAATGCCAACTTCGCACCCCTCGCTCATAAACTCCATGGCCGTATTCGAACCGCTCGCTCAAAAATTCCAAGGCCAACTTTACACCGATCGAACATAAATTCCATGGTCAACTTCACACAGCTCGAACATAAATTCCATAGCCAACTTCACATCGCTCGCTCATAAATTCCATAGCTAATTTTGCACCGCTCGCTCATAAATTCCACGGCCAACTTCACACCGCTCGCTCATAAACTCCAGAGCCAACTTCACAGCGCTCGCTCATAAATTCCACGGCCAACTTCACACGGCTCGCTCATAAAATCCAAAGCCAACTTTACACCGCTCGCTCATAAATTCCATGACCAACTTCATACCCCTCGCTCATATAGTCTATGGCTAATTTTATACCGCTCGCTCATAATTTCCATGACCAACTCTACACCGCTCGAACATAAGTTCCATGACCAACTGCACACCGCTCGCTCATAAATTCCATGGCCATCTTCAAACCGCTCGCTCATAAATTCCATAGCCAACTGCACTCAGCTCGCTCATAAAATCCATGGCCAACTTCACACCACTCGCTCATAAATTCCACGGCCAACTTCACACTGCTCGCTCATAAAATCCATAGCCAATTTCACACCGCTCGCTCAGAAATCCATGACCAACTTAATACCGCTCGGTCATATATTCTATGGCTAATTTTATACCGCTCGCTCATAAATTCCGTGACAAACTTTACACCGCTCGAACATAAATTCAATAGCCAACTTCACACCGCTTGCTCATAAATCCATGGCCATCTTCAAACCGCTCGCTCATAATTTCCATGGCCAACTTCACACCGCTCGCTCATAAAATCCTTGGCCAACTTCGCACCGCTCGCTCATAAATTCCAGAGCCAACTTCACACAGCTAGCTCATAAATTCCAATGCCAACTTCGCACCGCTCGCTCATAAATTCCATAGCTAATTTCGCACCGCTCGCTCATAGATTCCATGGCCAACTTGACACCTCTCGGGCATAAATTCCATGGCCATTTTTAAAACGCTCGGTCATAAATTCCATGGCCAATTTCACATCTCTCGCTCATAAAATCCATGGCCTTCTTCGCACCGCTCGCTCATAAATTCCAAAGCCACATTCACATCGTTAGCTCATAAATTCCAAGGCCAACTATGCACTGCGCGCTCATAAATTCCATAGTCTACTTTACACCGCTCGCTCATATATTCCATGGATAAGTTAATACCGCTCGCTCATATATTCCATGGCTACATTTATACCGCTCGCTCATAAATTCCATGGCCAAATTTACACCGATCGAACATAAACTTCATGGTCAACTTCACACCGTTCGAACATAAATTCCATAGCCAACTTCACATCGCTCGCTCATAAATTCCATAGCTAATGTCGCACCGCTCGCTCATAAATTCCATAGCTAATTTTGCACCGCTCGCTCATAAATTCCACGGCCAACTTCACACCGCTCGCTCATAAACTCCAGAGCCAACTTCACAGCGCTCGCTCATAAATTCCACGGCCAACTTCACACGGCTCGCTCATAAAATCCAAAGCCAACTTCACACCGCTCGCTCATAAATTCCATGGCCAACTTCACACCGCTCGCTCATAAATTCCATGGCCATCTTCAAACCGCCCGCTCATAAAATCCCTATCCAACTTCACACCGCAAGCTCATAAATTCCATGGCCAACTTAGTACCGCTCGCTCATAAAATCCATAGTCAACTTCACACCGCTCGTTCATCAATTCCATAGCTAATTTCGCACCGGTCGCTCATAAAATCCATAGTCAACTTCACACCGCTCGTTCGTCAATTCCATAACTATTTTCGCACCGGTCGCTCATAAATTCCATGGGCAACTTCATACCGCTCGCTCAAAAATTCCATAGCTAATTTCGCACCGCTCGCTCATAAATTCAAGGGCTAATGTCACACCGCTCGCTCACAAATTCCATGGCCAACTTTCCACCGCTCGCTCATAAATTCCATGGCCAACATCACACCACTAGCTCATAAAGTCCATGACCAACGTCACACGGCTCGAACATAAATTCCATGGCCAACTTCACACCGCTCGCTCATAAATTCCATGGCCATCTTCAAACCGCCCGCTCATAAAATCCCTATCCAACTTCACACCGCAAGCTCATAAATTCCATGGCCAACTTAGTACCGCTCGCTCATAAAATCCATAGTCAACTTCACACCACTCGTTCATCAATTCCATAGTTAATTTCGCACCGGTCGCTCATAAATTCCATGGGCAACTTCATACCGCTCGCTCATAAATTCAAGGGCTAATTTCACACCGCTCGAACATAAATTCCATGGCCAACTTCAAACCGCTTGCTCATAAATCCCATGGCCGTCTCCAAACCGCTCGCTGATAAATTCCATGGCCAACTTCACACCGCTCGCTCATAAATTCCATGACCAACTTTACACGGCTCGAACATAAATTCCATGGCTAATTTTATACCGCTCGCTCATAAATTCAATCGTTAATTTTACACCTCTCTCTCCTAAATTCCATAGCCAGTTTCGCACAGCTCACTCATAAATTCAATGGCTAATTTCACACCGCTCGCTCATAAATTCCATGGCCAACTTCACACCGCTCGCTCATAAAATCCATAGCCAACTTAAAACCGCTCGATCATAAAATCCATAGTCAACTTCACACCGCTCGTTCATCAATTCCATAACTATTTTCGCACCGGTCGCTCATAAATTCCATGGGCAACTTCATACCGCTCGCTCAAAAATTCCATAGCTAATTTCGCACCGCTCGCTCATAAATTCAAGGGCCACCTGCACACAGCGCGCTAATATATTCCACGGCCAACTTCACACCGTTCGCTCATAAATTCTATAGCTAATTTCGCACCGCTCGCTCATAAATTAAATGGTTAATTTCATACCGCTCGCTCATAAATTCCATAGCTAGTTTCGCATAGCTCGCTCATAAATTCAATGGCTAATTTTACACCGCTTGCTCATAAATTCCATGGCCAACTTCACACAATTCGCTCATAAAATCCATGGCCAAATTTACACCAATCGAACATAGATTCCATGGTCAACTTCACACCGCTCGAATATAAATTCCATTGCCAATTTCACAGCGCTCGTTCATAAATTCCATAGCTGATTTCGCACCGGTCGCTCATAAATTCAATGGCTAATTTCACACAGCTCGCTCGGAAATTCCGTGGCCAATTTCACATCGTTCGCTCATAAATTCGATGGCTAATTTCAAACCGCTCGATCATAAATTCCGCGGCCACCTGCACACAGCTCGCTAATAAATTCCACGGCGAACTTCACACCGTTCGCTCATAAATTCCATAGCCAATGTCGCACCGCTCGCTCATAGACTCCATGGCCAACTTGACACCGCTCGGGCATAAATTCCATGGCCATCTTGACACCGCTCGCTCATAAATTTCATAGCTAATTTCGCACCGCTCGCTCATAAATTCCATGGCCAACTTCACACCACTTGCTCATAAATTCCATGGCCAACTTTACACCGATCGAACATAGATTCCATGGTCAACTTCACACCTTTCGAATATAAATTCCATGGCCAACTCAAAACCGCTCGCTCATAAATTCCATGGCCGTCTTAATACCGCTCGCTCGTATATTCTATGGCTAATTTTATACCGCTCGCTCATAAACTCCATGGCCAATTTCACACCGCACGCTCATCAATCCCATGTCAGACTGCACATATCTCGATCATAAATTCCACGGCCCACTTCACACCGCTCGCTCATAAAATCCATGGACAACTTCGCACCGCTCGCTCATAAATTCCAGAGCGAACTTCACAGCGCTCGCTCATAATTTCCATAGCTAATTTCGCACTGCTCGGTCATAAATTCCACGGCCACCTGCACTCAGCTCGCTAATATATTCCACGGCCAACTTCACACAGCTCGCTCATAAATTCCGTGGCCAATTTCACACCGTTCACTCATAAATTCCATGGCTAATTTCAAACCGCTCGATGATAAATTCCGCGGCCACCTGCACACAGGTCGCTAATAAATTCCACGGCGAACTTCACACCGTTCGCTCATAAATTCCATAGCCAATGTCGCACCGCGCGCTCATAGACTCCATGGCCAACTTGACACCGCTCGGGCATAAATTCCATGGCCATCTTGACACCACTCGCTCATAAATTTCATAGCTAATTTCGCACCGCTCGCTCATAAATTCAATGGTTAATTTCACACCGCTCGCTTATAAATTCCATAGCTAGTTTCGCACAACTCGCTCATAAATTCAATGGCTAATTTCACACCGCTAACTCATAAATTCCATGGCCAACTTCACACCACTTGCTCATAAATTCCATGGCCAACTTTACACCGATCGAACATAGATTCCATGGTCAACTTCACACCTTTCGAATATAAATTCCATGGCCAACTCAAAACCGCTCGCTCATAAATTCCATGGCCGACTTAATACCGCTCGCTCGTATATTCTATGGCTAATTTTATACCGCTCGCTCATAAACTCCATGGCCAATTTCACACCGCACGCTCATCAATCCCATGTCAGACTGCACATATCTCGATCATAAATTCCACGGCCAACTTCACACCGCTCGCTCATAAAATCCATGGACAACTTCGCACCGCTCGCTCATAAATTCCAGAGCGAACTTCACAGCGCTCGCTCATAATTTCCATAGCTAATTTCGCACTGCTCGGTCATAAATTCCACGGCCACCTGCACTCAGCTCGCTAATATATTCCACGGCCAACTTCACACCGTTCGCTCATAAATTCCATAGCCAATGTCGCACCGTTCGCTCATAGATTCCATGGCCAACTTGAAACCGCTAGCTCATAAATTCTATAGCTAATTTCGCACCGCTCGCTCATAAATTCTATAGCTAATTTCGCACCGCTCGCTCATAAATTCTATAGCTAATTTCGCACCGCTCGCTCATAAATTAAATGGTTAATTTCATACCGCTCGCTCATAAATTCCATAGCTAGTTTCGCATAGCTCGCTCATAAATTCAATGGCTAATTTTACACCGCTCGCTCATAAATTCCATGGCCAACTTCACACAACTCGCTCATAAATTCCATGGCCAAATTTACACCAATCGAACATAGATTACATGGTCAACTTCACACCGCTCAAATATAAATTCCATAGCCAACTTCACAGTGCTCGCATCATAAATTCCATAGCTGATTTAGCACCGGTCGCTCATAAATTCAATGGCTAATTTCACACAGCTCGCTCATAAATTCCGTGGCCAATTTCACACCGTTCGCTCATAAATTCCACTGCTAACTTCATACCGCTAGCTCATAAAATCCATGGCCAACTTCACACCGCTCGCTCATAAATTCCATGACCAACGTCACACGCCTCGCTCATGAAATCCATAGCGAACTTAATACCGCTCGCTCATATATTCTATGGCTAATTTGATACCGTTCGCTGATAAATTCCATGGCCAACTTTACACCGCTCGAACATAAATTCCATGGTCAACTTCACACCGCTCGAACATAAATTCCATAGTCAAATTCACAGCGCTCGCTCATAAATTCCATAGCTAATTTCGCACCGGTCGCTCATAAATTCAATGGCTAATTTCAAACCGGTCGCTCATAAATTCCATGGCTAATTTCACACCGCTCGCTCATAAATTCCATGGCCAACTTAATACCGCTCACTCATATATTCTATGGCTAATTTTATACCGCTCGCTCATAAACTCCATGGCTAACTTCACACCGCACGCTCATCAATTCCATGTCCAACTGTACACATCTCGATCATAAATTCCACGGCGAACTTCACACCGCTCGCTCATAAAATCCGTGGACAACTTCGCACCGCTCGCTCATAAATTCCATAGCGAACTTTACAGCGCTCGCTCATAAATTCCATAGCTAATTTCGCACTGCTTGGTCATAAATTCCATGGCCAACTTGACACCGCTCGCTCATAAATCCAATTGCCAACTTGATACCCCTTGCTCATAAATCCGATTGCCAACTTGATACCCCTTGCTCATGAAATCCATAGCCAGCATCTCACCGCTCGCTCATAAAATCCATGGCCAACTTCACACCGCTCGCTCATAAATTCCATGTCCAACTTCACACCGCTAGCTCATATATTCCAATGCCAACTTCGCACCCCTCGCTCATAAACTCCATGGCCGTATTCGAACCGCTCGCTCAAAAATTCCAAGGCCAACTTTACACCGATCGAACATAAATTCCATGGTCAACTTCACACAGCTCGAACATAAATTCCATAGCCAACTTCACATCGCTCGCTCATAAATTCCATAGCTAATTTTGCACCGCTCGCTCATAAATTCCACGGCCAACTTCACACCGCTCGCTCATAAACTCCAGAGCCAACTTCACAGCGCTCGCTCATAAATTCCACGGCCAACTTCACACGGCTCGCTCATAAAATCCAAAGCCAACTTTACACCGCTCGCTCATAAATTCCATGACCAACTTCATACCCCTCGCTCATATAGTCTATGGCTAATTTTATACCGCTCGCTCATAATTTCCATGACCAACTCTACACCGCTCGAACATAAGTTCCATGACCAACTGCACACCGCTCGCTCATAAATTCCATGGCCATCTTCAAACCGCTCGCTCATAAATTCCATAGCCAACTGCACTCAGCTCGCTCATAAAATCCATGGCCAACTTCACACCACTCGCTCATAAATTCCACGGCCAACTTCACACTGCTCGCTCATAAAATCCATAGCCAATTTCACACCGCTCGCTCAGAAATCCATGACCAACTTAATACCGCTCGGTCATATATTCTATGGCTAATTTTATACCGCTCGCTCATAAATTCCGTGACAAACTTTACACCGCTCGAACATAAATTCAATAGCCAACTTCACACCGCTTGCTCATAAATCCATGGCCATCTTCAAACCGCTCGCTCATAATTTCCATGGCCAACTTCACACCGCTCGCTCATAAAATCCTTGGCCAACTTCGCACCGCTCGCTCATAAATTCCAGAGCCAACTTCACACAGCTAGCTCATAAATTCCAATGCCAACTTCGCACCGCTCGCTCATAAATTCCATAGCTAATTTCGCACCGCTCGCTCATAGATTCCATGGCCAACTTGACACCTCTCGGGCATAAATTCCATGGCCATTTTTAAAACGCTCGGTCATAAATTCCATGGCCAATTTCACATCTCTCGCTCATAAAATCCATGGCCTTCTTCGCACCGCTCGCTCATAAATTCCAAAGCCACATTCACATCGTTAGCTCATAAATTCCAAGGCCAACTATGCACTGCGCGCTCATAAATTCCATAGTCTACTTTACACCGCTCGCTCATATATTCCATGGATAAGTTAATACCGCTCGCTCATATATTCCATGGCTACATTTATACCGCTCGCTCATAAATTCCATGGCCAAATTTACACCGATCGAACATAAACTTCATGGTCAACTTCACACCGTTCGAACATAAATTCCATAGCCAACTTCACATCGCTCGCTCATAAATTCCATAGCTAATGTCGCACCGCTCGCTCATAAATTCCATAGCTAATTTTGCACCGCTCGCTCATAAATTCCACGGCCAACTTCACACCGCTCGCTCATA
This sequence comes from Perithous albicinctus, assembly GCA_964016905.1. Lineage (NCBI taxonomy): Eukaryota > Metazoa > Arthropoda > Insecta > Hymenoptera > Ichneumonidae > Perithous > Perithous albicinctus. The sequence continues at coordinate 3,378,254 of OZ024698.1, read as the reverse complement.
AACTCCAGAGCCAACTTCACAGCGCTCGCTCATAAATTCCACGGCCAACTTCACACGGCTCGCTCATAAAATCCAAAGCCAACTTCACACCGCTCGCTCATAAATTCCATGACCAACTTCACACCGCTCGCTCATAAACTCCAGAGCCAACTTCACACCGCTCGCTCATAAACTCCAGAGCCAACTTCACACCGCTCGCTCATAAATTCCATGACCAACTTCATACCCCTCGCTCATATAGTCTATGGCTAATTTTATACCGCTCGCTTATAATTTCCATGACCAACTTTACACCGCTCGAACATAAGTTCCATGGCCAACTGCACACCGCTCGCTCATAAATTCCATGGCCATCTTCAAACCGCTCGCTCATAAATTCCATAGCCAACTGCACTCAGCTCGCTCATAAAATCCATGGCCAACTTCGCACCGCTCGCTCATAAATTCCATGGCCAACTTCACACCGCTAGCTCGTAAATTCCAAAGCCATATTCGGGCCGCACGCTCGTAAATTCCAAGGCCATATTCGGACCGCTCGCTCATAAATTCCTTGGCCAACTACACACAGCTCGCTCATAAATTCCTTGGCCATCTACACACAGCTCGCTCATAAATTCCACTGCCAACTTCACTCCGCTCGCTCATTCATAAATTCCACTCATAAATTCCATCTGCCGGACGAGGAGAAACTTCGAATACAATTTTTCAATAACACAGGACTGGTATCTAATTCTTCGGTAAAAAGTTCATGGGCGACAAATGCGAAATTCATTGTTAGCGACTTATTCGTGCTCTGATTGGTCGTCGTTGTCGTGACCCAAGTTCATGCAGTGAAACATTTTGTTTTTTATGTCAAATGTCAAAACTGACATAAAGGGACTCGGGCGCTCAGGCGCCCGTGACTGCTAATCCTCTTTTAAAATGTTGGTGGCAGTCAGCTATGGTCATATGAAGCCGTTTTATTCATGCTCTGGTTTGTCCTCGCTTCGCGCGAAAATTGAACGACAGAAACCAAGTTCATCTGTTTCCAAAACGCAAAATTATAGGAACGTTTTATAGGAGCAAATAAATTTGATATTTCACAAATTAGTATGAAGAAAGGCTGCAACTCCTCGTCGGGAGGTCCGACGAATAAATAGGTGTTCTTCATTCGGCAAATTAGGCAAATTCATTAACTTTTTACCGATTTTTTTTTTTAAATTAAATGTTGCAATCTCATTATTTTTTGTTTTCCGATGACATTTTTCAAATGTTTTTTATACTGATACACATTTTTTAGAATATAAAAAGATTAATCGTCAGGAAGACTTAAGAATGTCGAATTTTTTGTTTGAACAATTTTAACGCCCAAAGGAAAAATAGTTTGACATCCCTTTTTCCTTTCTTCTATTTTTTTTTAATCTTAAGAAATCCTATAAATTTCCTTCTCAAGATTTCAATTAACCTTAAAAATCTTCTTAAATTTCAATTAATCTTAAAAATATAAAGTAATTATAAAAATCTAGAGAAACCTAAGAAAACTTGAAAAATTCTACAAATCTTAAGAAATTAAAAAAAAGAAATTAGAATCTAGAAATTTTGAGAATTTGTAAGAAATCGAACAAATCTTAAGAAATGTTAATAATATTCAGAAATTTTTCGTCAAATCTTAGGAAGTCCTAAAAATCTTAGAAATCAAAAAAATTCTAAAAATCAGAAAGTTTGAAAAATCCTATAAATCTTGAGATACTTCGAAAAATTTCAAGCAAATCTAGAAATCTGAAGAGACACAAAAATATCTTATGATGAAATTTTAAGGATGCCTAGAAATCTTACGAAATCCTAGAAGTATTGAGAAAAAGAAAATGATAAAGAATACCATTTCAAAAAGGAGAAAAATTGTAAAATTTGAAAAATGTAATTGAACATAGGAGGAAAAAAAATGTGGTTTTTTTAATTGAAAAAAAAACGTATTTTTTAAAAATGAATAAAAGCAAGATAGATCAAAAAGTTCATGTGAAGCCACTTTATTCGTGCTCTGGTTAGTCCTCGATTCGCGCGAAAACTGAACGACTGAAACCAAGCTCGATTGTTTTATAAACGCGAATTTATAGAAGTATTTTACAGAATCAAAAAATTTGATCTTTCAAAAAGTAGTATTCAGAAAGGCTGTGGTTCCTTGTCCGAAAGCCTGATGAATAAATGGATGTTCTTCGTCCGGCAAATTAGTCAAATTCATCAACTTTTTACTGAATGTTGTTTTTTATTTTTATTATATGTTTCTATATCTTTTTTCGTTTTCCGATGAAATTTTGTACATTTTTTCTCTTTCCTTTTTTCGATAAAATTTTCATTTTTTCCCCTTTTTTTCGTTGAAATTGTTCAATTGTTTTTTATAATGATAAAGAATGTTTAGAATACAAAAAGATTAACCGTCGGGAAGACTTAAAAACCTGGAATTCTTTTTTTCTAATTTAAATGCACAATGAAGAAAAAAATCTCTTGACATTTCTTTTCCCTTTCTTCGAATTTTTTAAATTTTAAGGAATTCTATAAATTTCAATTAACCTTAGAAATCTTGAGAAATCGTAAAAAATTCTAACAGTTAAGAAATCTTCAAAATCTTGAGGAATCGTACAAATGTTAAAAAACCGTAGAAATCTTAAGAAATAACAAAAATTAATAAATTTAGAAATTTGGAGAAATTGTAAGAAATTTAAAAAATCTTAAATGTTCGAAATATTTCGAAATTTTCCGTCAAATCTTAGGGAGCCCTAAAAATCTTATAAATCTTCAAAAATTTTAAGATCATAAGAACTTTTGAATCATAAAGAACATAATAATCATAAGAACAAATCTTATAAATGTTGAGAATCTTTGAAAAATTTCAAGAAATGCTATAAATCTGAAGAGCCAAAAAAATCTTGTGAAATTTAAAGGAACTCTAGAAATCTTAGAAGTATTGAGAAAAAGAAAACATAAAAAAGAATCTCCTGCAAACAAAAAATCGATAAAAAAAATCTCTTGCGAACAAAAAATGCAAACAAAAAACCCATAAAAAAAATCTCTTGCGAACAAAAAATAACTTACAAAAAAATTAATCCCACAAAAAAAAATTTCCTGCAAACAAAAAATCCATTAAAAAAATCTCTTGCGAACTGTTTAGAGATCTCAAAGGGTACTGTGGGAAAAACGGCGTGAGAAGGAAAATGCGAACTGTTAGGTTTAGAAATAACTGAAAAGACACGTTTGAAATTAAGACTGGCTTTTAATGCTCGAAACGCGTGCTTCTTGCGAGAACAACAGAGTGAAAACTGACTGTAGGTCAAGAGCTCTTGCAGTTCGACGAGAGCGAGAGTGATAGTGTTTGTGTATACATGAGTTGTTGTGTGGTCGTTTGTATGTATGTGTTTCAGGTGAGAGCGCGTTGGAGACAATAACAGCTCCCGTTTCGAAGAGTTTCGATAACAGTTGAACGAACTCTGAGAACTGCACGGGAGACTTTATTTTGTGAATTTTAAAGATAGATTTAAATCGCGAGAACGCTTCTTTTGCCGAAACATTCCGCCCGCCTTGGCAATCTCGGCTAGATTGCCAATAAACCCGAGAAACGAGAAAATGTTTGCACTAGAGTCTCGATTTTTTTTTTTTTTTTATTCTGTGTAATCTTCGTTTGATGAGATCGGCAGCAGAACGAGCTTCACAATCGGTCTCTTGTACCTCTTCGGCTCGTGAAACGTTTGTACGCCGCGAGAAATCCTTCCGTTGAATAATCCGTCGCGATCTCGAGATGAACAGCCGACGACGAGAGACAAACGAATACGACAATGTACCCTTTGTAGGTTTTCGCGCCGCGACCGCGGAATGTTCGTAGCACTAGAGGTCCGGCGTAGTCGACTCCAGACTGGAGGAACGGACGAGATCGAGTCGCGCGAGATTCCGGTAACTGACCCATTAGTTGCTCCCCAAGAGCAGCTCGATATCGAACACATTGCAGGCAACGATGTATGAATGCACGGATAGGGACGCGACCCCCTACGATCCAGTAACGTCGTCGTAGAGTAGCGAGTGTTACTTGCGTTCCTCCGTGGAGTGTGCGTCGATGAACTGCATCGATGATCAAGGTCGAAAAGGCCGAATCACGAGGTAAGATCAGCGGATGCTTCTCGTCATGATCGAGAAGAGAGTTTCGTAATCTTCCGCCGACGCGCAATAGCCCAGCAGCATCGACAAACGGCGTAAGACGAATGAGCGAATTTGAGCGCGAAATCGATTTCCCTCGCGAGAGCTCGTAGATTTCGTGGGCGAAATACGCTGCTTGCGTGTGTTTTACCCAGAACAATCTTGCGATCTCGAGTTCTTCTGGCGTGAGCGGCGATGCCGGTTCTCCGGTGGCTTGAGTTCTTCTTAATCGTCGGACTGCACGAAAAATCCATGCAGTAACTCGAAGAAGAGTTCTGAGACTCGAGAAACGTTCGACGAGTTCCCACAATTTTGGAAGCTCGTCCTTGTTAGCGATGTTGGCTGGAGTTTTTCGCACCTCGAGAGCGATTTCCGAGTCGATCGAGGGGATTGCAGACGACCAAGGTGCAGAATGTTGCAAGAGCCACGGTGGGCCGTTCCACCAGAGTGTTTCTTCTTGGAGTAGACGAGGTGAGAGTCCGCGAGATGCACAATCCGCAGGATTTTCCTTTCCCGGGACATGATGCCAATGCGAGTTCGAGAGTTCCTGAATTTCAGTGACGCGGTTACGCACGAAATCCGCCCACCGGCGCGCATCACCCTGAATGTACGCGAGAGCGACTGTGGAATCCGTCCACAAATGCCCCGGGACGTCGTCGAGATCGAGAATCGTTCGGATGTGCGAAATTAGACGAACCAAGAGAAGTGCGGCAGAAAGTTCGAGTCGAGGAATTGTCACTTGTTTAAGAGGCGCAACACGGGTTTTTGCGGCGACGAACGTTACCCGAACGTCGTCGAGATCCGAGAGGACGCGCAGATAAACAACAGCACCGAGAGCTGATCGCGATGCGTCCGCGAAGCCGTGCAGCTCGACAGCGAGAGATGACGCGTGACAACCGAGCCACCGCGGCACTGAGATTTGCGACACTTCTTCGAGATCTTTTTCGAACACATTCCAACGATTTGAGAGTTCGTCAGGCAGTGGATCATCCCAGCCAAACTTTGCTAGCCACAGTTCCTGAATAAAGATTTTTCCCCGCACGATAACTGGCGCAATCCATCCGAGTGGATCGAATAGCTACGCGACGCGAGATAGAACGTGACGTTTCGTGATTCGAGAAGATTTGGTTGACGCGAGCGACGTAAATACAAACGAGTCCGATCGCGGTTGCCAGTGAAGACCGAGAGCGCGAACGAGCGGATCGACTTCGATCGATACACACGCCGATTGTTCGCGCCTTTCGTTAGCGATATTTTGCAATAACTCTTCGTCATTCGCTGACCACTTCTGTAACGGAAAGCCGCCCGCCTTGAGGCACTCGTTGAGTTGTCGAGCTTTCTCTATAGCTTCTTGAATGCTGTGAGCTCCCGAGAGCACGTCGTCCACGTAGATCTCGTTTTGAATAATATCCGTTGCGAGCGGGAAACGATGATTTTCGTCGATCGAGAGCTGCCGTAGAACTCGAATCGCGAGATACGGAGCGCTCGCGAGCCCGTAAGTGACCGTGTTGAGACGGTACGCGATCGGAGCAGCTTTTTCGTTGTCTCTCCACAAGATACGTTGCAGATCTCGATCTTCTTCGTGTATGAAAATTTGCCGATACATTTTCTCAATGTCCGCAACAAACACCAGCGCGTACCGACGCCAGCGCGTGATTACGTCCGCAAGATCGGTCTGCAGCTTCGGTCCGACGTGCTGCAGATCGTTAACCGAAATCCCGAAGTTCGTACGGAACGAACCGTTGAAAACTACGCGAACTTTCGTCGTTGAGCTGCTTTCGCGCACGACAGCGTGATGCGGTAGATAGAAAACGCGAGATGATACGGCGGAGTCTGATGCACGAGTCATGTGTCCGAGTGATTCGTACTCCGCGAGAAATTTCGAATACGATAACTTGAGAGAGGGGTTCGTCGCGAACCGTCTCTCTTGACGATTCAGTGCGGCGAGAGCTGGAGAGTAAGAATCTCCGAGATCTACCGATGCAGTCTTAAGAGGAATACGCACGATGTAGCGTCCGTCTGAGGTACGGGTGTGTGTCTCCGCGAAGTACTGTTCGCACTGAGATTCGTCCTCTGATGTTGTTGATGTTTTGTTTGCAGTCGGCTCCTCCTGGACCCAAAACCGTTTAACGAGTTCGATAAGCTCGTGATCTATCGAGCACTGTAGTCCGTTCGCAGGCCGAGAGCTAACGTGCGAGTTCGGTTCCGATGTGACAGACCCCGAAAGAATCCATCCGAGAGAAGTGCGCTGAGCGACTGGAGTCCCTGGACCTCCTCGTCGAAGCCCTTCTTCGATAATGACACTGTAAATTTCTGCTCCGAGTATGAGGTCGATTTGTGTCGCTGACGAGAAGTCCGGATCGGCAAGTTCGAGATCTTGAAGATGCGGCCACGGGTTTTGCAAAACTCGAATGGGTGGTAGATACAAGGTGAGCTTCGCGAGCACGTACGCGTCCACCGAGAGCGAGATCGCGGGATCGATGCGAGACCCGATTTCCAATCTCATAAGCCCGCGCGAAACAGCAGATTTTTGCGCGCCGATACCGTTAATAGGAAGTGTCACTTGTTTGCGCGGTAAGTTAATCCGTTGCGCGAGAGAAGCCGAGATAAATGACACTTCCGAACCTTGATCGAGAAGCGCTCGAACGTCGTAGTGTTCGCCGTAGCACGAAGTGACCTTGACAATCACAGTCGCGAGCAATACCGGAGTGCACTTGACGAGAGGCGCGAGCGCGAGATTCATACTTGCCGATGCTTGCGGTTGAAAATTATCGCGGCGCGGAAGCGCGGGAGTGACGGTTTGACTCGCGTAAGCACCGTCCGACGATTGCTGACCGGCTGAAGCGACCGCGGGAGAATTTTCCGTGGATGCAACGGTCGATCGATGGATCAGCGTATGATGCGGATTGTTACAAATTCGGCACCGCTTCGCGGACCGGCAATTTCTAAATTGATGCGCGCCAAGACAATTAAAGCAAAGATTTTTCTGCTTTACGATCTCGAGTCTTTGCTCGAAAGTTTTACCGCGAAAATCTTGACAGGCTGCTAGAAAATGCGCGGCACCACACAATGAACACGCGAGTGACGAAGGCCTCGAATCGTTGGCTGAAACTTGGTGAGATTTCGCCGAAGTTTGATTTTTCGTTGCCGCAGGGTTTGTCGATTTTTTCATTTCACTCGCGCGCGCGACTGCTTCGAGAGCGTAAATACGCCCGAGAATAAATTGCTCGAGATCCGCAAAGGTCAATGACTCACCCGCGTGGTCCTGCTCGAGATCCACAGACGCCGCGTCATCACCCGCGTTGCTCACCTGCTCGGGCTTCATGGAGGTCGCGAAATTATTTGCAGTACTAATCTGTTTTTCCCACTCGATGAGGGATACAGAATCGAGTTTACGCGTCACCATATACACGAGAATGCAGTCCCACGCTTCTATCGGACACTGAAGCGCTTTCAAGGCACCGAGAGCCTCTTTAACGTTTCCGAGTAATGTCTTTAATTCCGATGCCGACTGTTGACTCACCTTTGCAAGCGAGAACAGTGAGGCGAAATGAGTATCGATGAGCACTCGTTTATTTTCATAACGGTTGACGAGAGTTTGCCACGCGCGCGCGAAATTGTCACCGGTAACGTCAATATTTATAACGAGCTGAGCTGCTTCACCTTTTAGACACATTTTTAAATATTGCAGTTTTTCTACGTCCGAAATGTCTTGATTCGCGGTAATAAGCCATTTAAAAAGGTCACCAAACGGTCTCCATTCGCGATACGCGCCCGAGAATTTCGGGAGATCGATTCGCGGCAATTGTCGAGAAATCGGAGCAAGTCTTGCCGCTGACGCCGCTTGCTCACCGTCGTCCGTTTTTCTCCTTTTGCGAAGCTCACTCTGATATGCTAGAAGCTCACTTTTTTGGTTTATATACTCTTCTTCACACTCCGCATACACTTCAAGCTCAAAATAGTCGAGCGCGCTGCGCTCCTCCGGCTTCAGCGACGATAGCATTTCGTGGTTCGATTGAAACTTTTTCCAATTCGAGTCGAGATTTTCGATTCTAGTTAGAATCTGCTCAGGAGTTCGTTTCTTGATTTCCAGCTTTTTTACATTTGCTACCGTGCGAGAGATCAATCCGCGAATTTCTGTTTGTTTAGCGATAACCGCGGCAGTTGAAGCTGCCATTTTTTAATGATTTAAAAACGGCTTGCACGGTAACGGGACACAGCGAGAGGTTCACGAGATTTTTCGCACTTTTCCACTTGATGATACCGCTCTTTTCCACAGTATCCGGCTCGAAGGACCAGAAAATGTTTAGAGAACTCAAAGGGTACTGTGGGAAAAACGGCGTGAGAAGGAAATTGCGAACTGTTAGGTTTAGAAATAACTGAAAAGACACGTTTGAAATTAAGACTGGCTTTTAATGCTCGAAACGCGTGCTTCTTGCGAGAACAACAGAGTGAAAACTGACTGGAGGTCAAGAGCTCTCGCAGTTCGACGAGAGCGAGAGTGATAGTGTTTAGAGAACTCAAAGGGTACTGTGGGAAAAACGGCGTGAGAAGGAAATTGCGAACTGAGAGGTTTAGAAATAACTGAAAAGACACGTTTGAAATTCAGACTGGATTTTAATGCTCGAAACGCGTGCTTCTTGCGAGAACAACAGAGTGAAAACGACTGGAGGTCAAGAGCTCTCGCAGTTCGACGAGAGCGAGAGTGATAGTGGTTGTGTATACATGAGTTGTTGTGTGGTCGTTTGTATGTATGTGTTTCAGGTGAGAGCGCGTTGGAGACAATAACAGCTCCCGTTTCGAAGAGTTTCGATAACAGTTGAACGAACTCTGAGAACTGCACGGGAGACTTTATTTTGTGAATTTTAAAGATAGATTTAAATCGCGAGAACACTTCTTTTGCCGAAACATTCCGCCCGCCTTGGCAATCTCGGCTAGATTGCCAATAAACCCGAGAAACGAGAAAATGTTTGCACTAGAGTCTCTATTTTTGGTTTTTTTTTTTTTTTATTCTGTGTAATCTTCGTTTGATGAGATCGGCAGCAGAACGAGCTTCACAATCGGTCTCTTGTAGACTGACTGCTGAGTTCGAACGGTGGCAACACGCACGAGACCATCCTTGCCAGGGTGAACGTCGATGACTCTCCCAAGAGCCCATTTCGATGGCGGATATCGTTCGTCCTTCACGAGAACGAGCGAACCGACCTTGAGCGAGTTGAACCGTTGCTGCCACTTCGAAATCGTCTGTAGATGCTGGAGATACTCTGTGCTCCATCGTTGCCAAAATTGCTCGAGCATTTGGCGGATGAGTTGCCAACGAGACAACCGGGAGCTCGGTAGATCGATGAGCGATGGTTCCGGGATCGTGTTGAGCGCTGCACCGATGAGAAAATGGCCCGGAGTCAGAGCGGATAGATCAGATGGGTCGTCTGAAATCGGGCAAAGAGGCCGCGAGTTCAGCACCGCTTCGATCTGCGAGAGCAACGTAGAATACTCTTCGTACGTAAGACCGGTGTCCCCGATAACGCGTTTGAGGTGGAACTTTACCGATTTGACTGCGGCTTCCCATTTGCCTCCGAAATGAGGCGATGACGGTGGATTAAACTTCCATCGCGTCCCGTCGTTAGCGAGGAGGTTCGCGAGAGCGTTGTGTTGCGCTGAGGACGCTTGAAAGAGCTTTTGAAGCTCCTTATCTGCGCCGAGGAAGTTCGTTCCGCAATCGCTGGCTATCGTCTCGCAGATACCTCTTCGGCTTGTGAAACGTTTGTACGCCGCGAGAAATCCTTCCGTTGAATAATCCGTCGCGATCTCGAGATGAACAGCCGACGACGAGAGACAAACGAATACGACAATGTACCCTTTGTAGGTTTTCGCGCCGCGACCGCGGAATGTTCGTAGCACTAGAGGTCCGGCGTAGTCGACTCCAGACTGGAGGAACGGACGAGATCGAGTCGCGCGAGATTCCGGTAACTGACCCATTAGTTGCTGCCCAAGAGCAGCTCGATATCGAACACATTGCAGGCAACGATGTATGAATGCACGGATAGGGACGCGACCCCCTACGATCCAGTAACGACGTCGTAGAGTAGCGAGTGTTACTTGCGTTCCTCCGTGGAGTGTGCGTCGATGAACTGCATCGATGATCAAGGTCGAGAATGCCGAATCACGAGGTAAGATCAGCGGATGCTTCTCGTCATGATCGAGAAGAGAGTTTCGCAGTCTTCCGCCGACGCGCAATAGCCCAGCAGCATCGACAAACGGCGTAAGACGAATGAGCGAATTTGAGTGCGAAATCGATTTCCCTTGCGAGAGCTCGTAGATTTCGTGGGCGAAATACGCTGCTTGCGTGTGTTTTACCCAGAACAATCTTGCGATCTCGAGTTCTTCTGGCGTGAGCGGCGATGCCGGTTCTCCGGTGGCTTGAGTTCTTCTTAATCGTCGGACTGCACGAAAAACCCATGCAGTAACTCGAAGAAGAGTTCTGAGACTCGAGAAACGTTCGACGAGTTCCCACAATTTTGGAAGCTCGTCCTTGTTAGCGATGTTGGCTGGAGTTTTTCGCACCTCGAGAGCGATTTCCGAGTCGATCGAGGGGATTGCAGACGACCAAGATGCAGAATGTTGCAAGAGCCACGGTGGGCCGTTCCACCAGAGTGTTTCTTCTTGGAGTAGACGAGGTGAGAGTCCGCGAGATGCACAATCCGCAGGATTTTCCTTTCCCGGGACATGATGCCAATGCGAGTTCGAGAGTTCCTGAATTTCAGTGACGCGGTTACGCACGAAATCCGCCCACCGGCGCGCATCACCCTGAATGTACGCGAGAGCGACTGTGGAATCCGTCCACAAATGCCCCGGGACGTCGTCGAGATCGAGAATCGTTCGGATGTGCGAAATTAGACGAACCAAGAGAAGTGCGGCAGAAAGTTCGAGTCGAGGAATCGTCACTTGTTTAAGAGGCGCAACACGGGTTTTTGCGGCGACGAGCGTTACCCGAACGTCGTCGAGATCCGAGAGGACGCGCAGATAAACAACAGCACCGAGAGCTGATCGCGATGCGTCCGCGAAGCCGTGCAGCTCGACAGCGAGAGATGACGCGTGACAACCGAGCCACCGCGGCACTGAGATTTGCGACACTTCTTCGAGATCTTTTTCGAACACATTCCAACGATTTGAGAGTTCGTCAGGCAGTGGATCATCCCAGCCAAACTTTGCTAGCCACAGTTCCTGAATAAAGATTTTTCCCCGCACGATAACTGGCGCAATCCATCCGAGTGGATCGAATAGCTGCGCGACGCGAGATAGAACGTGACGTTTCGTGATTCGAGAAGATTTGGTTGACGCGAGCGACGTAAATACAAACGAGTCCGATCGCGGTTGCCAGTGAAGACCGAGAGCGCGAACGAGCGGATCGACTTCGATCGATACACTCGCCGATTGTTCGCGCCTTTCGTTAGCGATATTTTGCAATAACTCTTCGTCATTCGCTGACCATTTCTGTAACGGAAAGCCGCCCGCCTTGAGGCACTCGTTGAGTTGTCGAGCTTTCTCTATAGCTTCTTGAATGCTGTGAGCTCCCGAGAGCACGTCGTCCACGTAGATCTCGTTTTGAATAATATCCGTTGCGAGCGGGAAACGATGATTTTCGTCGATCGAGAGCTGCCGTAGAACGCGAATCGCGAGATACGGAGCGCTCGCGAGCCCGTAAGTGACCGTGTTGAGACGGTACGCGATCGGAGCAGCTTCTTCGTTGTCTCTCCACAAGATACGTTGCAGATCTCGATCTTCTTCGTGTATGAGAATTTGCCGATACATTTTTTCAATGTCCGCAACAAACACCAGCGCGTACCGACGCCAGCGCGTGATTACGTCCGCAAGATCGGTCTGCAGCTTCGGTCCGACGTGCTGCAGATCGTTAACCGAAATCCCGAAGTTCGTACGGAATGAACCGTTGAAAACTACGCGAACTTTCGTCGTTGAGCTGCTTTCGCGCACGACAGCGTGATGCGGTAGATAGAAAACGCGAGATGATACGGCGGAGTCTGATGCACGAGTCATGTGTCCGAGTGATTCGTACTCCGCGAGAAATTTCGAATACGATAACTTGAGAGAGGGGTTCGTCGCGAACCGTCTCTCTTGACGATTCAGTGCGGCGAGAGCTGGAGAGTAAGAATCTCCGAGATCTACCGATGCAGTCTTAAGAGGAATCCGCACGATGTAGCGTCCGTCTGAGGTACGGGTGTGTGTCTCCGCGAAGTACTGCTCGCACTGAGATTCGTCCTCTGATGTTGTTGATGTTTTGTTTGCAGTCGGCTCCTCCTGGACCCAAAACCGTTTAACGAGTTCGATAAGCTCGTGATCTATCGAGCACTGTAGTCCGTTCGCAGGCCGAGAGCTAACGTGCGAGTTCGGTTCCGATGTGACGGACCCCGAAAGAATCCATCCGAGAGAAGTGCGCTGAGCGACTGGAGTCCCTGGACCTCCTCGTCGAAGCCCTTCTTCGATAATGACACTGTAAATTTCTGCTCCGAGTATGAGGTCGATTTGTGTCGCTGACGAGAAGTCCGGATCGGCAAGTTCGAGATCTTGAAGATGCGGCCACGGGTTTTGCAAAACTCGAATGGGTGGTAGATACGAGGTGAGCTTCGCGAGCACGTACGCGTCCACCGAGAGCGAGATCGCGGGATCGATGCGAGACCCGATTTCCAATCTCATAAGCCCGCGCGAAACAGCAGATTTTTGAGCACCGATACCGTTGATAGGGAGTGTCACTTGTTTGCGCGGTAAGTTAATCCGTTGCGCGAGAGAAGCCGAGATAAATGACACTTCCGAACCTTGATCGAGAAGCGCTCGAACGTCGTAGTGTTCGCCGTAGCACGAAGTGACCTTGACAATCGCAGTCGCGAGCAATACCGGAGTGTACTTGACGAGAGGCGCGAGCGCGAGATTCGTACTTGCCGATGCTTGCGGTTGAAAATTATCGCGGCGCGGAAGCGCGGGAGTGACGGTTTGAATCGCGTAAGCACCGTCCGACGATTGCTGACCGGCTGAAGCGACCGCGGGAGAATTTTCCGTGGATGCAACGGTCGATCGATGGATCAGCGTATGATGCGGATTGTTACAAATTCGGCACCGCTTCGCGGACCGGCAATTTCTAAATTGATGCGCGCCAAGACAATTAAAGCAAAGATTTTTCTGCTTTACGATCTCAAGTCTTTGCTCGAAAGTTTTACCGCGAAAATCTTGACAGGCTGCTAGAAAATGCGCGACACCACACAATGAACACGCGAGTGACGAAGGCCTCGAATCGTTGGCTGAAACTTGGTGAGATTTCGCCGAAGTTTGATTTTTCGTTGCCGCAGGGTTTGTCGATTTTTTCACTTCACTCGCGCGCGCGACTGCTTCGAGAGCGTAAATACGCCCGAGAATAAATTGCTCGAGATCCGCAAAGGTCAATGACTCACCCGCGTGGTCCTGCTCGAGATCCACAGACGCCGCGTCATCACCCGCGTTGCTCACCTGCTCGGGCTTCATGGAGGTCGCGAAATTATTTGCAGTACTAATCTGTTTTTCCCACTCGATGAGGGATACAGAATCGAGTTTACGCGTCACCATATACACGAGAATGCAGTCCCACGCTTCTATCGGACACTGAAGCGCTTTCAAGGCACCGAGAGCCTCTTTAACGTTTCCGAGTAATGTCTTTAATTCCGATGCCGACTGTTGACTCACCTTTGCAAGCGAGAACAGTGAGGCGAGATGAGTATCGATGAGCACTCGTTTATTTTCATAACGGTTGACGAGAGTTTGCCACGCGCGCGCGAAATTGTCACCGGTAACGTCAATATTTATAACGAGCTGAGCTGCTTCACCTTTTAGACACATTTTTAAATATTGCAATTTTTCTACGTCCGAAATGTCTTGATTCGCGGTAATAAGCGATTTAAAAAGGTCACCAAACGGTCTCCACTCGCGATACGCGCCCGAGAATTTCGGGAGATCGATTCGCGGCAATTGTCGAGAAATCGGAGCAAGTCTTGCCGCTGACGCCGCTTGCTCACCGTCGTCCGTTTTTCTCCTTTTGCGAAGCTCACTCTGATATGCTAGAAGCTCACTTTTTTGATTTATATACTCTTCTTCACACTCCGCATACACTTCAAGCTTAAAATAATCGAGCGCGCTGCGCTCCTCCGGCTTCAGCGACGATAGCATTTCGTGGTTCGATTGAAACTTTTTCCAATTCGATTCGAGATTTTCGATTCTAGTTAGAATCTGCTCAGGAGTTCGTTTCTTGATTTCCAGCTTTTTTACATTTGCTACCGTGCGAGAGATCAATCCGCGAATTTCTGTTTGTTTAGCGATAACCGCGGCAACTGAAGCTGCCATTTTTTAATGATTTAAAAACGGCTTGCACGGTAACGGGACACAGCGAGAGGTTCACGAGATTTTTCGCACTTTTCCACTTGATGATACCGCTCTTTTCCACAGTATCCGGCTCGAAGGACCAGAAAATGTTTAGAGAACTCAAAGGGTACTGTGGGAAAAACGGCGTGAGAAGGAAATTGCGAACTGAGAGGTTTAGAAATAACTGAAAAGACACGTTTGAAATTCAGACTGGATTTTAATGCTCGAAACGCGTGCTTCTTGCGAGAACAACAGAGTGAAAACGACTGGAGGTCAAGAGCTCTCGCAGTTCGACGAGAGCGAGAGTGATAGTGGTTGTGTATACATGAGTTGTTGTGTGGTCGTTTGTATGTATGTGTTTCAGGTGAGAGCGCGTTGGAGACAATAACAGCTCCCGTTTCGAAGAGTTTCGATAACAGTTGAACGAACTCTGAGAACTGCACGGGAGACTTTATTTTGTGAATTTTAAAGATAGATTTAAATCGCGAGAACACTTCTTTTGCCGAAACAGATAGTGTTTGTGTATACATGAGTTGTTGTGTGGTCGTTTGTATGTATGTGTTTCAGGTGAGAGCGCGTTGGAGACAATAACAGCTCCCGTTTCGAAGAGTTTCGATAACAGTTGAACGAACTCTGAGAACTGCACGGGAGACTTTATTTTGTGAATTTTAAAGATAGATTTAAATCGCGAGAACGCTTCTTTTGCCGAAACACGAACAAAAAATGCAAACAAAAACCCATAAAAAAATCTCTTGTGAACAAAAAATAACTTACAAAAAAATTAATCCCATAAAAAAAATTTCCTGCAAACAAAAAATCCATTAAAAAAATCGCTTGCGAACAAAAAATGCAAACAAAAAACCCATAAAAAAAAATCTCCTGCAAACAAAAAATCCATAAAAAAAATCTCTTGCGAACAAAAAATAACTTACAAAAAAAATTAATGCGAATCAATATATTAGCCAAGACATAAAAAAAAATCTCTTGCAATCAAAAAACCCATAAAAAAAATCTCTTGCAAACAAAAAATAACTTACAAAAAAATTAATGCGAATCAATATATTAGCGAAAGCATAAAAAAAGATGTAGATGTTTGTCAAAAAAAAAACTTGGCGTGCCAGCGTTTTGCTTCCGTACATAGTCCATTGAAATAAGTTCGGGACAGAAACTTACATTTGCTTCAGACGGTGTGGCAATGGACATATTATGCACGCCTCGTGTGCGTAATACATCTTTTTTCACGCCTTGTAAAATTAGGTCAAATTACGTACAATACCCAACGGAAAATCTTTTTTCGCCCTTGTATAATAATTTACTATTATATGTGGTTTAGAGTATTACTTATTATATGTCGCGATAAACTCGCCGAGCTATGTTCTCAGTAAACACGAACAATCGCTGTTATATATTACAATTTTCTACGCAGTAATGTAACTATTAAATAACGACGGAGTTATGAGCCATTTTCGTCTAGTTACTTCGAATCGTTTACCGCTAGGTGTTCCACTGTCGTAATAGTTTTATTGTACAAACGTCATTGTGACGTCATCATTATGATTTAGGCTACTAACCTATTATTTCTTATAAAATATATATTTCTCCGGTATTAAAGCAAATAAAAAATAACATAAGAAACAGATTGACCTGTTTGTTTTCGTAAAAAATACCATTGAAATTCTCGAAAAAGGCTAATTGCTGAGTAGGAGAAAATCGTAACTTCCGAATTATCTCCGTGTAATCTTCCTCTCAGTTCGGGTCATACCGACCTACGCAAAGTACTTTTCGTAGCTTCCTTCAGCCAGGCTTGCTAAATATCTCATGCTTTAAAATTAATTAAAAGTCATACAGTATTTTCGATCACTCTTCAATGAATAAATATTGCTGGTCGATTGTAATTAATTAAAAGTTAGCAATACTAAACTTTCTCTGAATCTTACTAATAAGTGGAAGTCAGTAGTGGTCCCGTCCTTATTTCAATGGACTATGTACGGAAGCAAAACGCTGGCACGCCAAGTTTTTTTTTTGACAAACATCTACATCTTTTTTTATGCTTTCGCTAATATATTGATTCGCATTAATTTTTTTGTAAGTTATTTTTTGTTTGCAAGAGATTTTTTTTATGGGTTTTTTGTTTGCAAGAGATTTTTTTTTATGTCTTTTTTTATGTCTTGGCTAATATATTGATTCGCATTAATTTTTTTGTAAGTTATATTTTGTTCGCAAGAGATTTTTTTTATGGGTTTATTGTTTGCATTTTTTGTTCGCAAGAGATTTTTTTATGGATTTTATGTTTGCAGGAGATTTTTTTTTATGGGATTAATTTGTTTGTAAGATTTTTTTAATGGGTTTTTTTGTTTGCAGATTTTTTTTTATGGGATTAATTTTTTTGTAAGTTATTTTTTGTTTGCAAGAGATTTTTTTTTTATGGGATGGCTACACGTTTAAGTTTTGAAAAAACATTTTTGTGGGATTTCATTTTTTTTTTGAAAATCATAACCCCATGGAAAATATTGAACAGTGAATAAAAATAGATAGACAGATACAGTAGGATTTATTCCGCCCTGGGACTGCGTCCTCTTAGAGTACCATGCCGGTAAGGTAATAATAACAAATAAATATAATTCGTCATCCGCCAGAGTTAGGAGAGATTAAGAAAGAATGTTGATAAGATGGTTAGAACGTCGCGCTCCGCACGGATTGGACGTCGCGACTCGTACGTTTTGAAAGTCGCGCTCCGTACGGTTTGAAGTGGCGCTCCGCGCCCCGTACGGTTTGAAAGTGGCGCTCCGCGCCCCGTACGATTTGAAAGTCGCGCTTCGCGCCCCGTACGGTTTGAAAGTCGCACTTCACGCTCTATTACGCTTTGTGCGCTTATCTTGTCCGATCTATTCATTCGAGAATGTCATTTTACAATATTTAACAATAAAATTGATGCTCAATGAGAATGCAGCCAACGTGCTTGAAGTAGCCCTAATATAGGCGCTGGAAGCATAAAAGAAAATGTTATGCAGCGTCATCAAATTAACGTTGTATTCTATACATACAATAAATCAATATTCAAGCGTTTTTCTTTAATTTGTTATTATTAGAGAATATGTATCTATACCCGTTCTAAAAATAATACATGCGCGTCTTTAGCATTGCGAGGCCAATTTTGCCGTTTAACTGTTAAATCGTTGACAAATATCCATGTAGTGCCCTTGCCTCGCACCATTGTTGTATACCGTATCTCTTCATTTTCAAGATGTCGGAATATTCCACTCATAACCTTATAACTATGACGTTGACTTTTACCGAAGACGTGGGTACTGCTTTAATGTTAAACTTCATTCCTTTTTTTTCTTTATCATCATATATGGGTAATTGAACAATCAATACTTGCTTTGTCAATTCAACTGTTGCAATTACAAGCAAAGATACAGTGCCGCATTCCTTGCAAGATCCATCTGAACTTCTCCATTTTAATAAATTATAATAAAATATATCCTTCAACGTTGGTATTTTGTTGTTTAAACTTGTTGGTAATTCGAATGCTAGAATATCATTCGATGAATTGATATCAGTCTTCGTATAATCACAAGAGGGGCACCGCTGTTTTGTGGTGAGTTTGTGTTCTGCGACGCTGCGAAAAGCAGATACTTTTTCAAGGAGAGATCTCATAAAGAAAATAATATTATGTTGATTGCTATCGGTATAGTTAACAAGATTACAACTTGCAAATTCACGTACTGTGAATGTATTCATAGCAGCTTCATCATTTGACGTATATGTCTCAATGAAAGATTTCATGGCATTCCTTATCTTATCACGAAGAATCGCGTCTTTGATCGAAGAACAATGTATTATACACTGCAAGACGCAATTAACGTAACTCGATACACCATCATTATTAGGAAGTCCTCTTATTCTCGTGTGAAATGGAAGAGGTTTATCATCTTTTTTAACTTGACAGTTTAAAATGTCTTTATGAACAGCCCAAACAGTATCCCCTATCTTAGGACCTCGAGTTTTGACAATATCAATAATCATAAGGTCAGATCTGCATTATCTTCGTAACCTATTGTATTCTATTATAGCTTTTTCATTTGCTTTTACCGCCGCCGGATCATAATTAATAATATGTAATCCTTGCAACGTTGTTATTCGTGAAAATGCAACATAAATTTGTCCACAACTAAATGTAGAATTGCCCGCTTCTCCAAGAGCATTCTGTAAGCTTAAGCCTTGGCTTTTATGAATTGTTATACCATAGCTGAGACATATCGGGAATTGTTTTCTTATGACAAATGCCCTGTCCATTATTTCGAATTTTACACTCAAGCGTTCTAATATATATTCTTGTCCGTTCGGCAGTAAAATTGCTATACTTACGACATCGTTTGTGTCAATGGCCCGTCTGATCGACACAATTGTAGCAATTGTTCCATTGACAAGGCCTAAAGTAACATCAATATTTCTTCTTATTATAATCTGAGCGCCCACTTTTACAGTTATGACCTTCGCCAATACAGCTGTTCGTGAACTATCTTCCTCATCGTTAAGCAAGATTTTTGAAACTTTTTTCTTCATGTAAGGTACACAGTCGATTAAATCGCGAGCAATAAGCGTTATTTCTTCGGATGGAATACGTGATAACATTGCAGCATTTAAGGCGTCACACTGAGCACAAGTGGGAAGTAAGCACACAGTATCTGATGACAATTTACCCAGGTAGTCGCATAGTTCGCGTAATCGACCGTCGATAGTTGTTTCGATGAACTGCATCATTCGTGTTTCCAAAATTGCCGTTTTGACGCATGTTAATTGTTAATTCATCATAGTTGAAAAGTGCACACCACAGATCAACGGCTCCTAATGCTCCTATTAATTTCTCAACTTGTCCATTACATAACATAATGAAAGGGGGATTTTCGTGCACAGGCGGAAGTTGCAGTAAATCGCCAAAAAGAATGATGTGTTTCCGGCCAAACCAACCATCTGTTACGTCCTGACGTAACTTTATAAAAAAAAAGAAGCGAAAATTTTATCCTTTTTTTTCTGTTCTGCGGTGCGATAGCACCCATCAGAAAATCATATGACCACAGGTATAATGACGCTACTTCTAGGGATTTAATAAAACACCTGACGGCACACTGTCTGCAGTGTGTATCGAGGCTCAGCGGACCCTCAGCGGTCAGCTTAATAACCACGTGCGGATGTGTAGCACGATGATGCAACACATCTGTGACGACTGCCTCGATACCGCTTGCTCTAAGGCAGTAGTAGCAATGTAGCATAATTAACCCGGTTTCAATTGTTTAAAAAAATATATAGTTTGGTATCCGAATATGTTCGATACCCTAATAGAGATGTTTCTGAAAAAAAAAATATATATATAAATACTCTTCTTTCGATCCCTTCCTCCAAAGAAACAGAAAGAGTGGAATTAATTGATAAACAAAAAAAGGGAAATTATTAAACTTAGGAAAATAAATAATATGACGATATTATTAATTATTATCCTTTTAACTAATCAAAATACGACCTAAACCCCAATACAATTCAAAGTCGAATCTATACATATTAAAAGAAAATCCAATATAACTTAGGGAATAGAAATATTAATAAATAGACACCCTGTCAGGTAATCGTCCTAGGGTACATACACGTATTTGTAAAGCTAGAAACATGGAAATGTATTACAATAAAACAAAATTTAAAAATAGACTGCAATTAATCACGCGTTTCCATGTCTCTCGCTGTGTATGTACCACGTGCATGAATTATAATCCCTTAAGAAACAGGTCATCCACGCGCGGATGACGAAAAAAAAAGAGGTAGGGACTTTAGTATATAAGGCAGCGTCCGATACCCTGATAACATTATTATTACGGCAATTACGTTTCGAGCATCGAAAAGTTAGTTGACAGGTAGTTGTCGCTAACCCGCCATGAAGACCAACGAATTCATCTCCGGAGAAATTTAAGTATTGTTTTTGTCTGTTCATTTGAATTAAATTAGAATTATTAATCGATAAAATTTTATTTTTACATTCAAATAATTGGTTTTCTTTTCCGGAGTGAGTAGTTCGGTTTTCGCGACAGACTAATTTTTATTGTAACATTTGGTTCAATTTTTGTTTTTTTTCCTTAATAAATATAAGCAAAGTTAAAAAATAATTAACTAGTGAAATTTCATAAATATTAAACTTTTTTTTTCTTCGCCCTAAACAAACATCGATTCCTGAGACACAAAATAAGTAAGTACTTTTCTTCTTCTGTCTAATTTTGTTGCATGTTTTAAAAATATATATCCTCATAATTATTTTTTTTTTCTCTTCGACATTATTTTCTTTTCGACAAATTATTGTTTTAAATTATCAATAGCATTCTCAACCCTGTCCCGAGCAATTTTCCGAAAGGTTAGGCTCAAAAGGGGGTTTGCGTGTTTTATATCTGTCATTCAGTTGTGTTTAAGAGAAATTCATTTCTCTTCATCAACGTCTCGACAGATTTAACCGCACTAATATGTGTAAAATCAAGGTTGAGGAATCGACCACGATTTTGACATAACAAAAATTAGGGGCTCGTCCGGGATCCTAATGAATGCTTTCTGTTGATTTAACAATAGTAATTTGTCACGTTTTTGGAAAAAAAAATTGTAATGGTAAAACGAAAACATATAATAAATTATAAACCCATTTAAAAACCCGAATAAACATATAAAAAGGTATAGTGATTCAAGTCAATGCAAGAAATAAAAATAAAACAAAATTAACTCAAAAATTCTCTAAATAAAATACGGAAACAGAATAAATTTTTTAATGAGGCTATTAGAAATCAGTGTTTTAGAGACCGAACAAGTAATTATTACGATTTTTAAGAAAATTAGGTTTGGAAAAAATACAAACTAGAAAAGAACAGCGTAAAACACAGTGGTTACGGAGATCTAAAAGAAAGTTAAATCGGCCCAACATTAATTACAAATATTAGGTTTTTTTTCCCACAGCTATCGTCATTATTAACACCAAAAATCAAGAAAAGACGTAATAATTACAGTTAAACAGGAAAAAAGGGTTGCGCGTGTTAAATAAAAATAAATCACAACGATTATTATAAATGAATAGGGCAACCTGGTCAAAGTGCAAAGTCGATGATGCAATAGTTCATGATTATGTCAATGAGAATGTATTAAAAAAATCGAATAACTCAACACTCCAAAATATAGTAAAAAATAACAAAATATATGTCCCGCGTGAAAATCAAGACCCCATTAAAAAACATAGTGGTGTAGAATCAGATGTCTCGACAGAAACTATCGTCGAAAAAGAAGACAATAAAGAGCAACAAGAAATCATAAAAATCGCGCCAAATAACGATACACAATTAGCAAAAATCATTGAAAACAGTAATTTAGACAAAGAAAACGACGGCACTGAGTCATTTAACAGTGAAAATTTAGACGTCGAAGATTTTGGAAGATTAGAACAACTTTCAACGGCCGAAGGAGGGTTTAAACAATACGAGAATTTAATTAAAGAAATATTACGTACGGAAGTTCCAAATAGATTCTGGGTATTAATAGGTATCTTAGTAAATAACGAGACTCGGGAACATTGGCCGGTAGTACAATATCAAGGTGACGAAAGTACGGTGGCTACTCTGCCATACACATCCGGAAAACTCGAGTTGCCACGCGTCACACGCGCCACGACAAGTATAGAATCATCAAGCTTAGCAACAACATCTGTTACGGATACCCCACCCGGGATAATCTCCTCCAACACCTGTGATACTTTCGAGACCCCTCTAGGAGGCTTTTAACCAATCTATTCAGAAAGATAATCCGACCGACTTAAAAGATATTACATCTACACCCAAGAAAGCAATTAAAATTCTCGGCAAAAAAACGACACCACCCAAAAACTCTCAATTTATCCCAATTAAATTATTAGAGAAGATAGATTCCACCTCTAATCAAGACCCTGCTATTGAAGAGTGTTCTTATAAATTTATTAAACAAAAAGACGATAAAAAACCCCTTATTAGTAACATTATTAAAAAACCAGTCGTATAGCCGCGCGAAATGGCTAATAATAACCAAACTCTATCGCTTCGGGATGCTTTAGCGGTGATCCCTAATTATGACGGTCAAACTATGTCACTTGGAATGTTTATCCAGGGATGTAAGGAGGCATTAACTATGATGGGATCCAGAGCTGAAGGTAATTTAGTTAAAGCCGTTCGCATAAAAATAATAGGTGAACCTCGACGTACTATTCAGGGGCTAGAATTTGAAACAATTAAAGAATTAGAAAAATTCTTTAAAGAAATATATACACCATCTCGTAACGTCTCTCAACTCCAGGGGGAATTAGGTTCTATTTACCAGCGTGAAAATGAATCAGTAATTATGTATGCTAATCGTGTAAGGGATTTGGGAAATTTAATTCTTGAGAGTTATGATGATTGTGAGAATAACGATACGACAGCTGCATTTATTAAAAATACTAAGGACAGTTTGCCTGTATGTTTCTTGCATGGTCTTAAGCCAGAACTCGAACAGCGATTAACTACGCGAAACGATTTTAATACAATGATCCGATCAGCTATTCAAATTGAGAAAACACTGGTAGCACAAGCAGCCCTACGTATTGGCCGCCGCGAAACTTCTGTTAATAAAGATAGTAAACCCGAAACTAAGCGAGGAGTCCACGTAGTGGCAACGGTAGAAATAAGCTGTCAATTGTATAATAAAAAAGGGCACACCGCAAAACAACGTTTGGACAAAGCCTACGCTCCGGTCGTAGAATCACAAAACCAGGGAAACAACGGAAGAAGCACGCTCGTATGTCAGGTTTGTCAAAAGCCTGGACATTCGGCAGACAGATGTTTTAAGGTTTATCCTCCGACCAACACTAACCAGCCAACCATTGACGCACCTCAAATTACCGTATGCCAAGTATGTAACAAGCGGGGGCATACTGCTGAACGATGTTTCAAAATTTTTCCTCCCGAAAGAAAAGAGATAGAAAATGTTTCTAAATACTGTCAATTCTGTAAAAATCGCGGACACACGGCCGATATTTGTCCACGGATACCATCGAATGCTCAAAAATTTCTACCCAGGGCTCAAGTTCCCCAAAATCTTCGCTTCGAAAATTCGAGTAACATTCAATGTCAAATTTGCAAAAAAGATGGCCACGGGGCTCACATTTGTCCATTCAAAAATAACCACTCACAACCACTGCCTAATGCGCGTTTCGATAAACAGGGAAATTTTAATAACGGGCCTAATAACCCAGGAAATCCATGCTTTTACTGCAAAGAACCAGGTCACTTTATTCGTGATTGCCCTGCTCGACGAAACAATGAAGAAAGATACGATAATTCGGGAAATGGCAGTGGCCTCCCGAATACGGGTACGCCCAGGGAGGCTCAACAAAGTACGCGCCCAATCCACATTGTCAGGGAAGACTTGTCGAACCTCAACCGCGAGTAGACCGAATTCTGAATATAAATTTACAAATGGAAAGTAGCGTCCCCTCCGTAATTCTAACGGGAACAGAATTAACAGCACATATTACTTTGATGGTAGATACCGGAGCCGGTCCAAGCATTTTAAAAAGAAAATACATAAATTCAGTAAATCAAATAAATAAAGGTGAAATATTGAGACTAAATGGCATCACGACAAATTCAATATCCACTTTGGGATATATCATAATACGGGCCTTCGGACGCTTTGCTACTTTCCACATTGTTGATAACGATTTTCCCATCAATCAAGCGGGAATATTGGGATCCGAGTATCTTGACGGAAATCGCGTTACAATTGATTACGAAAAGAGACAGTTAGAAATGCAGAATATGAACATTCCATTTGCCACCCAGGAGACTATTATAATACCTGCAGAATCCACCAAATTATGTTTTGTGAGAATAAAAAATTTAGACTTACAAGCAGGATATTTGCCTGCCTTAAATGGAGGTGAAGGGATTAACATACAAAGCGGGTTTGTCACTAATAAAAATGGTAAAACAATTTGTTTTTTGGTTGTGGTCGTTTTATTAACATTATTGTTGTTTAAGCTTCGTCGTATCGACCTAATTATTAATAGATGGAATTTTGACACACGTACTCGGGGTCTGAGATATCGGTGTCGAAGATTCTGATGTTATCGACATTCCTATACAGGAAAGTTTCAAACATATTTTCGAATCCCTGATTTTTTATTTAGTTCGCTCTAATTGCTCCACCAGTTCATTAAGAATTGATGGAACAACCAGAGCGACCCATTTTTTATGATTAAAATTAATCGTGAAAATATATCGCCACAGCCCGGGTTTGAACCGGGAACCTCGGGTCACTAGTCCGGGCTGTGGCGATATTTTTTCACGATTAATTTTAATCATAAAAAATGGGTCGCTCTGGTTGCTCCATCAATTCTTAATGAACTGGTGGAGCAATTAGAGCGAACTAAATAAAAAATCAGGGATTCGAAAATATGTTTGAAACTTTCCTGTATAGGAATGTCGATAACATCAGAATCTTCGACACCGATATCTCAGACCCCGAGTACGTGTGTCAAAATATCGCCACAGCTCGGGTTTTAACCGGGAACCTCGGATCACTAGTCCGGGCTGTGGCGATATTTTTTCACGATTAATTTTAATCATAAAAAATGGGTCGCTCTGGTTGCTCCATCAATTCTTAATGAACTGGTGGAGCAATTAGAGCGAACTAAATAAAAAATCAGAGATTCGAAAATATGTTTGAAACTTTCCTTTATAGGAATGTCGATAACATCAGAATCTTCGACACCGATATCTCAGACCCCGAGTACGTGTGTCAAAATTTCATCTATTAATAATTAGGTCGATACGACGAAGCTTAAACAACAATAATAAAAATGGTGAAGCCTATATTTACATCACTAATTGTCATCCATACCCAGTAGAAATACACGTGCCGGTAGTAGAATTAAAATCATCGGAGGAATTACCTACTAACCGAGCAGCTGTAGATTCCAGCGATGAGTCAAAGAAAAGTATAGAACAGACGAAAAGAATAAGAAACCAAGAAGAGTCTTGGGTAGAAGCAAACAGAAAAATCGAATCAAAAGAAAATTTTAAATCTAAAGTTGAATCAGATTGTTCAATAAATTCAGTTCATGAAAATGTTTATGAAAAGTTTATTCAGACTAATGGAAATAAAAATCGCGGAGATACAGAGAGGACATCAGATAATATTTTTGAGTATTTGAGAAAGGTAAAAAAGGAAATTGAAAATTGGTCAGAAATAATTAAAAATTGTGAAATCATGTCTTTCAAAAAGGAATTAGGTTCAACAGAAAACCATAATAAAGAAAATAATGAATTAAAGGTTGAAACACAAATCGATAATTTGCCTACTAGTTCGCAAGGACTTGAAGAATTAAGCACAGAAAATCTTAAGGAAAATAACACTTATGAAGAAGCAATTAAGGTAACGGTACCTATGGAGAGGTCCGATGTTGGTTTTAATTTTAAAGGTTTCCAAAGCTCAGCAGAGGAGAATGTACCCGCAGTAGGGACAGGAACTGTTAGAGAATTGATGGAGCCTAGTTTATGATTTTCGGGGATGTCTGAACCTAGTGAAATGGTAGAATCCTTTGAAGATTTTAATAATTGTATTCAGGAAAAAAGTGTTGTTGAGTTAGATTTAGCGGAAAAATTCACAAGAAACGGCAAAATAAATTATGTAAAAAAGGGTAGCCCGAAACCAACAGAGTTCACTGAACCTTCGGAAGGGACAGGGCCTGTGGAAGATTTAAAGGGACCCAATTCTTGTTTATTAGGGGCGACTGTACCTGTGGTAGGCACAGCACACCTGAAAAAGTTTAAAATTTGTGAAAAAGAAAACAAAATGTTCGAAAAAAACATAGAAGGTACAGAAATTGAATCAAAAAAATTAAAAGTCAATTGCTCAAAGTTGTATCTAACTCCGAAGTCGGTGGAAAAGGAAATTAACAAGGGAAACGAAAAATGATGTCATAAAAAACCGATTACCGGAGAAATTTTTGAAGATGTAAATTCAGTTGAAGAAATAATTAAACCTACAAAACCCATCGAAATCTCTGTATCTACAAATAACATAATTGAAAATGAAAGTTTAAATTGTTCACAACCAGTTTGTATTCTTGAATCATCAAAGGAATCAATAGCAGAAGAAGGAAATAATAAGGGAAAAATAGAAATTAATAAAGTTGAAGACTCATGCTGCATGGTATCAGAAATTGCAAACATCGATCGAGTGGATCAAATTAAGGAATTATTGAGACTTAATGAATTAGACGAGGAAGAAAAATCGAGCATAGAAAATCTTTTGGTAGACAGTGCACATTTATATCAAATCCCCGGAGATTTGTTAACGTGTACTACAATTTTGCAACATAGAATTCCCACAACAGACGATTTTCCTATCAATACACGGGGCTATCGGTGGCCTGAGTGTACAAAAGAGGAAATAGGAAAACAAGTAGAAGACATGCTTAGCAAGGGTATAATTATACCATCTACCTCTCCTTACAACTGTCCTGTATGGGTCGTGCCCAAGAAAGCCGATTCTCAGGGTAATAAAAAGTGGCGAGTAGTGTTTGACTATCGAGCCTTGAACGAAAAAACAATTGCAGATGCGTACCCAATACCTAATATTAACGATATATTACATTAATTAGGAGGCGCTCGATATTTTTCTGTTTTCGATCTAGCTTCGGGATTTCATCACATAGAAGTCGCCCCAGAAGATCGGCATAAAACTGCTTTTACTACCCCACGCGGTCATTACGAATTCGTGAGGATGCCATTCGGTTTAAGAAACGCTCCTCCGACTTTTCAAAGAGCTATGGATCTAACATTAAGCGGGCTTCTTGGAAACGGCGTATTCGTTTATTTAGACGACATTGTGATATATGCTAGAAGTCTTGAACAATATGAAGATATATACCGCGAATTAATCAAGCGTTTAGAAGCCGCGAATCTAAAACAACCCGACAAATGTGAATTTTTGAAAAAAGAGGTAGCATATTTAGGTCATATAATCGGAAATAATGGAGTTCGGCCAGATCCAAAAAAATTAGAAGCTGTTCGGGAATACCCAAGGCTTAGAAATGTTAAAAATATCAGACAGTTCTTGGGATTAACAGGTTATCACAGAAGATTCATTGACGGTTACGCAAAAATAACAAAAGCTCTCACCACACTGCTGCGCAAGGAAACATTACATTCGAATGGGGGGAAGAACAACAAGAAGCTTTTCAAATATTAAAGGATAAACTTTGTAGCGCGCCCGTTTTACGATACCCAGACTTCTCTAAACCATTTATTTTGACAACAGACGCATCAGGTTATGCCATTGGAAGTATCCTTTCACAAGGATCGATTAACAACGATCATCCGTGTGCTTACGCCTCCAGAGCATTAAGCCTCATTGAGGAACGATACGATACTTACGAAAAAGAGGCATTGGCAATTGTATATTCAATATTACACTTTCGACCGTATTTATATGGACACCCGTTCACTGTAGTGACCGATCATAAACCTTTGTTATGGTTCCGCCGCGCAACAGATGGAAACCCAACAATTTTACGATGGAGATTAAAACTCGCTGAGTATGAATACAATATAATCTACAAATCGGAAAGAACTAACGTTAATGCAGATGCTCTTTCTAGAAATCCTATCGAAATTAACAATATCTTTATCACTCAATTAAAATCGATAACTAATAATCATACGAAGCGACCGAATAAATTATCCGATGCCGAAATTTCTAAATTATTAGAGGAAGATTCTGATGATAACGACGATGAACAAGGTAATGAAAATATACAGGAAGATATAGATTGCAATAACGAAATAGAAGAGTGCGAGTGGGACCGGGAACCACCGGACCCTTGCGAACCACAGATAAAACGTAGCCTTACAATAGAGATGCCTGCCCTTACATCAGGCAATGAAACATTACAGACCGCAGTAAAGAACGATATAACTGGAAAAAATTATTCAACAAACACAAGTTCACGAACACCACTAGAAGCGCGTGTAAAGAAAAACATAAAAATTACGAGCGATGAAAGGTTTCCGAACGACTATTCCCTGTTACAACTCTACCTTCCAAATACAGACAAACATGAAGAGCACATGATGTTAGCAGAAACACCTCACAGCAGTACACTAACTCGAGACGAAAAATATACTCACGAAAATTTATCCGAAGAAAATCCTCGTGTCAATAAAACTCGAGCGGGAACGAAAAAACGCATCATTAAGCCCATTGAGACCAGTGACACCGAGTTTTCCAGCGACGAAGAACGAGAACCTAAATTATTATCCGCACCTACTGTTCATAAAGCTATCAATGGAAGGATTATCGCGTCAAATGTTATACAATCTCGAGACTTATTTCACACACGAAGAGACAGCCTTCTTTATTTCGTTTCCACTAATTGTGAACCTATAGATAGCGGAGCTCTCTCACTACAAAACAATCAAGACTTCCCAAGTATAAAAGGTTTAACATTGAACAAAGCCCAATCTATTTGGAAGAGAAGCAACAAGTTTAACCTGGCCCTACCTATCACTGATAATTCAGGCGAAGGTCCCACATTGATTTTGGAAAATATTGCAGAAGCATTCAAAAATTATCGTCATTTAATTGAAAAATTGTTAATTCAAACAGTCAGCATCGCAAAATCCGAAACTATATTAAATATACCATGGACAGAAATCTTACCAAAGATTCATCGAATATTCGCACAAAGTGAAATAAAAATTATAATTTGCAATGGGTCAGTGAGACAACCTCATATTGAAGATCAGCAAAAGATTATTGAAGAAATGCATTGTTCACCCATAGGCGGACATAGAGGAGTGAGCAAACTTATAATAGAATTCGCCATGAATATTATTGGTAAAATCTAAAATCAGATGTTCAATTATACATTCGAAGATGTTTACAATGTCAATTAAAGAAATTGGTAGGAGTAAAAACAAAACAGCCAATGATAATAACCGATACCCCAGCAATTGCATTCGATAAAATCGCTATGGATATAGTAGGTCCCTTACCTAAAACTGAAGATGATAACGAATATATTCTCACTATGCAAGACCAACTAACAAAATATTCAGTCGCAATCCCTTTACCAAACGCAAGAGCTGTAACTATAGCCGAGGCATTTGTCAAACATTTTATTTGTTATTTTGGATCTCCAAAACCAGTTCTTACTGACCAAGGCAGTAACTTTTTGAGTAAATTTCTGACACAGATAGCAAAATTATTTGAAATCCGAAAAATTAGAACCACAGCTTTCCATCCACAATCTAATGGTTCCTTGGAAAGATCACATCATGCACTCGGTGAATATCTTAAACAATATACGACGAAACGAAGTAATTGGGACGAATGGGTCGAATTGGCAATTTACAACTATAATACGAACGTAGATGAAGGTACTAAACACACCCCGTACGAAATGGTATTCGGTAAGATAGCCCGCACACCATCCAATATACCCATGGCAGAAATAGAAAAACTTGCTACATACGATGATTATCTAATTCAACTGGCCACACAGATACACGAAAATCAAGAAACTGGACGCAAAAATCTTATGGAATGTAAAGCAAAATCTAAAGAATATCAAGATAGGAAAATAAACCCATTATCATTTAAAATAGGAGAACCGGTGTTTTTGCTTAAAGGACCTAAACCAGGAAAACTTGGTGATCACTACACAGGCCCACACGAGGAATCAGCGATATTAACTAACGGCAACGTACGAATCAAACTTCCTAGGCGAGACGTTGTCGTCCATTCGAATCGTTTAAAAAAATCAAGAATTCCTATTCAATCCTAATAATAAAAAGGGAGAATGAATATGCCTATAAAATCAATTCACGAATGCTATCGCTTTGAGCAAGTCAGGCTCGCTAGTTTTCGCAATAAAATAATTCTTTACATGGATCCTCATAAACTTGCTAGGGCCGGATTCTTTCACACCGGTAACAATAATGATGTATCTTGTTTTCAATATATGGTAACTTTCACATATTGGCTAAAGGGAGACAATCCTTCACTAAAACATCAATTATGGTCAAATCACTGTAAATTTACACTAGGTAAAAAATGCGGTAATGTACCTATTGGAGCCAACCCTCTCGAACTAAGTGTTTATCGTTTCAAAGATTGCATAGACACTAGCTACCCACAAAACGAGACAGACAGGACTCCAGAGCGATTCAGGAATAGGCTTCTTCAAGACAGCTACAGTAACACCCGATACCCTTATTACGAAGACTTTTTCAAACGTATGAAAAGTTTCATACATTGTAATTCAATTCCCTTCTACAAAGAAACACGCTTGGCTAGAGCGGGATACTTTTATAACGGAGAAGCAGTAATATGTTTTATGTGCGGTACTGCCGGAGTAATGAATACACCAAATCCTTGGATCGAACACGCCCAGCGGAATCCAAGCTGCCGATTCTTAAACATGACTACCGATATTACTAGTGCTAACCAGGGTATCCATATAGTCGATAATCCCTCTACCTTAAGCAGTAAACCAGAAGTCCCCCTCCCAGATCCACAGATTATAAACACTTACAGTCACAAGAGAACTCGAAGCCCGTCAAACCACACTAACGAAAAGATAAAGGGGAACATGTCTTTAATCCCATCAATGTTTACCTTTTAAACTACCTGTACACCTACACCAGCGATACACATGCCTTCACCCCGCACACCTTATCTTGGTAAACACTATTCTTAATCTGAACAGAATGTGAAAGGAAATAAAAGTTAATCTCACCCAGAAATAACCTAGCATGTAACACTTTAACAAAATATATAACACGCACATATTAAATAATAAACGAGCATAAACTAAATTAAACTAAACCATAATAAACTAATTTAATACACAGTTTAATAAGTCCATTTTTCTTTTCTCTCTCACTCTCCTAGTAAATATTTTAATCATCTCTAAATCTATTCCCGACGCTTATTGCTTGTGTATGATTCAAGGAAACAAAACCATCGACGCATCAAGATGCACCTCATAATCATCATCCTATCACTCGGAGGAATTTTCGGATCATCACCTTTCAGGATTCAACCACTAAAAAATGAAGCCGGGATATATTACGAAACTATGCAAGACGTTCACCTCACTAGGACAGAGTGGAAAGTCGTTACTTTTATCGACTTAAGAGTATTTAAAAATCGGGTATCTGGACTTTCTTTTATACCATTAGATCTATTAAGAGACAAATGTGTTCCTCTTTTCAAAGATCAATGCAATACCCTTATCAATAACGAATACGTACAATACAAAGAAACACTAATCAACAAATATCTTTCCAACATACGAGACTTAAATTACAAAAACCGCCTTCATGCCGGTAAAATATCGTTGCGATTTCTTGAAACTATCGGAGACGAATTAGCCGAAACTATAACACCCGAAGAAGCAAAATATTACAATGATCAAATTGAGCAACTATACCTCAGACAAGAAAACATAACTACGATTCCTGAAAAACAAATGCAAATAGTACAATCTGGGTTCGCATCGCTACAGGAAAAAATCGACACAGTAGAACATTACCATACAAAAGCATGGCATATGATAACCGACACATTCCATAATCAGACTACGCACGTCGAGGAAGAATACGTAGTACATTTATTAGCATGGAGAAATAGTGTGGAACTTCTTGCCGAAACATATCTTGCCAATTTAAAATCTATTTTGGATACGATTTACCTTACGAAAATGGGCCTCCTGCACCCCGAACTCTTAACATCATCTAACATGGAAGATATCGCGGAAGGATTCAACCAGATACAACATCCATTAATATTTCCCATAATTACCACCGAAATACATTCCGGAATATTAGCAAAAATGTCTCGTTTCACAGCAGGACTTCATAACGATAAAATTATTATCATCATGCACATTCCCTTAATAGAATCAAACCCACATCAACTATATAAGCTTCACTCTCTCCCTACGACTCAAATAATCGGAAGTAACGTTAACGCAGCAGCATACATAAAACCCAGTGAACCATATTTAATAATATTGTAACGGAATCGGCATTTATATTGTGTTATTTATGGAATTGTATGTGAAAGCGGCATTGGAATTGATCCGCTCGTGTCATATGAGACAACTGACAACGAACTGAATGACGCTTGACAACGATCGTAGATTGATTAACAGTCTTGACAGAGACCTCAAAGATTACGGACGCGATATCTATTACTAATAAAGTTCCGCCCTGCTATTTCTTTTATAATCGTGGTTTATTTATTTGCTCGTTCGTAACATTGGTGTCAGAAGTGTTTAACGAATCTTCGCGTATAAAAATAAATAATTCGGTCGGGATAATAATTCAAAAAACGATTTTTTTTTGTGTGTCGGTCAAATCGGATTATCAGTGAGAACTCGCAGTAATTATGAGTAGAAGAAGGAGGATACGAGCAACAGTGTCCGAAGATGGACACGGCGAACCAGACACGATCAACGCTCTAATCTCAACATCGATACGAGAAGCAGTTGGCAAAGCTGCACTGATAGCGGCGAGGGTAACAACACAAGAATTGACGCACATCATCATCGCCGAACGCAAGAAAAACAAAAAGATAAAGTCCCTTCCCTTACTCCCACAACTCGATAATAACGCGCACTGTCATTCACAATATTCCGCGACAAAATTAAGATGGTCTGAGGCCTTCCCTCTTTGAAATTTTCAAGCTAGGACAGTAGTAGAGACGTTAGTTTTCGAGGTGTTTTCTCGCTTTGGTAAGTCCTTCGAAATTCATTCAGATCAGGGTAGAAACTTCGTATTTCCAAATTTTCAAGCTAAAACTGTAGCAGAGACATTAGTTTTCGAGATATTCTCTCGTTTTGGCATACCACTTGAAATTCATTCAGATCAGGGTAGAAATTTCGAATCAAACCTCTTCAAGGAAACTATGGCGATACTTGGAATACAGAAGACTAGAACTTTCCCATTGCACCCTCAGTCTAATGGTTTAGTTGAAAGATTGAATAGGACTATTCTTCAATATCTATCCAAGTTTGTCTCAGAAAATCAGAAAGATTGGGACAAATGGATACCTCTTTTTTTACTAGCTTACCGTTCTTCAAAACATGAAACTACTGAATTTTCACCAGCAATGATACTTATGGGTAGGGAACTTAAGTTGCCATTAGAACTTCTTCGTGGAAATCCACAAAATGAGTATTCAGAGGCTAGTGATCCATCTGAATTCGTTGGAGAATTGAGAGAGAGAGATTGAATACAATTCACGAAAAAGTTAGAAAGCAGTTCATTTTAAAGAGTAATAAAATTAAATCAAAGTTTGACTTAAAATCACATATGCTTTCCTTTAAACCCGGTCAGCAGGTTTGGCTTTATCACCCCCATAGAGTCAAAGGAAAGTGCCCAAAGTTGCAAAGAGATTGGGTAGGTCCATATTTAGTTAAAACCAAAATTAACGATGTAGTATATAGGATTCAGAAACTTCCTCGTGGAAAATTGATGATTGTGCATATAGATAGATTAGCACCTTTTGAAAATTAAAAAATAGCGATGGCAGTTCTGAGACGTTAATGGTGGAAAGTAGATTGCTTGGCTGGAGCCTGGTGCACTGCCCTCGGTAAAGGTCATACTGTAGCTCGGTGTACTGTGAAGGGTTTCCGAAGAATCTTTTTGTGTAGTGGGTATTCAATGTCTAACTGAGCATGGTTAGTCGTTGGTGTCACTTGGTCCGAATTTTCTCTGGCTGTGGATCAAGAATACTCCTTTAACTAACTTGAATTACTGATCATAGTTCTCGCTAGTGGATGTTTTTGAGTTCCCGAGAACAAGTTTGGATATTTTATGGTCGGATTCACTTGAGCAGTATAGGGGTGCGCACACTGTATTGTTCTGTAAGGTGACCGATAGAGTACTCAAATGAATGAAATGAATAAATGAATTAAAGCTTTCCTATTGATATCATAACGTCGGCTATTCGGGATGTAGTTCCAAAGAAAGAGAAATGTTGTTATTTTTCAACGATATTATTTTCCAGAGCACTACGCTTTTCCGTTTTTCTGTCACAGGTTGACTATTCTGCAGAGAGACCTAGTCCCTTCCATTCTTCCCGATCCCTTCAACATCAATAAGGATATCTTACAAAACATCGTGGAAATGGATTGGACGAAATTTTCGAAGGTGGACTACTCGATTTCTGGAGAAATCGCTCCACGTCGTTACGTTTCACAAGAAAGAAGATAATAAATGAAACAATTATTAAACTCAATTATATTATCTAGAGACAGATTTTTTTTTAAAGACCGACCGACAGAAAATTAAATTTAAATTTGATAAAATAATTAGCTTTTCAAATGTACACGCTGCTCTTCCCAGGTTTTTTAGCCATGGTTTTCCCTCGGGACTTGGGTAAATACCAGAGCAGTGTTAATAGGTCGCGATCATATCTAGATGGACCATGGCAACCACATCCTAGATAGTTAGGGAGTTGCCGGGGCGGCAACTCAAAAGGAGGGGAGTAGTGTAACGGAATCGGCATTTATATTGTGTTATTTATGGAATTGTATGTGAAAGCGGCATTGGAATTGATCCGCTCGTGTCATATGAGACAACTGACAACGAACTGAATGACGCTTGACAACGATCGTAGATTGATTAACAGTCTTGACAGAGACCTCAAAGATTACGGACGCGATATCTATTACTAATAAAGTTCCGCCCTGCTATTTCTTTTATAATCGTGGTTTATTTATTTGCTCGTTCGTAACAATCTCATGGAAATTGGGTAAATACGCGTTGATTTCAGACGAACAGTTGAATGCTTGCCAGCATCAACACAAGAAATATTTAGTATGCCCTCCAAACTACCCGATGTACAATATATCAACTTATCCTCAATGTGAAACCCTCCTACTGACTGAACAAGCAGTAAATATCAAATGCAACTGTTATGTCAAAATCGTGGTCGATTTCTCAACCTTGATTTTACACATATTAGTGCAGTTAAATCTGTCGAGACGTTGATGAAGAGAAATGAATTTCTCTTAAACACAACTGAATGACAGATATAAAACGCGCAAACCCCCTTTTGAGCCTAACCTTTCGGAAAATTGCTCGGGACAGGGTTGAGAATGCTATTGATAATTTAAAACAATAATTTGTCCAAAAGAAAATAATGTCGAAGAGGGGAAAAAAAATAATTATGAGGATGTATATTTTTAAAACATGCAACAAAATTTAGACAGGAAAAGAAAAGTACTTACTTGTTTTGTGTCTCCGGAATCGATGTTTGTTTAGGGCGAGGAAAAAAGTTAAATATTTATGAAATTTCACTAAAATTTTTTTTTAACTTTGCTTATGTTTATTACGGAAAAAAAAACAAAAATTGAACCAAATGTTACAATAAAAATTAGTCTGCCGCGAAAACCGAACTACTCACTCCGGAAAAAGAAAACCAACTATTTGAATGTAAAAATAAAATTTTATCGATTAATAATTCTAATTTAATTCAAATGAACAGACAGAAACAATACTTAAATTTCTCCGGAGATGAATTCGTTGGTCTTCACGGCGGGTTAGCGACAACTACCTGTCAGCTAACTTTTCGATGCCTGAAACGTAATTGCCGTAATAATAATGTTCTATTAGCGTATCGGACGCTGCCTTATATACTAAAGTCCCTACCTCTTTTTTTTCGTCATCCGCGCGTGGATGACCTGTTTCTTAAGGGATTATAATTCATGCACGTGGTACATACACAGCGAGAGACATGGAAACGCGTGATCAATTGCAGTCTATTTTTAAATTTTGTTTTATCGTAATACATTTCCGTGTTTCTAGCTTTACAAATACGTGTATGTACCCTAGGACGATTACCTGACAGGGTGTCTATTTATTAATATTTCTATTCCCTAAGTTACATTGGATTTTCTTTTAATATGTATAGATTCGACTTTGAATTGTATCGGGGTTTTGTTCGTATTTTGATTAGTTAAAAGGATAATAATTAATAATATCGTCATATTATTTATTTTCCTAAGTTTAATAAATTCCCCTTTTTTTGTTTATTAATTAATTCCACTCTTTCTATTTCTTTGGGGGAAGGGATCGAAAGAAGAGTATTTATGTGTTTTTTTTTCAGAAACATCTCTATTGAACATATTCGGATACCGAATTATATATATATATATATATTTTTCTAAATAATTGAGACCGGGTTAATTATGCTACATTGCTACTACTGTCTTAGAGCAAGCGGTATCGAGGCAGTCGTCACAGATGTGTTGCATCATAGTGCTACACATCCGCGCGTGGTTATTAAGCTGACCGCTGAGGGTCCGCTGAGCCTCGATACACACTGCAGACAGTGTGCCGCCAGGTGTTTTATTAAATCCCTAGAAGTAGCGTCATTATACCTGTGGTCATATGATTTTCTGATGGGTGCTATCGCACCGCAGAACAGAAAAAAAAGGATAAAATTTTTGCTTCTCTTTTTCTTATAAAGTTACGTCAGGACGTAACACAACATAAAAATAATAAAAACCCAAAAACCTTATTGGAAAAACCTTAAAGATAGTACAGGGTGGCTATTTTCATTACCTAAATCTGAAGAAATAAAAATTATATGTCCGAATGAAACCACCATAACCGAAATAACAGGGAAAGGGGTATTTCACATGGAAAAAGGTGCATAACCGTTACCAAACAATCTATTCTTACTGGCCATAAAAATCCTATTAGAAATACCAAACTTCATTATACTCCCCTAGCTTCCCTCAAGCTCTCCGAATTAATACCCAGCATCAGCACCTACCGCCCCCTGCAAAATATGTCACTCTCGTATTTAAACGAATATACTAGATTCGACCAAGACGAAAACCTCAATTACGACATTAGCCTTCACGAATTAAGCGAAGAAATAGGAAAACTTAGACAACACTTATAATACGAGCAATCAATAATCAATGAAGAAACCGCACCAATAATAAGAAGTTTATATATATTAATAGGCCTCAACGTTGCTTTATTAGTAGTCTTTTTTGCCATTTGTAAAAAGAAACCCACACAGCTCACCCTCAATAGCCAAAGAAAAGAGTCCATAAAAGAACATCGAATATTAAGAGAACCTACCCCAGAACCTACATTAGATGAACCGGAGCTGCGCTCTTCCCCAGCACGCAGTACTTCAGGTATATATGTATCTATAAAACCTCTTATGACAAAAGATCCGATATATCAAGTTCCGTCAAAACGCCCAGTCACTGTAGATATGCCATCGACATCGCGTCCCGAAATTATTAGACCTACTCAAAGCATCTACGATGTACCACAGCCACGCCGATCGGTTATATTTGAAAAATCCAGTCCTGTTTAGAAAGATATAAATTCTCTCATGCCAAACATAATTGAAATTGAGTTCTTGTTACATGAAATTACAGATGAATCCCACAAAAGTGCTGCTATGGAGAATGGTGATTTTCTTAATAACCTCCCACCCTCCTCTCACTTCGGGTCTGATCGGTTACAATTGTGGAGGGGCAGCCACCAACATCCCTACACTCTCTCTCCTAGAAGTAGGAGAATGCGACAATCCTCCTCAGGAAGTAAATATAACGAAAAAGTACATTCAACTATTGCAAATAAATCAATATAGTTCAACACATGTAATCCAATTCAAAGTAGAAATCTTCAGAATAATCCGAAGATGCGGTATGTTCTCACACACAATGGATGTGCCTAACGGGGAGTATTCCTATATCGACAATGTATCACACGAAAACTGCCGTCAAATGCACCAAGATGGGACAATAAAAATAGGACAGACCGAAATTCACGGAATACTTAGAAATCAAACAATCTCTAGACCAGTTCACATCACTGGCAGTTTAGACCCTGACGGTAACTGCGTAGGAGTTTATTACTCAGATCCTTATGGTAATTGGGATAGTGTTATTGTCAAAGGAACAGTCAAAATTACGTTACGAGACTATCATGCTGATGTAAATATCGATTCAAACAAAGTACATTTAAAATCAGGAACGAGATGCGAGTTAAACGAAGGAAGATGTATCGATATAGACGGAGGAAATACTTATTGGCACTCTCTCCCCGAAGACACTTGCAAAACAAAAAGATATGGACTCTTATACGAAGGAACCGCTGACCAAACAGTAGACATTCACACTAACTTCAAACAAGTAGTATATTCCATGACCGAGGGAGAAATCATATTTGCACTTACTGCCAAAGGGAGAACCACTATATGTGGATACACTATGATACATACCGAACACCCAAAATTAATTATTGTTGAAATAGAAAAAGGAAACCCCTTTATCCAAAAAGACTTTATTGCCGTCAATAACCTAGATATTTTTACTTATGTAAATTCTAAATTTGTATATGTAGAAAAACTCATTAGAACAGAAATGAAACAAATGTATCATGACATCCTTTTGCAACGTTGTAATTTGGAACGACAAGTTCTACAAAGTGCACTAACTATCGCGAGAAAATCACCAGATGAATTTGCCTATAACATAATGAAAGGCCCCGGATATATGGCTCTCATGGCCGGAGAAGTAGCCCACATAATTAAATGCATTCCAGTAGATGTTAGAATTCTCCAAACTAAAGAATGTTATGACCAATTACCAGTCTCTATGAACAACAATACGTATTATTTCTCACCTCGTACTCACATTTTGACTAAACTCGAAGTACAAATTTCTTGTAATAGATTAGTTTCACCTATGTATATGCTAGACGGTGCATGGTACAGCTTAGGCCCTAACACCGTTCGTTCTATGCCACCCACCGTAGTACAACCTCTTACGAAACCTACATGGCAATACAGAAATCCCCAAAACCTAGCCATTAGTGGAATATATACTCAACAAGATCTCGAGGAACTCAGAGATCATATTACGTTTCCCGCGGAACGTCCCGCTATTTTAAATTCCGTAGCTCGTGGTATAGCCGGACAACCCACCATTACTCAAGGTGGATCAATTGCTAATTTATTAGACGAAGGTTGAATAAAAAAAATTATCGATTCAACCTGGGACAAAACCTGGGGATATATGTCTACATTTGGCAATTTTAGTGCCGGAATAATAGGCATATTGCTAATCTGCCGGTTAATAAAATTTATTTTCGATACAATTATACACGGGTATGCTCTACATACTATATACGGATGGTCTCTACTTGATAGGAGCTATACGGGATTCAGTAACTTACGTTCTCTTACATCTAAACAAATTATCCAAAACCCCTCCCGGAGAATGCCCGAGTACCGAGACAACTCATACCAACAATCCTAAGGTTACACAACCCACAGATTATAAGAACATCGAACCTCCACAAGAAGGTTCAGTAGGATATCCCTATGGAAATGTAACTTGTGAGTTCGACCCTGCTCAAAAGAAATTAATAGAATCTCAAAACAAGTCCGCTGACAATTGTCACCCATCCAGCTCAGATAGCTGTCCCGAAAAACAAATTCCCCTCTTACACTACTCAAAAATTCCCCAAGGATCGACACGACCATTATCTTTTATTTGGACTTCCAAAGAATGCAACAGTAATTACAGATCTAAGACCCAGAATATAGACGATTCCATGTCACAGACAACATCAACCTCAGGAGAACCATCAAATCTTTATCCAAAGATACACGTCTCTTACGATATTCCGACAGACTCAAAAGATCGTAAAGATGATGGTGTAAGTAAATAAAAAAAAAAGAGACCAAACCGAACGTAAGTATATAAAGAAAAAATATACATGTATCCATAACTAGGAAAATAAGTAAATAACCACATCAAATATATACGTATATAGATATGAATAAAAATATAATCAACAAAGATATAGTCATAAAGTTTTTTACCTTCACAGGAGAATCTAATTGAATCAAACCGGACGTAACAGAGGCTACTCCGACATTCATACTTAAGGAAAACAGTCCCCCCCCCATGGACCCGGAAAAACGAAGACCCCTCAAGAAACAAAAAGAAGAAGGCATACCTACAAGGAACACCGCTCGTCACCGGATTACCGATCGTAATGAGGATCAACATAAAATTCTTCTTCGAACTTCAATTAGCACCTAGCCGAAGGAAGATTAACCCTACTACCGACCAAAGAGGAACAGCGGATATCAAAGGAAAAAATTGCTATGAATTTTTGATGCAAGTTTAGTTCAAATTTCCTTCTCGTCGTGAACACAACTTGGCATTTAAAACAATTCTGTTTTTGTGTAACGTACCGGAACGAAAAGAATAATCGTGAAAATGGCGCAATACCACCAAAGAGAGGAAATCCCATTAGAAATTGCGACGTACGATGCGAGGTCAATGACGATGATCATTGGATCGACCTTGGACCAATCCGTGATCAAGAAAATTCGGTATTACGCGAGAACCAAGAACACTGTAAAAGCAGCGCTAAGGTATTATCGGCAAACATGATATTAGAGGAGCAAAGAAAAATAAAAACGCCGCTTTTCGCCAAACTAAAACCCCTCAAGACAATCCTGAAGGAAATGGGTCATTCTTTCAAAATCATGTTAAGCCACATGATCGAAGTGGAGTCACCCGAAATACCAAAAAAACTCCGGAATGTGATTATACAGCAATATCAAGAAACTATCAGCATCCGAATATACCTGCCTGAACGGGAACCACCCGGACAGAGACCCATCGTCGGATTA
The DNA here is from genome assembly GCA_964016905.1 of Perithous albicinctus. Classification (NCBI taxonomy): domain Eukaryota; kingdom Metazoa; phylum Arthropoda; class Insecta; order Hymenoptera; family Ichneumonidae; genus Perithous; species Perithous albicinctus. The sequence goes on along the minus strand of OZ024698.1, from coordinate 3,336,899 downwards.
TATAACGAAGAACCGATGAACAATGAAGATAGCAACGACTCCGATTCTACAGACAACGACATAAATGAGGACAATACCAGCGACTATCACAGTGAAGAATGGTAATAAAAAATAAAAAAACAGTGTAAAAGGACAGTACGAAAAAGACTCAAATTTTATTATAAGTAAAAACTATTAAAGTGTGAAAAAAAAGGAAAAGAAATAAGGATAATTTCAGTATTTCATTTTAGAAAAAAAAAGGTCAAAAGAACATTTTTTTTGGGGATAATCATGACAAATCTTATTACATTAGTAAGACTGAAGCTATCCTCCGATAATTTTTATAATAGAAATAATAAACGTACAACCTAAGGAAATCAGCAAAAATTTGCGGTTTTAGGAGAAATTAAGACTAAGAAAGTAATAAAAAAAATATATATACATATATAACGATAGGAAACAGGAGCATACATTAATTACGAGAAATAAGCAGCAGTATGCTCCAATTGAATACAAATCTTAGACTCAATAATTAATAAACTTAATATAGCACAGGTACCCCAGCTAACAAAGTAAAGGAAAAATAATTATAAATATCGTCACAAATAGAAATCAATATTAGAAAATACACATATATAACCTTTGGAACTCCACTACAACCACTCTTTTTCGATTATTAGTTTCCCTAATAATCGTTTTAAGGGGGGCGATGTTACGTCCTGACGTAACTTTATAAAAAAAAAGAAGCAAAAATTTTATCCTTTTTTTCTGTTCTGCGGTGCGATAGCACCCATCAGAAAATCATATGACCACAGGTATAATGACGCTACTTCTAGGGATTTAATAAAACACCTGGCGGCACACTGTCTGCAGTGTGTATCGAGGCTCAGCGTACCCTCAGCGGTCAGCTTAATAACCACGCGCGGATGTGTAGCACGATGATGCAACATATCTGTGACAACTGCCTCGATACCGCTTGCTCTAAGGCAGTAGTAGCAATGTAGCATAATTAACCCGGTCTTAATTGTTTAAAAAAATATATAGTTCTGTATCCGAATATGTTCGATACCCTAATAGAGATGTTTCTAAAAAAAAAATATATATATATAAATACTCTTCTTTCGATCCCTTCCCCCAAAGAAACAGAAAGAGTGGAATTAATTGATAAACAAAAAAAGGGCAATTATTAAACTTAGGAAAATAAATAATACAACGATATTATTAATTATTATCCTTTTAACTAATCAAAATACGAACTAAACCCCAATACAATTCAAAGTAGAATCTATACAAATTAAAAGAAAATCCAATATGACTTAGGGGATAGAAATATTAATACATAGACACCCTGTCAGGTAATCGTCCTAGGGTACATACACGTATTTGTAAAGCTAGAAACATGGAAATGTATTACAATAAAACAAAATTTAAAAATAGACTGCAATTGATCACGCGTTTCCATGTCTCTCGCTGTATATGTACCACGTGCATGAATTATAATCCCTTAAGAAACAGGTCATCCATGCGCGTATGACGAAAAAAAAGAGGTAGGGACTTTAGTTCATAAGGCAGCGTCCGATACGCTGATAACATTATTATTACGGCAATTACGTTTCGGGCATCGAAAAGTTAGTTGACAGGTAGTTGTCGCTAACCCGCCGTGAAGACCAACGAATTCATCTCCGGAGAAATTTAAGTATGGTTTTTGTCTGTTCATTTGAATTAAATTAGAATTATTAATCGATAAAATTTTATTTTTACATTCAAATAATTGGTTTTCTTTTCCGGAGTGAGTAGTTCGGTTTTCGCGGCAGACTAATTTTTATTGTAACATTTGGTTCAATTTTTGTTTTTTTTTTCCTTAATAAACATAAGCAAAGTTACAAAAAAATTAACTAGTGAAATTTCATAAATATTAAACTTTTTTTTTCTTCGCCCTAAACAAACATCGATTCCTGAGACACAAAATAAGTAAGTACTTTTCTTTTCCTGTCTAATTTTGTTGCATGTTTTAAAAATATATATCCTCGTAATTATTATTTTTTTCTCTTCGACATTATTTTCTTTTCGACAAATTATTGTTTTAAATTATCAATACCATTCTCAACCCTGACCCGAGCAATTTTCCGAAAGGTTAGGCTCAAAAGGGGGTTTGCGTGTTTTATATCTGTCATTCAGTTGTGTTTAAGAGAAATTCATTTCTCTTCATCAACGTCTCGACAGATTTAACCGCACTAATATGTGTAAAATCAAGGTTGAGAAATCGACCACGATTTTGACATAACACATCCTCTAATTCTCCAGTGTTAAATATTTCAGTTAATCGCAGGTGAATGTACATTAATGTAACGCTTGAAATCATGGAAACTTCGTCAATGATTATTAAAGTCGTATTTCTCATTTCATCACGCAATAATTTCAAGACACCGTCGGAAAGTTCTCGGTATTTGGGTGTGCGACCATGCTCAACCGGCAATTGGAATAAACGGTGAATCGTGATCCCATCGATATTAAATGCTGCAATGCCAGTCGGTGCAGCTACCGCTGTACCTTTTCCAAGAGTTTTTTTAACCCAACATCTTAATGTTTTTATTAAAAAACTTTTTCCCGTACCTCCTTCTCCACTAACGTACAGTCGAAGAATATCATTCTCCGAAGACATGCCACCAGTAACTTTGTCAAATACTCGTTTTTGATCAATATTCAATTCTGCAATCATTTGCGTAAGATGCTCCTGATCTAATTTATCACCCATGACTTTCACGTCTATCATTGCATCTTCTGCTTCTTTGGGTACACATTCCAATACTGCATCCCCACCAGAAGTGATACTTTCCTCCGGATTTTCTACCATTTTTTTCTCAACTTGTTCATTCACATAATCTATTCCTCGTTGTATCTCATCTAATTTTTCGTGATAACGATAAGCATCTTCTAACTGTGACTTCAAGGACAAGAATGCTTCGGCGTATGTATCGCACCCATTTCTCAACTCGCCAGTATCCCTCCATGGCTTAAACAATAAAAGCATTGCGAAATAATAGTTTTCAGGTTGTGTGTGAACGTTGTACATGAAGTGATTTATAAGATATGGTCGGAATCGCTTCTTCATATACGTGGATTCACCAATCTTATGCACTTCGAAAGCCATTTTAGGCATGGTTTTTGTAATATCGTACCATCTCGCGAAATCATAGAGACTCAGGGAATCTAAACTTTCCGGCCTCGCAGGGTAATAATTGTCGATCAACGCAGGACAGAACAAATCTGTCGAGTCAGCGTCCAACAATTCAATTTCTGTGCGAGCTTTTAATTTCCGATTTCTTATTTTATTGACATCGAGCCACCTTATAGTGGTCCACTGATCAGTTCCATACAATGGCATACCCAAAAGAGTATCAGAAGCTTCAAGAGCACCGCACTCCCTATTCTTCAACATTCGCATTCCCATGTTCCAAAGACAGGAGCGCACTGTTTTTGTTGAATCTTCCACTTTAAAAACGTCTGACACATTAGACTTTTCCGCGTTCGTTTGGTACTTGGTTACATACGCTGTTAAAATGGTCGATACCTCACCAATAAACTGTATATCCATGTTTCCTTCCCAAACGCAAAGAATAGCTGGATTGTAATCATTAACTGAGGCTTCGGCTGAACTGCGAGGCAAATCATAAAGCCTGCTTCTTGTTTTCAATCGCCTTCTACCTACAATGGCCACAGCGACATCTCTGATCTGTATTGTTTCCGTGAGTGGTCGTGGATGACCGAACTTGCATCGTCGACTGTAACCGGTTTTGATTTTCTTAGCTCGTAAACAGTAATTATTGTGGCGGTGCTTCTGATGAGCGTTTACACGTCCATATAATTGTGGGGAAACATTTTTATCTGGCATCCTGCATGTGACATACTTCAAAATAAATGTTGCGATTTCCTCCGTTGTCGATTTGCCGATTACCGGAGCGTCTTTGATCCAAATCGAAATGTGGAAGTGTTGTGCACCCCTAGACTGATACTCTCGTCGATAAAAGTAGTGATCAACTTCTCCGATAGGATTATCGGGTGACAAAATAAAGTCAAGCACGGCTTTGAACTTTATGTCGATAAATCTAGAAACCGCAACTGGATCAGCTGCAATAAGTTCGCTTCCGTTAACATTCACGTGTTCTGGAATTTTAAGTGAATCACGAAGATATTGTATGAGGTCTGGCCACATCCACTCACTGGGACTGATTGTTAAGAACCATGTCGCAGGACCGTAATGACGCGTCATGCATCTTACGTTATTTCTCGGTATTTTCCAATATTGTTCCGAATTACGCAATCTAGCGAAAATTGTTGTTAAATTGCTTTCCAATTGATCTTTAGAAAGCTGTTCTCAGTAAGAAGCAGCTATATACTTTTCACGAGCATTAGTTACATTCATCTTATGGTAAATTCCTGCATTTAATTGCCGATTATTGGTGTCGTTCAACAAAAAAAAAGAGATATTGTATATTCATACGAAATTGAGAATGTGCGGACATTACCTTTGCTTTAATGAATTCATGATCAGTAAGACGTACTGATCTGTCGGCATACTGGCCGTTAATCCCGTAAGGATATAAATCAGGAAAACACATTGTGTCCAAATCTTTAACACGCTTGTCAAGAGGAACATCATGAACCTTTAGCATTTGATAGAGCTCTGTTGCAGTTGCGTTGACCCGTTTCTCGTGTATTGGATATATTGTAAACTGTTCGTAATAAAAGTTAGATTGCGACTTTTGCGTCAAAAGTGCAGCTTTCTTTTGTTTATTAATGTCAAGAATATCTTTTTTATCCTTTTTATCAGGAATTGTGCAATCATTCGTTGTTTGTGTATCTGGGCAAGATTGTAATTGAGTCACGTCTTGAAATTCGACATCGGGTAATTTATCGGGTAATAAATTTTCATGAGACAATGGCAAGTTTATTTCATGGTATAGTGGATTGTGCGATTTCAAACATTTCAGCGCATTCCACACTGTCTTTAAATCTATCAATCTTTCCCATACTATCTTTGATTTTGTTGGTATACCACGAACTAATATATATAATTCATGATTACGATTAATTGCTACGGTAGAGGGACATATTTTTTTAACGTTTCTTCCAAAGGTAACGGCAGATGAAAAGTTCTTCCAACGACTTTTAGAACCTTGCATCTTTCAGGCATATTTTTCTTTGAAACAGGATCTAATTTTTAAACCGTTTGAAATGCTTTGACCCGTTGTATTAAGATACGTTCGTAATCGTTTAAACACTTTATTTCAAGTGGCCACATTGGAACATCAAGATTGTTAAGAATGCAAGTGGGAGGCATCGTATTTTGACGAAATTTATCTCGACAGCAGCGACACAGAAATCTAAAATCCATATATGCTCTATTGTGTTTTGTACAATGATCCATTAAATTGTCCCAAAGTGGCCCAAGCTTGGTTTTATTAGCATCAATAAAACTGCCGCTTCTTGCACAACACAACTTTTCACAAGAAATGCATGCAAAGCGTGGGGTATCGGTGGCGCGTTTTTGTGTAAGCTCTAAAAGCATTGTTATAGATTGCTTGTATCTCATCTTCATTCAAATTAATTTCTACAGACTTCAGTTCATTAGTGTGAGCTTTCTTGATCAGAAATCTGGCATAGTTTGGAAATATCATTGTTGTTCAAAGCTTTATCCAGCTCGAACAATTGTTTGTCAAAACTCATTATACTGTAAAACAGTCTTTTAATATATCGTATTTGTGGAAAATGTGGGGCTAAAATTTCCATTGATAAGAATTCAGACTTGCATGATTTGGAGTTTATATAACAGCCGTGAGAATGGCCAAATTTATTAATGTTGATTTTATTCGTGCACATATGTACACGGCAGAAGAATCTTTTTAGCATTAGAAATGTACAATTATATAGTTTTTGAAGAAAATTCGCTAAATCTTTTGTAACCTCAGGATCATTTGTCTTACAGAGATCAGTGCAAGTCCAAGACTTTGTTTTTGTTTTTTTATCATTACTTAATAAAGGTAAAATATTCGTGGCTATGCCTTCGGAATTCATGACGATAGGTTCAGTACTATCCAGTGGATAATAAGAAGTTTCTGCATAATACGCCTCGGCAGAAGCTACGTGTCTGCGTTATGCACATAGTGCTTCGACGTTATCACAGAGATTATGCGTCGCGTTGTCTACTAGTCTTGACAGACACACTTCCGACTTTTTTTTTATATCCTTAAATACTTTCTTTAATGTAGAAACGAGCGTTTCTCTCGTATGCAAACACCACTTGAGAATGCACTCGGCCCTCAACCTGTTTGTAACAGGCGAATCAGGCGCCGATGCGTCGCGCGATAGTTCTACTGATATATCGCGGATATATTTTTCTGCAGTATATTTGGTTTTTAGACAGTTATTATTGAATTTCCTGTATTTGATTTTAATTTTTGTTGCAACATTCAATTTGGTTGATGTTCGATTCTTAAGTTTATTGACATTGTAGTGCGGTTTTGAAATCAATTTCCTCTTACCATTGACCGTTGCGGTATCAGTGGCATTGCAGTTCTTGTCAATGACGTGGTTCATATTTTCAACCGAGGGAGCAATGGCTACAAGCTGTGCTTCGCATTTCCTACCCTGTTCCACTTCAATGAAACAATTTGAGTTTGAATCATAAATAGTTTGTTTGACACCACTCCTGGAAGTGGACAGTAGGACTTGAGAAGCAAGTGTACCGTCAAAAGCAATTCTCTGTCGTGGAAAATGAAGAATCCTTTTTTGTTGGAACGTATTCAACAAATGAGGACGCATTTTTGTTTCATCGTATCTTACAGTCTCTGGCTGTATCCCATGGAATAGTGTTGCAGCAAAAGCAATTGCGTAGACACCACAATCAATGGCATTTTGCCGCTAGTCAACCGATGGAAATACAACCAATTTATTATCATTTAAATTAATGTGTGGATGTAATTTTTCCAAAAAGATAATATGGTGCTTGTGCAATTTGTTTGTCCTGAGAGAATCGTAAGTGTATATTTTTTCCGTGTCATAATAACTACAGACCCAATGTCCACCTCTGCGATTGCGATGATTATTACCATTACAAGCACAGCTATACAAGATTTGAATATGTTTTTTCAATGGTGAAATAGGAAGTATGTTTTCAGGCCGATGAAGCCAGTACGTTTGCGCTGGGTTATAGCCGGAATACATTCTTAAAAGATCTCCAAACTCGTTAATATGATCATCATTTAGCCTGTTACCAAAAACTATGATTTGCATCTGGCGATCACTTGACTCCTCGATATTAGAAGACCTACTAATTAAAACTTTGCGCTCTGTAGTTACCGATTTATTGGCAATGCTATCATGAGATACAAGTTCGTCATCAAGTATTATTATTTTGCTGTTTTGACTACTTTGAGGAGTATATTTTCGTTTGTTGGTTTTCATAAGCTGCACAGCTGGTTGATGTATTTTCTCATGGTGTCTATGCTCAGGTTCACACTGTGTTCTTTGCAATGAATGTTTTGAATTTGTTTTAATGAACACAAACGGAAACTCTGTAATCGTGTTTGTCTGCAACATATTAATCAAATGACTATGCATCTTTGTCTCGTCAAATCTTACTTGCTCAGGTTGCAACTCTTTCGTAAGAGCTACAGCGTAAGCGATCGCATACATACCACTATCATTAATATTACATGCTTTCTCAATTGGTGGAAAAAGTACTGATTTGCAATCATGTAGATTTACATATGGATGCACGGCATGAAGAATCTTTTCATGGAACTGATTCAACTTATCAAATCGCATAGAGTCGTAAATATATATTTTCCCTTCTTTATAATAGCTGCAAATCCAATGATTGTTCACAAAGCCGTCGTATTTAACACAGCTGCTCAACATCTGAATGTGTTTTTCGCACGGTAAAATACACGGTATATTATGAAGTTGTTGTAACCTGTATGTACATACTGATTTGTATTCTGAAAATGTTGCTACCAAGGTTACAAATTCATTTATATGACCGTCGTTCAGCTGTCGACCAGCGGCGATCGTTTGCATCTGTTGGTTATTGAAAAACGCCTCTATCGTAATGAACTTTCTTTTTTCGGTTACTTTGTTGTCCTCATGATATTCTTGGAATTCATTACCAGGGAGTTGTTGTTTGTCTGTTTTATTAATAGCACTAGCGCCATCAACAACGATAACTTTGTTAGCGTGAATACTTTTCGGGCTTGCAGTTCGTTTTGATTTATTTATACTTAAGCGACTTTCTACACCGCTTACACTTTCATTGAGGGTGCCCTTCGTATAGCTAGTATTCTCGTCAAGCTTATTCAATATAGAAAATCGATTTCTATTCTCGACCGCTACAACAGTGTCAATCACAACGCCACTATTTTTACCGTGATTACGGCCCTCAGAGCGTGGCGTCTTTTTTCGGGACGTGACCGTCAGGAAACCGTCAGTATAATCGTCTTTTACTGAAGGTGACTCTGCTTCTCGGTTCTGACTCTTTGCTCTCAACAGAGCTCGATTCGCGCTCGCTTTTCGCCTCTTGATTACAACTTCGAACGTTGGTACGATGTTTTTGTCTGTTGATTGACGTGGAAAATGTTCGATTCTTCTGGATTCAAATATCTCCAGCAAATGACGACGCATCCTTGTCGTATCATACCTGACGTTCTCTGGCTTTAACCCGAACAGAATCGATACGGCGTATGCGATTGCATGTACGCCGCAATCTTTATTATTCCGCTGGCGATCGACGAGTGGAAATACAACATTCGATTTCTTAGTCAAATCGAGATGAGGATACAATTTCGAGAGAACCAATGTGTGATGTTCGTGCAACTGTTTCGACGGAGCCATGCTGGAATCGTAGACAAACAGTTTCTTTTTATCATAGTAACTGCAAACCCAATGACCACCAGGTGCCCTCAGATCAGTAAGATCGCTCGAGCTGTACAATAGCTGAATGTGCTTTTGGTCATGCGGTATAGGGTTTATTAGATCGGGAAAATGAATCTTCCATGTCTCGGATGGTGCCATGAAGTCTGAATTTGCGGCTAACAAACGCCCAAATTCATCAATATGGTCGTCGTTTAGTCGACGACCTTCAATAATCGTGACCTGTTGTGCGAGCTCACGATTGACTCCTGCCATCTTAATAACAGGCATTTTGTAACCTTACTAACAGTTTTTGTTTCTTTACTAGGGCTTTAAAGAACACGCTAGAAGTTACCCGTGCGCTGTGAGCTGTCAGTGAGTTTTAAACTCACAAGTGTTCCAAATAAAACGAATATAGTACTACTAATGTTTTTATTGCGTCACGTGAGCGATTATGCGTCAGCGAAAGGCTATGGACCGCAATCCTTTAGCCCGTAAAAAATCGATATAATATTTTTATTTTCTTTCACTTTTTTAATATTCTATCAATCGACAAAGACTTCGATAGAGGCGCAAGGTGCTGCCGATGCGCTACAAGCTGCTAACAAGTTGTGATAGGCGCAAAGTGCTGCCGATGCGCTACAAGCTACTAACAAGTTGCGATAGGCGCAAAATGCTAAAAAAAAAAAAAACAAATGATGGAAAAAAAAATCGCTGCTTTTTCTCGTGATCGCTGGATCTGCAAAAAAAAAATCAAAACACTATAAGAAAAAATATCCGCGCGCCATGCGCGCAGATATAGTAATAATTACATGGCCTTGGTGAAAATATTTCTCTGAAAATATGTGGGAAATTCAGAGATAAATCTGAAATTAGCTCTGAATTTCAATCACTCTTCGTACTGTTCAGATAAAGTCATTTTTTCCTCTGAAACGAAATATTCCCGATTCTTCTGAAAATCTCTGAGATTTTCGAGATTTTCGTGACAAATCTCTGAAAAACTATAAAGGGGATGCTGAAGTAGATTTTTTACCGAACAATGTCGGTAAAAAAAAAAAAAAGATTTTTTACCGAACAATGTCGGTAAAAAAAAAAAGATTTTTTACCGAGCAATGTCAGTAAAAAAAAAAAAAGATTTTTTACCGAACGATGTCGGTAAAAAAAAAAAAAAAATTTTACAGAGCAATGTCGGTAAAAAATCTACTCCAGCATCCCCTTAACTTTGTTGATATTTTCAACAACTCACAACAATTCAAGAATATAAATCTTAACAGCTGGAAGTTGTGCGGCGAAAACTTCGGAGACTTTCAGCATGTACCGAAAGAATTTGTCCGACTAATTGTCACAGAAATATATTCACAAGGGTGGCTTTGTAGCGCTTTTATACCATACTTGGATATTCCGGGTATCGATGAGTACGTACGTGAGTACCGCGAGCACTGGAAATCCGTCAAGAGAACCAAACGATAGTCGGATAACGTAAACGTCACTCGCCAAACTGCCAAACGGGACCGCAATGGTGTTGGTCGCGAGGCGCGAGATGCGAGAACCAATCGCAGCGCCACTAATACGAAGGAAAGATTACCGCCAGAAAATAGTAACGCCGCTGCTCCTCTCCTCCAATTGGAGAATAGCCTGCGTGATCGTAATTGGTTGGTGGATCACGTGACCACATGCCGCTTCCGTTATCATTCATTCGTGTCAAAGATGTCTGCTGAGCAAGACGAATTTGCGGTGAGATATTTTATTTCAATTATTATTAATATAATAATTATTATGAGACGCGGTTGCGCCTTTTGGTTGAAATACCGTCGAATACGCTGCCGCGTCTCTTTATCGTTGAAGCTTTGTATTTATATTGTTTTTTTTTTTACTTTTCAGATGGACTTCGACGAAAACGAAGAAAATACTATTCTCGCCATCGAGAGGCAATTCGACAATGTTATTGTCGACCTGCCTCTCGATGGCGAGCAGCCTCCTGTGGAGGTAATCCGCCCGGCCGCGTCACCGGCAAACTTCGTCGATGGTCGACGAGGACGAGGGCCCGTCGCCGCCGGACCCGCCGTCGCCGCCCGACCCGCCGTCGCCGCCCGACCCGCCGTCGCCGCCCGGTTAGCTGTCGAGACTGCCGAGCCCGCCGCAGCTGACCGTAAGTAGTTTAGTTTTTAATTTTTTCTTTATAGTCAATTCTTAAAATCGACATGGAGAATGGAACCACTTGTGCAATCAAAAGCAGCGACGAATGATTTTTTATTTGACGCTGCTTTAGATTACACCAGTCGATCCACTTTCCATGTCGATTTGAAGAATATCCATTGTAGACATGGAAAATGGATCGACTGGTGTAGTCTAAAGCAGCGTCAAATGAAAGATCATTCGTCGCTGCTCGCAATCACACCAGTCGATGGATTTTGCTTGTCGACTAAAAATTGACTGAATTGCATCAATTCATTTATTGATTTATTATGTTTATTAATTATTTTTATTTGTTTTTTTTCTGTTGCAGGCCCGTATCGCGGAACGCATGCGGGGTGGTACGCGAGGCAGCGCTACGCGGAGCAGGCCCTGTCGCGCATGTTATTATATGCTGTGCGACAGGGCCCAATTCTTGGGCGGCGGGGTCGGGGACAAAGAAGGGGCCGCGGACGCGGCAACCAGGGCCAAGTAGCCCCCTCTCGCCCCCGCCATGAACGCGACCACGACCACGGTCACGGAAACAAATTTTATGAGTAGTGAGTATTCTTTTTTTTATTATAATTCCTAATAGTAAATAAATAAAAAATTTGTATTCAATTTAAATGTAATTTTTTATTTTTCTTCCAGATTGCTGTATATACACGCGTTGTCTCTACAAAAATAAAATAAAAAAATTAAAAATGTATTTTCAAATTAAAGAAATATTTTTAAAAAATCTAAATTGTTTACAATTATTATAACCTATAAAATAAAATCATCGACAATATTCTTTACGAAGTGTACGGTAAGGTACTGTTTGTTTCGAAGACTCATTTATTTGAATATATATTTTCAGAAAGCATATACTTTGAATAATTAAAATATAGATTCGGATGACATAGAGAACGGCTAATATTTCGAATTGACAATATTCTGTATGAGCATATAGGGAATGATACAATAGTAAATAAAACTAATAATAAAATCCATCTCATTCGCCCCATAAACTCCCCTCGGTAATACACAGTTTGAGTGTAAGCCTTCCTATTTTGACCATTCCACTTTTCGCTCTTTCGTTATTTTAACCATTCCACATTTTGGTCATTCGCTATAATGAATTCAGAATTAAATATATTTATAATATCTACTAATCTGAAATTTGCGTCATCGGGATATAAACTATTCGAACTCTCGTCAATTTGATATTTTTCCCCTTGCAGTTTCGTCCATTCCTAAACATGTTTTACACAAGTATAAAATAATAAATGATACTTTCTGGGTCCAAAAATCTTTTCGAACCCAGATATGGGGGTAATTAATGACTGCAACAAATACGAGTTATGAAAACGTCATTTTATTCATTACAGACATATTGGTTGGTCATGGAAACAACTGTTTATCATCGACATATAGCTATCGTTAATAATAGTAGACGAGACTCTCTCTTAGACGTTTCCTCCGTCGTTGATTCTTTCCCCATCTTCCATTCTTGCATTTAATTATTAATATTGGCAGCCAAGCCGGCGATTATAACAATAATCAAAAAAAAATTCTAATAAACTGGGAAAACTACGTGACGTATGCTGAAATTTTGTGATTAGCTGTAAACTTTGTGTGATTTCAATTTGTCAGGTTTTATGTACAGTCTAATTTTTAATTTTCTCTTTATGTTATTTTCATCTGAAATTATCGTCACTGATGAGTATAACATAGCTTTTAAAAGAATAATAATAAATTAACTGCGCGAAGGGGCGAGATTGGAAGTAGCATCATTCGCTCAGTAACTAAATTCCACAGCTCAGCAGCATGTTTGCAGTCTTGATTCCGGCATATCTAAAACATAAAATATCTGTTATTCGAGTAATGATATCTTGCAACAAGTTATTAAGTAACTAAAAGCAATTAATCGTGTATGGCTGATGTAGACGCTACGACATTTGCGTCGCACCGGGAATCTCATCACCGACCTTAGTCTAACATGTTTGTGCAACAATCGACGCCTAATAAGGTAACGTCGACCGTGAATAATCATGTACAAAAAAAGAAAAATGTACACACAAAATAGATAAACCTTCAAAATTTTCGACAATTTGTTGAATATCTAAGAATTGTTTAGAACTTCTCCTCCTCGAGGCCGTGCTTGAAGAACATGAGCACGGGAACGGACTGTCCATCGATGTCACGGTACTCCATAAGACCGACGAACTGCAAAGAACTGCAGTTCCTTGAATCTGCTTAAGATGTGCTTCATTACTTTGTTCATGTTGGTCTTGAATACATCGACTTGGTCGGGTGATGTTTCCTCTAGTTTCGCCACCAATCTGTCGAAATTTAAGAACGTTAATCATGAAAGCGGTTTTCAAATCTTTGATTCTGGGTTTTTTTTTAAATATACTCTAGTAAGAACAATTTCATGAGATTCTTTAGTGCCATTGACCCAAATTACACTGCGTAGTATACATATACGCCCTTCTGGGATTAGTAAAAAAATAAATATGCGAAAAACCGTACAAACACGGTTTAGCCGTTTTTACGCATATATAAACATTGAAAATTAGAAATTCTACTAACATACGTTCGAAATTTGGGACTTTTCGTAGAACTTGATCCAAATTTGGAAAATACACAATCATTGTTGTAATCTTGGTATTATTTTTCAATCCTACTCAAATTTAAAGTATCCTATATCCTATTTTAAATTCTATTACCTTGTATAACATTACTTACAATTATGGAATAGAGTGGAGCTTATTTTTGAAATCTTATAGATGTTATTTTATACTTGATATTGCAAAATGTCATTTTGAACACTTGTATTTTTATCCCAATATTTAGATCTTTTCGTGTTTGTAAGTTTTGGTCAATGCAAAATTAAAAAATCATCATTTCGGTGGTACTTTATTTTATTTTTTCTAGATTATAGTTGTGTAAGTTACCCTTCAAACATAATTCGTAAATATTGCATGTTCAATACCCCTGATCCAAAGAAAACAAAATAATATAGAAATTAGACTTTTTTTCATTTCTTCGTTTGCAATACTGCACTGGAAAGAACTTTTTTTTACAAGTACAAAGGAAATACATGATTTTTTACTAGATGCATTAGTAATGCATAGTAATGCCATAAGGGTAATTCTTGTTTTTTTCTTTTTTAATCGCAAATGAAGCTTTAAAAGATCTAGCTTTTTGGTTTAAAATAGAAAAAAAGCTATGTTGCCAGTGTTCACTGCTTTGCAGATATCATTATTATATAAACGTCATTTACATTCAATGAAGAAAAAAAAATTATCACTTCTAATTGCTAATAAACGAAGAATGACATTTTTTTAATAAATCTATTTCGCGTTTTAATTGAAATTTGTTTTTGATTAATGCTCAATTTTCTGCCCACTGCAACAAGCAGATATTCAAAGCATTAATAACGGCCAATTAAAAGGGACATCACTAGGATAGAGAAGATTATTACACATATTTTTGGGCATAAGAATAACTAATTTTTGTTTATAAAAAATGTAGTCTTTTGTAATAATTATGAACAAATCAGTGTAATAATCTTTTTGAAATTAATGTTTTGATGCGATAAGACATTAATATGTTATGGGTTTTTAAATATGTTGAAGATATCGTTTTGCAGAATAACTCTTTCAATGTATGAGTTATCTGGCTAAATAGTTGGTCAAAAATAGTAGTCAATCTATAAATGTGTAGAAATTTTATAAAATTTAGTATTTAAAAACAAAATCTTCAGCTTACTGTGGAGCTAAAAGTGTGTACAAATGTTCAAGACTAAAATCAATTAACATGCAATTTAGATTAAAATAGAAACTCACTTCTTCATGTATTTAGTCCTTAAGGTAGAGAGTATTAAACAAGAAAAAATACATCCTTCTGATTTAAGTCATCCGATACAGTTTCAAATGTATTCTGATTTAAGTCATCCGATACAGTTTCAAATGTATAATTATCTTAATTATGTACAAAATTATGTGTTAAATGTATTTGTATTGGTCCAATAGCATTTAAAAAAATGTACATTTCATTAAACTTACCTCCTGTGCCCACTTTGGAAAGCCAAAGTCACTGGTAACAAGTCTACTATGAGAGCGAAGAACACCTTCAATGACTTTACGGTCAATGACACATCAGTGCCATGTACGTTGGTATTCATTGGAGATTCGGATATTTTTTTATTAAGGCAGCCTGTGCCACTGTTTCCCAAGGGTGGCTGCAATTTGTTAAATAAATTAAATGATTAAATAAGTAAGATCAGTCAGATTTTGAGGTTAATTTTTTTTTTTTTTTTTTGATCGATTATCTATCTCGCTTTCGACTCACTTGAAATGTATGTTTCGGACGTCTAGATTTCTTCATGATGACTGTCGCGGTTACGGCACTCTTGAATTAAACGCGAACGACACTGTATAATTTAAAATAATATTAAACGCGGCGAGGCACTTTTTTTCCCTATGCACACCACCGCACGTCAGTTTTCCCCTTTCTTCGATCTGATGTAAGAGAATCGATTATTATTCACACACGTACGCACACGTATATGCGATCGGACAAATCAGTTTCGATGTGTGGGTTCGGACAAAAATGAAATATCGGCCAAATATCAGCACTTCGGGAACCGATTTTATCGCAACTGGTCTCATTAAAAAGGGGAAAAAAAATAAAAAATATTGGTGCTGATACATTTAGCGTCCGCGATCTATTGCCTGAGATTAGAGTTAAGACGGGCTGATACACGCCATGCACGTATATCGACGGACACATCAGCACTTCGACGTTGTGTGAGTGCGGTGAAAAATTTTTCACCGATTCTGAAAATGTAAGTGGCCAGATATTAGCATTGCGGGCACCGATTTTATTAAAACAGAGCTCATTGGAAACAGAAAAAAAAAAAAAAAATATTGAACCAGACACATTTGGCGTCGGCGACGTTTTGACTGAGATAAGTCGAGTTACATTTCGTAGCAGACGAAAAAGGGGCGAGCTTGCTGTAAATAAGAGTAGCGCCAGCGTCTCGGTCGTGAAGCATATTTTTCGTTTAAGTCTTGGTGTCGAGACGCTACCGCGTCTCTTGATATCTAGTCTTACACAGATAAATGATTTAACTAGACAGCTTTTTCTTCCTATTATAATCCTCCAATCGTCTAAAGATACTGCAAGCAACATCGTCCGTTGAGCGTTGGTTTTCCGTATCTCTGATCATGTAAAATTCATTTGCGTTGAAAAATGAGAGACTGAGCGGTGTACTGGTGTGTAGACGTTCCTTAATCTCTTTATAACATTTATTCTCTGAATTCAGCAAAATATCAACAATACATTTTGTGATGTATGTGTTGTACGGTATATCCGTCTCATATTTGATTTTTACATAGTTTTCACTACTGCAAAACTCCCAGTCACGACTGCTGTTGTCCAATAGAATTATAGGTATAAAGCCCGTAATTCTATAGTAGCCATCAGAACAATTTTTTATCAAGTTTTGTATTCTACGGACGATATAGACATATTTCCCTGGAATAATAATCTTTTTCTCAACTCTTCCACCTAGTTTTTCGACGTACTCGCTATACTTCACAAGGTAATATTTCGCTGTTTCTGGTTGAGTATAGTCATCGTACGATTCATTATTGAAACACACTGCCTCGTCATTAGTATTTACACTAGCCATTTTTCCTTTTTCCGGTACTCTTTCAAAATCAAATTCTCTTAAAGTGGAGTGCCAGAGTCAGCGTTCCATACGCGAATGGTATCGGTTCACCCAAATGATCTCTTATATCTATTTCTATAGAGCGGAAACAGTTATTTATCAAACGTATGTAATTAGGCGGAGAAAAATATTTTACTTGTGTTGTGCCGTATGCGTATTTCGATGTATTCAAACTAACTATTCGTAACAGCGATGTTTGCGTGTCACCGACTGTGTATGGTTCGCAAATATCGGTGTAAACAAAGAGCTGACAGGGTAGCGATCGGCTTAAACAGGCAGGTACGTCGGCCTGTCTCTGCGTTCCTCGGTTGAACCGTAGATAAACGCCCTGTGAGCTTACCCAGTCGATCGGGCGTATTCTGCGTCTTTCGAATCCTAGTATATTTTTCACTTTACGACTCATACGCAATACATTTTTCGGTGTCACGTTTGCACGGCATTTATCCACGGGTATTGCATCAATTGCCACATAGCCGTTTGCATTATCCGCATTAACAATTTGTACTCCAGCCTCCTTTAAACCTTTTAATTTATTTATATGATGAACAATCTGATCGTAACTCGTGTATACACCGTGTGGGATTTTACGAGCCATCGGTGTGTCAGAGCCGCACGGTGTCCATCCGATTTCCGTCTCGGATTCCTGCAGATGAGTCATCGTGCATGGTACATGAATCTCCGTCAATCCTACAGCCCATTGTCCTTTCAAACTTATTTCACGCTGAAGTTGAGTGGTGAAACGCGTTGTTGTATTTTCCGGGAAGTATTTCATGCTGCTGTTGCTTGGCAGCACGATAAAAAAATTATCATCATCATTATGCATGTTTCACGTAATGTCTCGGACTTCGGATGCTGGTATCCACGAGTTAAATTTTGCAGGATAGCCCACCCAGCTTACGAGTATTTGTTTATTAGCACCGCGTCCTTTTGTTTGTAAAATTTGATTGATTTTAAGTTCCTGATCTTTCTTCATACGATTCTCGTGTACACGTGTAAACTCTTCTGGATAAAAAAATCCTTCGATAGTCTCGTCTTCGAGATCACACAATACATACACGAAAAGACCTTGACGTTCTATAACTTTTTTCACACGAAAAATTTCTTCACTCCAATTTTTCTCATAACCCTTCTCAAAGGTGCCTTTCGTTCTACTAATTCGAACATAATCTCCGAGTTTGTATTTATACGCCGTGAAACGCCTTTTTTCTTGTCGTTTCTCCGAGGCATTTACCATATTACGCACTGCTATTTCAGCATTGTGTAGCGTAACAGCCGCAGGTGTCATTTTAATTGTTGAATGGGTGGCGTGATTGTACGCGTCAATCAATTGATCCAACACGTCGATGTAGCGATGAGTATTTTTGTGGGTAAAGTAGCGCCACATACGCTCCTTAATGGTGCGGTTCAAACGCTCCACAATCGAGGCTTTTATATCGGGATTACGCGCAACACGAAAACGAATATCGTGATCTTTCAGGAAATTTTGTAGTTCGTTGCCGAGAAATTCTTTCCCCCCATCCGTTTGCAGGTATACCGGTTGCCGTCCTGCGCTACGTTCAAAAATTCGTTTAAAACCCAGCGTTACTTTGTGCACAGTTTTATCCTGTAGAGGCTCGACCCATATGTACTTGCTAACAACGTCAATGACCATAAGCAGGTAGGCCACGTTGTCGTTGTAACTTCTCAATGAACGTAGATCCACTAGATCGGCCTACCAAACATCGTCGATATTGCTAACGTTGTAGCAGAGTCGTGGAAAGAGTTGTCGTACGGGTTTGTGCAACGTGTAGGCGTCCTGCTGGGTCAACCATTCATAGACATCGTTAGCTTTATTTTGGCCCTTTATTAGCCGGCGTGCGCCAGAATAACCAGCAGGGTTGGCAGGATTATAATACACTTTTTCAAATGACATGTCGTAAAATTATACTCGTAATTATAGGGTCACTAATTGTTATACGAGTTTTAAATTTTAATCCACTTTGCAAAAGCCGGTCGTTCGGGTTTAATTGTTTTACGACGTTTCGAAAGTTCCTCACGTTGTCTCACAATCGGATTACCCTCGTCGTCACCATCGTATTCATTGTCCCTAGTATTGCCGGTGATTAGCGCGTCGCCAGGTACACGACCATTATCCACACCAAAATGATTTATTTTTTGGCCTTCATTATTTTTTCGCACACGTTTAGTACCACGGTCTGAATCTCCCATACACCACAACGCGTTATTGCCGATGAATTCACGAGGTATACCGCTGGCCCGAAGACTCGTGATGAAATGTGCTCGAGCGTGTGGAGCAACGCCTTTTCTCGCACGTACAGCGTCATTGACGAGATCAATTATATTCGATTCTGCAAAGAAATGTCCATTTATTGTGACACGACCCTTATCATCCCACTGTACACTACTCTGTACACCTTGACAACCGCGTATATAGTTTAAGAGAGACACTGCCTTGCGTCTATACGTCTTGGGAATGCTGTTAATTATTGCGTCATGCAGTTTAGGTTGGTTTTCAGCCGCTGGCTGTGCTGCTGCGGCTGCTGCTTCATAAGATGATGGTAGTGGCGCTGGCGTCTCATATTTTTGAGAGTTGAGGAATAAGTAACGCTGTAGTATTTGCATATAAGTCTTCCGTTTACTTGAGTCATCACCGTTGTACTTTTTTGACTTTAAAATCTTGTAAAGTTCAGCGTCAAGTCGCGAGTGTGCGTCACCAGGTGTCTGAACGGTTTTCAAGCTAGCATGTAGATTGCCGATATTACCAGTGTCACCGCCACCGGTCATGGGTTCTCTACCGTCGGTATTATCGTCGTAGTCGTTGTCGTCGTTGATCGGTACCAAAACCATTTTTGTCGTGTGTTGCATAGCTTATCAGGTGCTGCCACCTCCTCTGCCGCCAAACAAACTACTAACGAGTGTGCTGATAATAGGCGCTAATAAAAGTGGTAAAAACACACCACCTCCTTTCTGTATTATTAAACGCTTTTTCGTCTTCCAATTGAACCCACGTTGTTTACCGGGAATACCAGAGCAGTTCTTTTTCTTCATACAACTTGCGGCAATTCGTCGAAGTACACTTTTATATTTTTTTAAACGGTTTTTTACACTGCTCTTAACGCAGACACTACCATGCAGAGTGTTTACAATGCATTTACAGATGCATTTAACGAGTGGTTTATCAGCAGCACGTAGTAAGGCTTTTCGCTGCTCGTTATTCGAGTGATAGAGAGCGTTAAGCAGAGCAGCACTTCGTTTATCAAAGGGTGTTTTTTTCGAACGTTTGCCACTATTTTTTGTTTTTAATTGTTTCACCGTCGTTGCGGCAGCGCGTCTTATGCGTTCTCGCTGCGAACACGATACACAATCGACTCACGAGAAAACTCGTATGATTCACGCCTAAATACGCTGACGTGAATTTTTTGGTACGTACACATGCATACGCTTGTCGTCGGGAAATATCGTTGTGCGACATCGACAATTATCGGGTGTCGATTGTTTTAAATCAAGCAGAAGGTAACCATGTGGTTGAGCGGTCGCGTCGTAATAGGCTTCTGTCAAGAATTGTGGATTTTCTGGATAAACTTGACGTGCAAGATGACGAATTTGTGCTCGGTCTCGCGGGTTTTTTAAAATAACGATATAATTAGCGTTCAAGGAAATATCGCGCTGACCATGACCCTGATGAAAAATATTTTGTGTAATAAATATAACGCTTATATTTTTGTGATGGCTACCTTTTGTAAACAAGTCCACGATTGTGTTATTTGACGATTCTCGCATCAAATCATCGATAATAATAAGTTTTTTCAAATTATTATCATTGGAATAGTCTACCGCTTGAGGCAATCCTACGTTAAATTCAATTTTCGGATTTTTAGCATCGATATGGAGCGCACGCGTATCACGATCTAACGTATCCCCATAATAAAATATGATTCTATCAAAAACAACATTACTCATATGATGTAGATATTTAAGAAATTTTCGTACGAAAACAGTTTTTCCGCACCCTGTAGGACTACATACGAGTGATGTCCACGGATGTTTCCATCTAACGTCCATGATGTTAATTGAAAAAACTACGCAAATTCTTATACCCAGCGACAATTTACTGCAAAATAAGCTTATACACTCCGGGCGGCGGCGGCGGCGGCGGCGGCGGACCCGCACGTCGTTACTAGCTTGTTCGACGTGCGCGCGCGCGCGGTGTTCAGCTTATATAGACACACGCTCGCACGTTCATAAGCTTATTAACGTGTGCGCGTGTCGAAAAACTTATTTAACCGCAGTGGCACATGCGCACGAATAAGCTTCCTTACGCGCATGTATATTAGCCTAAGTGAAGGATAATAAAAAGGGTGTACACAAATAGTTAAATTTTTATTTATTTTTTATTAAAACACCCAAACACTTTAATATTACAAAAATAGTATTTTATCAATATCTTTTACGAAAAAAATTTCAATTTATTTTTGTATGACAAATTTTTTTTTTTTTTTTTTTTTTACAAAACCATATACGCTAATAAATAAATAAAAACAAAACAGTATAAAAATATTTTACACGTAAAATATATACGTTTCTTTTCGTTATTACAAGTTTTTAAAAATTTAAAACGTAACTACAACTCAACTTAATTTTATTTTTGGTATCAAACATTTTTACATTTTACACTTTTACGCACACGAGTATATAAAAACCAAACAGTATAAAAATATTTTACATCTAAAATATATACGTTTGGTTTTTTGTTATTGTTTATTTAAATAATTTTTTTAAATTTACAAACTAAAAACTAGCTTACCCTATACTTAAAATTAGTTTATTTCTAGTAGCAAACATTTTTACAAAAAAATATATATACATAAATAAAAACAAAACGGTATAAAAATATTTTACAAGTAAAATATATACGTTTTGATTTTGTCAATGCTGATTTAATTTTTATTTACAAATTATACTAACATAACCTACACTTAAAATTAGTTTTTATATCCGAACGGTAACGACAATCTATGGGTTACGTGTCTCCTCTTGCGACACACCACACGACAAGTCTTGTACATTGTTCGGGTTATTACATTGTGATGTGGTGTTCGCTGAATTGAGGAGAAACGTAGACGTATAGATTCATCGTTGTCGCACGGTAAATCGGCTAAAATTAACTCCCTAATTGACTCAAAGTTTATTAGCCTCGAGTTGGCATAGTTCAAGCTAATACCCTTAACCTTGCAAACAGTCTTTACAACAGTTTGAGGATCCTCACTTGTAACCACAGTGTAGCCGTAAAATTTCGGCCCACCCGAGACAAAGCAATTGATATAGGCATTCTCGCCTTCGGACGACAACTCGTTTGTCATGTCGCCGAGAAGATCGCCTAGTGGCGGAGACCATTCATCGGGTGAGCCGGAATTCGTATAGATAACCGAGTCTGTATCATAATACAAAACTCGGCGATCTAAACGCTCGAGATAGCTATAAAGTTTGAGTCGCGCTTGAGCCGTTGTAAACGCTGCTATTACAACGTTTATCATTGGATTCGCTACAACGGCTTCCTCACGCGATTGCCAATTGATATACATAACGTCGTCGTTGATTGGTAGTAGACGATTAACCTCCTTAGCGCTATCATACAGAAGGGCGAGCAGTTGTTCACGCGATTTTACAATCTCAGTCCGCGTCATATTATCCCGTTGACCAAACTTTCCCCAGAACGAGTTGAGGCATAGTTTGGCCACCGAACGCAATCCGGAATTCTTAGTTATTCGCGAGGCGTCTAACCGTATTCCTTCAGCGCGTTCGTAATCGTCGATGTAACGCTCGCGGGACGACTCGTCGACGCAGTGATGTGGCCAACCACTCGACTCTTGCTTTATTTTTAAAAAGGTATTAACATACTCTACAAATAGACCACCGTCACGTGTCGCGGGAATGTACCGGGTGGTTTCATAGGCCCAAATGATTTTAATTTTTATGATTTTATACCCTACATCTAGGGCTTTTCGCACCTCGTCGGTAACCCATGTACCCGTGAATGACCGCTCGTCTGGAGAATCGTGTGGGCAAGGCCCCTGCACTTCAGACTCTGTGCACTCGCGACAAAGAGCAAATATTAGTTTTCCGCGCGCTCGAACAGGTAGAACAGGGTGGAACAAATTTCGCGGTGGAAGTATCGTACATCGCATCATCCCGTTGATACTCGTACCTAGAGCGTCGTACGAGTCTCGGAATAGATCGTCGCACTCAGACTCCAGATATATTGTGGGATGACCCACAGGGAATCTACCTGTTTTTGAAATGTACGGATATAACGAGCAAATGTCGATGTACGATATTCTCTCGCCTGGGGCAGTGTCGTAACCCGTGACAATATTGCCCGTACGTCCGCCGTAAAAACCATCTCGCGGGTTAAGACACTCCACCATTCGACGAGGGTGAACCTTCAAAAATTCCTCAATCATCGGATCGCGCTTACGCATTTCTGCAAATTTACATTCCCACATCTCTACGAGATCGTAGCCGTGTGAACGTATCTTTGCACTCATTGCTTCGGTATGCGCGAACCGTGAATCCAGGGTTTCTTTTTCCGCACGCCCACCGCGAGCACGATCGTTCGGGAAACAGGTTGGACAACCGTGCCAATAACAACCATGATATTGGTAAACTATTCGTCGATTGTTCAACTCAAGATACCTATCGACACGTGGTCCTTCAGGCAAACGAAACTCGCGGTCACGTGCAGAGTGGATAATCCCCTGAACTACCTCACGCTCTACCCATAAGAGCCAGTCTATGGCCTGCTGCGAGTGGTTCCCCGTTCGCCTGTACCCGCCTGCAGGTATAACGCCAATCGTGTTGGGTTTGAGGAAATTTCGCCTGAAGACGAGCGAGCAGGCTGAGGCTATCGTTACAGCCTCGGTGAAGGGGCAGACGTTACCCGTCGCGAGAAAAATTTTACGGAATTCCCGGCAAGCAAGACGGAGAATTTCCACATCCATTTTACAATATTTAACAATTTCATCGTCAAAATAAAATATTTTACTCTCCCTCACTTGCTCGGCGTACCACGTGTAAAATTTCTCGCGCTCCCCCTCGCTCATCGTGTCTGGCGAGTAGTACTTCGCTGCGGGTAGCGTGCGGTTAGACTTGTCCACGTGCTTCGTATTGTACAGATGAGGAAAGTAACCTTTCCCAATCTTGTCATCGAATCCGAAAGCTCGCGGTAGATCAGCTAGCCGCATGTGGAAATAATTTAAACTGTCGATAAAAACAGTGCGACCAACACGCATTGAAATTATCGAGTTACCAGTTAAAATTATATCCGGAGTTGGCATATCCGCTAGACGTTCGACAATGTTCCGCAATATAAATTGAGCATCAAACGATTTAGCGTTATGAGCTATGCAAACTATATTTCGGAACTTCGTCTCTCGTCGCACGGCGAGATCAACCAGCTCGGCAACAGGATCCTCACGAAACACGTGTTCGCACACCCCGCACCATCGACAAAACCCTTCAGGCTTAGCGTCACCTAGATCTAAACATACGTCGCAAAGCTGATTTGCAACACCGAGCGTTACGACGTGTTCGCGTGCAGCATCCGGAGCGTTATTTTCCCTATTCAACGGTTCGTCTTGACGTGTTTCGAAATCATAGAAAATAAATAACGTCTCGGGATGTTTTTCGACGTTTTCTGAATTTTTAACGACTCTATTTTTTGCGATTTGCATGAAGCAATGTTCATTAGAGCCGTGTAAATTTTTGCAGGTACGGCAAAAAAATACACCGCACTCGTGAACACTCTTCACGTTGTGTATAGTATAACCGCAAATTTTACATACACGTAGAATCTCACACACGGTTGAGCGCTCGTGCTTATCTGTTTGACGCCGGTTCGCCCGCGGTTTTAAATGATTTTCAAAACACGTCTGATTATAAAAAGTCCTGCAGCAATTATTACACGAGCGTTGATTGTCGAAATTATTGTTATTAACATTCTCTCTGCGCGTGGACACTGTACCTACAACCAGGGGTTCGTTGGAAGCCTGCAGGTCAGTGTCGGCTACGCAAGGCGGGGACGTTAAACAGCGAGGGCAGCGACTCGAGCATTTATGATGGTTCACCCGGTGAAAGGATTTATTGCATGGAATGCAATAATTCCGTCCACCGGCAGCACCGAGTAGATTCGTAATGGTCGAATAGTGCTTTAATCCGGCACTATACGCCACATTCAAAATCTCAAGATGTGAACCGTTCTCGGTGTCGTCTTCGAAGTAAGAACGACCATCGAAAATCGGTGCTGCACCTCGCCCCAGCGTATCCCAGTCGTAAACAATGATAGCTACACGCAACGCCCTGTAATAATTTTGAAAGGCTTGTATCTCAGGGATACCACAGCCTTCCTCAGGGATAATTACACCGACCGCGTCGACAAGGTTAAGCGCTTCCGCACGCTGAAGCTTCGAAGCTGCATGACGGATACGATTCCAAAGCAACATTTGCTCTTTGTTGCGATTACTACGTAGTTTATTATTTTCACGGGCTAGGACGAGAGAGCGCGGAAGACATAAATTATCACTCTGCGATATATGCACAACCGATTTACTACTTAGCATTGAAACGCGGAGTCCTCGACCGCTCGGGACTTCGATGTATGTAACGGTGAAACGCAGCGTATCACTAGCCAATAGAACACGTGAACTCTGATTGACCGAGCACATCAGATTCCACAGCTGTTCATCGCTGAAGCGCGATATTGGCCGTATAGATACACCGGCCTCACCGGCAGACATTGCCGCTGTTTCAAAACTAACCCCTATAAGATCCGTTTGACTACGACCTTGCACGATATAATGGTAAATATCCCGAACTGCGTTACGTATCCATGTTATTGGGTTTACCGACTCGGGAGGTGATACTAAGGCAATATCCGTTTGCCTGGCCAAAACTTTAAATTTACGGTTATAACAATCCCACACACGGTTGAGCGCTCGTGCTTATCTGTTTGACGCCGGTTCGCCCGCGGTTTTAAATGATTTTCAAAACACGTCTGATTATAAAAAGTCCTGCAGCAATTATTACACGAGCGTTGATTGTCGAAATTATTGTTATTAACATTCTCTCTGCGCGTGGACACTGTACCTACAACCAGGGGTTCGTTGGAAGCCTGCAGGTCAGTGTCGGCTACGCAAGGCGGGGACGTTAAACAGCGAGGGCAGCGACTCGAGCATTTATGATGGTTCACCCGGTGAAAGGATTTATTGCATGGAATGCAATAATTCCGTCCACCGGCAGCACCGAGTAGATTCGTAATGGTCGAATAGTGCTTTAATCCGGCACTATACGCCACATTCAAAATCTCAAGATGTGAACCGTTCTCGGTGTCGTCTTCGAAGTAAGAACGACCATCGAAAATCGGTGCTGCACCTCGCCCCAGCGTATCCCAGTCGTAAACAATGATAGCTACACGCAACGCCCTGTAATAATTTTGAAAGGCTTGTATCTCAGGGATACCACAGCCTTCCTCAGGGATAATTACACCGACCGCGTCGACAAGGTTAAGCGCTTCCGCACGCTGAAGCTTCGAAGCTGCATGACGGATACGATTCCAAAGCAACATTTGCTCTTTGTTGCGATTACTACGTAGTTTATTATTTTCACGGGCTAGGACGAGAGAGCGCGGAAGACATAAATTATCACTCTGCGATATATGCACAACCGATTTACTACTTAGCATTGAAACGCGGAGTCCTCGACCGCTCGGGACTTCGATGTATGTAACGGTGAAACGCAGCGTATCACTAGCCAATAGAACACGTGAACTCTGATTGACCGAGCACATCAGATTCCACAGCTGTTCATCGCTGAAGCGCGATATTGGCCGTATAGATACACCGGCCTCACCGGCAGACATTGCCGCTGTTTCAAAACTAACCCCTATAAGATCCGTTTGACTACGACCTTGCACGATATAATGGTAAATATCCCGAACTGCGTTACGTATCCATGTTATTGGGTTTACCGACTCGGGAGGTGATACTAAGGCAATATCCGTTTGCCTGGCCAAAACTTTAAATTTACGGTTATAACAATCCCGCGCGGTACCGACTACCGTAAACCTCTCACCCGGTGGTCTAATCGCATTAGTATTGTCGTCAACTACCTCTAAATGACCACTATCACTCGCGTCTGAGTTTGTTTCGCGTAAACTGCCGCCTATCTGTACGATTTCACTATGATTACGGCTACTATCAATACTACTAACCTCGGAGGACGTTGGTGACGAAGATCGTGAGGAGGCTGCTGAAGACGACGATGACCCTGATGACGATGACGGCGACGATGAAGATGAAGATGAAGATGAAGATGAAGATGAAGATGAAGATGAAGATGAAGATGAAGATGAAGATGAAGATGAAGATGAAGATGAAGATGAAGATGAAGATGAAGATGAAGATGAAGATGAAGATGAAGATGAAGATGAAGATGAAGATGAAGATGAAGATGAAGATGAAGATGAAGATGAAGATGAAGATGAAGATGAAGATGAAGATGAAGATGAAGATGAAGATGAAGATGAAGATGAAGATGAAGATGAAGATGAAGATGAAGATGAAGATGAAGATGAAGATGAAGATGAAGATGAAGATGAAGATGAAGATGAAGATGAAGATGAAGATGAAGATGAAGATGAAGATGAAGATGAAGATGAAGATGAAGATGAAGATGAAGATGAAGATGAAGATGAAGATGAAGATGAAGATGAAGATGAAGATGAAGATGAAGATGAAGATGAAGATGAAGATGAAGATGAAGATGAAGATGAAGATGAAGATGAAGATGAAGATGAAGATGAAGATGAAGATGAAGATGAAGATGAAGATGAAGATGAAGATGAAGATGAAGATGAAGATGAAGATGAAGATGAAGATGAAGATGAAGATGAAGATGAAGAT